>OV281354.1:3765000-5015000 GCA_923062675.1 Marasmarcha lunaedactyla
TTAATTAAATAATTTTTGACATTATAATTTTATTTTTAAAACTTATCATTGACATAGGTAATATATTAATCAATATAAAAAAATTACACACTCAACTATACTTATCAAATTCTTTAGGCTCTGATCAAACACTTAAACATCCATACCCTTAAATACTTTTATTGCATAATCTATGATTTATATTATCCAATTCGTAAAAATTATTTAATAATTTAGGTAACTTTTGTCGAAGTTTCTTATTTATGCATGTTCTGGCAGCCTTAAATAGAGTGTACATTTATCCCTTTTTTTACTATAAGAATATTTAGTTGTAAGTCCTAATGTATTACTCACTGGTTGTCCCATTAAATAATAAATAAATAAATAAGTGTGTACAGACCCCCATCCCCACCATTTGAAGTGTTTGAGAGCACTATGGATGAGGTATTACATGGAGTAAATAACAAAAACAAAGAAATAATTATTTGTGGCGATTTTAATATTGATTTATTAGTAGAGACATCACAAAGTAAAAACGAATCTTGAAACTTTTTAATTGTCACAACCTAAAAAATCTCTTTTTAGAGCCTACGCGAATCACAGCGACTTCAGCTTGATAACATTTTTACAAATTTAATGCCATGTACAAAGTCCACTTTTGATATTGGGCAAAAGAACACTCTCAAAAGAGAAATTTAACTTAACTTTAACTTTATGAATGAGAGACGGCTTGAAACATTCAGAAATAATGTATTTGAAAAAACATTTCAATTAGATTACTGTGGCGATCTAATTGTTCAATATAATATAAAAAATTTATAACATAATTAAAAATGAATATGCCTCTGTTTTTACAAAAATGAAAATATGTGTGAATAATAATTTATTTAGGTTTAGTGACTGGGCAACAGTGGGACTATGCAGAAGTAGAAACATATTATATGAATTGTACAGTGAAAGAACTTATAATCATAATAAAACATTTTATGAATATGTTAAAAAGTATTCAAAATTATTTAAACAAGTATGCAGTGAAGCTAAATCTAATTACATTATTAATAAAGTTAAATATTGTACTAACATTTCCAAAACTGCATGGAATATAATTGATCAGGAAACTGGAAAAGCAAAAGACCCCCACACCAAAAATAATTTAAAAATTAATGATAAATTGTTGTCAACTAACAGACAAGATGCATTTAGAGAATGCATTTAAAAGCAATAAACAAAATAAATAAATAATAAAGTATTTCTTTTAAAATGATTCAATCTGTCATTGATGGTATAGCCCGGCACTTAGCCAGTATATTTAATGACTGCGTTGATAATAGTGTATTTCCTGATTTAATGAAATTGCGTAAGGTCATTCCAATATTCAAAGCAGGTCGTATGTCTGACCCTAATAATTTTAGACCTATATCTATACTACCAACGCTTAGTAAGATTGTTGGAAAATTTATTTTAAATCAATTAATTTCTCATTTTATGGTAATAGCTTAATGAATTTTAGGCAATTTGGTTTCACACGGGGTCGCTCAACAACCGATGCCGGTGTTGAGCTCATAAAACACGTATCCAGCGCCTGGGAGTTGTCGTGTGATGCTATTGGTGTCTTTTGTGACTTGTCCAAAGCGTTCGACTGTGTGGATCATAGTACTCTACCTAGTATCATACTACTCATGAAACTGCACCATTACGGCATAAAAATCGAGCGCTTGCCTTGATTAAATCATATATTTCTAATAAAAAACAGAAAGTTGCAATAAATGAAGAAAAATCGTCAGGATCGGCAGTGATAATGGGGCTTGCCCCAGGGCTCAGTTCTTGGTCCTTTCCTATTTTTGGACTATGTCAATGATCTGCCATCGGTCGTTAAGAATCAATACGAGATCGTTGTTTGCTGACGATACTTCCTTTTTATTTAAAATCAAAAGACAAGAAACTGACTATCGAGCAGTAAACAAATGAATCTCTAACACAGAGAAGTGGTTCTCAGCTAATAATTTGCTCCTCAATGAAAACAAAACTAAATGTATTAAGTTTACGTTGCCAAATATCAAACAGGTAAACACAAACATTGTAGTTAAGAGCCAGGAACTGACTCCTGTAAACTCAACTGTATTTCTGGGCATAACCTTAGACGCCAAACTTTGCGGGGGAGCTCTGCCGACATTGATACTATATTTATTCTGCAGAAAAGGGCTGTTCGCGGAATCTATATACTTGTACTTGTACTTAGAACTACATTTAAGGAAATAAATATTCTTACTTTTCATTTACAATATATTTTAGAAAATTTAATGTATGTAAAAAAGAACATAACCTTGTTCACAAGAAAAAAAGATCCGCACAATGTTAACACAAGAGGAAAAAATATGCTGGCAGCTCATAATAGTAGGCTTCATAAAGTCACTAACTCGTTCATGGGTCAATGTATACGCTTTTAAAAAGGTTCCTGAGGATATCTAAGGTCTTCCTATTGACAAATTTAGAGAAACTATAAAGCAGAAGTTGTGTGCTAAAGCATATTATAAACTATCCGTTTATTTGGATGATAAAAGCCCTTGGGTATAATCCACTCATTAACAGGATTTTACTAGTATTTGTAACAAAATGTGTAATGTGTCTGTTTGCTCGTTGAGTTCTTCGTCCCGATGAATATCTAAAGCGTCATTGTCACTAAAGTACGTCTTCTTATGGTAGCGTCGGGTGACGGGTCGCTCACTTCCCTCTAATATGGTTGAGGAGGGCGATGGCTGGATCCCACGTTAACTCGTGAACGGTTGCCGTTTGAGGGTGCTCGTCGTTTGGATACTTGGGGGGAGGGAGACTTGCCGAGCTAACGGATGCAGATAAGAATAACTTTGAATAGACATATAGAGATTCTGTAAATTTATTTTGAAAAAATATATACCCGTGAAGTTTCTTGCCAGTTCTTCTTCACGAAGGTTTTTCCGAACTGGTGGCAGAGTCATGTTTTATTTGACATCAATAAGAACAAGTAATTGTCAATGTTGAGAAATAAATATTTCATTTCATTTCAAGTGTTTGGGATCGAAGTTTAAATATTTCTTTAATTTATCTATTGTATTAGGAATCGTTCTTATGATCAAGATGAATCAGTCACCAAGTCTTGTTCGCTAAAATAACTTTTCAGAAATTAGTCTCATTAATAGTTGGAAAGAGCTGCCAGATGACGGATTGCTTGCGTGATGAAGTTGACAATGATGATGATGCACGTATTACGCGACAAACATCAAAAGTGTCCAGGTCTCAAGTAAATATGTATTTTGCAAAGACAAATTATCCAATCAATCAACACTTACCTAGTCCAGTCGATCAAAATAACTTTTTAATTTAATTCCTATGTTTAAATTAAAAACGTACCCCTATATTTTGTAAAAGTTAAGAAAAATTGCTGTCTTTGCAAATTGAGGGAAATTAACTCAATTTAACGGCGTCAAACAAATGGCGAAAAAAGGACATTGATTAAGAGTTTAAACATTTTAATTGTATGGATAAAAAATTTAAAAACAAAATGCTTTATCTAAACAGTAAAATTCACTTAATATAATCAATAGCGATGCAAAATAGTCAGCATAATAAACCTCATTTGCAGAAATACTCTAAACGTGTCTCTGGACACTTTTGATGTGTTTAGTGACAAAGATGTTCACCAAAACTGCAAATACGACATTGTGTAAAACTAATAGGCGCAGGTAGACATGTACATGTTAGGTTACTTAGTACTCACCTGTATTCTGTAACTTTATTAAAAGATTAGGCACTAGCTGTACGAATTCAGAAAAACTGAGGTTGGGTATGAATTTTATAAACAGTAGAGAAGTAGGCAATCTGGTATTTGCATACGTCTTGGATATAATTTAAAAAGCATTGTTGTATTATTTATTTATTTATTGGTTCACAGAGCCAACAGCACTTAGGTCTAATTTACAATTGCTTGTATTTAATTGCTTAAAGAGTATATGAACTTTTTATATTTTAAGGATTGAGAACATTTAGCAAAAAACAAATGACAGAAAGAAACACGAAAAAGGATGTTTAGATTAATTAAGCACGCTTCGGTCAACTGCAACTCCTTATAATATAAAACCGTAAAATAGAATACAAAGTGATTTTTTTGTGTTTTAGAAGCTTTTGAAACGCTTAATGTTATTAATTTATAAAGATGAAAATTAGCTTTGCACATTAATTTTTTAAAATTCTTAACTTAGAAACTACCACAACCTTTATTAGGTGTTCTGAGAAGAATATTCTAAATTCGACGGCCGGTAAAACTCGTCGTCGTTCCTTTGACTACAGTACCGTTGTACCGCCATGTTTTAAAAAGTTATTGCTTTTGTATTTTTCAGTTTATAAGGCTAGGGAATATCCAGGGACAGGGAATATTATTTTGCTTTTTACTTAGTAAAAGGAGATTTGATCACGGATTCTGCCGGAAATTACGGATATTTTTGAAATGAAAATTGCCTTTAAAAGGTTTTTTGCAATGGAGCGGATATTGTGTTTGAATTCTAGAGAGGAAATGCATTCGTTTGTTGTGTTTCGTCTGCAAATTATATTTCAGCTTTACCTATTCTTTTTATCCAGTCAATACTTATTTTATTTTAAAACTTCGCAAAATACTTTTATAATACTGACATTTAAAGTATGAAGTAATTTTTTTTTCAGTTAATTTTATCTATTGACAAAAGCTACTGTTTCCGAATTTATATAGAAGAATAAAATATGAAAGGAGTATAAAAATTAAATTATCGTCTAAATATTTTGTGAGGGAACCAGACTTGTCAAAATGTATTGTATAATTTATTGATGTTTCGAGCGAAAATAATTAAGACTGAAATCGGGTTTTACCAAGGACTATATTTTTTATAAGGAAGAAATGTTGACATTCTTTTTCCGTTGTTACTCTCTACGTCCGGTAGTGACACGGCATACATCACCAGGGATGGTTATTGATAAGCGTATAGCGTGGGGGAGATCTAGACTAAGGGACTTCATGAACAAACAAGCTCAACACATCGGGCACAAAGGGAAAGCAGACGGCTGAGTCGATGCTTTCCCAAGCACTTCATTTGTAATGGATGGTCAGTGAGCTGCAGTACAAGTATCGTGCAGCGATGATCACGGACGGGATCTGTGTAACCCCTTCTTGGTGTTCTACGCGACACTCCGTCTACACTTGCTAAGCAGCTTGTACACTGAACCAATATGCACAAACATGTTTTAAAATGTTTTTAAAGTAATATTTTCAACTACTGTTACATGTAGTGACCATGTTGTTTTTATACACAAAAAAATTTCAGCCGTTTATTACGAAGAATAAGAATAATTATATGTTTATATGGCTCAAACGTGTGCCTTGAGTTCTTAGCAGCGATTTATTATAACACGTATTTGAAAAAAATATCTGTTTCTCAACATTGACAATTACTTGTTCTTATTGACGTCAAATAAAGCATGACTCTACCACCAGTTCGGAAAAACTTTAGTGAAGATGAACTGGCAAGAAACATCACGGGTAAATGCGATTACTAAACATTTTGGTATATATTTCTGAAAAGCATGTCTTATTCCTTTCGGCCTAAGCCTAGTGTTAATGTAATTTATGATAGCAAACCATTTGGCAACTTTTATGTATGATTATATGTTTCGAGTAAAACAGTGTGTCCGCAATATCTGTATTAGAAAATAATTATGAAAATGGGTGATACAAGAATCAAGATTAAGTTCTATTTTAATGAAGAATCTTTTAGAAAATGGAAAACAATAGCTGCTAAGTGTTGTAATCTGTTACAGATAAAGTAACACATACAGTTATATTTATCCTTTCCTGTAATATGACTATAGTAAAGCAGAATAAATAAATATAGAAGAGACATCGTAAAAACATCTGTATATCTGCCTCCTTCCCAGGGCTCTGGCGAGGAAATATTTAATTTATAGCGGAGCATCAGAGGACGGTAAAATAAAACGCTCGCCGCAGGTAAAGTAGGTAGTAAAACTTGTAGGTTTCTTTGACGAAATGACAATTAGAGATGTTCATTTTATCACGAAATCAAAAAAAGAAAATTGTAACTACGTTTCGTTTATTAATTTATTTTCTATTTCTATAGGTTCTTGAGGCCAATGTGTTGTTGTATTTCGTCTTTGAGTTGCGTTCATGTTGAGTCGAGTAAATTGTTATCAAAGAAAACGTTATCTTGTGTGTTTGCTTATCAACAATCAACAAATTCCGAACTCAATTATAATCTAGACGTAAGATTTCGTCCAGAAACGACCACGTGTTCAGAAGCCACGAAGGAGACTACTCGTTCTGAATATGAATGAAATGAATTAAAGGACATATGTATTGTAAGATTGAAAGTAAAAAACTAAATATAAGGAAACTTATAAGTATCGACCAAAAATGTGGTGGGAAACATATTGCTGCCTCATCAATACACTGCAAATTTTTTGTCTTTGAACGTGGTTTTTATTAAGGCGTAGTTCCTAATCCCATGTGTTTTTTTATAGCACAGTGTTACCTAAACCCGCAATTTACGCACGCTTTTCCGTGACCTAAGTTGCCTATTTCTGCACGGGGCTTAAATGAATTGACCAACTTCACTCATGTAGAAAAAATAAAGAAAACATATTTAAATGTCTTGTGAAGCTTGTATGGCCCTTGCGGCAATATTGTCTTTAATAATTGCACCGTCACCCAAACGTCCAGCACCGAAGCTAAAAGTGTGCAGACTGAGGAAAGCGATTGCTGAATCAGTGTCGCAGCTGGATTCTTGTTTCAAAAATAAAGCTCATTCCCGTTGTCTAATCTATTGTAATGCCAATCAAGAAAAAAACATTCATGGACACTTTGAAATTTGATTCTGTTGTATTCGATTTTTTTCTTTTAAAATACCCTTTCAAAATAGTAATCTGAACCCCTGCCCGGGGCGGGTTTATGTCACACTTGCTATAAAATAGTATATGATGCTTGGGACCTAAGTTGTCTATTACTGCACGGCGTTTAGCACTTACTTCACGCCGTGCAGTAATAGGCTACTTAGGTCACGCGTATGGTAATGTACTATTATTAAATTTGTACAGTTCGTATAACTAAAATGAAAGATAGTTTCGCAATGCCTCATCACATTTGACGTGGCATGTAATAAAAAGCTCATTCAAAAATGGTCGGGTTATAATGTTATGTGACATTTACAAATGGCGGCCGGTCAGACACGAGACTGTGTCCGCAGGGTTATTAATGTCCTACTAAATGTACGGGAAAACGCTGGAAAATATCTTTAGTATACTTGCATGTTTGAAGCAGTAATTTTTATGAAGGATTGTGGGCATGTCGACGTTTACGCATTAGGAAATTCAACTGCGCGATTGGTATAGTTAATGTAATTAGAATATTTTTACATTAATATTAGTGTAACCGACTTTTACTATTGAATTTTGTTGTTTATAATTTTACTACGAAACTAAATACCAAAGTAATGAACACCTTTTTTACACAAGACTCATAAATATATCGATTGCTATCGCTTTTATGTCTTTCCATTTCAGTAATCAAAGTACTTCTACTTTGATTACTGAAATGGAAAGACGAATACGAGGTGTTATATAAAAAATAAAAGTAGGCATTCTAAATACTTATTTAGAGTATTTATGAGTAAATTACGATAGAGGTGTATACTGAGGTCGCAAGTTCGACGTCGGGGACTGTCTCGTGCACCAACTAGCTTATGCATCTTTGCTTTAATAGCAGACTACTTTAACGACTAAAGAAAATATTATATGAGCAAATTCACTTGCCCCAAAAGATATTTCGAAAGTATGTTGAAGGTTTGAAGGGGTTGTTGGTGAAAAAGTTCATTAAGACACACGCAACCTATGCATTTTGTTTGTAAGTAGTATATATCCCACGGTAAACCAGTTCCTCCCAATTTTACCGAGCTAATGTTTATTAGCTTCTAGACTACCCTTCATGAAGACGATGACATTTAGCAAGAAAAAAATCTGTTCTATGTATGTATCTATCTGTAAGATACATAGATAGAACACTTTATTACAGATATTATTACCTCACTTCCCTCTAATATGGTTGAGGAGGGCGATGGATCCCGCGTTAACTCGTGAACGGGTACCGTTTGAGGGTGTTCGCCGTTTGAATAGTGGGGGAAGGGAGACTTACCGATCTTATACAGGTTAGAATAATTTTGTACAGACATAAGGAGACATTGTACATTTATTTAGAAAAAATTATACTTGTTTGTGAGGTTTCTTGCCAGTTGTTCTTCCTGAATATTTCTACGAAGTGGTGGTAGAATCATGTTTTATTTGACGTCAATAAAAGGAAGAGTATGATCGGCACTGCAACTAAATACCTACACAGTTTTTTATAATTGCTTCTTAAAAGAATCGAAATTTTTTGTGTTGCGTTGAATTTCAAAGTTAAATGGCTTTTAACCGTGAATGAATGCTTATTTTTTTATGTATTATCAGATACATAAAAATTACAAAAATAAGTGTAATGTGTCTTTAAATAATTGTAGGTTTGCCTAGATAATAGTTCTCACGTACAAATATTTAAACAAAATACAACACAAGTATTATTGCAATGGTAATTATTTATAATTTTAAATTAAATAGAACAGGTCCTCTGGATGATATTATTTTGTTTTTTTTTTCAACAAGATTTGATCGAGAACTCTTCCCGGAGTTACAGATATTTCGAAGGGACGATTAACTTTAAAAGGTTGTTTTCCGCATTTGAGCGGACCTCTCGTTTACATTGTACGCGTAGAGTTCAAAATAATGAAAATGCATTCGTAGAATGTGTCTCAGCGATCTTTATTACTTTGTTTTGCACTTTAACCGATACACTATTTTATACTATTATTTATTTAAAATTCGGTTCATTCTTTCGTTTAATGGACCTTTAAATACGAGTTTATCAATTTGTAACAACAAATTTAATCGTCTATTTTAATGAAATAATAAGCATTAAACTGAAACTCATTTATATTTTACGAATGTATTTTCGTTATTTTTCATCTCCAGAATTCAAATAAGAGATCCGCTCAAATGCAAAAAAAAAAAACTTAGAAATATCCATAATTCCCGGCAGAGTTCTTAATCAAAGCTCGTTAAAAAAATAATTAAAAAGCCAAGATAATATCTGCCAGAGGGTAGACCTTAACTAGATATTATCTTTTTTATTTCAAAATCTAAAAGCAATAACTTTATAAAACATGGCGGTTCAATTATCAAAATTCGACGACGAGCTTTACCGTCTGCTGAGTATGTAGCGTGTGAAGATCTAAGATGGCTTGTTTATTGAAGTTTGTAAATAATTTAGTGATAGCACCGAAATAACTTGTAGTGCCTTAGACGCTACAGCGATAGGGTAGGAAAGTTTTATCGATTAGATATCTACTATTGTATGTGAATTAAATTATATTAGGCAGAATTAAAATTTTGAGTTAGCATCGTACTGGGATACGAGTTTACGCGCAATCGTAAATTATAATTTGTAATAAATAACGTAGTTTAACATAGGGGTCAGTAGCCCTGTCTCATAGGGCGGAGGACCCAGCTTCGAGTCCTGGCCGGGGCATTCATTTTCATTCATTAGTACAATGCGTTCATATGAATGTATGAGTATTCGAGGAGGTCAGGGACAAATGGTAACAATTACGTTCCTTTTTTTTAGTAACCGAGAAAATGTTCACTTGATGATTTTTTAATTACAGAATGAGACTTGATTAATTTGTATGATAAATATAGCTTTTTACCGCGGTTTCGCTTCAAAAACTTAAAAAACTTTAGCTGTAAATTATTATTCTGTGAGGAACGATGTCAAAATTAAGTTATTTCTACTATTTCACTAACTACCCTTTCAAAATAAAGCGCAATGTCTTTAAAAAACATAATAAAGCAGGTTAGGCTTTCAATTGTGTGAGCTAATTTTCATTTAAGACCGCTTTGAGAGACCAAACATGCATAGAGCTATGGTGGTCAAAGTTGAAGGAAGACCAAGAATGCAGGATCCACAAGATCAACGATTATTCTACCGTAGGGTGTTGAATTGAATTTTTATTGATTTCTTAATATCGTCATCTAGTAGGTAAGAGAGCCTTAATAAATCTACTGCTGGGACATCAGCTCTCCCAACTTAGGGGTGCTATAGTCCACCAAGCCTGCCTACTGCGTGTTGGCAGACTTGTAGGCTTACCTTCAAAATAATTACTCGGGCACGTGGGTTTCCTCACGATGTTTTCCTTCAAGTTATAAAAACTCATTGGTACATTTGGCAGGCACGGGGATGGAACCCGCTACCTCAAGAGCGAGATACTAGCGTTATAACCACTGCGCTCCTAAGCCAAAATTAGTCCGTTTAAATTCGGAGGAACTGGTTTTCAAAAACAACCCCTATTTCTTATGTTTTTCCTGTCTTTTTTTATTTATTTTTTTTATACTTAGAGTTTGTCTAAGTTTGTGAGTTTGTCGAACGCAGGCAGTTCATTCCACACCTTGGCGACCCTCACCAAAAAGGAACCATCGAAGCGTTTGGTTCGACTTCTTGGAGTATCTAACATAAAGGGATGGAAGGCCTGTCTGCGTCTAGTAGTCCGATGTAAGAAGGGTGTGGGTTCAACCTGATCAAAAAGAGCATTCGCGCACTCTCCAAAATGTAATCTGTAGAAGACTGCTAAACCAGGAACTTTCCGACGGCAGTCGAGGCTTTGCAGTTTTTAGTCACATACAATATCCCCGAGAAGCGTAGTGGTCATTAGCCCTGTCTTATACGCTGTAGGTCCCAGGTTCGAGTCCTGGCCGGTGCATTATTTGTGTGATGAACACAGATGTTAGTACTCGGGTCATGGTTGTTTATATTTATATGTATGTTTATTCTGGGTTCCCTCCAGTTCGCTGTACGGTCATCCATAACACAAGCTCTGCTTACTTTGGGGGCATATAGTTAGTGTGTTTGTCTGGGGATTCATTTATTATTATCCCTAAATCTAAAATTCGTTTACACAATGCCTAAATAGAGCTTTGGCTACTTGGTAAGGTGACGCGTCTTGGCCCGCACTATTAACCGTATTTTATAGATTGTAATGATTTCAATAAACCAATTAGCTAACGTGTTTCCAAGTCAACTAAGTCGAAACGTTTAAATATGTTATATAATTATTGCGAATCTTCTTTGTATGTGTGCCGTATGATCATTGGACTGTTCGCAAAAATTACAGTACTTTTACAATGATACGCATTTTCCGATTATACTACGACGTATAGATATAATATAATAATAAGATCGCCTTGGAAAACTGCATTGCAAGTCGTTTGACAAAGTTTTTAATTAACCACAACAAATAAATTTGGTACTCAAATTTTAAAATTATTTATAAACTATAATAAATATAAATTATCATAAACTTGCTACAGATTTAAGTTAAGACGAGGGCTATCAAACACTGTATTCTAATTCTGATTTTCGTAACGTTACTTGTCTGATGTACTAAAAAAGAAAGACACTTTGCGTTAAAAAAATTGTAAAAGCATTAATAAAACATTTGGACCATCAATAAAATAAAACCTTTTTAAGAGATATATTATGAATTTTCATACATTTTTTTAATGTACATTCAAGTAAAATGTTTAATAATTTTTTATGACACATGCCATTCTCCATTGTTTACTTCTAAACAGTCACCTTCTTCATCAGCCAGATCGCCACAACGTACCGAAAACTTAAAATTTCCCGACTTCTGGCGTCTCAGTACCTATAGGTATATTCAAATTTGAAGGCCGCAACCCGCCACTGGACCATACATTAATTATTCGGGTGCGTCTTATTTCATATAAACTCATTTGGTATATTTTCATTTCAATAACGTTCAAAGGACATCGCACCTTGAAAACAAAAGTGACATTATACAAAAATTTCTAATTTTCAGTACGACCATTTAAAGTTTTTAACGCAGAATTTTGGTCAGTGTCTTAGCAAGTAATTGGAAGAAAAGAATGCAATTAATTTTATTTATCAGTTTATCTATTTAAAGTTATGTACTGAATACATGCCAGTAAATCATGGAGTTATTTAGAAAACATGGCTTTAAGAAAAAGTTCCGCATAGTGTAACTTTTGTTTTATGTAGACCGTTATCGAATAATAACCCAAAGATTAATAATAGGAGTAAAAAAATATCAAAAATAAAACGAAATTATGTCATACAAAGAAGAAACCTTATTTATTTGGCAAAAACAGTTAATTATGTTATAATCAGCACGATCAAGATACACTATAATTATGTAACGTTTTTTGCTGAAATGCAAGTTTTAGGTATAAATCACAATTTTTGGGGTTATCATAATTGAGTCATTGTAAGGTTATGTTTGGAGTAAATTTATACAATCTTCAGTCGTCAGTTTGCTTCACAAGAAACCCTTGTATTCCTTAATTACATAAGTCCATCCACATTATTCAGAACTAGAAGTTCCCTGCGTAGTTCCTGATTTCCTATTTAGCGATCAAACAAGCAAATCAAAAGACATATCTTGTTTTAAAATGAGTTCGGCTGGTATTAAAGTCCACTGTCACAGGTTCTCTGAAAATTCTTACTTTCATATGAAAGTAAGAATTTTGTTTTGTTTTGTGAATTGATTTTTTTTTAATTCCTGACATATCTGTTTTTCTCGTTTATGAAAAAAAAATGTGCACTAATTTCCATCTGTGTTATTAAGGCCCAGTGGTGTACCAAAATACAAAGAATATTTCATGTTTTATCATTTATCCAGGCCAATCTTATTACTCAGACTATTTTAGTGTTTTTCTGGTACACAGCCAACCTGAAACTGCAAAATCACCAAATTAATTATCACCATAAAATAAAATTAATTAAATTATCACAATTAATAAAATTATCACCATAAATATCACCAATTAACCAAAGTAAATAATTCATATTTTCAAATCGAAAATGATTTTGAGAAAACAAAGGTGAGGTTATAATAAGGTCATTTCAAAAATGTTCAATTCATTGATTAAATTATGAAGGAAAAGGTGTAATCAGTTTGTTTTTTACGAATGTATTTTAATTATTTTCCCTATCAAACAAAAAGTAGGTTCGATCGCAAAAAAAAACCTTTTAAAATTATCATTTCAGAAATATTCGTGATTGCTGTTAGATCGATAGATTGATCAAATCTCTTTAAAAAGATTCGAAAGTCAAAATAACGTACCTTCTACCTGCTAATATTACCTACCTACCTAATATTAAACTGCCTTTTTGATTGAAAAAATATAAAAGCAATAATATTTTACAACATGGCGGTATAATAGCCAGACCAACAACGAAAAATTTTACCTTGTTATTTTAGTTTGTCGAGTATTAATAATTTTTCTTAGCAGACATTTTGTATAAAAATTTGATAAAAGTCTTCTGTGGCATTTTGATGTTAACATTTAAAAAAACTCAGAAGGAGTATTAAATTAATTCTTGCTTGCTTTATAATTTTCCAAGGAGAAGCGGTTTGACATACCGTGTACAGATCCTATTTTTATATCATTTGTCATAACAATTTTATTTATTTATTTTATAAAATAATTTGAAAAGTTCAATATTAATCAGTAAAACTCATTTATTTTTTATGAATACATTAATTGTTTTGTGTTTATTGGTTCAAATATTGCGGAATGAAAATTAAAATTTGGGTCCGTTCACTGAATAAGTTTTTATTTCAAACGTTATAAGTCAACTAAAACACTTTTTTTATCTAATTGTATCGCTTTTAAATTATATATTTATATTTTTAGCTCGACGTTTCGGTACCTGTACCAGTCAACTGCGAACATGGCAACTAAATGTGGTAGATAAAGTTTTAAATTAGAGAGATCAAACAATCTAAAAATAGAGAGAGAGATATATCCAAAAATAGTCAAATAAATCTTATTAGAGAAAGACTACGCTGTCAAACACTTATTTAAAATTAAATAATGGTTTTATTATCAAAATATATTTATAATAAAATAATGAGCTATGTTTTTAATCTTAGTTTTTCAGTTATGTTTGTACTAAACTTTGTTTTTTTTATTAAATATCTTTTAATCAAAGAGTAATTATTTATTTTAATTAAATCTTTACACTTCTTTCAATTACCGTTTCACAGAGATTGAAAACACTTTTTTTTTTAAATAAAATAAAAAGAATATTGCGATTTTTCATATTACAATAATGTGTTTTTTAAATGTTAAAGCAATTATTAATAAATATTCATTATATTTTACAGGAGAAAAAATATCTAAACCTTTCCAAGTTTAGCGCGGATTATTTTGATGTGTGTATATTGTAAAAACTTGATAAAATATTTCTCAACAATAACGATTAAACTTGTGCAGTCTATATATCTGAAATTAACTGCAGTAAACTTACGACGACATCTATGTACCACCCTATTCACAAAAAAACTGGGATGCTTTTTAGGTTTCTGGTAAGCCACAGCAGGGCAACGCTCATCCTTCACCAAGCGACTTTAAGGACCTGGCTCAGTGTTATTTTTATTCAAGTCAGCCTAAATTACCCCAAACAAAATGCTGTCTATACTAGAAGAATAATTTCATATTATTATCTCAATGCTTGGTAATACAGCCATACAAGATTGATCGCCATAACAATCATGTCGAATAAACATAATTATTTAGTTATACTTTTAGTTTTTTATTTATAGATAACTCCATTTTACAATACATTCTATTCTCAATTTTTTCTGATAACTTGGCAGTAGATGACCGTACCGAACCAGTGGTAGTTTCAATAACGTCTTAAACCGAGGTCCATGCCCTCTCGGGTGCTCTTAAGCATATCGTATGAAGGAGTAGTTTAAGATCCGGTTAAGTGCCGTCAGCGCTAAGCTACAAAGTCCGCTGAAATTTTAAAGGCCATAAATAAACAATCCATTTCGAAAAAAAAAGCTGTCTGACAATTGCTATGTCCAGGTTAACGAAGTAAAACCCGTCCAAATGTCGTCTACGTACCTTAACCCAAGAAGTGCCGGGAACCAAGTTCATCGCAAAACTCCATAACGCGCTTTTGCCATTTTTTCTCTTCTATGTAATTTTCAAGTTAGATACAGAATAAAGGCGAGCAATGATTTAGCAATGTTGGCGGAGATGTAAGCGGAGCGACGCGTGCCGAGTTTTTAGTGATGTACATTCGGGGGACTTAGGGGGTTACCACACCAATCGATCGACGTTGCCTGTTCGATTCTAACATCGATCGACGATCGATTGACGCCGATCAATTGGTGTGGCAACACCCTTAGTGCAGGCTCAGACTCGCACTCGAATCCGTTGTAATGGTGTCGCTCTGTACTGTAAATATACAAGAAAGATTGCAAGGAATCGATTTTCCCGTCTTGTTATTGTTATTAAAAATGTCTAAAATAAAATTACTGTAATAATGTCGGTAATAATGAAATCCTTTATAACGAGCAATGATCATAAAATATAATAAATCCCCAGACAAACGCTCCAACTGCATGGGCCCGAAGTAAGCAGAGCTTGTGTTATGGACGTGTTCGTCGTTTGGATAGTTGGGGGGAGGGAGTCTTTCTGAGCTGACAGATTCAGATAAAAATAATTTTGTTTCGACATAAAGAGTTACATTCTTGCTAGTTTTTGTTCGCGAAGGTTTTTCCGAACTGGTGGTCGAGGCAATAACAAGTAATTGTCAATGTTGAGAAATAAGAATTTTAATTCGAATTTTTATTAAACAGCTTTTCAAAAAGTAGGTTAGCTACGGAAAAGTCTTTTTTACTTTAAAAATGTCTTTGCTACCTTTTTTTTCCATACATACATGATAGTTTTCCGCAAACTTAAAGCTAAGCAAAATGTTACATTAAGAATTCCTAACTTGTTCTAACCGATACGCATACAACTTTTAGACGCAGGATGCGTCCGCAATGATATATTTATTTCATATTTTTGCTTTATCAAGGCATTCAAACGTATTAATGGGTATGTTTAAGATAAAAACTCACAAGTTTGATCATTTTATAGCCAAGCGATGATAAGTAGCGACTGTGAGGTATTTCATCATGGAACCCAATACAGATGCCACTTAACGTAGCTTAGTATATGATAATGCCTGTGGCATTTAAAACCAACATAAAATGGAAAAATCAGAGATATAAGAACATAATTAAATCATCATTGATTTCCGCTCAGAACAATAAAACGCAAGAGGCGTAATCTCCTCCCGGAAAAATCCCCTCGTCATTCGTCAATAAAAAAGTTGTAAAAACAAAAATGCCGAATTGCTGAACAGACCCATAAACTATGCTCCAACGAGGATCATTTTCCTAAGCTTTTGCTTTACGAATTTCAATGTTATTTTCATGACATCAAAGCAAAAGTTACAGGCAAGATCTGTTACTGTTTGTCTAGACTTTGATATTAATTAGTTACTGCAGTTCGGTATGTAAAGTAATTTTGTAGTATCTCTTTTATATTTTTTCCCGAAAGAATGAGATATTTGTAGAACACAGTTTCAATGTTTCTGATTTCTGGAAAGTAAATATTTATAGAATTTCGTATGATGAAGTCACGAAGTAATTATCTTCTTAAAATTGCATTACAAAGTCTATTAGAACACCTGGAATAAACAACTCTACAATTTTCTATGGATTCTTGTGACAGATATTTATTGTAAACATTCATATTTATTGACATTGTATCTAGAAATTGATGCTACTCGATGACGTCGTATAGAAGTTGAATGAGAGTCAATTTAATTTGAGTATTATCTTTAAAATAAGATCAATCCCATTTTCTGCGATGTGTTATTGAAAAAATATATTTTAGAAAAGTGATAAATCCAAATGGTTTTTGAATTAGAAACTTAAATTTTTTAAATATGTTGGGGTAGGGGAGACTTTCTGAGCTAACAGATGTAGATAAAAATATTTTTTTATTGACATGAAGAGATATTCTAGAATTATTTTGAACAATTATACCTGTTAAGTTTGCTAGTTCTTCTTCACGAAGGTTTTTCCGAACTGGTGGTAGAGGCAAGAACAGGTATGAGGTCAGGTCACGTCAGTAGATATCTTCTACTCCCATGTAGCCAAGCTCCCCAATTACGTTACGTGGGATGTTTTGGCTATTTTCGCGCCACACATGTGGTGTCTCTTGTTGTAGCCCTGCCTCATACCCCGAAGGTCCCAGGTTCAGTCCTGATCAGGGCAATCATTTTTTTGATAACCAGAGACGTTTATTCTCGGGTCATGGTTGTTTATATTTATGTACATATGATTACTCTGAGCTCCCAGTTCGCTGTGTGGTCATCCATAACACATGCTTACGTTGGGGCCATACAGTTGGTGTGTTTGTCTGGGGAATATATGAAGTAAAAATTACCAACGGATAAAATTAAAACAAGTACCTATTCAGGATGTATGTGTCTTACATTATACAGAGTAGTAATACAATACATTATAAATTACTGTACTTCTTTTTTAACCGTCTTCAAAAAAAGAGAAGGATGTGTCTTACATTATACAGAGTAGTAATACAATACATTATAAATTACTGTACTTCTTTTTTAACCGTCTTCAAAAAAAGAGAAGGATGTGTCTTACATTATACAGAGTAGTAATACAATACATTATAAATTACTGTACTTCTTTTTTAACCGTCTT
The DNA here is from genome assembly GCA_923062675.1 of Marasmarcha lunaedactyla. NCBI lineage: Eukaryota > Metazoa > Arthropoda > Insecta > Lepidoptera > Pterophoridae > Marasmarcha > Marasmarcha lunaedactyla. The sequence continues at coordinate 3,782,694 of OV281354.1, forward strand.
CAAAAAAAGAGAAGGATGTGTCTTACATTATACAGAGTAGTAATACAATACATTATAAATTACTGTACTTCTTTTTTAACCGTCTTCAAAAAAAGAGAAGGATGTGTCTTACATTATACAGAGTAGTAATACAATACATTATAAATTACTGTACTTCTTTTTTAACCGTCTTCAAAAAAGGAGAAGGTTTTGAATTTTATTATATAGCTTTTTATGTTTCTTACCTCTGAACTCCGTCATTTATAAACCGATTCCAAAAAATTTTTTTTTTCGGAAAGAAGATACTTTGGATTTTGTCACATCGTAATCACGTCAGGGTTTAATGATGGGATCCTGGAGAAACAGAGGGACCTCTTCAAATATTACAGGCATAACTATAGTGTATTATTATTATTTGAGTATAATATATAATCCGTACATTTTCACCAGAAGTCACTAGATTATTACCAACGAACTGCCTTCGTCAACGTCCGACTTCGTCATCAGATGTTGCAACGAGACTCCGCAACATTAAACAGCACGTGCATAAGAATTGTTTCAGTCGGCTTGGTCTAATTTACATTTAGAAACCACACCAAGTATTTTGCGTAATTGTACCGTGGTCAAAGATGTCCTGGACTGGACCTGGATGCGAACAATGGAACATCTTGACTAGGAGTCCACCGATTCCAAAAAGAAATATTTAGTGTATCTACTTACTCAGTAAACACCCCCTCCACCTGTAAAGTTATTATTTTTCTTGTTTTAGTTAACTTACGTTAGGCTTTTATTTTTTTTAACCTATGTTATGATGTTTTTTTGATATTTCGCTTTATCACGTGGTACAGTCTAAATGTTATATACAGTTTCTTTAGATAGTCGATCGAAATCAATTACATGACTTTTACAAAGTATTGTTTTTCTAAAGTAAGGTCTAAAACAAATAGACGCAATCCCTGAGCTTGTCCTGAGGCTGAGCCAGTTCTGAGGCGCGCACGCACGTTGTTTTTCAAGGTCAACGGTTGGTTGATATAGCTCTAACGGCCTTTAAAATTACACAAGACTGTGGTTTAGCTCTGAGGGTGCTCAGCCAAAACATACTCCTACATACGATTCGCCTAAGGGCACCTGAGAGGGAACGAAACTCGGCTTAGGACGTGCGTTCATCGCGTTTATCTGGCCCAGCGGTGTGTTAGGTGCTTCGATAACCGTACTGCCATATTTCTTATTACAACGCCAGCGTTACTTGATGTAATGGCGTCGTCGGCATCTATTAGGATCGACCCACGGACGCCTGTACGAACCGCTGCGCTGCGTCGGCGTTGGCTGCGTAGTCAGCTGACTTATTGACAAATGGGTTGGGATGATGGGGAGCGTTGTCACCAACTACACGGCGACTAGTCTAGACGCCAACTTCACGAACGCGGCAATGGTGGGCAATTATTATCTTGTTGCACGTTTAAACTGTGGACACAGGGCGGAAAGAACCCATTTTGGATCACTTGCAAGTGATAGAGTGGATATAGAAAACCACGCTGGCATAAATACTGATACAAGGATGCAAATTTGTAAAGAGTTCGCTTATTTCTAAGCAACCCTATTGCTTATAGTTAATACAACCGTGGAACCAAGTAGACAAAAGTGCACTTTTTGATCAAAAAAAAAAATTGAAGATCAGTGATTGCCAACATGTCTTGATATTGCTGAAATTTAGTTATGGTAACTTTTAATTTAGAGGCTTAAATATTGTGAATAAAATATTCTGTAGGCCTACCATCAACTTTTAGTTAGCCATTCAAATCCGATGCAATCCACTTTAGGTACCTAAACTGAATCGCTAAGATTCGTACCATGAAGTGCCTTTAGCTAACTGGCGTTTGAATCGCTCACGGAGGAATGAAAGATCGAGATTTGTCTGTGGTCCGCGTGTGAGAAAGAGATGACGCTGTACACTCGTTGCATAAGTCTGTCTCTTTTACTCGAACCATATGCGTTGCGTTTCGAAATCTAGTTGATATGATTTTAGCGGTGTTTTTTGTGTAAAAAAAACAACAAATATATTTTAAAATTGCGCTTTTTAGTGTCAAATTATATACCATAAGCCCGTTTTAGTACTCATTAAATAATAGCAATTTATATAATTCTTTAAATAACAAATAATTAAAGGTTTCCTTAGTGTTGACGTATAAAAAATAAATTGATTATGACGAGGTTAGAACGCACCCAATTTGACTTCTACCTTTGTCTCTACTGATAAATCAGTTGATTTTGTTGGATTTTTCAACAATGGGCTCAGCTCATCACACAGTTCTTATACCAATCGTTTAGACAACCGATATCCTTTTTGTATATTCTTAATCTTCCAAATAAAAGGGGTAAGATTGTTTCAGTGTAGTGTTTATTTAATTATCATTTTCCAAGAAAATAAAAAAGACTAATTCGTCAGACATCTACAATAAAAAATAGCTCTAGAACTCACTTTTTCACATTAACACATAAGAAACACTAAATATCCAACTGAAATACCTTAAAATACCTATATTTTCGACCATTTTTTTAAAGATAAACCGAAACGATTCACTTCACGCCAAGAAAGTAGCAACTTTTTTTGAATCGCTTACTTTGACATTTAAGTCATCCAATATAGGTTGAAATATCACCTCATGGTACGAAAAATGAACGAATTAAAACAGTTTGCGATCCAATTGCCGACTTGATTTGGCGTCAACCTAAACTGGATCGCTTTATTGACGTCGTGGTATGAAATAGCAAAGCAGTTTATTTTAGGTCGTCAATTGAATCGCAATAATAGTTCATAGTAGGCCTCCTGGTCAGTCAAAATGTCACTCTATAACTACGAGTGCATGAAAATTAAAAAGGTAAGCACTCAATTCTCTATTTTTAGAAAAGAGAATTGTAACTAAATATTTAATTAAAAAATATGCCAAACAGAGGCTCAAATTAACGAATGAACCTGTTTAATGTCCAAAACATGCTATTTAAACAGTTTAACGTAATGTAACAGACGCTTCCGTTCACTTTTCAAAAGGAAGCCATTTTGCGCGGAAAAATGGCGGTATATCCGGAATATTACCATGCTTGTGATGAAAACGGCAGTGTGTTCGTAAAATTTTGGCTTTTTAAAATTTTATAACTTCTTTTTTTTTCATAGGCAGAGATTGCTTATGAAAGAAATCGAGTTAAATTCTTTTTCATTTAAAGATCATGGCCAAGGAGGGTTTGTTTCGGTACTTGATTGTGCCCAAGAAAAGGAAGTCCTTTTTACGATTTTTATTATAATAATACTAATAGTATTTTAGGTTAATCTGTAATTTCAATGTTATCAATAAACATCCCTCAAGAATCCATAGAGTATTGCAGAGTTATTCTTTCCATGTAATATAACAAACTTTGCACTCCGATTTTCAAAAGATAACTACTCCGTGACGGTCACCTCACGACCTGCTTCAAAACTATTTAAAATTAATTACTGGACAAAAATTTCAAATATTTAACATTGTTTTCTCAAAATATATAAGTTCCGGCTAAGCGCCGTCAGCGCTAGGCTACAAAGTCCGGTGAAATTTAATAAATAAACTGAAAAATAAAATTCTCAAAATATCAAATTCTTTAAGGAAAAAATAAAGAGTTATAAACCTAAAATTACTTTATATACCGAATTATTAACTGATATTATGTATTTCCCAGAAACACTTAAATGGTTCTGTACTCGAGAGTACCGAGGCTCTGTTTTGACAAAATGGAAATAATGCATAATTTATCGTACCAACTTAAATATTGGCAAGGCTTGCTATTTGAATAGAAAATTATTTTATATAGGTACTTAGTGTAATTGCATAATAATAAATCCCACTGATATTATAAATATGATAGAGTTATCTCTGATTGTACGCGTTACTGTATCACGCTAAAATATTGAATTAGAATATTTTTGTACGCATTCACAACATTTCCTGAAACTACGCCTAGGCTTCATATGACCGCTACATTTCGATGGGTTCAAGGACTTACTCGAATGCAGTTAAATAAATAGTAAGATTGCGTGTAGTCTTTCATTTATTTAGTTTTTTGTTTTTAGTTATTTATTATTTTAGTTATCCGCGTCGTTCTCAACCGCCCTACTGCGTGTAGGGTGGTTTTAGGAAGTTAGTCATCGTTGTTAGGTTCATATATTGTCCCTCCCCAACCCCTCCGCAATGGCTTCCCTAAGCTCTGATGAGATTAGGAAGAAGTTAGTTGATAGTACCGGTGCTGAAGGCATACATATAAATGCTGACAAGTTCCGTTTCTTAGACTCTCTCATCCCTCATTTCATGACGATAATGTCCACAATGGCCCCTCAGGCCACCCCAGTTCCCCAGACCCCTCAGGTCTTAGGCCCTCCCGCGTCCCCTTCCTCCAGTGACATGGAGTGCGAAGTAGACGCCCCTCTGCGCCGCAAGCGCGCACCCGCGACTGAGTCTTCCTCGGACGCCACCCCAACTGAGCCTCCCTCTTTCACCCTTGTTAAGAAGCGCTCGAAACAAGACCCGGCGCCCTCCACGCCCGTCCCTACACCCCCTGCGGCGTCCTCAACGCCAGCTGCCCCGGTGTCTTCAACACCCGCTCCGGCTCCAACTTCTGTCAAGGCCAAGGTCCCACCACCCGTTTTCCTTCGGGAAAAGGGTAAATGGACTGAGGTCTCGACACTGTGCAATGAGCACAAGATCCTTTACACCCGAGCGGTAAACTCGGGTGAATCTATTAAAATCACTGTCTCGTCGATAGACGATTTCCGAGCTTTGACTAAGCTCCTCACCGATAAGCAATATGCTTATCACACTTATGCTCTGTCAGAAGAGCGTAAGATCAGAGCGGTACTCAGGGGAATCCCGTTCGAATTATCGAACGAGGCCATCCTGGAGGATCTGCAGTCCCAAGGCTTCCCGGCACTCGCGGTGCATAAAATGCACAGCAAGTACGGGAGGCAACACCCTCTCGCTTTGGTGATTCTCGCCAACGTCCCCAAGTCCAGAGAGATCCTGAAAGGGGTTAGCTCTATTTGCGGCCTCTCTGGGATCTCAATCGAGGCGCCTCATCGCCGCGGTCATCCCGGCCAGTGCCATCGGTGCCAGTTGTACGGGCACGCGGCAGCCAACTGCCGCGCACCGCCCAGGTGCGTCAAGTGCCTGGTCCCGCACTTCACTAAGGAGTGCAATCGCACTCCTGAAACTCCCTCTCCTCCCGATTGCGTGCTTTGTGGCCAGTCCGGCCACACCGCAAACTACAAGGGCTGCCCTCGTGCACCCCGTTGTATGCGCTCCAATTTCAAAAGGGCGGCTCCCAAACAGTCCCCGCGCCTTTCTCAAGAAAACTTTCCGCCGCTGCGTAGCCGGGTTCCTCCGGCTGCAAAGCCTACTCAGCCCAAGCCTGCTCCAGAAAACTGGAGGCAGCGTCCCGCATCGAATCCCATCCCGGCTCCTCGCCCATACAAACCCACTCCTCAATCCTCCGTAGCAGACGATATGCGTATCGTCTGCGACGCTATTAAAAATGTCGATGTTAGTGAAATCGCAGTCTTAGCCCGTAAACTTAGGGCTTCACGTACTCCGACAGAGCGTTTGCTAGCTCTGGCGGAGCATAGTTCCCTTCTCAATTCATTGTAGGTTCATTTAAATGAATTGATCCCTAAATCATGCTTCGGCCGACCTCTGCCCAGCCCCGGCTTCACCGGAGGCTGCCCAGAACGGCCACCAACTCATGTCCCTTTGAGCACCTTCGCGTATATTTTAGTTAATTTTAAAATTATTTCGACGTTTCGGCATCTTTGCAGTTGCCGTGGTCAGGATAGACAATTTTTGAATGCTGAAAATAAGGTGATAGTAATATTTATATAATTTTAAAATCTTAATTGGTTTTTGTTACAATGTTGATAAACAATATAAATAATGTTTGTTTAAAAAATAAAGAACATATACAAGACTAACGATTTTAACACAGAAATATTCAGACTTTTTATGCGAAAAGTAAAAATAGCTATACAAAGCTTGTTTAAATTTGTTTTCATAACGTCTTTGGAGTTTTAAGTGACCTCCATAACTTCGGTGGTGAACAACCCCAAATAGATTTTATTTCTTAAAGTTCAAGATAGGTACATTATGTATTTTTAAAATTAAATGTTCACGATTTAGAATTATTCGTCATATACTTAATTTTTAAACACGCAAACATCTTTAATAACGATATATATAATATATTTCTGCCTATCCATCTATTTTAATAATATTTACAGAAAAAAAAAATAAACAGAACATTCTGAAAACACGTCTACACTGAACAGATGTCAAAAGCACGCCAGTTTAGGTAGAATTCAAACGAAAGAATTACATCTTTCTATTTGGTACAAACAAAGGAGCCAGTCCAGCTCTTAAAGAAGCTAACCTTTCTGTTTTTGCAAACGTAGCCGAACGTCTTGTACCTCTATAGAAACAGACCGAACTAGAAAAGTTTTTAAATTAACTCTAATATCATTGGCATACAAGTTTCTATGTTTTAAGCTTTCATACTTTGAATAATTACTTACTATACTTTGAAATTATTGTTCTATGCGACCTATGAATTTAACACTTCATTGGCATCTATGTACAGTGTTACATGCTAATATAAACCACAACTTTTAAACTTCCTGCAACTATAAACAGCAGCCGGCTTGTGAGCTTTAGTTTATTGAATCGATAATCTAACGCCTGTATTATCTGTTTTATCATGACACGTGGTTATGTAAGTTTTTAGGCGTGATATGAGGGCTTTTCTAAAAATCTTAAAATTCAAATAACTTACTGTACATTGTTATAAACTGTCGTTAAATGATATCGTCGAATAATGACGTTAATATTTTATTTTCTTTAATGACTTCACGTTTCGTTTGAGCCAAAACGAAAATCCATAACTACTAATAAATAAGATTATCTCATGAAAAAGTTACCATCTCATAAAAAATACTTCTCGTAAACAGACAAATTTAGTTCAATCAAGAACTAGAAATAACAAAACTTTATCCTTGTTAAACTGTAGAGAAATTTCTGACAAGTTCTTTGTCTCTCTGTTGGCTCAGTACAAAACAGCAAAGCGACTATTTTCCTTAAATGGGCGGGGAAATGACGCCAGGAATTCTTCTATACTCTTTTTGCACTTTTTCGCATCCTTTGTTTTAAATAACTTTTGCAGAAAATCCTTCTCATAAGGACAAGACTCATGTCGATAAATTAAAATTAAAAAAAAAACCGTACATTGGCCACTGTTTCTAAAGAACATCAAAACTGGATATTTAGTTTTGTAGAAGTTTTGTTTACTGTTTGAAAGTGTTGTATGCTCGTTTGTTTTGAGGTTTACTACATGATTGAATAGGCACTGCACTGTATAGGAGTGACAAAGACCATAGTTAATGAGGAAAACTCCTATTGTACTCGGCACGATCTGCAAAACTGTTAGTGTTACGTTCAGTCGACAGCTGCAGCATCGACAGCATCAACCTGCCACATGTAAAATTTTCTTCATAGATTTTCAACCTAAACGGCTAAAACTACGGAGCTTAAAATAAATTGAGAAATATTACTTTATGATAGGTTGATGGGTTGTCGACTGTACTTAAAAGTACTATATGCTAAGATGCGTCAATGTTTTCAGGGTCTTGTTGATGATATTTATTTCCTTGCGTTGGCGTCGTTTCGTTTTCCTGCTAGTAATCCCGGCGCGGTCTCACTTGCGCAGGTAATTCCTGATCCTGTAATAAAGCCTTATTGCTTCTGGCTTTTAATGATGAAAGAATGCTCAGTAGATCCAGAATACAAAAAAAAACAAAACGTTTTTATAACAAATGAGAGTGCTTGTAGTTGAGCCGTCAACCACGCTCTGCTAATGAAACGGCAATAAAAAAGTTACGAAAATTAAAAACTGTATGAATACTATTGCTGTCGGCTTAAAAATAATAAATTTAAAATAAAGATTTTTAAATTTTTTTTACTCTTACTGGGGGGACCTGGTTGTGTATTTGTGTATGGTCATCCATAAAACAAGCTCTGCTTACTACGGTGGCCCCATAGTTAGCATAATATTTTTATAATATAATTATAAACAGCCATGAACCGAAAACAAACATCTGTGTTCATCGCACAAAAAATGCTCCAACTGGGACTCGAACCTGGCCCATCCAGCATATAAGGCAGGGCTACTACTACTACACTAACTACTTGGCCGTCAAGTTTATACATGTTTTATTTAACTTGTACTGAGTAAGAAAACTATATTTCCGTCTGCGGTTAACATATTAACCAATTTTATTCATGTTGCAGTAAAGCTGCATTAAAATTGTTGCTTGTTTTAATTTCTTATTCAATTTATTTAACACTTAAACCACACCGACACAACTTGTCTTCACAGAATTACTTCAAATCTTTTTAAAGCGACACGTTTTAAAAAGGCCCTTTAAATAAACTGACTCTACATTTTATCGTTCAACTAATTCTGTGATTTCAGGAAAATGGCTTTTCACATTAACTTTTACTCCAAGTTAAGCTCGTTTTTTATCTACTTAAATGAATAGCAATAAAATGTTATCGCCTTTATTTATACTAAGGTCGAAGACAAAGCGGTGTTAAAAGGAATTTTTTAGACACCATTTTGTACTGCTCAAAAGAAAGAAAGAAATAAATAACAGATAATAAAAATAAAATAAAGTTATTTCTTAAGTTAGTTCTTGTACTTCATAACAGGGAACTGGTCAGCATTGGTTTGTACCTGGTCCAAGAACGATACTATCAATTCGTACGGGATACCGACCAATCACAACGCGAGATCTACATCGCATTATTAACTTTTCTAAAGCGATTAGATTATATACGACTTTCCGACAACGATTGTCACAAGAGACCCGATCTGCGTCCGGACCCGTTCGAACGTGTTGAATAGCAATACTCATACGCTGGGATTCGTACAAATCTTGCTTCGTCCTCGACGACTTGAGATAGCCTTTCGATCGGCTGCAACTAAGTCGGTCTCGCAGCGACAACAGAGCTGAGCTTACTACGGTCGAATTAAATTCGATAGTAGTTCGCAAGGCTTGGGCTGTTTTTCTGGCTGCGTACTTGATGCTTGGCGCCTGTTACGTAGTCAGAGACTCGCTCTGCGGCCGGCTCCAGCCGGTCGTAACGTAGTCAATCCCGCACTTTTAGTGCAACCCAACTCGTCAGGTCTACGGCCGGTTTTTGTTGTCAATTTATTGGCAACACACTCCGTAGTAGACTCGCGTTTGATCAGGTGGATACTTAACGGTGACAACTAAGCCTGATAGCGTTGCCCCGGTGCGCTTCCAAGGCCATTCAGGCCAAGGAGAAACCGGCTGACCCGATCCCATTGCACTTGGGCCTTTCCCAGGGTGACGGTACAGTGCTGTCTGACTTAGGGGCATCACTTTGCGTCGTCCCCAGCCCCCCTACCACGGGTAGGGAGTTTTAGGTGCTAGGTTTGCTAGGGAACCTAGGCATTATTATATATTATATATTGTAGTACCAAGCCCTCCGATGGACCAGCAAAGCTTGGTAAACTTTGCTAGGTCGTTCGCCCAGGCGCTCGTTGCCTCCGGCGCTAACTTGTCCGATGACGTAATAACGCAGGCCTTACAGGCAACTATCGCGTCCCCGGCCCCTCAGGCCTCAACCCCGGGCCCTCAGGCCTCCAACGTCCAGACCCCTGAGGTCTATAGCTCTCCCGCGTCTCCCGTCCCGTCCGAGATGGACTGTGAATCGGTCACATCCTCTCGTGCGTCGCGTCGCAAACGTACCGCTCCCGGGAGCGACTCCGAACCCGCGTCTGATACATCGCCAGATGCCGTCACCTTAACCGGCTCTCCTGAGCCCGCGTTTCAGGTAGTCGGCAACGCTCCAAGAAGCGCTCGAAGAAAGCCTCGGTATCCTCGATACCCGAGCCCTCCGCAGTGTCTTCAACACCCGCCCCCGCGCCCTTAACGTCGATCGAAGTAAGCGCGTCTCCGTCGGTCCCATCGAAGCCAGCTACGCGCTGCGCTCCCGTCCCACCGAAGCCTCAGCTCCCTCCGCCCGTCTTTCTCCGCGAAAAAGCGCAATGGACCGCGGTATCTAATCTTTGCAAAGAGCAAATAATTAACTATCTCAAAGCAGGCGATTCAATTAAAATCCAGGTCACGACCATCGACGACTTTCGCGCGTTCAATAGGTTACTTTCATTAAAACAAATCGCATACCACACCTACGCCCTCCCAGAGGAGCGTAATCTGTTTCCAGCGGATGGCGATCCTTTCATTATTCCCCACCAGTTCGGCTTTCGCGGTAAGCACTCCTGCCCTCAGCAAGTCCATCGAATCGTCGAGTACATACTTGACGGTTTCTATCCGCGTCGTAATAAAACAGTCGCGGTTCTCTTTGACGTAGCTAAGGCTTTCGACAAAGTCTGGCACTGCGGTCTCGTTTATAAACTCTACAAAATAGGCTTACCGGCTCGCCTAGTCAGATTGATCGCGTCGTTTCTCAACGACCGTACGTTTCGATTCAAACATGAAGGCACGTTCTCCTTAATGTCGACGTTTTGAATGACGTCGAACACGGTCTTCATGTTCTCAGCCAACGACGACTGAGGTGAAGACGACGGAGCGGGACGCGGGCTTACGGGAGTTACGAGAGCTGGGATAGGACGAGAAGGTGCAGGTGGAGCGGCCGGACGCTGTCTCCAGGACAATGCCGGAGTAAGCGTTGGCTGCTCGGGCTTTGCTTCCGGGGGACCCTGGTTGCGCAGCGGCGGGAAGTTAACGGGAGTGAGCTGCGGCGCCGGTTTAGGCGCAGCCCTCTTAGTTGAAGAGCGTGAAGCGCGCGTGCAACCCCTGTATTTAGCTGTGTGGCCGGACTGGCCGCACAGCACACAGGCAGGGGGAGAAGTGAATTCGGGAGTGCGAGTGCACTCCTTTGTAATATGAGGATCCAGGCACTTAACGCACCTGGGGGGAGCTGAGCAGTTAGCCGCTGCGTGGACATTGAGCTGGCAGCGGTGGCACTGCCCAGGGTGACCGCGGCGGTTGGGACGCTCGACGGAGATATTCGAGAGTCCGCAAATTGTGCGAGCCTCTCTGAAGATCTCCTTCGAGTTGGGAATATTGGGTAGAATAACTAATGCTAACGGAAAACGCCTACCGCGGTTGGAGTGCATCTTGTGCACTGCTTCAGCCGTGAAACGCTGGGACTTAAGGTCCTCGAGGATTTCATCGTTCGCGAGCTCGAACGGGACGCCCCGTAGTACTGCGCAGATCTTACGCTCCTCCGGGAGGGCGTAGGTGTGGTATGCGATTTGTTTTAATGAAAGTAACCTACTGAACGCGCGAAAGTCGTCGATGGTCGCGACCTGGATTTTAATTGAATTGCCTGTGTTGGTTGCTTTGATATAGTTAATTTTTTGCTCTTTGCAAAGATTAGATACCGCGGTCCATCGCGCTTTTTCGCGGAGAAAGACGGGCGGAGGAAGCTGAGGCTTCGGCGGGACGGGAGCGCAGCGCGTTGCTGGCTTCGATGAGACCGACGGAGACGCGGTTACTTAGACCGACGTTAAGGGCGCGGGGGCGGGTGTTGAAGACACTGGGGAGGGCTCAAATATTGAAGATACCGAGGCTATCTTCGAGCGCTTCTTGGAGCGTTTGGCGACTAATTGAAACGTGGGCTCAGGAGAGCTGGTTAAGGTGATGGCATCTGACGACGCATCAGACGCGGGTTCGGAGTCGCTCCCGGGAGCGGTACGCTTGCGACGCGACGCGCGAGAGGATGTGACTGATTCACAGTCAATCTCGGACGGGACAGGAGACGCGGGAGAGCTGTAGACCTGAGGGGTCTGGACGTTTGAGGCCTGAGGAGCCGAGGTTGAGGCCTGAGGGGCCGGGGACGCGATAGTTGCCTGTAAGGCCTCATCTGAGATGGGGACTCCGGACGCAACGAGCGCCTAGGCGAACGACAAGTTTACCAGGCTTTGCTGGTCCATTGGAGGGCTTGAAACTACAATATATAATATATAATAATGCCTAGGTTCTCTAACAAAACTAGCACCTAAAGCTCCCTAACCGTGGTAGGGGGGCTGGGGACGACGCGAGGTGGTGCCCCTAATTCGGACAGCACTGTACCGTCACCCTGGGAAAGGCCCAAGTGCAATGGGATCGGGTCAGCCGGTTTCTCCTTAGCCTGAATGGCCTTGGAAGCGCACCGGGGCAACGCTATCAGGCTTAGTTGTCACCGTTAAGTATCCACCTGATCAAACGCGAGTCTACTACGGAGTGTGTTGCCAATAAATTGACAACAAAAACCGGCCGTAGACCTGACGAGGTTGGGTTGCACTGAAAGTGCGGGATTGACTACGTTACGACCGGCCGGAGCCGGCCGCAGAGCGAGTCTCTGACTACGTAAAAGGCGCTAAGGTCAAGTACGCAGCCAGAAAATCAGCCCGAGCCTTGCGAACTACTATCGTGTTTAATCTACCGTAGTAAGCTCAACTCTGTTGTTGCTGCTCCCACCGAGGTGAGGTATTAATTCGAGGGGTGCACAGAGTGCGGGATTGACTACCTTACGACCGGCCAAAGCCGGCCGCAGAGCGAGTCTCTAACTAACGTAACAAGCGCCCAGCGTCAAGTACGTAGCCAGAAAAACAGCCTGAGCCTAGCGAACTACTATCGAATTTAATCGACCGTAGTAAGCTCAGCTCTGTTGTTGCTGCGAGACTGAATTAGTTGCAGCCGATCGAAACCGGCCGCAGCGTAAGTCCTACAGAGGCTTATCTCAAGTCGTCGAGGACGAAGCGAGATTTGTACGAATCTCAGCGTATGAGTATTACTACGAGTTGTCGTCGTGAGACGACAATCGTGACTCAACAACTGGTACGACCGCGAACACGTCCGTGCGGGGCCGGACGCAGAACGGATCTGAGAGTGGCGTTTGAGTATTGCTACGAGAGAAGTCGTGAGACAACAATCGTGACTCGGCAGCCGGGAGCGACCTTCAACACGTCCGAACGGGTCCGGACGCAGATCGGGTCTGTGTGTTGGCAATAGTGGGCAGTTCGAGATCTTTATGCAGATCTAAATTGCGGACATAGGGCGGGGCCCCGACGCATTTGCGTAAGAATCTATTTTGAATAACCTCAACCCTACAGCGTATACAGGGCGCTGTAACGTTTCAAAACTATAAGCTTTATAAAATGTATATAGCTTAATTTTTTTATAAACTGTCGTTATACTAGAGGGTAGATACGAGTAATATAGTTAGTGGTTTGAGTTATTTCTACAGTTTTATGAAAATTATTATACAATCATTAATAGATACTAAAAACTATTTAGCACCAAATATTCTGGTTCAGATACTGTTGGCAAACTTACCGAGGAACAAGTATGCTGTTACTTGTCTAACTATGTCATATGTGCTTCATTATAAGGGCTCTATCGCAGCGGGATCCTTCAGATGTTCATATGATTCAACGTCTATCTACCACTGCTTTATCACTTGGTGGAAGAATATACATAATCGCGCTCAACCCTGGTGGATACGTAGCCTTACAGCCCGACGGTGTACGTCTGAAAATGACTTGCGTAACCCGCGTGGGTACAAAACTTACAATTGTGCTAACACTTGTGACGGTTGTCTATTTCAACCTCTTTTTGTCAGTAAATTTTATTTTTTTTGTTGTTCCCGACGTAATTTTAAACTAGGAATTACGTTGTGTCGGAGAACGGCAATGTTTTGATTTGACAAGTGAGTCACGAAAAATTATTCATCAAAGCAACTTGAATCTATTTTTTTATTATTTTCCGAGTTTATATTCCAAATTACATAGTTAAAACATTTTATTATCGATAATCAAAGTTCTTTTTAAGAAATCTATATATGTTTTTTACGTTCACGAGTGTGCGTAGCCAAAATTGTTGGCATCTTTGTATATTTTAAATTTTACTGAAAAAATAAACACAGGAGAGAATTTTGTGTTTTATTGAAATTACGCTACATACTGACGCCCGAACAGGGACATGAACCCTGGACCCTTGGAAATGTCCCTGTTCGGGCGCCAGTATGTAGCGTAATTTCAATAAAACACAAAATTCTCTCCTGTGTTTATTTTTTCAGTAAAATTTAAAATATACAAAGATGCCAACAATTTTGGCTACGCACACTCGTGAACGTAAAAAACATATATAGATTTCTTAAAAAGAACTTTGATTATCGATAATAAAATGTTTTAACTATGTAATTTGGAATATAAACTCGGAAAATAATAAAAAAATAGATTCAAGTTGCTTTGATGAATAATTTTTCGTGACTCACTTGTCAAATCAAAACATTGCCGTTCTCCGACACAACGTAATTCCTAGTTTAAAATTACGTCGGGAACAACAAAAAAAATAAAATTTACTGACAAAAAGAGGTTGAAATAGACAACCGTCACACACTGCTCCGGAGGATCACTCTACTTTCAAGAACTAGCCTAATGTCAACAGTATCGGTTGACGTCTTGTGCTCCTGCGACGGCGCCGTGTGAAGTTCAAGGTGCATTATCGTCATTCCCAACAACCAAATATTCCCAGGTCGTTTTTAACGTTTTGGGTTTTCTTTGCGTCACTTAGTTTATAAAATGGAAAACTTGAAATATTGCGTTATTTACGAGTATGAGTTCTACCGTGGCACCATTGCTGCAGAAACGGCTCGAAGTATTAATGCTGTGTATGGCGGCGGTGTCGCAAAAGAAAACACAGTGCGTTTTTGGTTCCAACGTTTTCGTTTTGGAAATTGTGACCTGCAGAACAAGCCCCGTGGACGGCCGGAGACCAAAGTTGATAATGAAGAATTGCAGACTATTGTGGAAGCGGATGCAGCGCAGACCACGCCCAAGTTAGCTGTAGGCTGCGGTGTTAGTGACAAAACTGTTTTAATCTACTTGAAGCAAATTAGGAAGGTGAAAAGCCTTGAGAGGTGTGTACTTCATGAATTAAGCGCAGCAAACCGACCACAGCACGTCGACTGCTGCGTTACATAACTTTACCGGCACAATTATGAAAGGATTTTAAAATGAATCATTACCTGTGATGAAAAGTAGATCCTGTATGACAATCGGAAACGCTCATCGCAATTGTTGAACCCTCGCGAACCAGCCGAATCCTGCCCCAAGCGAAAATTGACTCAATAAAAGTTACTTGTGAGCGTTTGGTGGACTAGTGCCGGTGTCGTTCACTACAGCTTTCTTAAATCTGGTTAGACGATTACGGCAGATTTCTTTTGTCAGCAACTGCAAACCACGATGGAAAAGCTAGCTGCTAAACAACCGAGGCTGGTCAATAGTTCTAGGCCACTGCTGCTTCAGGACAACACGCTCGATCACACACTGCACAATAGACGTCTACCAAATTAGAGGAGCTTCAACTGGAATGTCTTAGACACGTACCTTACTCTTCGGACCTTGCTCCACAGCTTACCATTTTTTTCGAAATTAAGATAATTTCTTTCAAGGGAAAAAATTTAACTCCGATGGGGCAGTGCAAAGCGCATTCAAAGATATTATTATTATTTCCCGTCCGAATGATTTTCTTTTAGTAAAGGGATAAATGAACTACCTATGAGATGGCAAAAGTGCATAGATAGTGTTGGAGTGGTGGAACTTTTGGTGAAGTTAATAAAGTAATCCAGACATAATTTAAACACACACATTTATTTAAATACTTTTATTATTAGCTTCGCAAAGTAACTTCGTAAGGCAGGCAGCCATGACAGATATATAGAACTTATATTTGAATTACAATAGATGGCGCTGTGTATCAATCTAGCTAGATTATAATATTTACACAGATTACAACAGACAGCAACTGTACATACTTTGATTAAATTAATATATTATATTTTTTAAAATTTACTTCATGTTCCTCGCTTTCAAAACGCCAATTTCATATGCAATAATAATAATAATAAATCCCTAGACAAACACACCAACTGTATGGCCCCAAAGTAAGCAGAGCTTGTGTTATAAATGACCATACAGCGAACTGGAGGGGGAACCCCAGAATAAACATAGATATATAAATATAAACAACCATGACCCGCGGGCAAACATTTATGTTCATCACACAAATAAATGCCCCGGCCAGGACTCGAACCTGGGACCTTCGGCGCATATGGCAGGGCTACTTACCACAACACCACTCGGTCGTCATGTCGTTATATTATTATTATATTATATAATTGTAGGGAGTACTAATCCAGGCAAACACAGGCGGAATCTAAGTAGGATAGTGAGCTGCCTGGTAGTCAGTTCGTACCTGGTGTACGAGTTGCCAACTTGTCGTTAGTTCTAATGAATACTTTGACTGAGGCAAGTTCGAAGGTAAGCCTAAGTATGGAATTGTAAGCAAAGGGGAGCATGTATTGTAATATGCTCTGCACATTGTTGTTGGTGAAATCTATATGCCTACTGTATTAAATAACTTTAAAACTGAAAAATAGTTATAATGTGCAGTGATGGCAAGTTTAAAGATCATTTTTAGTCGTCTAGGTGTCCTCTGGCTCCTGTCAGCAAACTGCCTCTAAAGAGTATTCCATTCCATTTTATTACATTTTTCAGCATATTAGATGTGTATTGAGCAGTAATAATACAACTATTGATTTTAAAAAAATCATTTCACACATTAAAGCGAAAAAAAAGTAAAGGTTGTGCTAAAAATAAGTTTCGTCTATTTTTCTTAAAACGTCCCGGTCTTCAAGAGTGGAGTAAATAGGCACCTCTAGGATCGTCTATCCACATCGTCGTCTTCAGCATCACTGTCCATCAGGTGAGATGGAACACAAACCCAAACCGAATTAATACTATTGTAATTTGTGTAATTCATTTAGTGTAGTTGTCAACATATATGTTTATTTAAGCAGTATTATTTTCAACAGTAATGTTAATTTGTGCTCAAATATTATTTACTCTTTAGCTATAAGTAGAACTTGTTACCTAACTTGTAATGCCTATTGTAACTTTATTGTCTATAAAATTGCTAAGAAATAAATAAATGAAATAAATAAATAAATAAAAATAAAATAGATACCACTGTCACGGCGAAGTGATGCCACCCATGTCCCACCTCTAAGAAAACTAAACATATGTCTGTACTGACAAATAAGAGTGCATTTTTATTTAATTAACAAAATAACTTTGTTATAAGATCACAAATCATACAGGGCACTCTTATTTCATACGTTTTTAAACGACCACATACTACATTACGTAGAACCTCATCTCTTGCATGCAATGTCATGAAGTAAAGTTGAATGAACTCCACAGTTTCTGAACGTTTCTGAACGAAACACACCATGTTTAATAAATTCTGGAGCATCAGCGAGTCCGCACAGGGACTCCGTGCGCTCTGGATACTGTTGCATACAGGGTTGTCGAGTCTGGGAGATTCGAATAAATAAAAAACTGAAACCGAATATATTCTTCTTATTTATTACTATATATATTTATTATATATATACTTTATTTATTCTTTGAATAAAAACATACGGTTCTTTTAATGAGAATCTTTAAAAGTAGCAAAAAGCCCTTTCATATTTAAATTTAACAGAAACAATATGAATCGGTCCATCCATCTGGAAGCTAACGGACTTTCCATAGGCAGATACCAATTATTCTACCATGCATTTTATTAATCCAAGTTTTGCTTCTACCATTCCAATACTTTTCCTCTCAGACCCAAAAAACGTGAAAATGCCTTGTGGCGCCATCGGTAGTATTGTAGACTATCTCATAACGGAACTACCGAGTTAGAATCCTGGCAGTAAGAATATTTAATTTTAGTGGACATATTTTATTAATCTTGAAAAGGAGGTTGGTTTATTTTGGAGTGTGACCCACTCGTGCGAGAATTTTATTGTTTTTAATTTATGTCTCTATTGAATCCCTGAATTCCCTTATACCAACCCCAGTGCTGCCAACTCAAGTGGCATCGCATGAATATGCGCACGCAGCGACTTGCAAATTACACGTATCCTATGAATAAACAGTCTTACGGGCATTGAACTTTTGAAGTTGATGATAAAGCTACGACAAGTCTTCAAAAACAATATCAAAGAAGAGAATCAAGAGCTTTTTTTATTTAAGCTTAAGGAAAAACATTTTCTATAAGTAAAGTTGATAAAATACACAGCCATCATCATAATAGGCAATAAGGCGGTAATGATAAACCTTACCCAATCATGAGTGTTGCAAGAAGCGAGAGAGTATTATAACTACTATTATATATTTTGCAAATCTCTGTTCAATAAAATGCGGAAAACTAGAGCTAATTTAAAATTTCTTTGTCTATATTAAATACCTCACATCATTGGCGGATTTAGAAATGATTCTAGATGATATTGTAAAATGCTACTTTAAAGACCTATTTTTATAACGCCTTATAATTGAGGCCATGTAATTATGTCACGTAATAAATGTTTTTATTCAAAAAAACTGTCACGGACATGAATTAGTCGGAGGGGTCGCAGCGAAGCGGTGAAGGCGCTTAGGCGCGTGCAGGGTCAGCGGCAGACGATCAGGTGCCGACTGGCGCTCTGGCGCGTGCAGGATCAGTGAGAGCAGGAACAGGAAGAGCAGGTTGGATCAGCAGGCAGGAGAAGGTGGTAGGCAGGATCATCAGGGTCAGCAGCAGGAGCAGTATCAGGCGTCAGTGTCGGGGTTTTCAACATGAGGCAGCTTCAGGTAGCTTCTGCATGAGGTAGCTTCAGAGTCGGTAGCCTCAACATGAGGCAGCTTCATAGTCGTGTAGCTTCAACATGAGGCAGCTTCAGAGTCCGTAGCTTCAGCGTGACCATGAATTCGAGGACTTGCAGAGTTACTTGCAGTAGTATTGCATTTTGCCATTTCCAATGTGTCACAGGACATAATAACACGTTATAACAGGACTGAATAACACGCGTCGCCTAAAACTCGGCTACGTTATTTGACATATAGACAGCTATTTATTGTGACATAAGTATGTCTAAATATTATTTTTAACACCAAGAAATGTTCTATAATGAAATACCTTATGACATTACACTGTTATGTAATATGATATTATATAACACGTATATACATAGTACCTAAGCCGGATTTTAAGAATTATTATCGATAAAACCTTAACCCATATTTATTACAAAGCAAGGACATGTCCTTTGTTGGAAATTGTATCACATGTTACGCTTCCATGTGCGCGGCGGTTACCTAGGTAATGCGTGGGTTATTTCTCAATAGGCTGTTTACGATATTAGCGACAGCGGTCTGGATGTATGATTTACATTTTAATTAGATTTATAGGAGCTTTTGTCAGTGGTGCTTTTCCGTTCCGGTAATATTTTAAGGGAAATTGTTCTTGATATATTATTATGTTAATATGTTGTCTTAATTAAAGTGTCTGCTTAAATTGGACTTGACATTTTTTACTTTTTTGAAGTACAGAAAAGAAATTTTTGAAGTACAAACATAATTTAAGATAATAATCATTTTGTTTTCGAAATGAATACATATACTACAGTAAAATTAAAGTGATCTTACTTTTCTAATAACAAAAGTAATCATTTTCTATCTAAAGGATATACAAAAAAAAATGTAATCAACTTTAGCTCGTATTTAAAAAAAACGTACTTTAAAAAACGATTCAAGTTATTTAAGAAAGTGGCTTTTCCTCTTTCCTATGATGTATGATGACTCGACAAGATGCACCCATGATTTACTAAAGTTATAGATTTTTCCTATAACTTAAAAATTTAAGGATTTCGGACCATGGTTTGCTACTAAAAAATATTGGTATAGACTAACTCTATCCACCTGCAAAATATCTTCGTCCTTGCCGATAACACCCTGTATATCAATATATAAAAGTTAGTGTGTAAGACAGCGTGCGTATTTACTGGCTGACGTGCGCGACCTGAATTAACTATTTAGCTCGGAGTTAGCCTGTCAGTCAAGTAAAATTTCCCTCTATCAGTGCCACTGTCTGTTAAGCTACATTTCAACACGATTTAGCTAAATGCTTACGCAATTCGGCCCAGGTAGATTTACTTACGCGCTTTATCACAGTCGATGCTCACATAGTACGCAGCGCCATCTGTATACTACGAGGTTACTATTTCTGTAACTAATTACAACAGTCGTGATTGTATCTACACCATGCTGTAAATATTTTGACAGTTAAGACATAGTTAATCTTAAACAATCGCAAAGTTTCTCACGAGCCAAAAGTCTCATCAAACATTAACTTTAGACCATTATTACATCTTACTTACAAGCTTTTTTAAAGCTTGTAAACTACCAATAAATCTACCAAAATAACGGCACTCACACAAAGACACACAATGAAGGTCTGTCAGTTTTTCTGTTATTAAAAAATTATAGAAAATTCGTGTGTAAGTAGATTTCCTAATTCAAAAGAAGCAGACGTACTCCAATTCACATTGTTCAAATATATAATTAAAAATTATCAATAAAAATTTACATTAAATTAGAAGTTATATAATTAAATGTCAATTTTGTGAGAAAAACATTCATATTACAATTACTGCGTTCGATGTATTGTGGCCATATTATGTCAAAAAAATCAGGTTATTTATTATAGCGCTTATTATTATAGCGTTACAAAAGGTTCTATTATTTTTAAATTAATTATAAATTGTAAAACAGGTTCAGAATATTTAATGTCTATGTAAACGTTTAGTTTCAGAAATAACAAAGCGTTCAATTATTTTCATATAAATAACGAGATCGTGGTTTTCAGATAAATTTAAAAAAAATTCAACATACAGTTTCAGAACAGAATTTATTTTAATGACAACGAATTTAATATAAACGTTTTTACTCGTAGGTACTTCTCAAAGTTACAGATGATTTACTACAAATAGCGCCCGCGTCGTTCCCGATGTCGATACAATACAGCTGAAGAGTATAAAACTTGCTACCGGCGAAATGATATTTTAAATATACTGGACTGGACGCTTTAAACCATCGACCGCTTGTTTGGTGTGCAGGTAAGTACCTTGCCTTGCATGCCAGAGGTCCCGGGTTCGAATCCTGGTAGGGGCAGATATTTTATGGTATTTGCTTTCTAGTCATGGATGTGTATGTATGTAAGTTTTATTTCTAATATTTATAAATGAAAAAAAATCTATGTGTAATTATATATTTCTTAAGTTTATTTATCCGTTATCTAGTATCCATAACACAAGTTCTTAATGATACTAGATAATGCGGAGTGATTGTTAGAAATATTATTATTATATATTATTTAAATGCATATACAAGTTACAGGAAAACTCATCGACTTTAAATAACAAAAATTACAACGTTACATGTTTTGAAAACACACACTTTTCACATACAACTTTTCAAAGTAAATTAAAGCTTTTTTGGAATATGTACTGCAATTCTTTGTACAAACAACAACAGCAAATATTTTTCAAAGAAATTTTGCTCAGCTTTCAGTTTATTAGTTTTCCAGTAATGAAATCAGTACTAAATCTAATACCACTTACGCACAAAAATTGTATTAAATTTGTCTTTAGACAATTATTCACGTTTACATCTGACTCGTTTAGTCATTAGACATTTACGTAACAATAAAAGAAAGAAGAAAAAAACTGAATTATATGTACAAAGAACATATCTACAAATACTTTGAAAACATTTTCCAATGTTTTTTCCAAACCTCCTTTTTGACGCCATTTGTAAATGCCATATAATGTTATAACCCGACTGTTTTTGCCACGCCACATCAAACGTGACAAGACACTGTGAAATTATCTTCGTTGCAAGAACTCAAGCAAAATGGTGAATTTGTTCATTTTTGTTAAATAGGTTACATTTCAAACAGGTAAAAAGTGGATTTCGTTGTCATTATGACCTTCAAGTTTCCTCCGTAACCTGAATGCTATATACTCTATGTTTACAGAAATATAACGAAATTTCTAATCGACATTTCGTCAAAGTAAGCACCTACAAGTTTGTTACTTGCTATGTTTTAGCGGCTTCTGATATTCTGCCATAGATTTAATATTACCTTGATATAATATTGGCAAAGTGGCTGAAATACAGATGGTTTTACGATGTCTTTTAATTCTGTTGCTCTAGAAAAATACACAAATAAAGGTATATCTGCACATAACTTATTTTTAAAAACTATTTTTATATTATTTCTCCTATTTATTTATAATTTTAGTACCAATCGCTCGTTTATAAAACCCTCTTATAATATAACAATTGAACTTTGATGGATTTGACTCTTTTGTTTCATTATTCAAGACATCGCATTTTAAGCAATGATAACTGGGCAAAAGCATAAATTGGGCAAAATTTAAAAACATATACTATTTCATACTATTTTCTACGATAAAATGTAATGTATTTAGAAGACATTGTATAATAAAAATTTTTGGCACAGTGCGGCTGATATCTATATCGTTGTGGGAATATATATAACTGGAAATACAAACCTAGAATAAAATTGATCAAAATTGGATAAAATTTATCAGCTTAGTTTTTCGAAACCATTAATAATACCTTAATACTTCCGAAAAAACAGACTCAACAAATATACAATATGTTTTGGAGACGACTGTACAAACTTTAGAGATAGAATTTATTTAATAAAATTAGCCATATACATGTTGGCTTACTTTAAGGTCTCCAAGGAGGTTTATTTATTAAGATACTGCTTAAATTTCAAAAATTATTGCAATTCGTGTACCTCGTTGTAAAGAATAAAAAAAATAAAAATGGCTATTATTTGATGGTGACAGGGCTCCACATCAATGACATATAAAATGTAATATGTTATTGCCCCACGTGTCATATATTTTTATCGATAAAAATAGGTATTCATAATACTAGCCCTCAAAGTTTGTACAGCCGTCGCCTAAACACATAGTGTATTGAGTTAGTTATATATGATACATGACGAAATAAGTTTAAACTGAAACTCAATTTGGTTTCTTTACATGCATTTTCCATAATTTTCTTCTCTAGAATTCATTTGCAAAAAGCCTTTTAAAGTCAAATATCAATTCAGAAATATCCGTTACTCTAGACAGAATACTTGATCAAATCCCGTAAAAAAATAAAAAAAACCAAAATGAGTCCTTCCAGAGATGTTTTTAGATTTGGAATGCATTTTTAATTTAAAAATATGATAACAATAACTTTTTAATACATTACGTTACAATTGTGAAAGGAACGACGAAGAGTTTTACAGCTCGTGGAATATTCAGAACTTTCTTTACGGAACATTTTCACTTGATGAGTAAAGTCTGTTCTGGTTTTTGACCGTTAAAGTTTGTAAGTGACTTAGGTGTAGTATTACAGTGACTCATTGCTTTCTTATTTATTTCGGTAGAGATACGATTTGGTATCCATGATTTTAGATTTTATAACATTAACATGTCTGATGTAAGGGAACACACAAAAATTCCGAATTATGTAATTCCAAATTTGAATATTACGATTTTTTTAATTCTGAATTTCACAATCCCGAAGAGTCTTAATTCCGACTATTCAAAAACACGATTCTTATTTTACCGAAATTCATAAATATGAAATTTTAATTTTCCGACTTTCATTAGTACGAAGAATTAAAAACCCGCTGTGTTACTAGTCCGAAATATGGAATACCGAATTATAATTATCCAAAAATTCAATGTTAACATTCAGATTTTGTATCTAAAACGGGTATATAATAAAAAAATATAATTTAAATAGCGCGAGCCGAGCGAGCGCAGCGGGCGTGCCGTAGCAGCGGCCGGCGAAGCGCCAAAAAGGGATTTGCATTTCAGTACATAAACTACATACTCAAGAAATAACTCGGTACAAAAAAACTAAATAAACTTTCTCATTTCCAGCTGACTACTTGAATGCTCGAACGTATAAATTGATGTGCTCATGCAGTTTTACAAGGCGTTTGTTATTGCAACTAATATTATTCGGAATTTTGATATTCGGGATTCGTATTTATGATATTGCGGATTACTAATAATTCAGATTTTTTATATTGGCATATTGATTTTCGTAATTATAAACGTTTGGAATTTGAAGTATCGAAAAAGAAAACTTCGGAATTATGAAACACGGAATTTTCATTTTCGGAATTATGAACCATTTGGTGTTATAAAATTCGGAATTTTGAAAATCGTGATTATGACTATCGGAATGAAGTTTTTCGTATTTATGTAGTGTACCCCTGATGTAAAGGTGCAATTTAGTACATTATAAAACAACGGCTCTTATTAAGTTCTCATCGATACATTTATTGTTATATATTTGTTGCCTCAACGATTGCAAGAATCACAAGATTCTAGGTGAAATATTGCAAGTTTACTTTGAATATGAAGACAAATGTTGAGGATAGCTTGTTGAATTAGTTATATAAGGAAAGGAAATGCAATGAATCCTAAGTCTTTACAATCCGCAACATATTCATAATCATTAACATTTCAAATGTCTTAAATTTTTTTGATGATTAAAAGTTAGCGAAGTTTTATCCTGGTTTTACACGCATTGATTTTGTAAAAAGTTAAAATGTTTCCTGGGCAAATGTTTACAAATAAATTTTACAGTTCTACACTCGTACTTCTACCGACGAAAACTTGTGATAAAATGAAATGAAATGAAATATTTATTTCTCAACATTGACAATTACTTGTTCTTATTGACGTCAAATAAAACATGATTCTACCACCAGTTCGAAAAAACCTTCGTGAAGAAGAACTGGTAAGAAACTTCACGGGTATATATTTTTTTTCAAAATAAATTTACAAAGTCTCTTTATACAAAATTATTCTAATCTGAATCTGTTAGCTAGGCAAGTCTCCCTCCCCCCAAGTAT
Organism: Marasmarcha lunaedactyla; assembly: GCA_923062675.1. Classification (NCBI taxonomy): domain Eukaryota; kingdom Metazoa; phylum Arthropoda; class Insecta; order Lepidoptera; family Pterophoridae; genus Marasmarcha; species Marasmarcha lunaedactyla. The sequence goes on from OV281354.1 coordinate 3,807,601, forward strand.
CCAAACGACGAACACCCTCAAACGGCACCCGTTCACGAGTTAACGCGGGATCCAGCCATCGCCCTCCTGAACCATATTAGAGGGAGGTGAGCGACCCGTCACCCGACGCTACCATAAGAAGACGTACTTTAGTGACAATGAAGCTTTAGATATTCATCGCGACGAAGAACTCAACGAACATACAGACACATTACACATGTTTTGTTACAAATACTAGTACAATCCTGTTAATGAGGGGATTATACCCAAGGGCTTTTATCATCCATATAATCGGATAGTTTATAATAGGTTTTTGCACACAACTTCTGCTTTATAGATTCTTTGAATTTGTCAATAGGAAGACCTTGGATATCCTCAGGAACCTTATTATAAAAGCGTATACATTGACCCATGAATGAGTTAGTGACTTTATGAAGCCTACTATTATGAGCTGCCAGCATATTTCTTCCTCTTGTGTTAACATTGTGCAGATCTTTTTTTCTTTTGAACAAGGTTATGTTCTTTTTAACATACATTAAATTTTCTAAAATATATTGTGAATGGAAAGTAAGAATATTTATTTCCTTAAATTTACTTCTAAGTGACACCCTTGGACCCAGCTGATAGATTGCGCGAACAGCCCTTTTCTGCAGGATAAATATAGTATCGATGTCTGCAGCACTCCCCCACAACAGAATACCATATGTCATGAGGCTGTGGAAGTAACCAAAATAGACTAATCGAGCAGTTGTTTCATCTACCAACTTGTTCAAAAAAGAGCGGTATTTTGAGGCAGCTAGTTAAAACTTTGCGATGTTTAGTTTTAGTTTCGTGAATTACTTATCAAACACTGGTTTCACCTCTAGTATATATATACTCCACCTTCTTCAAGAGATATAAGGTGCTGACATCAAACACGTGCTTTTTGTTCGGTTGTGATGGCAACCTACATTACGCTAACGAAAAATTCGTCTACACACCAGCTTCTTATTTTTAATTAACAGTAAATAAAGAACAGTAAACGTGGCTGCTCTTATGTACTAAACTTTTCCACTTTCGTATACCTTATGTATTACATCACCGCGTCCTCGCTAAATAAACGTTAGTTGCATTTATACATATTATTAAAACATTATTTTCTAAAAACTGACATAAAAATCATTATTATTAAAAATAAATGTTATTGTTTTGTAAATCTTTTCTTTTAATTTTTCGACGACTTCCTCGATATCACAATCAGTAGTGCTTTAGTTACCTAAACAGCAACAAACAGCAACCCCCGCGGGAGCGACAAGATCTATATACGTATGTATTCGTGGTATAATAAAAATAAATAAATATATTAGTAAGTAGGGTGGTTTCAAACTAGTGCTAGAGTCATGCGAGCTGCTATGTCAACAAGAACAAGTAACTGTCAATGTCGACCAATAAATTTTTAACTTATTTGAATCTTTGTTCTGCAGTTGTTGTTTGGTGTTGGTGTGAGGTGTTCAAAGAGAAACTTTATATATGCTAGTAGGTGTTGATGTTATTGATACACATAAGAGGTCTGTAAAACAATCATTCAAACATAATTCATATACAATAGGAAAGAAATACCTAAACACGAAAATATAACTATAAACATTAAATACAACTAAGACAATTAAAACTCAGCATCAGATAGCCTCAAAATAAATCGATTTCACGGTGATTTGGAATAACCGTTGACTGGAATGAAAATGAATTTATAAAATGTCAAAATCCAATAAAACAATCCGAAAAAAATTTATAAAAACATAATTGCTTAGAGTTACCTGAGAATGCAATGAAAATAAAAACAGAGCAGACAAACGTGAAAAGAATTTGACGTTCCAATCGTCCTAGTTTCCAAATGAATAAACCGCCAAAAAAGCGTATTTTCCAAAAAGGTTTACGTTGATAGAAAGCAAACGAACGGCAATACAGGTGTTGAATTCCATATCTATTTTAAGTAAATCCGAACATAACCTGAAAACTATGGCTAAAACTAATTTAAATGTAAACAACGTAACGTTGTATCTTAATCTTTTTCAAATGAACCTATTTTGCGCGGAAAACGTCAATATTTCCAGAAAACAACTGTACTTGGAAACAAAATGGCGGAGTGTTCGTAAAATTTTGTGGCGTCGATAATTTTTTTTTCAATTAAGGAGAATTTGAATGTAATGGCCGAGGAGAGGGTGTCTCGTCGGAACGTGTTAGTTTATGTGCATAATTTTTTGGGTACTTTATATATTTTCTGCTGAAGATTATCATTTTAAAGGACTTGGCTGTATATCAACATTTTATGTCATAACATTTATCTAATGTTCGTGAGCGTGGTTCAAACGGTGACAGTAGCGCTGATTTTTTTTGACATTGAGCAAACTGCTCCGACGCTGAAAGAAAACATCGTGAGTATATATCGACGCTTGAAAGGCAATCGTCACTAAGCGACATCACATGCACATGAGCACATGGGTTAGCAGAATGTCGTTGATGTATCTTTCTGCGGTTAGCCCCCCTCTCCGACCTCCACCAGGCATGAATACCAGCTCCGTTTTAGCTGCAATAGAAATGCCCGCCCACATCATACCGGATCCACCCCCGTATTCCACTGTTTCTGTAATACAACATTGTGCAAATCGCTCCCCCGGTCTTCTGTAGACTCTTCGTCGACAGTCGCTACCATGCAGGCACATTCTGGTTTTGTCCGAGAAGAAGATTTGGCTCCATTGCTCCATATCCCAATTTAAGTGCTCGTGAACAAACTGTAACCGGGCTTATCGGTGAGCTGGGGACAATTTGGGTCCAGTGGCAGTCCTTTTTGGGGTTAAGTTTGTTTAAGTCTTCTTCTCACTGTCCACTTGCTAACAGCCCTCCCTCGAACTCCTCTGAACTGTTTCTAGACGTCCACACCAGTCAGGTGTCGATTGCGCAGAGAAGTGGTGACAATAAATCGGTCATCTCGCACCAAAGTGTATCGTTGTCGTCTTGATCCTGGGCTTCGGACTAAGTTACCAGTCTCTTTGAACCTCTTATACACCTTGGAGACTCAAACCTGGCTCAAATAAAGTATGCGAGCGATGGCACGCTGAGATAAGCCTTGCCGGATAAGGACAACGATTTGAGTGGCTTCTGCAGGTGTGGTTTCCATTTTCTTAGACCTTCAGTATTTCCAGTGACGTGAAGTTTAGGACTGAATATAAATTTTATAAAAGTTTGCTTTTTATAGGGTTTTAGGACTCTTGAACGATATGGTTTTTTTGTTATTGTGATGTCTTTTGTTTTTACGTGTTATGACATAGAATGATTTTTTTCTAATATTTTAAAAGAAGTTGAAAGCTATCAAAATTACCTTTCAAAATTCCCTTGAGCAACCCGCGATGAAGTGATTCCGATTTAAAGCTCGCAAGTGTATAAACAGATTTTTCCGATTTCCGAAAGATTTTAAGTTTAATACTCAGTTGTATATAAAATATTATGTTTTACATGGATTTTCATTTCCGTGCATAGATTCTTTCATTCCCGTGGCACGAAATTTTTAATCTTGTATATCTCGTTATAAATTATCAAAAATTTTAAATAATGCGATTTTTTTTAAATAACCTAAAGATAAAAAATTCCACGGACATGAAGATTTTGACGGACCTGTTGTAGTTTATCCTGAACTAAACTTTTTGTATGGCACTTACATTAAATTCGTCATCCACGCATAGAATGTGGCGCCAACTTTGACTGCATAGATTAGTAGGTCGGGCTGTACCATGTTACAAAAATCGTGCTAGTTTACTTCTAGCCTCAGTCTTAATTTATATATTTATTACTCTGGAAAATATTCCAATTCCTTCTGTAAGCAGCCAGATCAAGCTTAACATCGTGACCTGGTAAAAATCGTAACCAGCCCGCTTATTTCTCGATTCATGAAACTATATATTAAAATTCGTTAAGTTAAAGCTGATTTCTTCAAATAATGTATATGCCTCCAAAAATATTTTTCGTCCATCAATTATATTGCAGCTTTGTTCGAAATTCATAAAATTTTATCCTCGGGATTTGATTATTAAAGGTCCAGTGAAATTTAAAAAGCCCATTTCGAAACTAAAAAGGTTTTATTAATAACATTTTTTATTTAAATTATTTAAATTCGGATGCATTTTCACATTACCGATGGTTAAAATACTACATCACACTTAAATTATGGACGAATTACGACATTAGAATTAACCTTTCCAAAAAGCTGCAAGACCTAAAGCTCAAGACACTGTCAGCACTTTCTGTGTGAATCCCGAACGCGATAAAATCAGGTTAAAATATGTTTTATTTAATTACCCTTTTTGTAATTTTACGTTTTCGTTTTACTCCGATCAAAACATTACCACATTAAATTACACAAAGATACGTTAAAGTGCTAATTATGATTGTGGAATCAGGAAAAGCTGTACCATCCGACAGTCCATCAAGCTTTTACTGAAAAAAAGCTCTACTGCCAAAACGCTACCAATTCTACTTTACGAAGCATCAGACGGTTACAGAGCATTTTTCCCTTAATTACTACCTAACTTAACATAGGAATGTTGCGTTGTAGATTATATTTAAATATAACTTTTGTTTATCTTACTTGGATTATTTTCAAAGTATTTATTTCTTATCCTGAAACGTAAAGAATCGCTGCATATTATAAAAACAAATACATAATTTATGTATCTTTGATAATTTACTAAATCAAAGATAGGTTAACAACTATCAATTTTAGTACCTACCCATAAACTAAAGACTGTACAACCAAAAATATTTTGTTGTTTGCGATAAATCGTAAGACATGAATTATAATATATATATAAATAATAATAATATTATTATTTCATGATTGTACATATTCAAATTCAAATTCAAATTCAAATTCAAATATTTATTTCTCAACATTGACAATTACTTGTTCTTATTGACGTCAAATAAAACATGATTCTACCACCAGTTCGAAAAAAAACCTTCGTGAAGAAGAACTGGCAAGAAACTTCACGGGTATATTTTTTTTTTCAAAATAAATTTACAGAGTCTCTTTATGTCTATACAAAATTATTCTTTTCTGCATCTGTTAGCTCGGCAAGTCTCCCTCCCCCCAAGTATCCAAACGACGAACACCCTCAAACGGCACCCGTTCACGAGTTAACGCGGGATCCAGCCATCGCCCTCCTCAACCATATTAGAGGGAAGTGAGCGACCCGTCACCCGACGCTACCACAAGAAGACGTACTTTAGTGACAATGACGCTTTAGATATTCATCGGGACGAAGAACTCATCGCACAAACAGACACATTACACATGCTTTGTTACAAATACTAGTACAATCCTGTTAATGAGGGGATTATACCCAAGGGCTTTTATCATCCAAATAATCGGATAGTTTATAATATGCTCTAGCACACAACTTCTCCTTTATAGTTTCTTTGAATTTGTCAATAGGAAGACCTTGGATATCCTCAGGAACATTAATTGACCCATGAATGAGTTAGTGACTTTATGAAGCCTACTATTATTATGCCAGCATATTTCTTCCTCTTGTGTTAACATTTTGCAGATCTTTTTTTCTTTTGAAGAAGGTTATGTTCTTTTTTACATGCATAAAATTTTCTAAAATATATTGTGAATGGAAAGTAAGAATATTTATTTCCTTAAATTTACTTCTAAGTGACACCCTTGGACCGAGCTGATAGATTGCGCGAACAGCCCTTTTCTGCAGAATAAATATAGCATCGATGTCGGCAGCACTCCCCCACAGCAGAATACCATATGTCATGAGGCTGTGGAAGTAACCAAAATAGACTAATCGAGCAGTTGTTTCATTTGAAATTTGTCTAATTTTTTTAACAGCATATGCGGCAGAGCCAAGCCTTTTCGCTAAACCATCAACATGCGGTCCCCACTGCAGTTTGGCGTCTAAGGTTATGCCCAGAAATACAGTTGAGTTTACAGGAGTCAGTTCCTGGCTCTTAACTACAATGTTTGTGTTTACCTGTTTGACATTTGGCAATGTAAATTTAACACATTTCGTTTTTTTTTCATTGAGGAGCAAATTATTAGCTGAGAACCACTGCTCTGTGTTGGAGATGCATTTGTTGCTCGATAGTCAATTTCTTGTCTTTTGATTTTAAACAAGAAGGAAGTATCGTCAGCAAACAATATGGCCTCGCATTGATTCTTAACGACCGATGGCAGATCATTAATATAAACTTAAAATAGGAAAGGACTAAGAACTGAGCCCTGGGGCACACCCATTGTCACTGCCGATCCTGATGATTTTTCTCCATTTATTGCAACTTTCTGTTTTCTATTAGAAATATATGATTTAATCAAGGCAAGCGCTCGGTTTTTAATGCCGTAATGGTGCAGTTTCATGAGTAGAGTAGTATGATCCACACAGTCGAACGCCTTGGACAAGTCACAAAAGACACTAATAGCATCACACGACTCCTCCCAGGCGCTGAATACGTGTTTTATGAGCTCAACACCGGCATCGGTTGTTGAGCGACCCCGCGTGAAACCAAACTGCTTAAAGCTCATTAAACTATTACCGTAAAAATGAGAAAGTAATTGATTTAAAATTAATTTTTCAAAAATCTTACTGAGCGTTGGTAGTATAGATATAGGTCTAAAATTATTAGGGTCAGACATACTACCTGCTTTGAATATTGGAATGACCTTACTCAATTTCATTAAATCAGGAAAAACACCATTATCAACACAGTCATTAAATATACTGGCTAAGTACGGGGCTATACCATCAATGACAGATTCAATAATTTTAACAGAAATCCCATCTAAATCGGCAGTATTTTTTACTTTAATGCTTTTAAATGCATTTAAAACATGTGGAACAGTAACATGTTTAAAAATACAATCAATATTGCATGAATTTACATTTTCCGTTAGCAGTGACTGTGCAAGAGTGGAACATGAATTAATACTCGAAGTAGTTGACACAGGGATGGCAGTAAAACAATTTTTAAATGCTTCAGCAACTTCTTTGTCAGTTGACAACACTTTATCATTAATTTTTAAATTATATTTGGTGTGTGGTTCTTTTGCTTTCCCAGTTTCCTGATTAATTATATTCCATGCAGTTTTTGAAAAGTTAGTACTATATTTAATTTTATTATTAATGTAATTAGATTTAGCTACACTGCAAACTCGTTTAAATAATTTTGAATACTTTTTAACATATTCATAAAATGTCTTATTATGATTATAAGTTCTTTCACTGTACAATTCATATAATCTATTTCTACTTCTGCATATTCCCACTGTTGCCCAGTCACTAAACCTAAATTAATTATTATTTATACATATTTTCTTTTTTTTAAAAACAGAGTCATATTCATTTACAATTATATTATGAATAGAGTTATATTGAGTAATAGGATCTGCACAGTAATCTAATTTAAATGTTTTTTCAAATACATTTTTCCTAAATGTTTCAAGCCGTCTCTCATTCATGGGTATAAAGGTAATTTCTCTTTTTAAAGTCTTTTTTAGCCCAATATCAAAAGTGGCCAACTGCCCACTATGATCTGATTGTAGTTTATTAATTACTGACTTTCTACATGGCATTAAATTTGTAAAAATGTTATCAAGACATGTGGCTGAGGTCGCTGTGATTCGCGTAGGCTCTAAGAAGAGATTTTTTAGGTTGTAACAATTAAAAATATTCAAGAATCGTTTACTTTGTGATGTCTCTACTAATAAATCAATATTAAAATCGCCACAAATAATTATTTCTTTGTTTTTGTTATTTACTCTATGTAATACCTCATCCATAGTGCTCTCAAATACTTCAAATGGTGAGGATGGGGGTCTGTATACACTTATTATAATAATATTCCCTATCTCAATACAGGCTATTTCAACTGATCGCTCAACAGACAGACTTACAATATCAGTGCGTTCTTTAAATGTTAGGCTCTTATGAGTGATGATCATTGAGCCGCCGCAAGTTGTTTGTTCTCTGTTGAATGAACTAGCAATTACATGATTCTTATAAGAAGACATAATTTGACACTGTGTGAGCCAGTGCTCTGTGATAAATAGTATATGAATATTTTCACAGTTTATGAATAGTTTGATCTGTAATTCCTTACCATCAATGCCCTGCATATTTTGATGGACTATGTTAAGAAAATTATTTTTTACATTTTTATTGCTTAAATTACTACTTAGAATACTGGTGCTAGATGTATCTATTGTATCTATCTATTGTCACTAACTTATGTTTAAATTATTTCTAATACTATGTTTTGGAATATTACATTCCAACGGGTCAAAAGTATAAAGTGACTGCTCAATAGAAGCAGCGGTTGTAGTCAACGAATTGACTGTTATGAATAAAATATATGATAGCGAGTATGCTATATGTCGTAGGTCATTACTGTACAAATTGTAACTATCATTGGTCATATATGGCTTGTTAATAAATGTATTTAAATCAATAAACTGAAATTTTTCACTATGACGACATGTCATATTTTGTACATCTATATTTAGTCGATGCTTCATATTATTTTCTGAGGGGCTCTGGGTAAATGGAAATGCAAACAAAATAATTTTACTAATATTCTGCCTGCAATTCAATCTAGCAAAACATGCTGTCATTGTTTTCAATATGACTGATGTATTCAATTGGATAATGACTAATATTGAATGCGTCCATGCCTATAGCTCTCTAAATACCACATTATACGCGGCCATTTTTTTAAACATTAAAATGGGTAAGTATATAGTATGCTACTTGTAAAAGATATACATATGTCATTTTTTTACGGATTTTTCTGTAGACCTATAAAAGAGGAATATTTCCGCCATTGTTTTGTTATATCTCAAAGAGATAAGGCGGTGTTTTTCCGATTTCTTCCACATTTATCATCATATTCCAATCAATTTACAAAAAACGCGAAAGAATTATAAACATAAACCTTCTTCTTGAATCATTCTATCCGTTGGTGAAAACCACATGAAAATACGTTTGGTCGTGTTTGAGTTTACTGCGTTCAAGCAGACAGACAGACGTGGCTTATGGACTTTGTTTCACAATATGTACCTATTGATTTCGTAATCCCCTTAGGACATTAAATTCAATAAACATGGTGTTTCCGGTCTCTGCTTCATATATTTTAAACCTCTGAACACATTTCATAGGCACTTTATCAAATTAACGTACAACCACACCCACTAAATTATCTCCAACTATGAACAGAAGCCGGCAATATTAACAGCTCGGTGAACTTGGACTACCAACTACATTTCATAACAATAATTGTGAAATACCCTTACTTTGTAGATTCTGCCTTCCATGCACACTTCATTGTAAGTAGTTTCAAAATTGTACATTATACAGCATTTAATAAGATTCCCGCATGTTGCAGAAAGAAGCATGTGTGGCGTGCGGTTATAGAAAAATAAAATTGTATGAAGAAAGGTACTTTTAATTAAACATATTTTTATTCAATTTATTTAATTCTTGACAGTTGTGACTTTCTGAATACCTTCCGATGTAGTAAATTTCCATGGCAACTCTTTAATTAAGTAAAGTTGATATAGTAGCCAGTGTAAGTATTTTAGAATAAGATGAAAACAATTTTTTCTTTTCTAGTTACGTACGAACATACAGGATCTATATATCTAAGATACCTACTTTCTACTTTCCTAGAAAATAATGTAAAAAAAAAGAAGAAAAACGTTTTAAGTTTAACGAATTATTAGGAAAGATGAAGACACATAGTCAAGTACGTAGCTCAACGTAATATTGTCAACATACGAGAAGCTCACAAGACGTTTTATAGAAAATGTTTTTTGTCACCTGCCGCAGCATTATGTGACATTGTTTATATGACCGAATATTACATTACTTGTGTGGTTATTTTAATTTTATTTCAAAAGCTAATGTGTATTAGCAAAACGGTTATTATAAAATGTTACAAAACAATGTATTTGTATATGCACATGCGAGTATATTAATTGTCCGTATATACGAGTATTATTGTAGTATGAAGTCCGATTTCCTTTAACGACATAAAGACAACAACGAATCATTACTCGTTGATCATTATATTTCATAATAGGACATCTCACTTTTGTCATAACGTAAATAAAAAACTTTAATCTCTTTTTTCCTCAGACAAAGACACCGACTGCATGGCCCCGAGGTAAGCGGAGCTTGTGTTATGGATGATCATACAGCGAACTGGGGAGTGGAACCGAGAATAAACATACATATATAAATAAAAACAACCATGACCCGAGAACAAACGTTTGTGTTCATCACATAAATGAACGATCCGACCAGGACTCGAACCCGGGACCTCCGGCGTACTACTCTTAAAAAAAGGTACCACCAAATAACAAAAATCACATCCCCCTCGTAAACTGACAAAGAAAATCGGAAAACAAGAAATATGTTCGTTACTTTTTACTTGTAAGTATTTCCTGAGAGTTCTTTGTCTTTCTGTTAGCTGAGTAAAGGCTGAGTATTTAAAAAAGGTATACGACTTCGTTCCGAGAATTGGCGGGAAAGTTTGAAATGTCCGGAAATCCAGGGTTCCTCTTCGTCGTATTCGGCGTCGTCGTATCCTTTGTTTTAAATAACTCTTGCTGTTACAGAGGACCTGACTCGTGTAGATAAATAAAAATAAATAAATCATACATTCTACGGCTGTTCTTAGATCAGGTGTTTATCCGGGATATTGAAGCGTTGGTGGCGCAGTGGCTTGAGGTCTCGGGTTTGATCTCTGTGACTGCCATATGTACTGTGGCGTTCGGCCTCTTTATGCCGCCGCTGCCTTAGTAAGATACGAATTTGAATAAAACAAATACCACATTGCCTGACACAAAAAGAAAAGAATGTCAGTCGTTTTACGGTCCGTCGCCGTGTCCGGTGGATTTGTATATATAAATTATGAAATAAATATCAAGTGAATTTCTAATAATAAATCAGCTAGTGCCGCTACGCCCTTTCACCCTTTACAGTACCTATAAGTTTTAAAACTTAAGCACATAAAGCTGGTTGATCTAAAGGTGACGGGAAGCCGTCGAAAGGTGTGAAGCCCGCCAAACCACGGAAGGCAAGTGTGGTGAGCTATAAATTGCCTAGTACCACCCCTTAGTTGGGTGAAGCCGATGTCCCAGCAGTGGGATTATTAAAGCTGACGTGATGATGACTGGAATATCCACCTTTTAGATGAAATAAAAGGCACTAATGAAATAATCACAAAACCAAAAAAAAAATTAGTTTGTAATATTTTATGTAGTGGAAAGATTTGACAGGTTGTTAGTTAATCTGTAACCGATAAGTTCTGAAACCAATCAACTGCTTCTATTATTTAATAGCTGTACGGTCCAGAAGTGACCCAGGTCCCCATGGTCCAGGGTACAATCGTGTAAAACTGTTATGAATCAAGCAATGGCGTCGGTGTTTGTGGGGCTAGTCGTAGATCTCGGATCCGGTTTCATGCAGTTGATCATTATTTCCTCTTAATTATATCTTTCGTTTGGATTATTAGCAAAAATTGCAAGAATATTTTCTGTCCTCTTAAATTTTTTTTAAATAAAAGACTCCGAATAATATTTAATTTAATATTTTACAGAGAAGTTTATTATCTTGTTTTGTTTAACTTGTATTGAGCAAACCAATTTAAATAATGCTATGGGCTCGCAAATCGTAGCAGTTACGTTTTTAAGCCTCGACGCGAGTATTACCAAAACGTGTGGATCTGTCTATCTACGTGTCTCTCTGTGGCATGATTTTAGTGAGGTCATGTGTTTTGTTTTTGTTTGTTGAAAAAAGGTTAAGTGGTTCAAAAGTTATGCATACTTTTTTTGCAACTCCTCTCAGTGAGAGGTTTTTTATTTCTGTTTACAAATATACCTTATTCAGGTTTCACTTTCTTATCTAAACGTTTAACCAATAAACCAAAAAATTACTTGTGCTCACTTAATTTGATATGTAAAGAACAAAAATCTGGTTCTAATTCAAATTAGTAAAAGCTCGCAGGCAAAAGCGATTAAATTTATTTGTACGAAAATGCGTAAAATAATTTGAGCTACAGTCAACCTCTATATGACGTCATAAAGTAGCATCATTTACTAACTTCTTTTTGGTTCAACTGTCATGTCAATGTTTTCAATAAATATCTGTCATTAAGAATCCATAGAGAATTATGGAGTGGTTCATTCCAGGTGATATAACAAACTTAGTAATGCTAAAAAAAAATAGCTACTCTATAACGTCACCATGCAAATTTCTACAAAAATTGATGTACAATTAAAAGCTGCATCGGAAATATTAAGATTATTTTCCCAAACTACCTAATTCTTTCACAAAAATTGAAAATATTGTATACCTCAAAAATACTTTACATACCGAATTAGGGACCGAAAATCTTTTACAGCGATATGTTTGAAAAGCACAATTAATAAATTGATTCCCTCCGTTTTATTGTTAACATTGACTTTTACTAAAAAATAAGGTCGTTTATTAACTATTTAAATCAAAAGCATTAAAATTTTATCACCTTTTTATATTGGGGATTAAAACAAAGCGGCGTTAAAAGGTTTTTTGTAAGGTCAGTTTGTACCTACTGTGTAAGGAGTAAAGTCTAATTAACGGGTAATATTAATGAATTAAAAGCAACAAATTATTATCTAAAAAAACATCATCGATCATCAATCGGTAGAATAATCACAATCACTATTTTCAAATAAAACAACAACGGTAATGATATCCATAGGCTCGACAATCCACTTACCATCAGGTATCATCAGGTATCACTAGGTATTACAAGATATCACCAGGTATCATCAGGGGTCACTATCTTCATTCCCTAGAATTTGAATATTTGAATCAAGAAATTTATTGCAAGGTCGTCTGCAACGTTTAATAGCGCTCGTATTTAGTACGTTGACAATCATGGTAAAGCGTTATCAAAGCGATCTGTGTTTCCTTTGTCTGCATTAATTGTTGAACAATGAAAATATTATTAAATGCTATATGTCCACACGTACATATACGTATATACAGTACTGATTTTGATTGTCTAGCTTAATTAAGGTTATTCAGCCAAAGCCTGAATTAATATAATTGTTTCATATTATTTATTTATAAGTGTATGGAATATTAGGTCTTTACATATGAAATTGCCGTTTTTCACGAAATAAATGAAGCGTAATTTTTTTATATATTTTTTATTTCTATTAATCAAAATAATCACCAATGCAATCAATGCATCTTTGCCAACGCATTGGTAGCTTATTGATGCCTTTCTTGAAGAGGTTCGTAGTGTTCCTTTGTAGTGTTCGCTCCGTAAACGTCGTTGATGTTGCGTGCCGCTTGTGCCGCTTTGCTGCCACGACGGTACTCATACTCCATAATTACTCGAATTTTTAACTTATCCATGATGACGAAAAATTTTTGAATGCGTTGTAAACAAAACACTAACTATTAAACAAATGACGATTTTTGAAAAAGAATTCCATGTTTGTCAAATAAAATTAATTTGAAATTAGAATTATCAGTCAAAAAAAAAATATTTTCATTTGAAATGGCCAGTACGGCAAAACGGCAGTTTCATAGGTAAAGACCTATTATTTATACAGGCAAACACATGTGGTATCTAAGTGGGACAGTGAGCTGCCTCGTCGTCTCCTCGCATCCCGGTGCAACCAACGGTGCAATCCCGGAGTTACCAACTTGTCGTTACATTCAATTCATACTGTAGATGAGGCACGTTTGGAGGCTTACAAAGGACATTATGTTATGCGAGCTCTACATTGGTTTTACAATATATGCGCTTATTTTCATGAAAACAAACGTCCGCGTAAAATTTATTAAAAAAAATAAACAATAGGTATTGAGACAGTCAAATTACTTTTGTACGTGGAAGTTTTGAGAAAAAATGTTAAATGTTCTAGAATTTTTATTGTTTTTTTTTATTAAACTTAATTATTATTAAACTTTCAATAACTCATGAAACTGCACCATTACGGCATAAAAAACCTTTGGTTGATTGGCTCGATTAAATCATATATTTCTAATAGAAAACAGAAAGTTGTAATCAATGGAGAAAAATAATCAGGATATGCAGTGACAATGGGTGTGCCCCAGGGCTCAGTTCTTGGTCCTTTCCTATTTTTAGTACATTTTCATGATCTGCCATCGGTGGTTAATAATCAATACGAGGTCATATTGTTTGCTAATGATACTTCCTTCTTATTTAAAATCAAGAGACAAGAAACTGACTATCGAGCAGTAAACAAATGCATCTCCAACACAGAGAGGTGGTTCTCAGCTAATAATTTGCTCTTCAATGAAAAAAAAACTAAATGTGTTAAGTTTACATTGACAAATGTCAAACAGGTAAACACAAACATTGTAGTTAAGAGCCAGGAACTGACTCCTGTAAACTCAACTGTATTTCTGGGCATAACCTTAGACGCCAAACTCCAGTGGGGACCGCATGTTGATGGTTCAGTGAAAAGGCTTGGCTCTGCCGCATAATCTGCAGAAAAGGGTCACTTAGAAGTAAATTTAAGACAATAAATTTTATGTATGTTAAAAATTTTATGTATGTTAAAAGAACAGAACCCTGTTCAAAAGAAAAAAAAGATCTGCACAATGTAAACACAGAGGAAGAAATATGCTGGAATCTCATAATAGTATGTTTCAGAAAGTCACTAACTCATTCATGGTTCAATGTATATGCTTTTATAATGAAATTTGTCTCATTTTGTTAAGGTTCCTGTGAATATCCAAGGTTTTCCTATTGACAAATTCAAATAAACTTTAAAGCAAAAGTTGTGTGCTAAAGCTTATTATAAACTAACCGATTATGTGGACGATAAAAACCCTTGGGTATAATACCCTCATTAAACAGGTTTTACTAGAATTTGTAATAAAACATGTGTAATGTGTCTGTTTGTTCGTTGAGTTCCTCAACCCGCTGAATATCTAATTTTTTATTGTTCCCCTCCACGGGTAGGGCAGGAGGATAAAAAATGCTTTGACGCATACTCTGGCGCGCGTGTTCCAGAGTTATGTGGGACTCGTCCCGACGCCTACCAGAACCTCTACCCACTAAAAAACCCCCTGTCGGCTCGTGCATTTTTGCCACTCAGCCTTCATCTGAGCGACGGCCAATTGGAGAAAGAGGCCGCGCTAGCGGGGCCCAGAAGGGGTCACCCGCTGGGATTTACATAGCACTGAAGGTGCTCAAAGCACTGAAGGTGAATACATAGCACTGAAGGTGCTCAATATGAAAAGTAACTAATTAAAAACATCAAAATTGAAAAATAAAATTGCATTAATTCGGATTTACGTTAGAATTAGAATTTACGTTAGAATTAGAATTTGCCCTTCAGGCCGGCTTCGAGATCTAAAGTTAATTGCGTGGGTTCGCCAGTGTGCGCGTTTCTCGGTCTAGCAACTTTGAATTTCGAATCTAAGACGTTATTAATTTATTTTGAAGAAAAAAAACATACCCGTGAAGTTTCTTGCCAGTTCTTCTTCACGAAGGTTTTTCTGAACTGATGGTAGAGTCATGTTTTATGGTCAATGTTGAGAAATAAATATTTGAATTTGAATTTAATTTTAATGACTCTCCACCAGCGTCTATACAAGGTCCATGCGTGTGAAACAATTTTCAAAGCACATTTTTCAGTCTTTAACACGTTCGTCCTCAACGGTGTCTCGCATGCAGTGAGCGCATCTTCTGGCGATGGTAGCTAATTGAGCTGGTTCATTTCAGGGAGCAAAAGACAGTCTGGCAAATCAGGGCTGTAAGGCGGATGACCCATAAATTTTTCCGGTGTGGTGTTTAGAAAGTCCCTCCTCTTAAACGCAGCGTGCGCGGGCGCGTTGTCGTGGTGGAGCCACAGGCCTTGAAGTCCCATGTTTGGTCTCTTGTTACTCACAGCTGCATAAACTTTGGCAAGCATTTGGTAGTGTACTGCATTGGTGCTATGGTGGTTTTTTAAGGGACATGATACTATTTTTCAGCGTTTCTCGATCGCTTTACTTTCGTAGCCCTTGGTTAGTTTTGAAACAGCGTTTTGACTGGCGCTTAGTAACCGGATCTTTTTAATAAATCCTCTTCTCTGCATATATCAATCATATCATTACACGCGCACTTGTTTCCTAGCATAGGTGTGGTTGTGAGGTACCCAGCACGAAACAATCCTCCTTATGCAAAAGTGGTTGAGTAGACTATCATGAACACTTCCCTATCCAATCTGCAGATTGTACTGAAGCTGCTCGTATGTGATTCGCTGGTTTTGTTGCATCAAATCATTCACTTGTAGCACGTTTTGTGCCATAACAGCAGTCAGCAGATGAATACTTATTTCTTCATCCTTCAAATTTAAGCGAATGTTATACCAGCGGTTCACAGTTTCTTTATAGCGGTACACAGTTAATAAAATCTAGTCGAATAAACGATTCATCAGATTCAAATCTTTTGGCGCATAACCTTTTGAGTGGCCTGCTACGCACATTTATATTTTGTAACCTTTTTTTTCTATGTTACAAGCATGCACTAAGGAGTGTTTTTGTGTGTATTAGTTTACTATTAAAGAAACTCGATAATTTTGAATAGGAAAACATTTTCATACATAGTATAATAATATAATTTCGCTATTTGTTATGTGATGATCGCACATCGCACAGGCGCTTGTATTTTTATTTAATAACTAGACTGCTCTCTTAGATCGACGTCGGCCCGTCGACGCAAAAAATTTAGAAAAATACATAATCTTGCAAAGATTTTAATTTTCGAAACAGAGAAGAATTCTCTGAATTTGTCCAAAATCACATTTACCACATATCGAAGTACAAAATTGACGAATTGCTTGACATTCATCGCTGCTCATCTTCATTGAACTTATGAACTTAACTACTTAATCCGTTTGGACACGTCAGTGACATGTAGTTACTTAAAATTTAGTTACCAACTTAACTACTTCATACATGTAAACCGCACATTAGAGTTTCTTGGCGTGGTATAGAAATGAACGAATAAATGCGCTTAAATTTACATTTAGACACCGGCACTCGTCCACCAGACGCTCACAAGTAACTTTTTTTGAGTCAATTTTCGCTTGGGGCTGGATTTGGCTGGTTCGCCAGGCTTCAACCATTGCGATGAGTGTTTCCGATTGTCGTACAGGATCCACTATTCACCACAGGTAATGATTCGATTTTAAATCCTTTCAAGTGGATTAAAACAGTTTTGTCACTACACCACAGCCTACAGCTAACTCGGACGTGTTTTGCAATGGATCCGCTTTCACAACAGCCTTGAATTCTTCATTATCAACTTTGATTTCCGGCCGTCCACGCGGATTGTTCTGCAGGTCGCAATTTCCAGAGCGTAAACGTTGGAACCAAAAACGCACTGTGTTTTCTTTTGCGACACCACCGTCATATACAGCATGAATACTTTCTGCAGCACTGGTGGAACTCGTATTCGTAAATAATGCGATATTTCAAGTTTACCATTTTGTAACGCAAAGAAAAAGCCAAAAGAGGAAAAACCAAATGAATTACGGTTTTCGAAACACAAATGCGTGAGTAAATTGCTGTATAAATTTGAAATTGAAATTCTTAACCAAAAAGGAGATAATACAGATCAAAGTGGCCAGTACGACAAAACGCCAATTTCATAATATGTAAGGACCTAATATTAATATAGATATGAAACCTAAACAGCGTACTATTTTCTTGGTACCGAAAACTAAGTATTTGCACAATCGTAGAGCTTTTGTTCCGTAAAACTTTCGCCAATAAAATATTTGTACGCATATCGTTCCTAGTTCAAGAAGTGTTTGGGCTCGGGGCTTAAAACTTTTTTGATTCTAGTTTTTTCTTTTGTAAAGTCGTTTACAACCTTATGATTGATTTACTTACTTACTCTACAAAACTTTTTTCAACTATGAAATGTCCTGTTAAGAAACTTCTTAATTCCCGAACTTCGTCGTTCCTTTGTCTATTGTACCGCCATGTCTTGAAAATTTTGCTTTGCTTTTATCTAGGGACTTTAAGAATGTATTTTTTGGGGTTTTAATTTTTTAAAGAGATTTGATCGAGGACTTTAGGGTAGGTTGTGTATTACCGAAATTACGAATACCTTTAAAGGTTTGTAGTACCTAACTGAGCGGATCCTTCGCTTGAATTCTAGAGATGAAAAATAATGAAAAACTTTTCGTAGTTCACTAATTGGGTTTCAAATTTACCTTTATTATTATCATTATTTTTACACCATAATAATTTCAATTAATTAATTTCCGAAATTATTTACTAGGCACGTGTTGTCATTGTTTCCTAACATCAGGTACAATAGGAATACAAACGGCTAAGTCGAAGCTTTCAAAACATTTTTTACCTATCTAAGCGATGTTCAGTAAGCTCCACTACAAAGTATCGTGAGCGATAAATACGCACAGAAGCTACGTAATCCCTGTATAGGTGTCCTACGAGACACTCTGTCGACACTTGTTAAGCACCTCACACACTGAACCATTTTTGAAACGTTTGTAAAAATATATTTTTCAAATACTGTAACATTTGTATAAAACCATATTGTAGTTTATCAGCAACTAGGTGGCCATTCAATAAACATTTATATTGTAAAATGAGTTTGTTTAAACGATTTACGATTGAGGCTTTCAGTGCAGCATGTAAAGGGCTAAAAGGCATTTATTACCAAACACAATTTTTGAAAGCTTAATTATTTTGAAATCAAAAATCGTTAGCGAGGGCTGGTCAAATATTTCAAATCAAATTTATCAACACTTTCCTCGAAAATGATTTTGGTTAAACAAAAAATATTAAAGGCACCGTAAAAACATATTTATGTGTGCTACCTTTACAAAGCTTTAGCGAAGCGATATAAATTTATGACGGAGGTAAACATGCTCTTACGCACTGAATGGAGCCGGCTGCGCGGGTAGGTGGGACTCACTGTGAACGAGTAGTCACTACCAACTAAAAACCACCTTAATGGCTCTGAGGCCCACGACGTCTCGTCGACGATAACACGACATCTGCTAAGAAACAGCATATGATTTAAGGTGCTCGGGTAGTAT
Organism: Marasmarcha lunaedactyla; assembly: GCA_923062675.1. Classification (NCBI taxonomy): domain Eukaryota; kingdom Metazoa; phylum Arthropoda; class Insecta; order Lepidoptera; family Pterophoridae; genus Marasmarcha; species Marasmarcha lunaedactyla. The sequence continues at coordinate 3,826,706 of OV281354.1, forward strand.
TGGAGTTTGGTTCGGCCTGGGCAGCCAGAAGGCTGTCCAGATCGGTCAAAAGCTTAAGGAAAGTAAAGGTTAGCGGAGTCCGAGAGAGAGTTTCTCAGTCGCTCATTCTTCGGCTTTGTACCTCGAATTTGGGGATGGGGCAGTGTATGAGACTGTCTCGCGAATTAAATGCGTTTCGGAACGCCTGAAAAAAGACTCCAAGAGATTTTTAAGGTGTTGCTGAATTGTAGGTAATTCAAAATCTGTGTGCGGGTCCGCATTACGTACGTACTAGGGTGCGTTCGTGGTCCTGCGACAGAAGAGATTCTGGGGGGCGTGGGCAAAGCTTGGGGAAGTATAAGTTATGACTGGTCTAACGCAGACCTTAAAGAGCGTTCGTTTATTCCTAAGAAACATTTTACTGTGTTTACGGTAGAGAGGGGCAAGTTTAGACACTCTTTGGACAATCAAGGAAAGCATCGCAGGTTAAGTAGACAGTAAAACAGAAACAAAGAAATCATTTAGGTTTAGTTGTGAATTTTTGGACTTTTGATGTCCAAACTTCAGTCTGTGGGCCAGGGTTCCTCCTCTGAAGTTTCAGAACGACCTGTGTGTAAAACTCCTGACCCCAGTGCTTAGGATACACGCAGAGTCTGACACCGGACACAATTGTCGACACTAGTGTCTGATGCGTCCACATGGTAAGCAATTTTTAGTGGCGACATTAGTGTATACATCGAGTGTTGCGGTTGATGTGTATGTCTGTCTCTACGGAGCGATGTGCAACTCAGTGTCGGACATTCCATCACCATGAATCGACTTGCTGCTGCAGCGATTGTCACGATAGGTGTTTCAATCAAAATGCATCGACGTAAAAAAGATCGATTTGGGTTAAGGATTGGATTAAGAGTCTTCTCTTGCACTGCAACTAAGTGTCGCGGCAGATGACACACGCGGACATTTGATGTATACACTGAGTGTCAAGTGTCTGGTGTCGTCGTGTATCAGTAGCTTAAGGGTACCTTATGGCGCATACATTTATCGATCGTGTTTCTGTCGAAAAATTCCGAAATATATAGCCACTTAGGCCTTTATAAATTGTGATAACGAGTGGTATTTTATCTTTAAATATTTATCTTTCATTTGTTTCTTCTCGAACACATAAGTTTCAATGATTTAAAAATATAAGTTAACTATATATTTTGATAAAAACTAATTTATTTTTTGATTTTGATGTTTAATGTTTTTGTACATTAAAAACAAAACTAAAGTAATTTAAGTAATTTGACCGGACTAGATACGTTATAACACATATTAGATCCATTTAAGGTAGTATTTTGGTACACTGCTAGATCTGACTAAATAATTTATATGAAATTTACAACATATTATTCATAAACGAGAAAAGCAGATATGTAAAGAAATAAAAATAATAAGTAAAAAAAATATCCGAATTCGTTCCTCGATTTTCAGGATTTTCATTCGTTGGATTAACATATGGTGAATTATTTAATGTTGATACAACGGATTGTTATAGGACCCCCCCGATGGTTGCCCGCCTAGTCGTGGCGGGGGGGCTTAGTAACCGTGGACTGGTCGCCCACGGTGAACTAAGAGGCAACCAGGGCCGGCCTGTTTGGGCCGCCGGCTGGCCCGAGGAGGGTGCTCCCAGCGGGCTGAACAAGTCCGCTGAGGACGCGCTTGGAGGTGGGACCGCAGAAGAAGAGGAGTGCCGGTATTACGGTGCGCCGTTCTCCCTATTTTCTGCGGCCATGGAGGGATCGCAGGGGGAGAGGCGTGTTGGTATTACGGTGCGCCACTCTGCTTACCCCCTGCGAGCTGGCGGGGCCGTTCCGTCGAAACGGCAATGGTGGGGCCGCAGAGGAAGAGGCTTGTCGGTATTGCGGTGCGCTGTACATGACAACGCTTTGTAAAAATTATGTCACTGAATATTTACAAATCACATCATTATTTTCACTTTTTGAAATAAGCTAGTTTTGCACAGCAAAACACACATTACAGAAACGAACGCAACATATTTTTTCTCACTTTGTAGCTCCCCATCTTATGTGAATTTTGGATTGAATTTATACAACGAATAAGGTTTAAAAAAAAATGACTCATTAATTAACTTATGAAGTCCCCATTTTCATTACATCCTTGCGGCGATGATAATTTCGCACTGTCTTATCTGTTTTTGCACTGTTTTCATCGCTAGCTCAGCCAAGTCATAATATCCGTGACGTTTAACGCGGTTACTAACTCATAAACCTTCGACTTGAACAACGCACGTGACAGTAAAAAAGGGTTATTTATCGTATTTTTGTATTTGTCCAAAAAGTTCACAGAAAATAAACAAAAGAGAATGAACAAGCAAACTTTCCTATTAAACATTAACTTCAACCATTACACCTTAACGTACCTAATTTAAGGCTGTCTCACTGAAGTACCAATAAATCTACCAAGATAACGGCGTTTACACAAAGCCACATAATGAAGGCCTGTCCGTTGTCTGTACTGCGTTCATCCATTGCTCTTGAACTATAAGACAGTTGTGTCGACGTAGACACAATAATTGGACGTAGAATTGGTACAGGTAAGTGTTACGGACTTTGAATGTGAAATTAGGTAACTTTACCTACAGTTTATTTAATTAAGACCCCAGACAGTCAAGAGAGGCGATGAAGAGGCAAGTTCAGAATCAAAGAATTACGAATTTAAATAGATGACAGTACGAGGAGAAACAGAATAAATTCAAAATGAATAGCATAGAATCTAAATAGCGTTAACTTATCTGAATGGCAAGTTATCTGAATTTGTAATATACAACTGTGATTCAACAATTGTAAAGCAAAGCTCATAAAGAAGAATATGTACGACTTATAAAAATGAAAAACAAGGCACATTACTGTGTACGCTTGTACTTAGAAGAATTGTTAGTATTGCAATTTACCGAGGAGTCGTGGTCGTCGTGGCGCATGAGTGTGCCTTACATAATAAGTCGCCGCAAACACTCTTTTACGATGTTTTTAAAAGGAAAACTATATCGGACGTGGTTTAAAAAAATTTATAAATAAAAATATGTTAGGTACTAGTGTATTCACAGTTAAAGATAACTTTATATTTTAAGTATTTTATTACAGTAGTATTTATTTATATAAATTTTTATATCTATTTATTATTTATATATTAAGGGGGTATAGAAGAGGTCAATTTCAGTCGATTTCACAATATAATGTATTATCCAAAAGTCAATCGTTTCCAAGATATTTCAAATCTAATTTTTTTTTAAATTAGTAGGGTCATCTTAAAAAATTTATAAAAAAAGAATTAAATCTATTTGGAATATTTTTTATTGGTTATGCAATAAAAACATTCCCATTAATACATAATATCAATTAGGTCGACATAATTGACATAAACTTAGGCGCTGTGCTCGAAAACATTAGAAAATTCACATTTTCTGCTTATTAATTTACACAAAAGAGTGATTTTAAAACAAAAACTCATATATAAAATTTTCGTGCAGATTATTTTAAAAACATGTGTGTTTGATTAGCTTTCGAAAGAAGTATTACAATCTCAAACCGGCAAAATAATTACAAAGATAATTGCCAATTAGCGCAGGCGCAGGTGCACGCTTGAACAGAGAGTACCATTACTAGGCAAATAACTTGGGATTGTTTCTCACCCCGCGCCCATGTGTTTAGTCCGGTCTTGGGATTTATTGCGTTCGGTTTGCTCTCAACTTGCTCTTATTTTGGGTTTTTTTTCTTAAGACTTGGCTTGTTAATGGACTTTGGTGTATGATTACTCTTCTGAGGATCCGGATTTAAAACTGTGTTCTGTGCAGTGCTTCGCGTGTCATTACTAGTTATGGCTGAAAGACAGAAAAGACATTCTTTAACAAACCAAGAGTACGCTGATATTGTTTATTATTATGGGGCTGCCAGAAGGAGTGCCGATGAGGCCCGTCGTTTGTATGTGGAAAACTTCCCATTTAATAAAATTTAAAAAATTTAAATTTAAAACAACATTTAATACAATGTCATGAAATTAAATCAGTGAATCGAGCAAGTATTATATTACTATTGAGAAATCATATACGAAGAATATTCTAAATAAATTAGTGCAAATAGTTGTATTTGTTCTATATTTATTTATTTCCTCACAATAAATACAGCATTTTATAGTTGGTTTACCCTGTTATTCATTTATAAATGCACTAGCAAAAAAAAAAAATCATCCAGAAGCATATTTCCAGCTTCCTCTATCAGGTCCACGGGTAAGATCTCATCCCAGCTTTTACAACTAATCGAAAGTTGACACATGTAGCTCTGCGCATCCTGCAGTTTTTTTCAAAGTATGCACACCAATCCAAACTCAATTCGCACAAGCTCTGCTCGTCTAGGAATACCAAAGCTGGTGAAAAAGCTGAAGGTAACTTTTCATTTCAACATTGTATTCAAACTCGATCCATGCTTTGTCTGTCTAGGTACATCTGTGACAGTTTGTTAAGTTACCCTCAGGTCTTCCACCAGGTCGGCAGTAAGGTATCATTTCGACAAAGAAAATGAATCCAAACACGATAAAACTGGCGTGGCTCTTCCAGGGGTTCGTATCAAATTATAAGTGCAGGTATGTTTTCTTGGTTTGGTAGTACTTAAGGTCTCTTTTCAAGAAAATGACTCCAAATTCGATCCATCTAGCTTTGCTCATCTAGGTGTGTCTGTAGCAGTCTTCAATGTTTGCCTGAAACTTACACGATGATATAAAAGTTCCAGCAGGAATTTTCAAAATATATACTTCAGCTCTCACTAGCAGATCCGGGAGTAAGGTCGCATCTCAACTTATTTAATATGTCCAACCTCGATACATCTAGCTTTGCCTGTCTAGAGTTCCAGTGGCAGCCTTCAGCTCACTTCAGCATTTCACTGACAAATATATCTTTGAATGTCTATGATACGTTTTGTATTTAAAAAAGTATAGTGTTGGTACATTTTCAAGTCTTGTTTTACGTCATAATTGTGTGAAAACAGCGATAGTGCGTGAACGCAGACTGGGGTAATTTTTATTTCATTGCGAAATATTTTAACATAACCTGCATAAGCAATATAACCGTTCTGGCAGTATAAAAGATATATATATATATATATATATATATATATATAATGTGTATTTAACTCTAAAAATGTACCTAAATCGGACCCAAAATGGCCGATGATTGGAACAAATATTTATTTATTTACAACTTTTTAGAAAACTTACAGCTATAAATAATGCCAATTTTTACATACATATACATATATATGTAAAAATTGGCTTTTATATTCTTTGTATTTGTTTTGTGAATGTCTGAACATAAATTTGTAGTCCATCATGTTAGCTTACAACCAGTATTTTTATTACCTATAGCAAATATATTGAACATATATTTCGGTTAAAAAAAAAACATTTTTAACAAGGAAATATTTGTTAAAATATAATTATAATTAGAACATTTTAATTATTAAAAGTAAAATGATTAAAAAATTATTAAAAGCGAAAACTTGTAATTGGCGCTCATTTACCAAAGAAACATTTACTGTAATAATAGCTGTAAGTTTTCTAAAAAGTTGTAAATAAATAAATATTTGTTCCAATCATCGGCCATTTTGGGTCCGATTTAGGTACATTTTTAGAGTTAAATACACATTTTATATATATATATATATATATATATATATATATATATATATATATATATATATATATATATATATATATATATCTTTTATACTGCCAGAACGGTTATATTGCTTATGCAGGTTATGTTAAAATATTTCGCAATGAAATAAAAAATACCCCAGTCTGCGTTCACGCACTATCGCTGTTTTCACACAATTATGACGTAAAACAAGACTTGAAAATGTACCAACATTATACTTTTTTAAATACAAAACGTATCATAGACATTCAAAGATATATTTGTCAGTGAAATGCTGAAGTGAGCTGAAGGCTGCCACTGGAACTCTAGACAGGCAAAGCTAGATGTATCGAGGTTGGACATATTAAATAAGTTGAGATGCGACCTTACTCCCGGATCTGCTAGTGAGAGCTGAAGTATATATTTTGAAAATTCCTGCTGGAACTTTTATATCATCGTGTAAGTTTCAGGCAAACATTGAAGACTGCTACAGACACACCTAGATGAGCAAAGCTAGATGGATCGAATTTGGAGTCATTTTCTTGAAAAGAGACCTTAAGTACTACCAAACCAAGAAAACATACCTGCACTTATAATTTGATACGAACCCCTGGAAGAGCCACGCCAGTTTTATCGTGTTTGGATTCATTTTCTTTGTCGAAATGATACCTTACTGCCGACCTGGTGGAAGACCTGAGGGTAACTTAACAAACTGTCACAGATGTACCTAGACAGACAAAGCATGGATCGAGTTTGAATACAATGTTGAAATGAAAAGTTACCTTCAGCTTTTCCACCAGCTTTGGTATTCCTAGACGAGCAGAGCTTGTGCGAATTGAGTTTGGATTGGTGTGCATACTTTGAAAAAAACTGCAGGATGCGCAGAGCTACATGTGTCAACTTTCGATTAGTTGTAAAAGCTGGGATGAGATCTTACCCGTGGACTTACATGAATTATAAATGAATAACAGGTTAAACCAACTATAAAATGCTGTATTTATTGATGAGGAAATAAATAAATATAGAACAAATACAACTATTTGCACTAATTTATTTAGAATATTCTTTGTATATGATTTCTCAATAGTAATATAATACTTGCTCGATTCACTGATTTAATTTCATGACATTGTATTAAATGTTGTTTTAAATTTAAATTTTTTAAATTTTATTAAATGGGAAGTTTTCCACATACAAACGACGGGCCTCATCGGCACTCCTTCTGGCAGCCCCATAATAATAAACAATATCAGCGTACTCTTGGTTTGTTAAAGAATGTCTTTTCTGTCTTTCAGCCATAACTAGTAATGACACGCGAAGCACTGCACAGAACACAGTTTTAAATCCGGATCCTCAGAAGAGTAATCATACACCAAAGTCCATTAACAAGCCAAGTCGTAAGAAAAAAAACCGAAATAAGAGCAAGTTGAGAGCAAACCGAACGCAATAAATCCCAAGACCGGACTAAACACATGGGCGCGGGGTGAGAAACAATCCCAAGTTATTTGCCTAGTAATGGTACTCTCTGTTCAAGCGTGTACCTGCGCCTGCGCTAATTGGCAATTATCTTTGTAATTATTTTGCCGGTTTGAGATTGTAATACTTCTTTCGAAAGCTAATCAAACACACATGTTTTTAAAATAATCTGCACGAAAATTTTATATATGAGTTTTTGTTTTAAAATCACTCTTTTGTGTAAATTAATAAGCAGAAAATGTGAATTTTCTAATGTTTTCGAGCACAGCGCCTAAGTTTATGTCAATTATGTCGACCTAATTGATATTATGTATTAATGGGAATGTTTTTATTGCATAACCAATAAAAAATATTCCAAATAGATTTAATTCTTTTTTTATAAATTTTTTAAGATGACCCTACTAATTTAAAAAAAAATTAGATTTGAAATATCTTGGAAACGATTGACTTTTGGATAATACATTATATTGTGAAATCGACTGAAATTGACCTCTTCTATACCCCCTTAATATATAAATAATAAATAGATATAAAAATTTATATAAATAAATACTACTGTAATAAAATACTTAAAATATAAAGTTATCTTTAACTGTGAATACACTAGTACCTAACATATTTTTATTTATAAATTTTTTTAAACCACGTCCGATATAGTTTTCCTTTTAAAAACATCGTAAAAGAGTGTTTGCGGCGACTTATTATGTAAGGCACACTCATGCGCCACGACGACCACGACTCCTCGGTAAATTGCAATACTAACAATTCTTCTAAGTACAAGCGTACACAGTAATGTGCCTTGTTTTTCATTTTTATAAGTCGTACATATTCTTCTTTATGAGCTTTGCTTTACAATTGTTGAATCACAGTTGTATATTACAAATTCAGATAACTTGCCATTCAGATAAGTTAACGCTATTTAGATTCTATGCTATTCATTTTGAATTTATTCTGTTTCTCCTCGTACTGTCATCTATTTAAATTCGTAATTCTTTGATTCTGAACTTGCCTCTTCATCGCCTCTCTTGACTGTCTGGGGTCTTAATTAAATAAACTGTAGGTAAAGTTATCTAATTTCACATTCAAAGTCCGTAACACTTACCTGTACCAATTCTACGTCCAATTATTGTGTCTACGTCGACACAACTGTCTTATAGTTCAAGAGCAATGGATGAACGCAGTACAGACAACGGACAGGCCTTCATTATGTGGCTTTGTGTAAACGCCGTTATCTTGGTAGATTTATTGGTACTTCAGTGAGACAGCCTTAAATTAGGTACGTTAAGGTGTAATGGTTGAAGTTAATGTTTAATGGGAAAGTTTGCTTGTTCATTATCTTTTGTTTATTTTCTGTGAACTTTTTGGACAAATACAAAAATACGTAAATAACCCTTTTTTACTGTCACGTGCGTTGTTCAAGTCGAAGGTTTATGAGTTAGTAACCGCGTTAAACGTCACGGATATTATGACTTGGCTGAGCTAGCGATGAAAACAAATACTTTAATGATTTCAGGTCGGTTTTTACTTAAATATGTGCTTTGTCGCTAGGATTTTTATGGAGTCAAAACTCCTAAAGAGAAATATTATTTAGAACTGGAATTAGCAAAAGTGGCCATTTCAGGCTTCATCATTAGTGATAAGACAGTGCGAAATTATCATCGTCGCAAGGATGAAATTAAAATGGGGAATTCATAATTTAAGTAATGAGTTATTCATTTTTTAAAATACTTATTCGTTGTATAAATTCAATCCAAAATTCACATAAGATGGGGAGCTACAAAGTGAGAAAAAATATGTTGCGTTCGTTTCTGTAATGTGTGTTTTGCTGTGCAAATCTAGCTTATTTCAAAAAGTGAAAATAATGATGTGATTTGTAAATATTCAGTGACATTATTTTTACAACGCGTTGTGATGTACGGCGCACCGCAATACCGACATGCCTCTTCCTCTGCGGCCCCACCACTGCCGTTTCGACGGAACGGCCCCGCCAGCTCGCAGGGGGTAAGCAGAGTGGCGCACCGTAATACCAACACGCCTCTCCCCCTGCGATCCCTCCATGGCCGCAGAAAATAGGGAGAACGGCGCACCGTAATACCGGCACTCCTCTTCTTCTGCGGTCCCACCTCCAAGCGCGTCCTCAGCGGACTTGTTCAGCCCGCTGGGAGCACCCTCCTCGGGCCAGCCGGCGGCCCAAACAGGCCGGCCCTGGTTGCCTCTTAGTTCACCGTGGGTGACCAGTCCACGGTTACTAAGCCCCCCCGCCACGACTAGGCGGCAACCATCGGGGGGGTCCTATAACAATCCGTTGTATCAACATTAAATAATTCACCATATGTTAATCCAACGAATGAAAATCCTGAAAATCGAGGAACGAATTCGGATATTTTTTTTACTTATTATATTTATTTCTTTACATATCTGCTTTTCTCGTTTATGAATAATATGTTGTAAATTTCATATAAATTATTTAGTCAGATCTAGCAGTGTACCAAAATACTACCTTAAATAGGATCTTATATGTGTTATAACGTATCTAGTCCGGTCAAATTACTTAAATTACTATACTTTTGTTTTTAATGTACAAAAACATTAAACATCAAAATCAAAAAATAAATTAGTTTTCATCAAAATATATAGTTAACTTATATTTTTAAATCATTGAAACTTATGTCTTCGAGAAGAAACAAATGAAAGATAAATATTTAATGATAAAATACCACTCGTTATCACAATTTATAAAGGCCTAAAAGGCTAAATGTTTCGGAATTTTTCGACAGAAACACGATCGATAAATGTATGCGCCATAAGGTAAACCTTAAGCTACTGATACACGACGACACCAGACTCTTGACACTTAGTGTATACATCAGATGTTCGCGTGTGTCATCTGCCGCGACACTTAGTTGCAGTGCAAGAGAAGACTCTTAATCCAATCCTAAACCCAAATTGATCTTTTTTTACGTCGATGCATTTTGATTGAAACACCTATCGTGACAATCGCTGCAGCAGCAAGTCGATTCATGGTGATGGAATGTCCGACACTGAGTTGCACATCGCTCCGTAGAGACAGACATACACTTCAACCGCAACACTCGATGTATACACTAATGTCGACACTAACAATTGCTTACCATGTGGACGCATCAGACACTAGTGTCGACAATTGTGTCCGGTGTCAGAGTCTGCGTGTATCCTAAGCACTGGGGTCAGGAGTTTTACACACAGGTCGTTCTGAAACTTCAGAGGAGGAACCCTGGCCCACAGACTGAAGTTTGGACATCAAAAGTCCAAAAATTCACAACTAAACCTAAATGATTTCTTTGTTTCTGTTTTACTGTCTACTTAACCTGCGATGCTTTCCTTGATTGTCCAAAGAGTGTCTAAACTTGCCCCTCTCTACCGTAAACACAGTAAAATGTTTCTTAGGAATAAACGAACGCTCTTTAAGGTCTGCGTTAGACCAGTCATAACTTATACTTCCCCAAGCTTTGCCCACGCCCCCCAGAATCTCTTCTGTCGCAGGACCACGAACGCACCCTAGTACGTACGTAATGCGGACCCGCACACAGATTATGAGTTACCTACAATTCAGCAACACCTTAAAAATCTCTTGGAGTCTTTTTTCAGGCGTTCCGAAACGCATTTAATTTGCGAGACAGTCTCATACACTGCCCCATCCCCAAATTCGAGGTACAAAGCCGAAGAATGAGCGACTGAGAAACTCTCTTTCGGACTCCGCTAACTTTTACTTTCCTTAAGCTTTTGACCGATCTGGACAGCCTTCTGGCTGCCCAGGCCGAACCAAACTCCAATACTACCCGAGCACCTTAAATCATATGCTGTTTCTTAGCAGATGTCGTGTTATCGTCGACGAGACGTCGTGGGTCCTCAGAGCCATAAAGGTGGTTTTTAGTTGGTAGTGACTCTACTCGTTCACAGTGAGTCCCACCTACCCGCGCAGCCGGCTCCGTTGAGTGCGTAAGAGCATGTTTACCTCCGTCATAAATTTATATCGCTTCGCTAAAGCTTTGTAAAGGTAGCACACATAAATATGTTTTTACGGTGCCTTTAATATTTTTTGTTTAACCAAAATCATTTTCGAGGAAAGTGTTGATAAATTTGATTTGAAATATTTGACCAGCCCTCGCTAACGAATTTTGATTTCAAAATAATTAAGCTTTCAAATATTGTGTTTGGGAATAAATGCCTTTTAGCCCTTTACATGCTGCACTGAAAGCCTCAATCGTAAATCGTTTAAACAAACTCATTTTACAATATAAATGTATATTGAATGGCCACCTAGTTGCTGATAAACTACAATATGGTTTTATACAAATGTTACAGTATTTGAAAAATACATTTTTACAAACGTTTCAAAAATGGTTCAGTGTGTGAGGTGCTTAACAAGTGTCGACAGAGTGTCTCGTAGGACACCTATACAGGGATTACGTAGCTTCTGTGCGTATTTATCGCTCACGATACTTTGTAGTGGAGCTTACTGAACATCGCTTAGATAGGTAAAAAATGTTTTGAAAGCTTCGACTTAGCCGTTTGTATTCCTATTGTACCTGATGTTAGGAAACAATGACAACACGTGCCTAGTAAATAATTTCGGAAATTAATTAATTGAAATTATTATGGTGTAAAAATAATGATAATAATAAAGGTAAATTTGAAACCCAATTAGTGAACTACGAAAAGTTTTTCATTATTTTTCATCTCTAGAATTCAAGCGAAAGATCCGCTCAGTTAGGTACTACAAACCTTTAAAGGTATTCGTAATTTCGGTAATACACAACCTACCCTAAAGTCCTCGATCAAATCTTTAAAAAAAATTAAAACCCCAAAAAATACATTCTCAAAGTCCCTAGATAAAAGCAAAGCAAAATTTTCAAGACGGTACAATAGACAAAGGAACGACGAAGTTCGGGAATTAAGAAGTTTCTTAACAGGACATTTCATAGTTGAAAAAAGTTTTGTAGAGTAAGTAAGTAAATCAATCATAAGGTCGTAAACGACTTTACAAAAGAAAAAACTAGAATCAAAAAAGTTTTAAGCCCCGAGCCCAAACACTTCTTGAACTAGGAACGATATGGGTACAAATATTTTATTGGCGAAAGTTTTACGGAACAAAAGCTCTACGATTGTGCAAATACTTAGTTTTCGGTACCAAGAAAATAGTACGCTGTTTAGGTTTCATATATATATTAATATTAGGTCCTTACATTAGTTTTTTTTTTAACCGAAATATATGTTCAATATATTTGCTATAGGTAATAAAAATACTGGTTGTAAGCTAACATGATGGACTACAAATTTATGTTCAGACATTCACAAAACAAATACAAAGAATATAAAAGCCAATTTTTACATATATATGTATATGTATGTAAAAATTGGCATTATTTATATGTATATATATAAATATATATATATATATATAAATATATATAAATATATATATATATATATATATATATATATATATATATATATATATATATATATAAATATATATAAATAATGTTCACGGGGCCAAGACATACGCGGCTGCGACTGCGCGAGATTTTAAGAAAACAATAAAAAGAAAGTGAAAAAGTAAGTTTCTTTTTATTTTCTTAACCAGCACATGAGCAGGCGGCTAACCAGATGGTACGTGGTATTTGCACCCAACGCCATTTTTTTTTTTTTGCTGCCGAGGCACCCTCGCGGGGAGTGAGGTGGAAGATGCGTCATGCATACCGCCCGCAGGTAAATTCCTCTGCGGGGGGTTATGTGGGACTCACCAGAATGGCACCTACCCACTAAAAACCACCTGTTGGCTGTAGTTATTACCGTTAGCCTTCATCGGAAGCGACACCCGTCGGGAAGTTGGGCGCGCTGGCGGAGACCCGCTAGCGGGTCTTCCGCCTGTAGTGAAAGTTGCACTGAAGGTGCTCAAAGGGACATGAGTTGGTGGCCGTTCTGGGCAGCCTCCGGTGAAGTCGGGGCTGGGCAGAGGTCGGCCGAAGCATGATTTAGGGATCAATTCATTTAAATGAACTTATAGTGAATTGAGAAGGGAACTATGCTCCGCCAGAGCTAGCAAACGCTCTGTCGGAGTACGTGAAGCCCTAAGTTTACGGGCTAAGACTGCGATTTCACTAACATCGATATTTTTCATAGCGTCGCAGACGATACGCATATTCTGCTACGGAGGATTGAGGAGTGGGTTTGTATGGGCGAGGAGCCGGGATGGGATTCGATGCGGGGTGCTGCCTCCAGTTTTCTGGGGCAGGCCTGGACTGTGTAGGCTTAGCAGCCGGAGGAACCCGGCTACGCAGCGGCGGAAAGTTTTCTTGAGAAAGGCGCGGGGCCTAATTGGGTGCCGCTCTCTTGGAATTGGAGCGCATACAACGGGGTGCACGAGGGCAGCCCCTGTAATTTGCGGTGTGGCCGGACTGGCCACAAAGCACGCAATCGGGAGTAAAGGGAGTTTCAGGAGTGCGATTGCACTCCTTAGTGAAATAAGGGACCAGGCACTTGACGCACCTGGGCGGTGCGCGGCAGTTGGCCGCCGCGTGCCCGTACAACTGGCACCGATGGCACTGGCCGGGATGACCGCGGCGATGAGGCGCCTCGATCGAGATCCCAGAGAGGCCGCATATAGTGCTAACCCCTTTGAGGATCTCCCTGGACTTGGGGACGTTGGCGAGAACCACCAAAGCGAGAGGGTGTTGCCTCCCGTACTTGCTGTGCATTTTATGCACCGCGAGTGCCGGGAAGCCTTGGGACTGCAGATCCTCCAGGATAGCCTCGTTCGATAATTCGAACGGGACTCCCCTGAGTACCGCTCTGATCTTACGCTCTTCTGACAGAGCATAAGTATGATAAGCATATTGCTTATCGGTGAGGAGCTTTGTTAAAGCACGAAATTCGTCTATCGACGAAACTAAGATTTTAATAGATTCACCCGAGTTGGCCGCTCGGGTGTAATGAATCTTGTGCTCATTGCACAATGTCGAAATCTCAGTCCATTTACCCTTTTCCCGAAGGAAAACAGGTGGTGGGACCTTGGCCTTGACAGAAGTTGGGGCCGGAGCGGGTGTTGAAGACACCGGGGCAGCTGGCGTTGAAGACGCCGCAGGGGGTGTGGGGACGGGCGTCGAGGGCGCCGGGTCTTGTTTCGAACGCTTCTTAGAGCGCTTCTTAACAAGCGTAAAAGAGGGAGACTCAGGGCCAGTTGGGGTGGCGTCCGAGGATGACTCGGTCGCGGGTGCGCGCTTGCGTCGCGGAGGGGCGTCTACTTCGCACTCCATGTCACTGGAGGAAGGGGACGCGGGAGGGCCTAAGACCTGAGGGGTCTGGGGAACTGGGGTGGCCTGAGGGGCCATTGTGGACATTAACGTCATGAGATGAGGGATAAGAGAATCTAAGTAACGGTACTTATCAGCATTTATAGACATGCCTTCAGTACTTTCAAGTAGCTTCTTCCTAAACTCGTCAAAGCTTAGGGAAGCCATTGCGGAGGGGTTGGGGAGGGATAATATATAAATATATATACTATGAACCTAACAACGATGACTAACTTCCTAAAACCGCCCTACACGCAGTAGGGCGGTTGAGGACGACGCGGATAACTTACTCGAACACGGAACTTGAAGTCCTGGAACGACGAATCCCCATCGACGAAGCTCAACCCACTATGCCCAACGCCATCAGTTATTGTGATAATTGTATCGACTAATGATGCCTTCTTGACCGTAGGCATGATGACGTGATTATTATGGCGGACAAAATAAAAAAGACTTTAGTATTTTAATAATAAAGGGAAACAATGCATTTTCTTACCACTATAACACATTTAAAACTTTATTGAAACACACATTTTTCCGTCTGACATTTTCTACTAGATTATTCTTCATCTTTTCTTCATTATTTTTTAATGACACATGGCGTTATAAGTATAAATAAAAAAGGCTGTAACATCCTCCCTATACCGCCACTTGTTTTGAATTTTTTACACACGTGTTAATGGCCTAACTACGTCTTATTTAGTAAAGTTACAATTACCAATAGATAGACAAGACCTTCACCTACAATGTTATGCTAAATGATGTTAAGTTTTTTATTTGTAGCATATTTTTATCGTATCATTATTAATTTTATACACTTGTATGTACATTCTAGAATTTTAAATAATTTTAATAATTTGAAAAATTAATTTTATTATTCATCTTTTTCTAAACTAAACGCCAATATTTCAAACTAAATTGAGGAAATAAAACGCATAACGTGGTAGTACTGTAAACCTCGTGAACGGGTGCCGTTTGAGGGTGTTCGTCATTTAGATACTTGGGGGGAAAGGAGACTTGCCGAGCTAACAGATGCAGATAAGAATAATTTTGTTGAGATAAATAGATATTGTAAACTTATTTTGAAAAAAATTATATCCATTAAGTTTCTTGGCAGTTCTTCTTCACAACGATTTTTCTGAACTGGTGGTAGAGTCATGCTTATTTAACGTCAATAAGAACAATAACTGTAAATTTTGGGAAGTAAATATTTGAATTTGAACTAAAAAATCAATCGAAAAATGCGAATGATTATACAATATTGACAAATTGAGTCTCTCTCTCAAATCAGCGACTGTATTAGTCTTGAAAGAGACACTCATCGAGTTCAACTGGCTCAGAGTATCCTCATTGTCGGGAGCAGTTTTTAAATAAAGGGACCAATAACTATAATCCCCTGTTTAAAAACATACAACAGTAATTAACGCATTCCTGTCCAAGACGTGTCTTGTTAGTCAAGAACTAATATCGTAGGCATCGAATGGGGCGACAAGGGGTGTCATTTATTTATGTATTATACACGATTAAAAAGAAAATAATAAGTACATCAAGGAATTGAAAAACTGGCATTTCATTACTGATCTCATTAAACAATATTTTGCGTAGTAGATAATAATTGTTTATTACTATTATTATTCGATCTTTTTATTCTGGCAATTAAAACAAAAATCATGATGACAAGACAAAAGTCAAAATTAGTCTGTATATGACACGGTATGTTTCGTTTGTGGTTGTTTAGTTTTATGTTATGTGTTATAGTATGACGGTTATTATTATTATTACGTACGAAAAAAAAATTGTAATCTCTCCTCTTATAAATATTAACAGACAATCACACAAAAGGAATCTTCCTATTCATCTCCTTGTAAAATATTACGGGTCGTTTTGAGGTTAAGTTTTAAAATCATATTTTTATCCCTAGTTTCAATGTTTTGTTTGAGGAAGAAAATGTAAGTATTCACCTCACAAACGCTACTTCTTTAAATACATGGACATCTGCTATGGCCCTATGACCTTTAGCTAAATCAACAAGCCAAATAATCTGGCAGCCAACTCGTACAAATGTTGTTTTTAAATAAAAAGGCAACACCTAAACTGAACAAAAATATGTAAATCCCGGACACTGTGGGGCATGTATTACACGGAATTGGCCCTGTTTGGCGCATCGCTGTACCGCAAAAAAATAAACGCTGTGTTACGTAGGAACTCCATGATTCTGAAACTTTTGTAGGGAATAAAATTAATGTATTTTTCTTATAAAATGCCAATGATGATATATATATATATTTTTTTTTTTAAAAACAATGCATGGAAACGCACTTATAGAAAAGCATACATTAAGTTTACTATGGCTACGTTGGCATAAAACTAAAAAAGAAAGTTTATTAAAAGAATTATAAAGTATTTTTATTATTCTAACCTATTTCTTGAAGTTGCTCTTTATATATTAGCCAAAGTAAAAAAAAATTATAATGAACTCTAAGTTAATAAATATACAAGCGTAAACATATTGTATATCGAAGTCAGGTTCAGAACTATTCATTAAAGATGTCAATTTTCTGATTTTATGTTTGAAGTTCACAGATCACGTTTAATCGTATCGAATAAGTATTAGTCATACATTCTTAGTTAACATAACTTCCAACATTGTTCAGACAAAGACGCTTAAGTATGGCCGTCTCATATATCCCAGTTCCTCACGAAGCATGCGCACCCTACGTATCTATATTAAACGCGTCCACATCGTAGAGGATGACTCGGCTGGGCTGAACACGGGGTCCCTTGTAAACACGACAGTAACAATCAGGTGTAAATTTTACAGCTCTCTTTGCGTAACTAGTAAATATTATGTTGTTTTTCTTTTTTGGTTATTTTTTAACAGGCAAAGAATATGTAGTATATGGATAGTAAATTCATTTTAAAAATAAGAGTTGCAAAAAAAACTTAGGGAAATGAATCCTCGTTGAATAATTAAGTTTGTTTCAATGTCATAAATTAATTTCACTTTTTTAAATTAACTAACCATACCAATTCAATAGAAAATGTGAAGCTTCAATTTAGGTAAGCACGACTTTGGAACGCTACATAATAAATAACTCACATTTCTATAGCTTCTTTGTGTATTACGTATATTACTTTATAAAATATTTCGTCACGCGTTTCTGGAAATATAAAACAAATAAAAATCTCATAGTATTCTAAAAATCATATCCACTCCTAAGTTAATACGTATTTATTTCAAACATTTTATCCTTGGAAGCGATATTAGTAAATAGTCTTTCAGCAAAAATAGGAAGAGTTCCATAGTTGCTGCTGACAGGAATGTAGTCCTGCGAGTTACGGGCTCAGTGCCCGGAACGGGAACGAAACTTTGCGCTTTACTTACACTGACAGAGCGAAGCGGAGCGGAAAAATATTCCTAAACGGTTAGACCTAACAGATGACGAGATTACTTCAGAAACTTAGTGACGTCCTTCAATTCTCAGAATACGTCAGCTCGACTAAATGTATGTATTTCATCACAATGTTATTAAGGGTCCAACTTATAAAAAACCCTCTATTTCCTCTGTGAACTATAACGGTAAGCATGTAAATTATATTGTATTATTGAGCGGCACGTGTATACCTTAAATTTAAATTAATTAACGTACTGTAGAATTTGAAATTTGCATTGGTAGTAGCCTAAGCACAGCCAGTTCGCTGTATGGTCACCCATAACACAAGCTCTGCTTACTTTGGGGCCATACAGTTGGCGTGTTTGTCTGGGGATTTATTCGTTTATTGAACATCAACATGCCTCCCTAGCAATCTCCACACCACCCTAAAGCTGCTACATGTAAATAAATTAATAACTTATTTTTTAAATAAATTGTAATTACCTGGTCAGAACATCATGAAGTATTTATATCTCCTGGTAAGAAGACACCGAACACAGAATAACTGTCAATATGAGAATAATGAGAAAAACAAATCATATCCCAAGTATGACGCACAAAAATTAGAAATGTATCTGCCTTGTATTTAAATTGCAATATTCTTTATTTTGTTCATCATAAATTCACTTTGTCCAATTCTACGATTCAGAAATGGTATTTACCTGTAGGTTCAGTTTTAAATAACGTTGTTTCCAAAGACGAAAAAGAAGCAGCAGTTTGGTTAGTAAGTCTGAAGTAAATATGTTTTTGAAAAAGTTAAGTTAGTTTCGCTCAGTACAAAACAGACCACAGCCTGCATTCTGACTTAAGACTGCTTTCCGGAAAAGTTGTGGGAAACAAGCCACCAATAGGATTACGTCAATGTCAAATAATAAATAAAGAAATCCTGTTGGTAAATGTTTACCTCACTTATCCACGAGCTTCCTCGCTCAACTTCGGTGCACACGCCGCCTGACTCCACAACTTGCACGAGTTAGCGATACTACGACATTCCTGATATATTTAACGGGTTCTCAGGAAGAACTTCTTACTGTTTTGTATTCAAACTTGAATTTTACGGGGTTTGAATTTTGTCTGCAAGCATTGTGTGAATATTTTGTATGGGGATTATAATGCACTAGATTTTGTCAGATGAAAAGGTTGGGCATCATTGATTGACACTTTATCAGTTAGTTGTAAAGATGGCAGCACATTTAGTATTTTAGCGTTGTGTTGCAATTTAGACCTTTTAAATGTTCATTCACAATCCATTAATATCGAATAATATACCTTTGAAAAGCCCAATTTTAAGGCGTATTTTCACTTTGATGATCGAGATGATGAGGATAAAACTTTTACCGTGTGTAATTTTTTATACCTATAAAGAAATTAAATATTTAAAAATTTTTGAAACACTTGTCGTCCTTTTTTGAAGTTTCTCTCCCCATTTTAATACCAACCGCGAATATACCAACAAAGTTGTTTTATAAACTAAATGTATCAATACCTATTCCTAGGTTCCAATTTTGTTACATCAGTAACAATGGTAGTATTTTTATTTGACAGCGTCCGTATTTGGACAAAAGTTCACTTTGTTTCTAAACAATGTGTTCCATCCCACTATATTTTGTTTCTACACATTTTGTTTTGTTTTAGACTCATATTAAAAGAACTAATAAAATAAACCTTGACCATTTGTTTTGTTATGTTTTTTGGCAATCGAAATATATCCTTACAATGAAACCGTTCCAATGCTACATCATTAAACATAGGGAGGTACTAGACGTGCCGGCTAAGGAACACCTGATCGCAAGTGTTGCCCGTGGACACAATTATTAAGAGTTACTGATTTACTATTTTCTAAAAATTGTTGAATCTTAGATGCTAAAATTAATACTTGTTAATACTGCGCTAAAACTTAATTCGGACTTTCTTTGAACAATCCAAATGTATTAATTCACAACGCTAGATTAAAAATTATGTTCACATACAAGTTTCAGTATTTTCACCCGTTTCACTGCTGATCCCACGGGAGTCTCTAGATGTTGTTTCTGGATAAAGTACATTACAAATGTACAGTACAGTTCTTATTTATAAAACAGTAATCATATTTTTTTATCGAAAGGATTTTTGGTAGTTTTTGAGTTTTTTACCATCAGACAGACAGATGCCGACAGGGGGACATTGTTTTATAATATTTAGTGACTTGTAAATATCTCCTCACAAATGCCAACGGAGTACGTAAACCAATACCCATTCCACTAAAAGCGAGGGGCTATAATCAATATGATTTTTTTAAATTCTTTATTTTGGAAGGGCTTTTGTTCTTAAAATTTCAGCTCTATTGCATGACAATTGAACAAGGGAAATAACTAAATTAATTTTATTAATATTATATTAACGTGGACTACTTGATTTATTTCAATTTTCTTATAATGAAGGCCAGATATGACTTTTGTGGATTTTCTTTTCTGTAAATAGCTATATTTATGACGCTAGAATCTAGAATTATTCACGATTAGTTTAACAATTTAGTTTTAGGACATGTTATAGGTAACTACATTACGAGAAGTATTATTTCGGACAATCGACAGTTATGTTTGACAAAAAACTTTGTAACATACTTATGCCTGTTTTCACCAACTACCACAAAACCTTTATTCGTTTGCTTAACAAAGATCTACATAGTTAGGGAACGTTTCTGTTAAAATAGTATTTTTCTAGTAAATAATTAATCTTTTGTATTTCACAGAAATAAATTAAAAAAATAAATTATCATAACTGTACAGAACTACGTATTCATTAATGCGCCTGTACAAAGGTTTCAATCATATTTAGTTTTGGCTGCACTGCCAAATTTTTGGGCATACTTCTTTGCCTAAAAATCTGTCATGACTGATAGTGTCAGCTGTTCTTAAACAAATAACAAATGCATGCAAACTGACACATAAGATTTAAGCGAAGGAAAATGGGGTCTTCAACTTTAAGATAATATCATCTACGACCTTATGTATCCCATAAGCATTGGTGAAGCGCTTGAACACCGCTATGTACTTACCCCCTACTTACTTAGGTAGGTTTACGGGACTTTTTATATATAGGACGATGGCAAAAATGGCTATTGTTGTAGTGGAAAACGTTTATTACTCAAAATAGATAACCATGTTTCCTCATCTTTAAGTATTAAAGTCCAAAAAATCCAACTTGGCATTTCTACCGTAGGTACAAACAAGAGACTAACGCTAAACATAAATAAAGTTTGTATAAACTTCGACTCTATGAGTACATGAAACGGCTCAAAGCTGCAAGTAACACTGAAAATGAAAATTTTACGACGTTTTTTGCGTCCCTTACCAAAGTTCTGTTAGTACCCCTCGATTATCTGCGCAATGGTAACTTCTCGCGCAGTCTTCCCAGGCTGGTCAAAGGAAATTACTAAATTAATTTTATTACTTTTATAATAACGTGGACTACTTGATTTATTTAATTTGAGTAAGCTGGGTTTTAATGATATTTTGTATGATTTATATAAAAGAAGCGTTAACCGAAGGACTGTTAAAAAAGGACTGTCAGCTTTTTCTTTATTCAGGAACGAAAGAAAATTCCTGCCTTTTGAGTTTTTTATTTAAGTTGGGATTAAATAAGTTCTGTATTGTATTTGCAAAGTATGGTGATAGAAGGGAAATTTTTTTGTTAATGAGTATGTAATTAAAAAACAATGATAACCTCAAAAACTATCGAAAACCTGTACGATTTTTCTACAATTTTCACCAAAAGAAAGAGTGATTCAATAGGAAGTGTGATTTTTGTGTATAAGTTATCGTGCGATAGTATAAATTTTAGCAGTGACGCAAACTCCCCCAAAAATGTAGGTATTTTCTGCTACCCGTACATGCAAGTATTCATGCAAGCAAGCAGTTATGTAAGCATTCCTGCATCAATGCAGATATCCAAGTATTCCTGCATCCATGCAGATATGCAAGCATTCCTGCATCCACACAGATATGCAAGCATTCCTGCATTCATGCAGGCATGCACATTTTTCTGAATGTACTCCGCCAGAAGACTCGCTTCGTCGGGTCTTGTTTTCACACGTACACTCGACCAACGCCCCCACCCCCTCTGGTCGGCAATTGGCCAGCTCGCTTCACCCGTCACCTCTCCGCTGTCGCTACGCAAATCGCAACAAGTTCATTTAAGATGTAAGTTAAATTATTTTAGGATAAACGTGTTTATCAGACCCGATCTGCGTCCGGACCCGTTCGGACGTGTTGAAGGTCGCTCCCGACTGCCGAGTCACGATTGTTGTCTCACGACTTCTCTCGTATCAATACTCAAACGCCACTCTCAGATCCGTTCTGCGTCCGGCCCCGCTCGGACGCGTTCGCGGACGCTCCAGCAGTTGAGTCACGATTGTCGTCTCACGACGACAACTTGTTCGCAATACTCATACGCTGTTAGCCTCTTCAGGGCTTACGCTGCGGCCGGTTTCGATCGGCTGCAAGTAAGTCGGTCTCTTGCACAGCAACAACAGAGCTGAGCTTACCGCGGTCGATTAAATTCGATAGTGGTTCGCGAGGCTCGGGCTGTTTTTCTGGCTGCGTACTTGACGCTTGGCGCCTGCTACGCAGTCAGAGACTCCCCCAGAGGCCGGCCCCGGCCGGTCGTAACGTAGTCAATCCCGCACTCTGTGCACCCCTCGCATTAAAAGCCTCACCTCGGTGAGTGCAGCAACAACAGGGTTGAGCTTACCGCGGTCGATTAAATTCGATAGTGGTTCGCAAGACTCGGGCTGTCCTTCTGGCTGCGTACTTGACGCTTGGCGCCTGTACGTAGTCAGAGACTCGCTCTGCGGCCGGCTCCGGCCGGTCGTAACGTAGTCAATCCCGCACTTTTAGTGCAACCCAACTTCGTCAGGTCTACGGCCGGTTTTTGTTGTCAATTTATTGACGACACACTCCGTAGTAGACTCGCGTTTGATCAGGTGGATACTTAACGGTAACAACTAAGCCTGATAGCGTTGCCCCGGTGCGCTTCCAAGGCCCTTCAGGCCAAGGAGAAACCGGCTGACCCGATCCCATTGCACTTGGGCCTTTCCCAGGGTGACGGTACAGTGCTGTCCGAATTAGGGGCACCACTTCGCGTCGTCCCCAGCCCCCCTACCGCGGGTAGGGAGGTTTAGGTGCTAGGGAACCTAGGCATTCTTATATATTTATATATTTTATATTATAGGACCAAGCCCTCCAATGGACCAGCAAAGCTTGGTAAACTTTGCTAGGTCGTTCGCCCAGGCGCTCGTTGCGTCCGGCGTCACCATTTACAATGACTCATTAACGCAGGCCTTACAGGCAGTTACCACGTCCCCGGCCCCTCAGGCCTCAACCCTGGCCCCTCAGGCCTCCGACGTCCAGACCCTTCAGGTCTACAGCTCTCCCGCGTCTCCCGCCTCGTCCGAGATGGACTGCGAATCGGTCGCAACCTCTCACGCGTCGCGTCGTAAGCGTACCGCTCCCGGGAGGGACTCCGAACCCGCGTCTGATACGTCGTCAGATGCCGTCACCCTAACCGGCTCTCCTGAGCCCGCGTTTCAACTTGTCGCCAAGCGCTCCAAGAAGCGCTCGAAGAAAGCTTCGGTATCATCAATACCCGAGCCCTCCCCGGTGTCTTCAACACCAACCCCCGTGCCGTTAAAATCGCTCGTAGTAACCGCGTCTCCGTCGGTCCCATCGAAGCCAGTGTCGCGCTGCGCTCCCGTCCCGCCGAAGCCTCAGCTCCCTCCGCCCGTATTCCTCCGTGAAAAAGCGCGCTGGACCGTGGTCTCTAACTTGTGCAAAGTGCACAAAATTAATTACTTAAAAGCCGCCAACGCTGGCGATACAATCAAAATTCAGGTAGCGACCGTCGACGACTTCCGGTCTTTCACTAGACTTCTGTCGATCAATCAAATCGCGTATCACGCCTACGCCCTCCCGGAGGAGCGTAAGATCCGCGCAGTACTACGGGGCGTCCCGTTCGAACTCAGTAACGAAGACATTCTCGAGGACCTTAAGTCTCAGGGTTTCCCGGCCATAGCAGTGCACAAGATGCACTCCAACCGCGGTAGGCGTTTTCCCTTAGCTCTAGTAATCCTTACCAACACTCCCAACTCGAAGGAGATTTTCAGAGATGCTCGCACAATTTGCGGACTCTCGAACATCTCAGTCGAGCGTCCCAACCCCCGCGGTCACCCTGAGCAGTGCCACCGCTGCCAGCTATATGGCCACGCAGCGGCTAACTGTTCAGCTAGCCATGCGTAAAGTGCCTGGATCCTCACATCACTAAGGAGTGCACTCGCACTCCCGAATCCACCTCCCCCCCTGCCTGTGTGCTGTGCGGCCAGTCCGGCCATACAGCTAACTACAGGGGTTGCCCGCGCGCTCCGCGCTCCACCGCCAAGAGGGTCGCGCCTAAACCGGCGCCGCCGCTCACTCCCGCTAACTTCCCGCCCCTGCGCAACCGGGGTCCCCCGGAAGCAAAGCCCGTTCAGCCGACGCCTACTCCGGCTCTGTCTTGGAGGCAGCGTCCGGCCGTCCCGCCTGCACCTTCCCGACCCATCCCAGCTCCCGTAGCTTCCGTAGGGCCGCGTCCCGCTCCGCCATCTGCACCTCAGTCATCGTTGGCTGAGGATATGAAGACCGTGTTCGACGTCATCCAAAACGTAGACATCAACGAAATTTCCATACCCGTACGCAAACTGCGAGCTGCCCGCTCTCCTCAAGAGCGTTTATTTGCGTTAGCCGAGCATCACTCGCTTTTAAGTTCATTATAAATTTTTATTTTTGTATAAATTCGTAAATAAGTAAATTATAATGTCTAGACCCGCGAATCCCGCGTCCTGTCGTATCAAACCCAAGGGCTTATCCCTAGTATCTTTTAACGTTCGTAGCCTTAGCAACAACCTTCCCGAGTTCAAACTGTTCCTTCAGAACAATGACCCAGATCTTTTACTTCTCCAGGAGACATGGCTCACTCCTAATCGCTCCAGGGGATTCGCTATTCCCAAATACGCGTTTACACGTAACGATAGGCCTAACTGCGACGGTTTCGGCGGCACTGCTATCTACTACAAAAGAGGATTCCATTGCTGTCCTCTCCCTACCCCTCCTCTCCTCAACATGGAAGCCACCGTATGTAGATTGGCTATGACTGGTCATCCGACCATCATCATAGCTTCAGTCTACATACCCTCTGGCACCAAACCTATCCGCAGCGACTTTGAGACCATTCTCGCCCTCGGCCGTTCAGTCATTATGTTCGGAGACTTTAACTCCAAACATACTGACTGGACGTGCCTATCAACCAACCAAAGCGGTATAGCTCTCCTCGACATCACCAACTTACTCGACTTAGACGTCGTCTCCCCTATCACTCCCACTCACTATCCCGACAACCCGAACCACTCTCCGGACATCCTCGACTTTGCAATCGTCAAGCATATCAACCTCGACCTCAGGTCTATCGAACCGCTCGATGACCTAGGTTCTGACCACCGCCCCGTCTCCCTCGTGCTAGGACCACCTAACGTTAACGTCACTTCTCCTAAGACCTTTACCGACTGGAAAGCTTTTAAAAATACGATAGTTTCTGCCTTAGAGGCCCCAAACTCTCCGCTCGCGATCTCGCCCGATCAATTAGATAGCCCGGATAAAATAGATTCGTTAGTAAATTCTCTCACTGATGCTATCAACTCAGCCATCAGTGTAAACGAAAAGGTTGCTAAGAAAGGCAAACCCACGCTTCCCTTAGCCATTAGCAATCTTATTAAAGCTAAGAACGCGGCTCTCCGGAGAGCCAAGAAATATCCCACGCCCGCCTATAGAACAGCTGCGAATCAGCTACAACGCAAAGTTAGATCTCGCCTCGCGGAACTCCGAGACGCCCAGATGAACGATCTCATGGCGAATATCTCCCCGTCCCATCAAGCGTATTATCGAATGGCCCGAGCCTTACGCGTAGACGCCGCCTCTCACGTCCCTCCTCTCACTCGTCCCGATGGCTCTATCGCCTTCGAAGACGAAGAGAAAGCCGAATGCTTCGCTGACAGCGTGGCGTCTCAATGCTCGCCCAGCACACAACCCGCGAATCCCACTCACATCAAAGCGGTAGAGGACGAAGTTCTCCGTAGAAACTCTCTCCCCATCACCGCCGACCCCGTCACAGTCTCTAATGATGAAATCTCGCTTCTGATCAAAAGTCAAAAGTCCAGATAGGCTCCGGGTGCGGATGGTATTTCCAACCACGCACTTAAGCACCTGCCTCAACAGGTGCTTACCTTGTTAGCTATAATTTTCAATGCCTGCTTCGACCTTAGCTACTTTCCAAAAGCTTGGAAAGAAGCGACAGTCATAGGCATACCCAAGCCGGGTAAACCTTTTAATATCCCGGCTAATCACAGACCCATCAGCCTCCTCAAGGCAATGTCTAAACTTCTCGAGAGAATCATACTCTCTCGAATGCGGAATCATCTTTTTCCAACGGATGGCGATCCTCTCATAATTCCCCACCAGTTCGGCTTTCGCGCTAAGCACTCCTGCCCTCAGCAAGTCCATCGAATCGTCGAGTATATACTCGACGGCTTCTATCCGAAACGAAAGAAAACGATCGCAGTTTTCTTTGACGTAGCCAAGGCTTTCGACAAAGTCTGGCACAGCGGTCTCTTTTTTAAACTCTACAAAATAGGCTTACCGGCTCGCCTAGTTAGGATAATCGCGTCGTTTCTCAAAGACCGCACGTTTCGTTTCAAACATGAAGGCACGCTCTCCACGCCTCGTCCCATAAAGGCTGGAGTCCCTCAAGGCTCAGTCCTCGCCCCTCTTTTGTATACCGTGTACACTAACGATATTCCCATTCCGCCGAAAGACGTCGAACTCGCTCTCTTTGCCGACGACACTGCCCTTTACACCGCAGAGCCCCAGGCCTCGTCACCAGACTCCAAAAGGCTGTAAACGCCCTCGGTGCTTGGTTTAAAAAATGGCGTATCGATGTGAACCCAGAGAAGAGCTCTGTGGTTTACTTCGACTACAGACGCAGTCGTATCGCCGACAATCTCCAAGTGAGAATGCAAGGCACTCCCATCCCCTGGAAGCGCAGTACCAAATATTTAGGCGTCATCTTAGACCAGACGCTTTCTTTCAATCCTCACGTCGATAGAGTAACGAAACTCGCACGTTTTTACCTAGGCCGGCTTTACAGTATGTTAGGTAGAAAAAGTAAAATGTCCTTCAGAAACAAACGTACGCTTTATAAGGTCTGCGTTAGACCAGTCATGTCATATGCCTCGCCAGTCTTTGCCCACGCCAAACCCTCCGTCCTGCACAAACTGCAGGTAGTTCAAAACCTCTTCTGCCGCAGGGCCACAAACGCACCTTGGTACGTTTGCAACGCGGACCTGCACAGAGATCTTGAACTATCTACAGTACAACAGCATCTAAAAACACTCTCAGAATATTTCTTCAAACGCGCCGAATCCCATCCCAATCCACTTGTTCGAAATTCAGTCTCATATACTGCTCCTGTCTTAGATTCGGCATACAAAGTCGCTAGACCGAGAAACGCGCACACAAGCGAACGTACGCAATTAACTTTAGATCTCGAGGCCCTTCAGGCCGCAAATTCTAATTCTAACGTAACTTCTAATTCTAACGTAAATCCGAATTAATGCAACTTTAATTTTCAATTTTTAATGTTTTATTACTTTTCATTTTTGAGCACCTTCAGTGCTATGTAAATCCCAGCGGGTGACCCCTTAAGGGCCCCGCTAGCGCGGCCTCTTTCTCTAATTGGCCGTCGCTCAGATGAAGGCTGAGTAGCAAAAATGCACGAGCCGACAGGGGGTTTTTAGTGGGTATGGTTCTGGTAGGCGTCGGGACGAGTCCCACATAACTCTGGAATCGCGCCAGAGTATGCGTCAGAGCATTTTTATCCTCCTGCCCTTCCCGCGGAGGGGAACAGAAAAAAACGTGTTTATGGCAACCAAAATTAGAAGAAAAATATATTGTGTAAACTAATATTACGAATTATGAGTTTCTTCTATTATGGGTTCAGAGTTTAACACAATAAATTTTATGCATCTTAAATTGTATGAGACAAAGGGGAATACGACGACTATGTCGTAACTTTAATTTTATTTATCAGAAGATACATTCTAATATAGTCTCCCTGATAAAGATATTGTTAAAAGGCACAACAAGTAGAAGCTTTAATTTGCCAATGATTTATACGAATAATATTTCCATCCAGTTGCATTTATACTATGCTCTATTTAAAAACAACCTGATATTTAATCAATTTAAAACTTAGTATATTCGTTGAGTGATTTTATTTTTCCATATAATACACTTTCCAAGTTAATTTTCGTAGTCCTTTTTAGGACTTCGATATCTTTAGAATTAAGTTTCTTAATATTAAGTTGAGACGTGTATTAAAAGGTTACTTCTTTAGAAACATTTGGGCAGACTTGTCATTCCAAGAAAACGGGACTCCACATTAACTCGTACGCCGAATTACCTTTTATTATTTCAAAAAACGGCACTAAAATGTTATCGTTTTTTATACTTACTGGGAACAAAGACAAGTAAAGTTGAAATGTTTCTCCAGCTTTAATATAGGAATCTGCTTAGGTACTGAATGAAAATATATAAAAAGACTTCCAACCTTTTTGCGTTCTTTCCCAATGTAATTGAGGCACTCTATTATATCTCTATATTTGTTTTTCTAGTGTTTCATAACTTATTTTTGAATAATTGCAATGAATTATTCATTGCAATTTTAATTAATTAAATTGAATGTTGCATGGATTGCAACAAAGACGGCGTGACCGACTGCTGTGACTACATGATGATCAATGCCAATGGCTGGTCCACTTCGCCACACCAACTGTATTAATCAAATATGTACTAAATTCGTCACCGAAGTTTGCTGGGCCTATGTCATTTATTTTCTCTCAACATTGACAATGACTTGTTCTTATTGATGTCAAATAAAACATGACTCTGCCACCAGTTCGAAAAAACCTTCGTGAAGAAGAACTGGCAAGAAACTTCACGGGTATATTTTTTTCAAAATAAATTTACAGAGTCTCTTTATGTGTATACAAAGTTATTCTTATCCGCATCTGTTAGCTCGGCAAGTCTCCCTCCCCCCAAGTATCCAAACGACGAACACCCTCAAACGGCACCCGTTCACGAGCGTTATGGAGCCCAGAATGTTCTTCTCGCACATGTTTCTCCTTACCAGAATCGAGCTGGTGATGTCTACAGCGGATAAGCGTTAGATAGGTGAAATATAGGCACTGTTGGCTTTGTATTATTTACGCTTCAGACTTGAATTTAGTCTCTAGTATCCTCAGAATTTTCTACACTTCTTCTTTTTCACGGCACAAGTTTCAATATCAATAGATTTTCAAGGATTTGCATTTGTTTTGACGTTGTACGTTTTCGACTAAGGTAAGCTAACAGCGCAGAAGTTTATATCTTCATTCTTGCTTTAGGTACATGTTCAATTATTAGGTGGTAGAGTGATCTAGTCTGTGCCACTTCTGCAGTTCTTCCTTTTTTTAATATACCTACAAATAACCACGTTTATGGGATTGTGTTCCAATTGAAGAGAAGGAATGGGCAGTGAAATTGCTGGAACAAAGGTTACTCAAGTGAGGCCAACAGTCGGCAACGCATCATTAGTCAATAAGGTAACAGTCACACTCAGTATTGTTAAATAAATTAGCTACGACTAAAAATGCCGATGGATGCGGATGTCAATTATCATCAGATGAGTCGCTCGTTTGCCGGCTGTGACTATAATTAAAAAAATTGTATATCTTAGTTTTAAGTAGAATGTGTGGAGTTTATACAATAAATATAAACGTTAAAGGCTATTTAACTTTTAATGTGAAAAAACTATATAGATAATAAAAAAAGATATATCTTTCAGTGATACTTGTTCAAAGTTTTCATATCGTCTGTGAATTCTACATTGAACAAATAAAAGAACAAATGATAAATGTTGTCGTAAGTTCTAGTCTAGGTAAAGTCTGTAGCAAGTACGAAAACACACCCTGTTTCAATAACATTCGTCTGGGGTGAAATACAATCATCGCAGCGATATTTTTGTTTTCAATCTGTAGATTAAGGGAATAGAGCCAGAATCCTCTTTCCCAGTGGGCACTTTGGGCAAGTGCCCAGGGCCCCGCAATCGATAGGGCCCCTCAGATCAAACACAAAGTCCCTAGTTCCTTGCAGATCACCAAACAATAACCAATATTTATTACCAAAAAACTTATAATTAGAAGAAATCGAACCTAAATTACTGACTACAATAACAACTTTGTCGCTGATGTCCATAGAATCTGATCTGATCCATAGAATCTCGTTTGAAATCTAGAAGGGTTCCTTTTCAAATAACATAGATTTTTAAGCACTAACCTGTAAATGATAAAAGAGTTACTTTATTTTACATTTATCTACTCGTTTCACGTGATTGTTAACAAAAATAAATATTTAACCTTGTTTATCTACTTTATTTGTCTATTCTAACAAAATAGTGTTCTGCCAAAGTCATAGGGGCCCCATTATCCTAATATGCCCAGGGCTTCCAATAGGTTAACGAGGGCTCTGAATGGAGCACACATGCAGAACACTATTTTAGCGACCACTGAAATAGTACCTGAACTGCGTCACCTAACCAAAGACGATCTAGGTTCGTCATGGCATCTGAAAAAATAACATCGCCACGCGGTGACCTCAGAATTCAAAATTTTCATTATTAAATTAATATAACACATCTTTTTACTATTTGTGAATAATGGTAGGTTTATAGTTAAATGTTTATAGTTAATAATATGTTTAGGTACCACGGCTCAGAGTGACGAATAATATTTACAACACACAAATGAAATGCTCGGCCAGGACTCGAAACTGGGACCTCTGGCGTATGACGTATGAGTAGCGTAGTATGAGACTACGCTACTCGGCCGTCAATCATAAATATTGTAATTCTTTTGTGTTATAAATGACATGATAATCCTCGAAAAAGCAAGAAAGATGTACCTACAGCAATTTTATGAAATGTTAAATCAGAATCTTAAGAAACCGTTTCACAATATTTTCATTCTTAAGGAAAGTACTTAACAAAGTCTATAAGCATACTGATATATAATTACGTCAAATATTTTTTATAAAACTCTGATCCAAATTTATTGAAATCTTAACCTTCGAAATTATTTAAGGTATTTTCTTGTCTTGGAATCACGTATTTATTTGTTGTTATATGCTGAGGTTATTTGAAATATAAGAATTAAGGGTCGGATAGGAAATAACGATAGCGTATATTTAGAAATATTTAGTGTTTATGAGTTTTTAGTTTTTTGACAGAAGATTTAATTCAGTAATAATACAATTATTATTAGTATTCTTTTAGAGGCCTTCGGATTATTTACCTAAATTACCAGGCTACTCGGAAGGTTTTGCGAACAAAAGTTTTTATGTAAGGAACGCTGGTGAGTTATCATTTATTTTGAAAATTCGATTATTTAAAAGTATAAATATGTCTTTTCCAAATTTAAATTACCCTCAATTTTTTTTTACCAGCATTATACAATTTGTATACGTTATAGAAAAATGGATTTGCGTCGGGAACTTTTTCGTGCAATTGTTTTTGACGACTTCAAGTCTAACCGGAAACCTGATGAATCGTTCCAATTCAATAAACTAAAAGGTGCATTGTGAAGCAACTGTGTAACGTTGGTATAACGAGTTTAAGTGCAGTTGGTTTTTGAAGAATGAAGAAAGAAGTGGTCATTTTTTGACCGTTGTTGCGGAAGAAATCGTGCTATAAGTGAAAAGTTTAATTTACCAAAACCGGCGTATCACATACGAGGAGATTCAGCACAATCTGCCGATTCGATCGAGAAGTGTTTATGATATTCTACATAATCACCTTTGCGTAAGGAGGATTGTTTCGCGCTGGGTACCCGAGAACCTCATGGATTCTCAGAAGCAGTCACGCGAGGAATACTTCTTATCACGTACGAATACGAGGAATAAGTCACTTAACGGGTTTTTAGTATTAATTCCCTTAAAAACCCGAAGTAGCATCAATGCAGAGTGGTACACTATCAAATGGATGTTAGAAGTTGTTGCCGCCGTGAGCAACAAGTGACCGAACACAGGATTCCGAGCCCTTTCGCTCCACCACGACAACGCACCCGCGCACTCTACGATCAAGACGAGAGACTTCCTAAACAACACACCAGTAAAACTTTTGGGTCATCATACTCCTCCTTATAGCCTTAATTTTGCACCGTGTGTCTTCTTTTTGTTCCCTAAAATTAAAAACCAGCTCAAAGGGATACGGTTCTCATCGCCAGAAGATGTGCTGTATAGAACATTTTGTTTTTTTTTCTTAAAACTTTCTGAGGTCCCACAACACGAACACCTTATGGTTAAACATTTTTTTAAAACAATATTTCTTGGCGGTTCATTTCATTTAAACTAGGACGTTTGGAACGTCAATTTATATCATCTTTTTTGTCAGCTGTATTTTTTTGTCTTCAAAAAGTAACGGTTTTTTAAATCAAATTATGTCAGATGGTTTTACAATAATACATTCATATTGTGGATATTGAATTTGGAATTTGGAAAGAACTTTCATAGTTTTTGTAGTATTAATTGGTATTTCAAAATTACTACGTAAAAATCATGTAACATTTAGCTTTTTTTTTTTTTGCTGCCGAGGCACCCTCGCGGGAGGGTGGTGGAAGATGCGTCATGCATACCGCCCGCAGGTAAATTCCTCTGCGGGGGGTTATGTGGGACTCACCAGAATGGCACCTACCCACTAAAAACCACCTGTTGGCTGTAGTTATTACCGTTAGCCTTCATCGGAAGCGACACCCGTCGGGAAGTTGGGCGCGCTGGCGGAGACCCGCTAGCGGGTCTTCCGCCTGTAGTGAAAGTTGCACTGAAGGTGCTCAAAGGGACATGAGTTGGTGGCCGTTCTGGGCAGCCTCCGGTGAAGCCGGGGCTGGGCAGAGGTCGGCCGAAGTATGATTTAGGGATCAATACATTTAAATGAACCTATAATAAATTGAGAAGGGAACTATGCTCCGCCAGAGCTAGAAAACGCTCTGTCGGAGTACGTGAAGCCCTAAGTTTACGGGCTAAGACTGCGATTTCACTAACATCGACATTTTTTATAGCGTCGCAGACGATACGCATATCGTCTGCTACGGAGGATTGAGGAGTGGGTTTGTATGGGCGAGGAGCCGGGATGGGATTCAATGCGGGGCGCTGCCTCCAGTTTTCTGGGGCAGGCCTGGACTGTGTAGGCTTAGCAGCCGGAGGAACCCGGCTACGCAGCGGCGGAATGTTTTCTTGAGAAAGGCGCGGAGCCTGTTTGGGTGCCGCCCTCTTGGAATTGGAGCGCATACAACGGGGTGCACGAGGGCAGCCCCTGTAATTTGCGGTGTGGCCGGACTGGCCACAAAGCACGCAATCGGGAGGAGAGGGAGTTTCAGGAGTGCGATTGCACTCCTTAGTGAAATGAGGGACCAGGCACTTGACGCACCTGGGCGGTGCGCGGCAGTTGGCCGCCGCGTGTCCGTACAACTGGCACCGATGGCACTGGCCGGGATGACCGCGGCGATGAGGCGCCTCGATCGAGATCCCAGAGAGGCCGCATATAGTGCTAACCCCTTTGAGGATCTCCCTGGACTTGGGGACGTTGGCGAGAACCACCAAAGCGAAAGGGTGTTGCCTCCCGTACTTGCTGTGCATTTTATGCACCGCGAGTGCCGGGAAGCCTTGGGACTGCAGATCCTCTAGGATAGCCTCGTTCGATAATTCGAACGGGACTCCCCTGAGTACCGCTCTGATCTTACGCTCTTCTGACAGAGCATAAGTATGATAAGCATATTGCTTATCGGTGAGGAGCTTTGTTAAAGCACGGAAGTCGTCTATCGACGAGACTAAGATTTTAATAGATTCACCCGAGTTGGCCGCTCGGGTGTAATGAATATTGTGCTCATTGCACAATGTCGAAACCTCAGTCCATTTACCCTTTTCCCGAAGGAAAACGGGTGGTGGGACCTTGGCCTTGACAGAAGTTGGGGCCGGAGCGGGTGTTGAAGACACCGGGGCAGCTGGCGTTGAAGACGCCGTAAGGGGTGTGGGGACGGGCGTCGAGGGCGCCGGGTCTTGTTTCGACCGCTTCTTAGAGCGCTTCTTAACAAGCGTAAAAGAGGGAGACTCAGGGCCAGTTGGGGTGGCGTCCGAGGATGACTCGGTCGCGGGTGCGCGCTTGCGTCGCGGAGGGGCGTCTACTTCGCACTCAATGTCACTGGAGGAAGGGGACGCGGGAGGGCCTAAGACCTGAGGGGTCTGGGGAACTGGGGTGGCCTGAGGGGCCATTGTGGACATTAACGTCATGAGATGAGGGATAAGAGAATCTAAGAAACGGTACTTATCAGCATTTATAGACATGCCTTCAGTACTTTCAAGTAACTTCTTCCTAAACTCGTCAAAGCTTAGGGAAGCCATTGCGGAGGGGTTGGGGAGGGACAATATATGAACCTAACAACGATGACTAACTTCCTCAAACCACCCAACACGCAGTAGGGCGGTTGAGAACGACGCGGATAACTTACTCGAACACGGCACTTGAAGTCCTGGAACGACGAATCCCCGTCGACGAAGCTCACGTTCCACGAAGTACGGTTAACAACCCTCTATCCGCCGTGAAAACGGCGTTAGAAACTTATTAGAAGTACGGTTAACGAGCCACTGTCCGCCGTGAAAACGGCGTTAGAAACTTAATACGGTATACAACTATGAAATTATATATTACGACAACAACCAGTGAAATTTGGGTGCTCAATTAGCGCGGGGGCTAATAGAGCGGGAAGGCGTCTGCGATCGACGTGCGCTCGAGAACGCACGCAGACCGAGACTCTGACACATTTAGCTTGGAAACTCTTAGTATAAGTAGTGTTTCTGCGTTAACAGCTCGTAAGGAGTGCACTCGCACTCCTGAATCCACTTCCCCCCCTGCCTGTGTGCTGTGCGGCCAGTCCGGCCACACAGCTAACTATAGGGGTTGCCCGCGCGCTCCGCGCTCCTCCACCAAGAGGGTCGCGCCTAAACCGGCGCCGCCGCTCACTCCTGCTAACTTCCCGCCGCTGCGCAACCGGGGTCCCCCGGAAGCAAAGCCCGTTCAGCCGACGCCTACTCCGGCTCTGTCTTGGAGGCAGCGTCCGGCCGTCCCGCCTGCACCTTCCCGACCCATCCCAGCTCCCGTAGCTTCAGTAGGGCCGCGTCCCGCTCCGTTATCCGTACCTCAGTCGTCGTTGGCTGAGGATATGAAGACCGTGTTCGACGTTATTCAAAACGTCGATATTAACGAAATTTCCGTACTCGCACGCAAACTGTGAGCCGCCCGCTCTCCTCAAGAGCGTTTATTCGCGTTAGCCGAGCATCACTCGCTCCTAAGTTCGTTGTAAATTTATTTTATTTTATTTTTTTTTTTATTTTCGTATAAAATCGTAAATAAGTAAATTATAATGTCTAGACCCGCGAATCCCGCGTCCAGTCGTATTAAACCCAAGGGCTTATCCCTAGTATCTTTTAACGCTCGTAGCCTTAGCACTAACCTTCCCGAGATTAAACTGTTCCTTCAGAACAAAGAACCTGACTTATTCCTTCTCCAGGAGACATGGCTTACTCCAAACCGCTCCAGGGGATACGCTATTCCTAAGTACGCGTTTACTCGCAACGATAGGCCCAACTCCGACGGTTACGGCGGCACCGCTATATATTACAAAAGAGGCTTCCATTGCTGTCCTCTCCCTACCCCTCCTCTCCTCAACATGGAGGCCACTGTGTGTAGATTGGCTATGACTGGTCATCCGACCATCATCATAGCTTCAATCTACATACCTAGTGGTACCAGACCAATCCGCAGCGACTTTGAGGCCATTCTCGCCCTCGGCCATTCAGTCATTATGTTCGGAGACTTTAACTCCAAACATACTGACTGGACGTGCCTATCGACCAACACCAGCGGTATCGCTCTCCTCGACATCACTAACTCCCTTGACTTAGACGTCATATCCCCCATCACTCCCACTCACTATCCCAACAACCCGACCTATTCTCCTGACATCCTCCTTTGCAATTATCAAGCGAATCAATCTTGATCTCAGGTCCATCGAACCGCTCGATGACCTAGGCTCCGACCATCGCCCCGTCTCCTTCGTGCTAGGCGCGCCAAACGATAACGTCACATCTCCTAAGACCTTTACCAACTGGAAAGGCTTTAAAAATACGTTAGTTTCAGCCTTAGAGGCACCGAACTCTCCGCTCGCGATTTCGCCCGACCAATTAGACAGCCCGATTAAAATAGATTCGATAGTCGATAATCTCACTGATGCTATCAACTCAGCCATCAGCGACAACGTAATCATTGCTAAGCAAGGCAAACCCGCGCTTCCCTTAGCCGTTAGCAATCTCATTAAAGCTAAGAACGCGGCTCTCCGGAGAGCCAAGAAATATCCCACGCCCGCATATAGAACAGCTGCGAATCAGCTTCAACGTAAAGTTAGGTCTCGCCTCGCGGAACTCCGTGACACTCAGTTTAACGATCTCATGGAGAATATCTCCCCGTCCCACCAAGCGTATTATCGAATGGCCCGAGCTTTACGCGTAGACACCGCCTCTCACGTTCCTCCTCTCACTCGTCCCGACGGCACCATTGCCTTCGAAGTCGAAGAGAAAGCCGAATGCTTCGCCGACAGCATAGCGGCACAATGTTCGCCCAGCACGCAACCCGCGGATCCCTCCCACAAGTGGAGGACGAAGTTCTCCGCAGAGAATCTCTCCCTATCACCGACGACCCCGTCACAGTCTCTAATGATGAAATCTTGCTTCTCATTAGAAAGCAAAAGTCCAAAAAGGCTCCGGGTGCGGATGGAATTTCCAACCACGCACTTAAGCACCTGCCACAGCAGGTGCTTACCTTGTTAGCTATCATCTTCAATGCCTGCTTCGACCATAGCTACTTTCCAAAAGCCTGGAAAGAAGCGACAGTCATAGGCATTCCCAAGCCGGGTAAACCTCTGAACATCCCGGCTAATCACAGACCCATCAGCCTCCTCAAGGCAATGTCTAAACTTCTCGAAAGAGTCATACACTCTCGAATGCGGAACCATCTGTTTCCAACGGATGGCGACCCTCTCATTATTCCCCACCAGTTCGGCTTTCGCGCTAAGCACTCCTGCCCTCAGCAAGTCCATCGAATCGTCGAGTACATTCTCGAAGGATTCTATCCGCATCGTAAAAAATCAATCGCGGTTCTCTTTGACGTAGCCAAGGCATTCGACAAAGTCTGGCACAGCGGTCTCGTTTTTAAACTCTATAAAATAGGCTTACCGGTTCGCCTAGTCAGATTAATCGCGTCGTTTCTAAAGCCAGCCGGGACGCGAGCCATAAAGGCTGGAGTCCCGCAAGGCTCAGTCCTCGCCCCTCTGCTGTACACCGTGTACACTAATGACATGCCCATCCCGCCGAAAGGCGTCGAACTCGCCCTCTTTGCAGACGATACCGCCCTTTACACTAAAGGTCAAAGGATCCCGTATAACATCACCAGACTCCAAAAGGCCGTAAACGCCCTCGGTGTTTGGTTTCAAAAATGGCGTATGTAATGGCGATGTCAACCCAGAAAAGAGTTCTGCCATTCTATTCGACCACAAACGTCGTAATCGCCGCAACGATCCCCACATTCGAATGTTAGGTATTCCCATCCCCTGGAAGCGCAGTATCAAATACTTAGGCGTCACCTTAGATCAGACGCTTTCTTTTAAGCCACACATCGATAGAGTAACGAAACTCGCGCGTTTCTACTTAAGTCGCTTAAATAGTATGATAGGTAGAAAAAGTAAAATGTCTTTTAGAAATAAACGTACGCTTTATAAGGTCTGCGTTAGACCCGTCATGTCATATGCTTCGCCAGTCTTTGCCCACGCCAATCCCTCCGTCCTGTATAAGCTGCAGGTGGTTCAAAATCTCTTCTGCCGCAGGGCCACAGACGCACCTTGGTATGTGCGCAACGCGGACCTGCACAGAGATCTTGAACTACCTACAGTGCAACAGCACCTCAAAACACTCTCAGAATCGTTCTTCAAACGCGCCGAATCCCATCCCAATCATCTTGTTCGAGATTCAGTCTCATATACTGCTCCTGTGTTAGATTCGAAATTCAAAGTCGCTAGGCCGAGAAACGCGCACACGGGCGAACCTACGCAGTTAACTTTAGCTCTCGAGGCCCTTCAGGCCGCAAATCCTAATTCTAACGTAAATTCTAATTCTAACGTAAATCCAAATTAATGCAATTTTTATTATTTTTTTTTTCATTTTTAATGTTTTTATTTTTACTTTTCATTTTTGAGCACCTGCAGTGCTATGTGAATCTCAGCGGGTGACCCCTTAAGGGCCCCGCTGGCGCGGCCTCTTTCTCCAATTGGCCGTCGCTCAGATGAAGGCTGAGTGGCAAAAATGCACGAGCCGACAGGGGGTTTTTTAGTGGGTATGGTTCTGGTAGGCGTCGGGACGAGTCCCACATAACTCCAATCGCGCGCGCGGAGTATGCGTCAGAGCATTTTTTATGTCCTCCTGCCCTTCCCGTGGAGGGGAACCAAAAAAAAAAAAAAAAATAACAGCTCGCCTGGGGCGGTACAAGAGTCTTTTCCTATTTTCGCAGCATAATAATTAAGGTTCCGTGGTTGTGTTCCGTTTAAAGGGAAGGAACAGCCAGTACAATCATTGGAACAAAGGCAAAGCCTATGGTCGGCAACGCATCATTCTCACAAATACACCTGATTCATGATGTCGACGGGCATGGATGCTACTTACCATCATGCGGCTTACGTACTCTTACTGACTGTAAAAAAGGTTAAAAAAAGTTGTTTTTTTCGATGGTTTACGAATTATAAACATAATGGGTATGTTTTGAAACGATTCTATATTTTACTAATAAAGGATCTGTCTTCATATTAAATTTTCCTTCTCCATCGATTGGACAAGCTTTTGCTGCAGAAATTGTGCATTTAAACATGTATGGCTGACTTATACTTAACAGACTTAGTGACGGTGATGTGCCACAACGAGGAATTAGAAGAATACATCTTTGTGAAACATTTATCTGAAATTTAATAATATAAAGAATGTGTCGATTTGTATTAAAACATATTTCCCATGGTGAAGATTTCATATTAAGAGGCTGTTTTTTTATACTCAACGTCTAGAACTGTTTTCTTTCCTTCCAATGTACTTTCCTTGGAACTCTCTTCTTTGTCTACTTTCTTAATTAAACAGACTTCAAAGTTTCCCGACTTCTGGCGTCTCAGTACATACATGTTCGCATTTGAAGTCCGCAACCCGCCACTGGACCCGTACATCAATTATTCAATGATGGCGTGTACGTCGACACAACTGCCGCATGGTTCGAGAGCTCTGGATGAATACGTCCAGACAACGGACAGGCCGCAATGTGTGGCTGTGTGAGTGCAGAGTAGGTACGTTAAGGTACAATAGTAGTAGATAATGAGATGTTCGCTTGTTTATACTAATTTTGGTATTTACTTGTTAAACAGCGTTCCTTGTATCTAAAAAGAAAGATAAAATAGGATAGTAATTAAACGAACGAATAAAACTTTATATTGTAAGTTCAAATGTAATAAAACTTTATGAAATAATAAGTGGGCGGCAGAATGTGGGCGAATAGAAACATTGAAAACAGGGATTTCAAAATGCAATAAATATTCAGAACGATTAATGTGATTCATTTAAAACACTCACTTTTCTATTTAATTACGACGTTATGACTCACATTAAATTTTATATTTTGCGTATATTTTATTTCAAGAATGCTGCTAAATACCGATATTTTACCGTTTGTAGAATGGGCACTCGGGCTTGGACCAAATTTCTTTGGGAATCTTGCTCAGAAATTAAAAAAAATCAACTCTTCATTCAAACTTGGCAGCTGACCGCATGTAGAGTTCCTTTGGGAAAGTTGCTTAGAATTATAGTCAGAGCCCATTTTCCGGACGAAAAAAAAACACTCAGTGCATTAATCGAGGCATTTTGACGACCAGGTGGTGTAGTGGTAATTAGCCTTGCCTCATACGCCGAAGGTCCCAGATTCGAGTACCTACTGGCCGGGGCATTCATTTTTGTGATGAACACAGATGTTTGTTCTCGGATCATGGTTGTTTGTATTTATATATGTATGTTTAATATGGGTTCCCGCAGTTCATGTATGGTCATCCATAACACAAGCTCTGCTTACTTTGGGGCCATACTATTGGTGTGTTTGTCAGGGGATTAAAAAAAAAATAAACATTTTCAAATAATATATAATAATAGTCGGTTCCAGCACGCATAGAGAAAGCGGTTTTGCTGGATACTGTTAGAATTGTTCCCCGGTTTCCGCCTTTTGCCCTGGTCCTCGGCCGATTGGTCAGAAAAATAATAATATAAAAATGGCTAATTTTATATCATATACCGCACCGCTATATATTACAAAAGAGGCTTCCATTGCTGTCCTCTCCCTACCCCTCCTCTCCTCACTATGGAGGCCACTGTGTGTAGATTGGCTATGACTGGTCATCCGACCATCATCATAGCTTCAGTCTACATACCGTGCGGCTCCAGACCAACCCGCAGCGACTTTGAGGCCATTCTCGCCCTCGGCCATTCAGTCATTATGTTCGGAGACTTTAACTCCAAACATACTGACTGGACGTGCCTATCGACCAACACCAGCGGTATCGCTCTCCTCGACATCACTAACTCCCTTGACTTAGACGTCATATTCCCCATCACTCCCACTCACTATCCCAGCAACCCAACCTATTCTCCTGACATCCACGACTTTGCAATTATCAAGCGAATCAATCATCGAACCGCTCGATGACCTAGGCTCCGACCATCGCCCCGTCTCCCTCGTGCTAGGTGCGCCTAACGATAACGTCACATCTCCTAAGACCTTTACCAACTGGAAAGGCTTTAAAAATACGTTAGTTTCAGCCTTAGAGGCCCCGAACTCTCCGCTCGCGATTTCGCCCGACCAATTAGATAGCCCGATTAAAATAGATTCAGTAGTCAATACACTCACTGATGCTATCAACTCAGCCATCAGCGACAACGTAATTATTGCTAAGCAAGGCAAACTCGCGCTTCCCTTAGCCGTTAGCAATCTCATTAAAGCTAAGAACCTGCCACAGCCGGTATGCTTATTCGTGCTTTCTTATTTGCCGGTTTATTGTTTTTCGTAACTAAAGACTCTTTCATTGAATATAACAATCATGGAAAAGCCATCCACGGTAAACAATAAAAAATACCTTCTTACTGCGACGTGCGTTCATAACTCTAGGGTCTATAACTCGACAACTAAGTCAAATTTTATGGAAGTTATTACTTTTCAAAATTTTAAGGACTTTGGGCATAAAAGAAACATGGAAACCAATAAGGTTTTTGTTGAGTGTTTACAAAACTGAGACTTAAAATCTAGAATTAGCTTGTGTAGACGGATTTATAACTATAATAATAATAATAATAAACACTTTATTGCCAATGAAAAGAAAAAACAGCAAAAAATAAAATATACAAAATGTAAAAAAAATACAGAAATGCAATTTGGGCGGCCTTATCACTACAGAGCGATCTCTTCCAGGCAACCCTGCTTAAATCAAGAGAAATATTTTAAACAATTACAGACTGATGGACAGTGCAATTTTAAAATAAACCAAAAAAAACCCCATCATATATAATAAAATTGTATATATATAAACATAAATAATAAAATACACTATCTATGTTTAATAGTCAGAATAATTAATCAAATACTTTTTAACTGGAATTTAGCGCGTTTAATTATAATTTTAAATATAATTTTACCTTTTAGCTCGACATCTTGGTACCTTTTCAGACAGAGAGTTTTATTTAATGTAATTGCTTAGAATTATAGTGTGAGCCCATTTTTCGAACGGAAAAAAATACTTAGTGAATTAATCGAGGCATTTCAAATGATAATAACAATAGTCGTAATAATGGACGACCCAGTAGAGTAGTGTTTAGCATACGCTGAAGGTCCCAGGATCGAGTCCTTGTTTGATAAATGTTTGTTCTCGGGTCTTTTTTTTTTTTTTTTGATCCCCTCCGCGGGAAGGGCAGGAGGATAAAAATGCCCTGACGCATACTCTGGCGCGATTCCAAAGTTATGTGGGACTCGTCCCGACGCCTACCAGGACCATACCCACTAAAAACCCCCTGTCTGCTCGTGCATTTTTGCCACTCAGCCTTCATCTGAGCGACGGCCAATTGGAGAAAGAGGCCGCGCTAGCGGGGCCCAGAAGGGGTCACCCGCTGGGATTACATAGCACTGAAGGTGCTCAAAGCACTGAAGGTGAATACATAGCACTGAAGGTGCTCAAAATGAAAATCAATGATTAAAACAAAAATTAAAAAAATTGCAAAATAAAATTGAATTAATTCGCATTTACGTTAGAATTAGGATTTACGTTAGAATTAGAATTTACGTTAGAATTAGAATTTGCGGCCAGAAGGGCCTCGAGATCGCGTGACAGTCTGGTGGATGAGTACGCTTGCGCATTTCTAGGCCTAGCGACTTTGAACTTCGAGTCTAACACAGGAGTAGTATATGAGACTGAATCACGAACTAGAGGATTGGGATGGGTTTCGGAGCGTTTGAAAAACGCTTCAGAGAGTGTTTTGAGATGTTTTTGTACTGTAGGCAGTTCAAGATCTCTATGCAAGTCCGCGTTACGCACGTACCACGGTGCGTTTGTGGCCCGGCGGCAAAAGAGGTTTTGAACTACCTGCAGTTTGTGCAGGAGGGAGGGTTTGGCGTGGGCAAAGATTGGCGAGGCATACGTCATGACGGGTCTAACGCAGACCTTGTAAAGTGTACGTTTGTTTCTGAGGGACATTTTACTTTTTCTACCTAACATGCTATTTAGGCGGACTAAATAGTGACGAGCGAGTTTCGAAACTCTTTCGACGTGTGGCTTGAAAGAAAGCGTCGGATCTAATGTGACGCCTAAGTATTTAGTACTGCGCTTCCAGGGGATGGGAATGCCTAACATTCGAACGTGGGGATCGCCATCGGGACGACGGCGTTTGTGGTCGAAGCGCATCGCAGAACTCTTTTCAGGGTTCACATCGATGCGCCATTTTTGAAACCATACACCAAGGGCGTTTACGGCCTTTTGGAGTCTGGTTACAAGGTGCCGAACACTGTGGCCTTTGGTATAGAGTGCGGTGTCGTCAGCAAAGAGGGCGAGTTCGACGCCTTTCGGCGGGATGGGAATGTCGTTGGTGTACACGGTGTACAGCAGAGGGGCGAGGACTGAGCCTTGAGGGACTCCAGCCTTTATGGGACGAGGCGCAGAAAGCGTGCCTTCGT
Source organism: Marasmarcha lunaedactyla (assembly GCA_923062675.1). Classification (NCBI taxonomy): domain Eukaryota; kingdom Metazoa; phylum Arthropoda; class Insecta; order Lepidoptera; family Pterophoridae; genus Marasmarcha; species Marasmarcha lunaedactyla. The sequence goes on from OV281354.1 coordinate 3,870,106, forward strand.
GTTTAAATCGAAACGTACGGTCTTTGAGAAACGACGCTATTAACCTGACTAGGCGATCCGGTAAGCCTATCTTGTAGAGTTTATAAACGAGACCGCTGTGCCAGACTTTATCGAAAGCCTTGGCTACGTCAAAGAAAACCGCGACTGTTTTATAACGACGCGGATAGAAACCGTCAAGTATATACTCGACGATTCGGTGGACTTGCTGAGGGCAGGAGTGTTTAGCGCGAAAGCCGAACTGATGGGGAATAATGAGAGGATCGCCATCCGTTGGAAACAGATGGTTCCGCATTCTAGAGAGTATGACTCTCTCGAGAAGTTTAGACATTGCCTTGAGGAGGCTGATGGGTCTGTGATTAGCCGGGACGTTCAGAGGTTTGCCCGGCTTGGGAATGCCTATGACTGTCGCTTCTTTCCAAGCTTTTGGAAAGTAGCTATGGTCGAAGCAGGCATTGAAAATGATAGCTAACAAGGTAAGCATCTGTTGAGGTAGGTGCTTAAGTGCGTGGTTGGAAATTCCATCCGCACCCGGAGCCTTTTTGGATTTTTGATTTCTAATGAGAAGCAAGATTTCGTCATTAGAGACTGTGACGGGGTCGGCGGTGATGGGGAGAGAGTCTCTACGGCGAACTTCGTCCTCCACTGCTTTGATGTGAGTAGGATTCGCGGGTTGCGTGCTGGGCGAGTATTGAGACGCAACGCTGTCAGCGAAGCATTCGGCTTTCTCTTCGTCTTCGAAGGCGATAGAGCCATCGGGACGAGTGAGAGGAGGGACGTGAGAGGCGGCGTCTACACGTAAGGCTCGGGCCATTCTATAATACGCTTGGTGGGACGGGGAGATATTCACCATGAGATCGTTCATCTGGGCGTCTCGGAGTTCCGCGAGGCGAGATCTAACTTTACGTTGTAGCTGATTCGCAGCTGTTTTATAGGCGGGCGTGGGATATTTCTTGGCTCTCCGGAGAGCCGCGTTTTTAGCTTTAATAAGATTGCTAACGGCTAAGGGAAGCGTGGGTTTGCCTTGCTTAGCAACCTTTTCGTTGTCACTGATGGCTGAGTTGATAGCATCAGTGAGAGAATTTACTAATGAATCGATTTTATCCGGGCTATCTAATTGTTCGGGAGAGATCGCGAGTGGAGAGTTCGGAGCCTCTAAGGCTGAAACTAACGTATTTTTAAAACCTTTCCAGTTGGTAAAGGTCTTAGGAGATGAGACGTTATCGTTCGGCGGTCCTAGCACGAGGGAAACGGGGCGATGGTCGGAGCCTAGGTCATCGAGCGGTTCGATAGACCTTAGATCAAGATTGATTCGCTTGATAATTGCAAAGTCGAGGATGTCAGGAGAGTAGGACGGGTTGTTGGGATAGTGAGTGGGAGTGATGGGGGATATGACGTCTAGGTCAAGGGAGTTAGTGATGTCGAGGAGAGCGATACCGCTGGTGTTAGTCGATAGGCACGTCCAGTCAGTATGTTTGGAGTTAAAGTCTCCGAACATAATGACTGAATGGCCGAGGGCGAGAATGGCCTCAAAGTCGCTGCGGATTGGTCTGGTACCACTAGGTATGTAGATTGAAGCTATGATGATGGTCGGATGACCAGACATAGCCAATCTACACACAGTGGCTTCCATGTTGAGGAGAGGAGGGGTAGGGAGAGGACAGCAGTGGAAGCCTCTTTTGTAATATATAGCGGTGCCGCCGAAACCATCGGAGTTGGGCCTATCTTTACGAATAAACGCGTACTTAGGTATAGCGAATCCCCTGGAGCGGTTTGGAGTAAGCCATGTCTCCTTAAGAAGGAATAAGTCAGGTTCTTTGTTCTGAAGGAACAGTTTAATCTCGGGAAGGTTGGTGTTAAGGCTACGAGCGTTAAAAGATACTAGGGATAAGCCCTTGGGTTTAATACGACTGGACGCGGGATTCGCGGGTCTAGACATTATATTTTATTATTTACGAATTTATACAAATATAAAAGAATTTACAACGAACTTAGGAGCGAGTGATGCTCGGCTAACGCGAATAAACGCTCTTGAGGAGAGCGGGCGGCTCGCAGTTTGCGTGCGAGCACGGAGATTTCGTTAATATCGACGTTTTGAATAACGTCGAACACGGTCTTCATGTCCTCAGCCGACGACGACTGAGGTACGGATAACGGAGCGGGACGCGGCCCTACGGAAGCTACGGGAGCTGGGATGGGTTGGGAAGGTGCAGGCGGGACAGCCGGACGCTGCCTCCAAGACAGAGCCGGAGTAAGCGTCGGCTGAACGGGCTTTGCTTCCGGGGGACCCCGGTTGCGCAGCGGCGGGAAGTTAGCGCAGGTGAGCGGCGGCGCCGGTTTAGGCGTGACCCTCTTTACGGTTGAGCGCGGAGCACGCGGGCAACCCCTGTAGTTTGCTGTGTGGCCGGACTGGCCGCACAGCACACAGGCAGGGGGGGGAAGTGGATTCGGGAGTGCGAGTGCACTCCTTAGTGATGTGGGGATCTAGGCACTTAACGCACCTGGGGGGAGCTGAACAGTTAGCCGCTGCGTGGCCATATAGCTGGCAGCGGTGGCACTGCCCAGGGTGACCACGGGGGTTGGGACGCTCGACGGAGATGTTTGAGAGTCCGCAAATTGTGCGAGCCTCTCTGAAAATCTCCTTCGAGTTGGGAGTATTTGACAGGATTACTAAAGCTAAAGGAAAACGCCTACCGCGGTTGGAGTGCATCTTATGCACTGCTTCGGCCGGGAAACCCTGGGACTTAAGGTCCTCGAGGATTTCTTCATTCGCGAGCTCGAACGGGACGCCCCGTAGTACTGCGCGGATCTTACGCTCCTCCGGGAGGGCGTAGGTGTGATACGCGATTTGTTTTAAGGAAAGTAACCTGGTGAACGCGCGGAAGTCGTCGACGGTCGCGACTTGAATTTTAATTGTATCGCCAGCGTTGGCGGCTTTTAGGTAATTAATTTTGTGCTCTTTGCACAAGTTAGAAACCTCGGTCCAGCGCGCTTTTTCCCGCAGGAAGACGGGCGGGGGGAGCTGAGGTTTCGGCGGGACGGGAGCGCAGCGCGTCGCTGGCTTCGATGGGACCGACGGAGATGCGGTCACTTCGAGTGACATGAGCGGCGCGGGGGCGGGTGTAGAAGACACCGGGGTTGGCTCGGGTGTTGAAGACACCGCGGCTTTTTTCGAACGCTTCTTAGAGCGTTTGGTAACTAATTGGAAAGCGGGCTCAGGAGAGCCGGTTAAGGTGGCGGCGACAGACGAAGCTTCGGATGCGGCGGAGTCTGAATCGCTCCCGGGAGCGGTACGCTTCCTACGGGATGATCGCGAGGATGAGACCGACGCGCAGTCCATTTCGGATGGAACGGGAGACGCGGGAGAGCTATAGACCTGAGGGGTCTGGACGTTAGAGGCCTGAGAGGCTGGGGTTGGGGCCTGAGGGGCCGGGGACGCGTTAAGCGCTAGTACAGCTTGCGTAAATATGTCGTCAGAAATTGAAACACCCGACGCGGCGAGTGCTTGGGCGAACGCCTTCGCAATGTTAATGACGATTTGCTTATCCATTTGGGAAGGGGTTGGGACAATAATATGTAAAAATATAAGTATAATAAAAGATGCCTAGTTCCTAAGAACCTAGCAAAATCCTAGCGGCAAACCTCCCTACCAGCGGTAGGGGGGCTGGGGAGAATAACTTAAAACTAACCGTGGTACGCCGAAGGCCGCTACCTAGAAACCTAAAAAAGGGTAGAACGGACACAAAATGCAAAGGTAAGCCTTTGCGTTTGAATGCATGACATGTTGGATATGTTATAATAAATACGTGTAAAAACTTATGGGTATATGAGGAAGTCACCTGGATCAAATCTAGGATCTCAGTGCCTACACACCAATTTGATCATGCATGTTTCATAATTCACTGCAAGTTTGAAGTTGTACATAAAATTTGCATTTAAAGTAGGGTAAACTCGCATAATTATGTGATTCATTTAATTCTGTGATAGGACTTTTCAAACGTCTTACCGATTTATACAAACAAAATTCATTTTTTCAAATTCAATCTAGTGCCTCGGCAATAAAGCTTCTTTTAGTGTGTAAAATATTGCTAACGTCGTGCGAGCGAAACAGTAACAATCACGTGATTTGTCATTCCGCGCGCCATTTTCGCTACTCACCGGTAGCATCCGAGAGTGCTGTGGTATTATTGTTTGTTTTTAATAGAAAACCTTTGCGTAATTATCTGAAATTTGGACAATCGGTTGTTTCATACATTTCCTTGCTGTTGTATTAGTTCGTTTGTGTAAATTTTTATTAATTTCTTAATAGAAGCTTATTTTCTGCGACGAAAAATTAACGAATTTCAAGTTTGAACGTGAAATACCTGTCACCGAATTAACGAAGGTAATTAGAAAAACTTTCTTTGTTCTATTATTATTATACAAAACTAATACTATTATTATCAATAATAAGTAATTTCAATTTTAAAATATATAATTTATAGAACTAAAGTAACAGAAGTAATTATTAAGTGTTTTGGTATAGTCGTTTATTTTAATTATCACGAAATTAAGTGAGTCCTATTATTTCAGACGTCATCAATAAGGAGAAAGCTGAATGTTCCGGAAAGAAGAATAGAAAATATAATGAAACAATTTTAAAGTCTGCAATTGAAAGTGTTTTGGACTCGAAAATGACTATATACATGGCATCAAAAGAATTTAAAATACCATGGAGTACATTGAAGGCTAATGTAGAAAGGGTTAGGTACGATAGGGAGCAGGGAATAACCCAAATTAATATGCTCAAGGTTGGTAGACCGTTTTCTTTGTCGGTCCAATTGGAGCAATCCTTATTGGCGTATATAATACCAATGCAGGAGCTTGGTTTTGGGCTAACAGTTAACCAAATAAAACAAATTGCTTTTTCACTTGCTAAAGCATCAAATTCAAAACATCATTTTAACGCTAACAAGGGGTCCGCTGGTTGGAATTGGTGGGTTGGGTTTAAAAACCGATATGGTTTAAGCTTAAGAGCACCAGAAAACCTTTCTTCCGGCCGTGCTATGTGTTCGAATTTCACAGTATTAGCAGATTTTTATGAAAAGCTTAGCGCCACTTTAAATGCTCACAATTTACAAGATTCTCCAGAACGAATATGGAATTGTGACGAAACAGGGCTGATGTACGTGAATAGATTCGAAGATTGTCACAAAAATTGGAAAGAAGTACGTATACAACAGAACTTATGCAGAAAAAGGAACGACGACCACAGTGCTGGCTTGTATTAATGCTGTTGGGCAATTCCTTCCCCCTATGGTAATATTTAAAGGGGTAAGAAACATACCTGAACTAGCTAATGGATCTCTGCCAAACAGTATAACGCGATTTTCACCAAAGGGCTGGATAAATGCTGATTTATTCTATGAATGGCTGAAATTCTTTGATGAAAACATATCTCCAGCAAGGCCCGTATTGTTGATTATGGATTCACATGCTAGTCATATAACGCCAAATGTGCTTAAATATGCTAGATCCCACCATATTGTATTATTTACAATGCATGCACACACTAGCCACATATTACAACCTCTGGATGTTGGTGTCTTTCGACCACTTAAGGCAGCTTGGCGAGCAGAGTTACAAAATTATAAGGTGAAACACCCCTCTTCAGTACCGTCTAGATTTGATTTTCACAAATTTTTAACACGTCTATGAAAAATGCTTTACACCAGCTAATATAAGAGCAGGATTTAAAAAGGCTGGTATATATCCGATTAATAAAGACGCCGTATGCGCAGAAGCAGTTGCACCGTCAGCCTTATCTGATCAGCCTATACCTCAAGAACAGTCATCAATCGATATACTAATCATGGATCAAGACTACGACGTGGAAAATCCTCGCAATGAAATGGCTACCGCAGGTGATGATCCTCTTTGTGAAAGAGAATGGAATGAGAATAACATAATCAAACCTTCATTCTCCGTCACTAGCTGCCCTATTGATAACTCTCAAATCCAGAAGTTTACCTCCACTGAAACATTACAAATGGTATGTGAATCAGAAGAATCCTCAACATCTAATTTAAATACAACAGAAATGAGTGCGATCAATGACGCTGTACCTCTACTAAACTTTGTTCCGCCAAATAAGAAAATTAAAATACATGACATACTAACACTTCCTAAATGGACACCTAGCACCACAACAAGGCAGAAAAGAACAGTTCCCAAAGCTCAATGTTTAACCCCCGTTGCTATGTCATCTGTAACACCTATTATTACCTCAATTTCAACAACAATCTCTACTTTACAATCCAAAACTTTGAAGAATGTCACCCGACGACTTTCCTCAAAAGAAAACCAATCATCTTTGAAACAGAAAGATTTGTCAAAGTCAAAGAGGGACATGAAAGAAATCGAGACAAGAACTTCTCAATCATCCAAGAAATTAAAATCTTTACTCTCTGATGATGATTGGATTTTGATTGTGATCTTGCCACGGTTTGTACTCACAAGATGCGAAGTTGCAAAATGGAGCCGATTGGATAACATGCTCCTTTTGCTCGAATCCCTATCATATTCATTGCCAGAGTCAAATTGTTGATGATAACCAAAAGGTTTTTATGTGTGATAATTGCAGCGTTGACGAATCTAGTGGCGTAGAGTAAACATAGTCATAGTATTATATTATATTTATAAAATACTCATATCTTGTCAAAATAAATAAAACATACCTAAGTATAAACATAATTAAAAACAAAAATGTGAACAAATATATAAATTTTAATTCAGTTGAATTATAATAGACTTGGTTAATTCTATGGCAAAAAAAAATACTCATCTAACTCGGTTATAACATAATTATAGTAGTACTATCACCGAATTAAAGTGTATATCACAGAAATATCCAAGTCAACGTGCCATATATAAATGGATATTACACTAAGCCATGTAAAAATAATCTGAAATTGTGGCGCTTATATGATAAAGAAAAGACTGATTAATGTTCCTACTTAAAATTAAAATAAAATATTCAGTTTAACTGGAGTTTTCTTATGTTATTATGTTTTGTCACTAAATTAGATGAGTTCACCCTGTTTCTATTTTCTTTAAAATGTAATACTTTGATGAGTACCGATTTTTTGAAACACCGGGTTCCTACAATTTACAACCTACTATGTTGATATCTGTGATAAAAAACAGGTTAAAACAAAAGGTAAATATACACTGGTATTAGACATTCTTATGGTTAATTAAAAATATCCGTATAATAACAACAAGTCGCGCAGTATAATTTATTCGTCAACATGCCCACAATCCTTTAAACAAAGGACCATGTAAAACAAATATTAAAGATATTTTCCAGCGTTTTCCCGTACATTTGTAGGACATTAATAACCCCGCGGACACAGTCTCGTGTCTGACCGGCCGCCATTTGTAAATGTCACATAACATTATAACCCGACCATTTTTGAATGAGCTTTTTGTTACATGCCACGTCAAACTTGATGAGGCATTGAGAAACTCTTTTCGATGAAAGGAAGAAGGAATAACGACACATTTATAACATAGTTTGTGTGGTTCAGAAAAATGAGCCTTTTAATACCAGTGCGATTGCTTTGTAATCTCAATTATTTTTTTGTTACCTTTTCGATGTTATAAAGTCTTTTACTTCCCCGCACACTATTTGAATACCAATAACCATCCCTATTAATGTCTGCCGTGTCACTACTGGACATAGACAGAAGCAAGAGAAGAAGAATGTCTAGTTTTTACGATATCTATCTTAGCGATCCGGATTAGCCAAGGGAGTAAACTCTTTTAAATAATTTGTGGAGACAAAAAAATTGTAAATAAATGTCTTTAGTAAAATTCGAGTTAAGTTTTTCTTGAAACATAAATAATTATAAAATCGTTCTGATAATGCTGGTGCTTTCATAAAGCATGCATATAATTTTCCCTTCCTTCATTCTTAAATATAATTTCGAAAATATTTGTTGAATCAGTGCATAAAGTTAACTTTCTTTTTTTACTCGATATTTTACGTATACGAATATACGATATTTTACGCATTTCGAATTCAATCCGCTCAGTTGCGAAAAACCTTTTAAAGTTAGTTATCATTTCAGAAATATCCGTAATCCCGACAGAATACTTAATGCAATCTCCTTTTAAAAAGTAAAAAGCTTGAATAATATTTCCTGTCCCTGAATATTCCCATGCCTTTTTAATAAAAAAAATATAACAGCAATAACTTTATAAAACATGGCGGTACAATACTGGCGACCTGTTTTATCGGGCGTCGACTGTATAGATTATTTCTACACAGAACAATTCCTGACAACAAACCTGGCCATGTTTGTGGTAGTTTTTAAGTTAAGAATTTCAAAATTAATCACATGCTTAGCAACCTTTGTAAATTAATAAAATTAAGTATTTTAAAGCGTCTAAAGAAGGGTTTTAGTTTTATACTTTATTCTATATTGGTATGCTTAATACAACACGGTCTTTTAAATTATCTACACATATAACATTATACTGAACTGTCTCCTTCTCATTACCCAAGCTCAGTTTTGATGAATCCTCATCAATTTTTTATAAAGTTGCAGAATAAAGTCGAGCAGCGATTGGGTAACGTTTTGGCGGGAAGGTACCGCCTGAGCACCGGAGCGGCACGTGTCAAGTTTTTAGTGCGACGAAAGCGACTAACTGCGAGTTATCCATGAAATCACCACTTTATAATTATAAGGTCCTAACTAAACTAACTAAAATATTGAAACCTAGATCCCGAATACTTCTTTATCTGGGTATAAGAATGTTTTTGGTGAAAGTAACGAAACAAAAGCTATGTAATTGCATTATTTTCGGTGCCTAAGAAGCTTAGATTCTATATTGACCGATCAAACATGGTCTTTTCAACATTTGAAGGTAAAAAGCCATATAAAGTCTATTATTTTTGTGCTCACTAAGTAGATAAAATAAACTGTCTTGCAAACATTTCCTAGAAAAACCTTTGGTAAAGCTTATTCTATACATAAAATTGAAAATAAAAAAAGGTTACAGATACTCGCAAACCAAACTTAACTTAGCACAAAAATATCACATGAGTCGCCTTACATGTAATTAGCAATCAAAAAGTTGTAAAAACTAAAATTCCAACTCGTTAAACCGCTCCATAAACCACGGTTCCAATGATAAATATTGTCATAGGGCTTGCTAAGCGAGTTTCAACTTTATTTAAATTGTATTCAGCTATTTTTTATTTGTTTATGCACTATTTAAATTTGTCTAGACTTTGAGGGTTGAGAAGACGTTACTATTACTGACATTGAAAGAAAGATGTCGTATAATTAATATATATTTTTATACGTAAATAATTACTGCAACCTCTTAAAAACAAATCAAACCGTCTGATTTAATACAAGACTGTCTAAACTGCGGACCAAAATTAAATAAATAAACATTGAATTTATGTGAATAAAAGAAATCATTTATGTTGTAATGTTTATATTATTATATTTATATACGGGATTGGAAGGAAACACGACAAGATCAGTGATAGTGTCTGGAGACAACGTTGATTTTCACATGACGTAACTTCGACAGACCTTGACTACCCACATTAACAGCTTCTCCAACGGCGACAGGATTTTTTCTCACAACGTCGGCCTTCAGATCTTCACAAGCAGTTTATATAAATATCTAACTAGTAACAAAAACTAACTTTGAATACACTAATTTAGATAAGTCAGACGTAAAAAAAAACCAGAAAAAGCTAAAATAAGAATAACAACATAATATAACAATGTATTTTATTTTGTCTTTCGAAGGAACAAATCAAAGACTTACAACCTGTATCACTGTTTTTACATTCCCAACCAGATCCAAATACATTATGAAATAAAATGAATATAGTTTTACTTTTACGACAGTTGGAGCGGTGTTAAGTTCTATAAGTTTCATTTCGAACATAGTCCATGAGTCGGTGATACAGGTCCGCTTTAGCACCGTAGCTCGAATCAAAGTCTTGAAGGCCCATACGAAATATAAATGCACCCAATGGAACATGTCTACACCGAACTGTCACACAAAGGACCAGCTAGCTCTCTTCTATTTAACCCACACGTGGCAATCCACGGGATACGAGGCGGCTCCCTAACTAAAAACCTTTGTGCATAAACTTTGAAAAAATGCTGCTTTCCAAAGCTAAAATGAACCTTCCTAAAAGTTCAAATTCAAGTATTTAAATTTTTACTTTGACAATTACTTGTTCTTGTTGACGTTACATAAAGTATGACTCTACTACGACCAGTTCGAAAAAATCATCATCAAAAAACTTTACATGTATCATTTTTTCAAAATCAATTTCAATGGCTCTTATGTCTATACAACATAATCCTTATCTGCAGCTGTTAGCTAAGCAAGTCTCCCTCCCAATAAACTATCCAAACGACAAACATCCTCTGACGGCACCCGTACACGGTATTAACGCGGGTTCCAGTAATCGAGGGAACCCCCCGTGGTCACCCTGGGCAGTGCCACCGCTGCCAGCTATATGGCCACGCAGCGGCTAACTGCTCAGCTCCCCCCAGGTGCGTTAAGTGCCTGGATCCACACTTCACAAAGGAGTGCACTCGCACTCCTGAATCCACTTCCCCCCCTGCCTGTGTGCTGTGCGGCCAGTCCGGCCACACAGCTAACTACAGGGGTTGCCCGCGCGCTCCGCGCTCCACCACCAAGAGGGTCGCGCCTAAACCGGCGCCGCCGCTCACTCCTGCCAACTTCCCGCCGCTGCGCAACCGGGGTCCCCCGGAAGCAAAGCCCGTTCAGCCGACACCTACTCCGGCTCTGTCTTGGAGGCAGCGTCCGGCCGTCCCGCCTGCACCTTCCCGACCCATCCCAGCTCCCGTAGCTCCCGTAGGGCCGCGTCCTTCTCCGTCATCCGCACCTCAGTCGTCGTTGGCTGAGGACATGAAGACCGTATTCGACGTTATTCAAAACGTCGATATTAACGAAATTTCCGTGCTCGCACGCAAACTGCGAGCCGCCCGCTCTCCTCAAGAGCGTTTATTTGCTTTAGCCGAGCATCACTCGCTCCTAAGTTCGTTGTAAATTCTTTTATAATTTATAAATTCGTAAATAATAAATTATAATGTCTAGACCCGCGAATCCCGCGTCCTGTCGTATCAAACCCAAGGGCTTATCCCTAATATCTTTTAACGCTCGTAGCCTGAACACCAACCTTCCCGAGATTAAACTGTTCCTTCAGAACAAAGAACCTGACTTATTCCTTCTCCAGGAGACATGGCTTACTCCAAACCGCTCCAGGGGATTCGCTATACCTAAGTACGCGTTTATTCGTAACGATAGACCCAACTCTGACGGTTTCGGCGGCACCGCTATATATTACAAAAGAGGCTTCCACTGCTGTCCTCTCCCTACCCCTCCTCTCCTCAACATGGAAGCCACTGTGTGTAGATTGGCTATGACTGGTCATCCGACCATCATCATAGCTTCAATCTACATACCTAGTGGTACCAGACCAATCCGCAGCGACTTTGAGGCCATTCTCGCCCTCGGCCATTCAGTCATTATGTTCGGAGACTTTAACTCCAAACATACTGACTGGACGTGCCTATCGACTAACACCAGTGGTATCGCTCTCCTCGACATCACTAACTCCCTTGACCTAGACGTCATATCCCCCATCACTCCCACTCACTATCCCAACAACCCGTCCTACTCTCCTGACATCCTCGACTTTGCAATTATCAAGCGAATCAATCTTGATCTAAGGTCTATCGAACCGCTCGATGACCTAGGCTCCGACCATCGCCCCGTTTCCCTCGTGCTAGGACCGCCGAACGATAACGCCTCATCTCCTAAGACCTTTACCAACTGGAAAGGTTTTAAAAATACGTTAGTTTCAGCCTTAGAGGCTCCGAACTCTCCACTCGCGATCTCTCCCGAACAATTAGATAGCCCGGATAAAATCGATTCAATAGTAAATTCTCTCACTGATGCTATCAACTCAGCCATCAGTGACAACGAAAAGGTTGCTAAGCAAGGCAAACCCACGCTTCCCTTAGCCGTTAGCAATCTTATTAAAGCTAAAAACGCGGCTCTCCGGAGAGCCAAGAAATATCGCACGCTCGCCTATAGAACAGCTGCGAATCAGCTTCAACGTAAAGTTAGGTCTTGCCTCGCGGAACTCCGAGACGCTCAGATGAACGATTTCATGGCGAATATCTCTCCGTCCCACCAAGCGTACTATAGCATGGCCCGAGCCTTACGCGTAGACACCGTCTCTCACGTTCCTCCTCTCACTCGTCCCGATGGCACTACTGCCTTCGAAGTCGAAGAGAAAGCCGAATGCTTCGCCGACAGCATTGCCGCACAATGCTCGCCCAGCACGCAACCCGCGAATCCCACTCACATCAAAGCGGTGGAGGACGAAGTCCTTCGCAGAGACTCTCTCCCCATCACCGCCGACCCTGTCACAGTCTCTAATGACGAAATCTTGCTTCTCATTAGAAATCAAAAGTCCAAAAAGGCTCCGGGTGCGGATGGAATTTCCAACCACGCACTTAAGCACCTACCGCAACAGATGCTTACCTTGTTAGCTATCATTTTCAATGCCTGTTTCGACCATAGCTACTTTCCTAAAGCTTGGAAAGAAGCGACAGTCATAGGCATTCCCAAGCCGGGCAAACCTCTGAACGTCCCGGCTAATCACAGACCCATCAGCCTCCTCAAGGCAATGTCTAAACTTCTCGAGAGAGTCATACTTTCTCGAATGCGGAACCATCTGTTTCCAACGGATGGCGATCCTCTCATTATTCCCCATCAGTTCGGCTTTCGCGCTAAACACTCCTGCCCTCAGCAAGTCCACCGAATCGTCGAGTATATACTTGACGGTTTCTATCCGCGTCGTTATAAAACAGTCGCGGTTTTCTTTGACGTAGCCAAGGCTTTCGATAAAGTCTGGCACAGCGGTCTCGTTTACAAACTCTACAAGATAGGCTTACCGGATCGCCTAGTCAGGATAATAGCGTCGTTTCTCAAAGACCGTACGTTTCGATTTAAACACGAAGGCACGCTTTCTGCACCTCGTCCCATAAAGGCTGGAGTCCCTCAAGGCTCAGTCCTCGCCCCTCTGCTGTACACCGTGTACACCAACGACATTCCCATCCCGCCGAAAGGTGTCGAACTCGCCCTCTTCGCTGACGACACCGCACTCTATACCAAAGGCCACGGTGTTCGGCGCCTTGTAACCAGACTCCAAAAGGCCGTAAACGCCCTTGGTGCATGGTTTCAAGAATGGCGCATCGATGTGAACCCTGAAAAGAGTTCTGCGATGCGCTTCGACCACAAACGCCGTCGTCCCGATGGCGATCCCCACGTTCGAATGTTAGGCATTCCCATCCCCTGGAAGCGCAGTACTAAATACTTAGGCGTCACATTAGATCCGACGCTTTCTTTCAAGCCACACGTTGAAAGAGTTTCGAAACTCGCTCGTCACTATTTAGTCCGCCTAAATAGCATGTTAGGTAGAAAAAGTAAAATGTCCTTCAGAAACAAACGTACACTTTTCAAGGTCTGCGTTAGACCCGTCATGACGTATGCCTCGCCAATCTTTGCCCACGCCAAACCACAAACTGCAGGTAGTTCAAAACCTCTTTTGCCGCCGGGCCACAGGCGCACCGTGGTACGTGCGTAACGCGGACTTGCATAGAGATCTTGAACTGCCTACAGTACAACAATATCTCAAAACACTCTCTGAAGCGTTCTTCAAACGCTCCGAAACCCATCCCAATCCTCTAGTTCGTGATTCTGTCTCATATGCTACTCCTGTGTTAGACTCTAAGTTTAAAGTCGCTAGGCCTAGAAATGCGCAAGCGTACTCATCCACCAGACTGTCACGCGATCTCGAGGCCCTTCTGGCCGCAAATTCTAATTCTAACGTAAATTCTAATTCTAACGTAAATCCTAATTCTAACGTAAATGCGAATTAACTCAATTTTATTTTGCAATTTTTTAATTATTGATTTTCATTTTGAGCACCTTCAGTGCTATGTATTAACCTTCAGTGCTTTGAGCACCTTCAGTGCTATGTAATCCCAGCGGGTGACCCCTTCTGGGCCCCGCTAGCGCGGCCTCTTTCTCCAATTGGCCGTCGCTCCGATGAAGGCTGAGTGGCAAAAATGCACGAGCCGACAGGGGGTTTTTAGTGGGTATGGTCCTGGTAGGCGTCGGGACGAGTCCCACATAACTTTGGAATCGCGCCAGAGTATGTATCGCGTCAGGGCATTTTTATCCTCCTGCCCTTCCCGCGGAGGGGAACAAAAAAAAAAAAAATCGAGGGAAGTGAGATTCACCCGACGCATCTAACAAGACGTGCATTAATGACAGTGACGGCTTAGACATTAATCGGGACGAAGAACTCAAAGATTAAATAGACAAAGAACAATTAGACATGTTTTTATATTCGTTATTCAGATACAAAACAGAAATAGCCAGAAGCGTACTCAATCCCACACCCTTAGGTCTTCCAATTAATCATTGATTTTATTATAAGCTTTTTAATATAAAGTTTTCATGATGGTGTTTTTTAATTTACTGAATAGTAGGAATACTATTTGAACTGATTTTGGAAATTTATTATAACAACAACTTGCTGATAAATGATTTGCTGCTTTTAGCCACCCTCGATTTTGGATCCTCATAATCCTGGTTATACACAATTATTTTCATAAATGTATTGTGATGCGAGGGCAATATACTCTTTAAACTTTTCACAACTTACAAGAACGTTATTTATCAATTACTTTACAAACAAAGGATGCTAAGGAAAAAACCAAAAACGATTTCCAACTCGTTTCTTATTAGTCTCGGGAGTTTTTTTGTCTCGACGTTAGCTAAGAATTTAAAAAAGTAAAGTGACAACTTACCGAGAATTGGCGGGAAAATTTGAAAACGTCAGGTTGGGAATTCCACCGTTCCCCGCGCTTTTCACAGCCTTTGTTTTAAATGACTTTTGCAGACAATTCTACAAATAATAGGGACCTGACTCGTGTAGATAAATTAAAAACGTACTTTTAACGGGTTCTTACTTTGACTTAGTAAGGCATTAAAGCATTTTATTTAGTAAGGCAGTGAGGCATCCTTCACAAGCTTTGACAAAATAGTAACTAGTGGTATTTTAATTCGGAGATCATCAAAACTGGTATCTAGACTATTATGAGCTTCAGATCTATGACTACGATGAATTTCAGATTATGAATATGACATGAGTAAACCATATCCTCGTACGCGCTGGAAAAGCTTGAGATAGGCCTAATGATTGAATATGCAGAAACAAATTTTCTTTGATCGGGAATAACCAGTGAAATAAGACTTTATTTAAAAAATCAGCCTCAATTATGTACATTTTTATTATTCTTATTATTATTATTAATAGTCATTACTTTATCCAGGAATTACTATGTTATTTATCAACTTAACTCATTGTCGAAACAAATAAAACGTTTTAAAGAAATAAAAATTTTATAAATTTTATAAACATAGATTATCTATCATCAAGTTTTAGATACACTATTGTGTTCGATGCGTTTTACACTGCCAGAACTCACAGTTCTTTTAAATAATGTTTAACTTCGACATCGTTTGGCAACGTTAGAAGGCGTTTTTGGGAATCCAGATAGAATTTGATCATAGGGTTCCAGCTAGGTCCATATATGTAGCAAACTTAGATGACGCAACAATATCTTTCATTTGGTCCGTTGGGAGGCACGTCAAATGGCGTCAAACGTTTAACGATATTGTCAGTATTGATGATTGACCTAAGACGATATTTATCAATAAAGCGGTGTCAAAACCATCCCGATTGTTCAAGGCCTGTAATAAATGCTGTTATCCGTATCCGAAAGTGACGTACTACAGTTCTACAGTCGTCCAGTTTACTTGGTCGATTTATTTTTTTAGAAAGAGTTTTAAAGAAAGAAAACTATTTACTTAAAACAGTATAAATTTGTGCGGACAGTAATTAGAATAATCGATATTTTTGTCACAATAATATTGAAAAAGTCTCGAGTTTCCTCTTACTGTTTCGGATTTAAAATGAATAAATATGAGGAAATAAAATGAAATATTCAAAAGTTTTTATTAATATTCATAGTTATAAAGCTTTCTTTGTTCCAATTACACTATTTCTGTAAATTATCATTATTTTCTTTTTTTGATATTATAGTTTTACTTATTTACGGGAACGTAGTGAAGATTGAAATTGAACTATTTCTTGTCAGATTTGTCAATTTGAACTATTATACTAAGTGATAATTCACTAGGTTTAATAATTAAAAAAAAGGTTGTTTAAATTCGAGAAATCAAAAAGCTGAAAAATATACTAATTTATGTTTTTAATTATTATTCCTTACATGAACATTTCAAAAAATCATTAGAAAAACTAGATTCAAAGAGCCTGTCATCAATCATTTTTTTTTTTGTACGAAAACTGGGCAACCCCAAAACCTACAAGTTACCTCCGTAACTATCAGCTAGCCCAGAGTTTGTCTGATTATACTCATTTGACACCAGAATTTTAGGTTCAATGTCTGAAATAAATATTCTTATGACGCCTTTTCGGATAAATCACTTATACTAGTACTTATTGCCATTATTATCCCGTTGCGCTTGAGTTTCTATTTCTCGACAACACCTTTGTTCAATCTGTACTATTTAAGATGAGTCGGGAGATTCTAGGCTGAGCTTTACTGGTCAGTCATTGCGTGGATTCCATGTAAGGTGTGCATAAAGTAAACAGCAGACTTAATAAGGTTCTCTTCTATTAAATGGTTTTGCATCTCCCACGATTCTGTACAGGACATGATATTTAATGGGTGCTAATTAAACGGACTTCTTTTAAATAGCATTATTCGCCTTTAAAATCTACGTAGCCTTCTAAATTACTAAGTCAGCCACAATTTGCGATCGTCTGAATGATACTATCATAGCCACTAAAATTATGTTGTCTGATGATCCAATCCAATCCATCCAATTTCAATTACGGCGCTTCGCCGGGTGCTGCCACACCACGCTCGCTTCGCTCGCTCGGCTCGCGCATGCGATAATTACAGCCTAACATTAAGCTAGGCCAAATTTAACTACTACGCTTTCTATAGAATATTTAGTAGGCGTTGCAAAAAAGACGAATTAGTTATTTAGAGGCTATGTCATTTTTCCGTGGCTTAGTAATAAAATTAGACGTTTGAACACGTGGCTAATAAAGAAATCTGTGGCTTGACTTATAATTTCCCATATTTAATTTATAAGAACTCACAGCGTTGCAGATGTACAGTCACCTGCAACGTTGACAAATTTGCAGACAAATGTAAATATTAGATATTTCAAAAGGAAGTGCATCATGTTGTCCTTAAAATAATGTAATTAGCAAACTAGATCAAAATTAGGTATACTTTTCCTTCATTGTAAAGGAAACGAAGCAACATCAGTGAATAGTGCATTTATTTATATATAATAAGTGCATTTATTTATTTATTCTTTATTGTACACCATAAAAATATACCGTGAACAAAAATAAAGTACACAAGGTACAAAAGTAAGTACAAAGTACAAAAGTAAAGTACAAAAGGTGGTACACATTCGTTAGTTTTATTTATGTATATGCGACAATTTCTATAACATGTATACAATGCAGTTTCAAAGCAATGTATACCCAATAGTTTTCAATTAAATGTAAAGATTCATTTTTGTGTGTTTTAATAATGTTATGAAGGTAGCTGGGCGCGGCGTTACAATGAACTGGTTTTGTTCGGTGCAAATGAAATAGGAATCACCGTTAGTATTTATTATGTTTGAATAACTTTAATATTGGATTAACTTAAATGAGTTTAAAACCCTCCTTTATCCAACCCAAATTAAATTTCTTTAGGAACTTGTGTTATGGATACATGATAACGGAGACATAGTTAAAGAAATACATAAACAATAACTAATAGGTATATAAATATTAGAAAGAGACATATAAACATCCATGACTTGTTCATCACACAAATATCCACCCCAACCGGTGTTCTAACCCAGGACCTCTGGCGTAGAAGGCAACGTAGTTACTTCTACACCAGCCGGCCGTCAAACTTGATGATGACTTTAGAAATATTTACATTATGTATTCCTGTTTCCAAAGAAATACCGTATAGCTTTGGCTCAAGCGGTAGGGAAGGTGGAAGGTACGGAAGATGAAGTAGTTTGTCGTAAGAACAGGGGCCGTGCCCGAAAACTACCGAAGTGCAATATAGGGAGCTCATTAGCAGAGTCCAAAGGCAAGGATTCGTTCGAGTACAGGATTTATCAGCTTCTGTACAAGTGTCGTCTTCAACAATTAGATGTCGCCTACACTTAGCTGGGTTACGTCAGACAACTCCGGCGCGTTAACCATTCTTATCCCATAATCAGCAGCGACTCCAGTTAGCTCAGCAATATATATATATATATATATATATATATATATATATATATAAACTACGATATCAGCAGAACCATTTTTTCTGACGAAAAAGTGTCCAATTCTTCTGCTGATGGTTTATTATTTTTATGGAGTTAAAACCCGGTATTTAGAACAAAATATGTTATTACCATCGAGAAGAACCGGTCGAATAAGTTTTGGTGTTTGGGGGTGGATGGCAGCCAGCGGCCCCGATGAATTGGCTGAAATACCTGGAAGAATGAACAGCCAGCAATAGTGTGAGTGTGTTAGGTAGCGTGAGCAAAAAATATATTTTTTAAATACAATTAATTTAAGCGAGCAATTGCTCTAGCATCAAACTCTCAATTTTGCTTTCAAAATTTGTAACGCTTTTGTCTGCCCCCCTACGCTTAATTAAGTGCCAAATATATTCGATTGGATTTAAATCACAAATGCAAGGAGGCAACCTCGAAATTTCAAAACCGTGAGAGTTGAAAATTTTATCTTTGACATAGTTTTTTGGTGGTTTGTGCCTTTTTATTAACTCATGCAGTTCTTTTTTGAATACAGTTTTATTTAAAAAAATGTCTATTCGATAAATAAAGTAAAATAAATCGTTATTTTTATGCAAAAAAGTTTTCCTTGGAGACCATAATTTTCAAGTGACATTTGACAGATAGAGGTTATTGATATTTTAATTTGAATCGCATAGTAAGTTTTCTCCTTAAATTAGTCTGATAAAAGTTTACCTCTCATCATAACGTTACAACGACTTAATCTTATTATTTCATATATATCTTTCATCGAGAGATACTTATAATTTTAACCATATGTTAACCTACGTTACGAAAACTCTACCTAATATTTATTGTGGATTAAAGACGCTTCTTAACATATCTTAGCATAGATCTAGTGATAACCTCGCATTCAAAATTAACAAAAATAAATAAAAGAAACCACAAAGACATCAGAACATAATTAAATCATCATTGATTTCCGCTCGGAACAATAAAACGCAAGCGGCGTAATCTACTCCCGGAGTAATCCCCTCGTCATTCGTCAATAAAAAAGTTGCTGAACCGCGCAGGAAACAAAGTTCTCGACGGAAATTATTTTCCGGAGACTTGCTGTACGAATTTCAACTCTATTTAGGGTTTTCAGTTTATTTTTGAAGACAGCTCTATGTGGTTGTTTGTATAGACCTGAACGGTAGTAAGTTACATCAAATGATGGAATTATATGGATGTCGAATAATAAAAAAATGTTTTGTAATGGGTTTCAAAGAGGTTTTATGTAAATTCTCTTAAAACATGTTAATACCGAATTTCTAAATAATATAGTCGTGTTTCAGCCGTCCACAAACTTTTTTTTTAAGTTTAGGCTAAATAAAATCGTATCAATTCTTTAAACGCAGCGGTTTAATATAATGCCACGGTAGTTGACGGAGAACCTATCCTCCATCCAGGTTCCACTAATAAAGAGTTGGAAAAGGGGATTTTGATTCACTCAAAAATTTAAAGTTTTTAGTATTTGCTGCTCAAGAATCGAAAAGGCTTTGCTTCTGATTGGTCGGATGTGACTAGTTTTTTTTTTTCAAAGGTGTATCTCGCGAACCTTGCGGTAGAAACAATTCATGTTACTACGCGAATTAATCAAAAACCATATCCTGTATCAATATGTATGTAATGTAAGTAAGATAACACTTCAAGTTCTCTACATCTATTAACTACCTACTCAAACTACCGAAAAGACTAAACCTTTTTTATACCCAAATAACGCTATTTAAACGGCGTAACGTTCTACAACAGACTTTTGCATTCGCTTTTCAAAAGAAAACTATTTTGCGCGGGAAAACGACGCTATTTCGGGATACAATATTCTTATGAACAAAGTGGTGTAGGGTTTGTAATTTTTGTTTTCCTTAGTAGGGAACGTTAAGGAAAAAGCTCGGCGGGTGTTTGGTTGGCCCGTGCTAGTACTGTACTGTACTATTGTGTAAGAAATGGAGACATCTTCTCTCATGATGACAAGAAGTGTACCTTCTTCACTTCTTACATAGGACTTTGAATCAGTATTCGTTTATAAAATTTTTAATAATACCACTGATTTCCCCACTTTGCTACAACTCTTTCGTATACGAGTTCCGAGACGAATTCCTCGTCATCCAGCTCCGTTTTTTTCTTGACCATTTAGAAAAACTGTGCTAGGTTCCCACTCGCCAATTAGTAGACTAAGTAAAAGACTTAATTTATGAAGCTCCGATCTAGATTTGAACTTTGACCTGTTCTCTAATGCAACACACAACACCCTAAAAGATTGAATTGATTACTTTCATACCTTGTTTAAAAATATGTGAATTAATGTGATAACAATGTCTTAGGGAACAATTTAAGGACATAAATATTCTTACCTTCCATTCACAATATATTTTAGAAAATTTAATGTATGTTAAAAAGAAAATTAAAATTCAAAATTATTAAACACGTCTTGAAATATTCTATCTATCTAAGGGAAATATAATATCTTGATTTTCCTTACGTACCTATGTTTAAAAAATATTTTTATAATTTGTTATAACGCTAATGTTTTAAAGCAAACGTCAGTATATACAGCAGATTTGACAAAAGCGAAGAAACAATAGTTGCAAGTTAGCTTTAGCTACTGGAGGGTTAGAGCTTAAAGTCTTACAGCTTACTTACTGCTATCTAAAATCGTTTAATTCAATTTTAGTTACCTATTTACATACACTTAATTAAAGTATCTACACTATAAAGTTTACTATGATGATGTAGAAGAACTTGTTTGAAACAAATTAAAAATTCTCTAGCTTTAAGTACGCACGCACCAACTTGACAAAACCTGTAACAAAAATCTGCTACTTTTATTTTTATTTCAATACGTCTTATTACATATGTTGACGATTTAATTTGAAATGTTTATTCAAACAAACATATTAAGAAAATCACATTCGGACCATAGCGGAAAACGCGCCAAATGGTACCGACCGCCATTTTGAAAATACAGTTTCTTGTGATACTGTCACATGTACAGTAGGTTAGCGGTTACACAGCGGTCATTATGTCGACTTTATTGCTATACTCAAAAGAATGGATTTGGCTTTAGGGTTTTGGCATTCAAGCGATGTTGGGCTTACAAGCATCATGTTATGGGTTTTCAATATAGTTATGAAGTCGCGCAGGGTTAGAGTTTAAGCGGCCTTGTTGGCAAATGAAACATACTTTTTTAACGTTTGTTAATATCTGGATACGTAGCATTTTTCCAATTTTAGGTATAAAAAAGTAGGTATAATCAATTGTCGGTAGTTAATATTTTTTTACATTTTCATAGCTAAAAATCGAGCTTACCTGCGACGATTGGCATCGTGCGAATGGACGCGTTAAACATTATCTGTTATTGAGCGTAAGCTTCCATTGAAATGAACTTAGTTCCTTTAATTTAACATATTGTGTTTTGGTTCTCTTCGACCAAAACACAAGTACGGTGAACCAAATAAATAATCTGTGTTGTTAACTATGGCTAGTAAATTTGGAAACCGCTCCATACAAATTTTTATCAAAGAAGCTCTACATCCACAACGCTATCAATTTTTCACTTCAAAGTATCAAAAACCTTAAATCTGGGACTGTATATAATAAAAAAAAAATACAAATTATATATTAAAATACAAATTTTTCTTATCAAATTAAAATAAACATGATGTGTCCTTCTCTCTAACTCATAGATCTTAAGCTCCTAATCACATTTACTCACCTCAACGGATTACCTTACAACATTAGTAAAAGAAGCCATGTATGACATTTCCGACAACTATAAACAGCAGCCAGAATAAGAAATATTAATAGCTTCCTGAACTTAGACTTGCAACTCCAACTACATTTCGTTACAATAATTGTGAACTACCCTCACTTTGTAGGTTTCGCACTTCATGCACCCTTCCTTGTGGGTAGTTTCAAAATTCATATTTAACTGCAGTTAGTGAGATTCCAGTGAATTCGTATGTTCGAGTAACTTGGTATTTAAGTGAGAAGCTGATACGAGAAGGCGTTTTTTTTGTGATGTAGTCATTATCTTATTAAGTTTTGGTACGGTTTTGGTGTTGATTAGGAGTACAGCAGTGGCGAAGAGCGCTGGATTTCTTCATTGTTAAGATATGGGTTTGAATTGTGACTGTCAATCCAGACCTTAAATAATATATATATAAATATCGAGAGTTTATTATTAAATTAAAATATTCAATAGAATCGTTCAATAAAAAAGACTTAATTGACCTCATTCAGATCTTGAAAATTATGACTTTCTTTAGACTTTCCGATTTGGTAAATTTCCAGGAGAACAATTTGATAAAAGTTTACTTCATAGCTGACTAATTATTTTTGGTTGTGCTTGAGTAACGATGAAACGGGATATGTATACGGGATAAACTTACTACATTTCTAAGAGAGATTGTGTTCATCACAAAAATTAATGCCTCGACCAGGACTATACCTGACCTGGAACAGGAACCTGGGACCACCGACAGACCACCCACAACCCTGCTCGGCCGTCGAAATTTGAAAATAAAATCTTTGATTAGTATAATAAGCAGAAAAGGTGACGAAGGTCAGTCACGTACGATGCTCGACGCAATATTGTCAGCATGGGTCACCAAAATGAACGGAGCCCCAGCGTCTTACGTTTTATTAAAAAAAAGTTTTCTGACACACCAGCGGTAGCGACATGCGACATTTTTGTGTCAGGAATATTAAATACATGGTTAACATTTTAACACGAATTTCGAAACTGTTTTTTCAGGGGGATCTACGAGGGTTAATTGAAAACGTCCATAAAAATGTTAAATAGTATTTTATGTACGGACTTCGTGGCAGTTTTATTTTATATAATTAATACGTGGTTATTTTTTAGAACAGTACACACATAAATGAAACAGTAAATTAAATTTTTTAATTTGATCTTCTCTTGAATAAAGTATAGGTTTATTCACATCACTATTTGTAAACTACATTTTTATTAATTTTATATTTAAATTTAAGTATTGCTAGAACTAATACATTATTGTATTAGGTATATTACTGAACAAAAGCAAAACTTATCAAACCTCGTTATTTATAATAATATTGTCCTTATTGGACATCATTTCGTTTGAGTCCGCTAACTAGCAACCTAGCAACAAAAAGTGAGCACCTAATAACAACAACTTTCATTTTAGGGGCCGGAGATCTCCATTTGAGAGTTCTGGAGGCCCTGGTGCAAAAAAGGAGTGCAGCCTTCTTATTATTTTGCGGATAAAATTAAAAAAAGCTTATATTATAAAGTATTAGTATTTTTAAGTATTATAACAAAAAGAACAATCGGAATAAAGGATAGCGATCGATCCAAGAGATGGCAAATAGAGCTGTTTAGGGACCATTCAGCTTTTCCAAAAAGCACATTGCTTCAGTTCTTACAATATGTTATTTATTTGGATAATAAGTTTTTTACAGAGATCTTACTGTAACAGTATAGAACTTATATTATTTTTGCTCCTCATCGGAACAATTTTGCTGTTTTTTAAAACTTCAATGGTTTCCGCCAATGGCTTTTGTGGAATTTTTTTCTTCCAACATTATTTAGTTAGGATATGGTATCATTATGTACTCATCGAGTTTCGGTTTGCGTGCGTTCTCGAGCGCACGCCGATCGCAGACGCCTCCCGCTCCATTAGCCCTCGCGCTAATCGAGCACCCAAATTTCACTGGTTGTTACCGTAATAAGTTTCTAACGCCGTTTTCACGGCGGACAGTGGGTTGTTAACCGTACTTCGTGGAACGTGAGCTTCGTCGACGGGGATTCGTCGTTCCAGGTGCCTCGAGTCCTCGTGTTCGAGTAAGTTATCCGCGTCGTCCTCAACCCCCCTACTCCGTGTAGGGAGGTTTTAGGAAGTTAGTCATCGTTGATAGGTTCATAGTATATATATTTATATATTGTTGTCCCTCCCCAACCCCTCCGCAATGGCTTCCCTAAGCTTTGACGAGATTAGGAACAAGTTACTTGAAAGTACTGAAGGCATGACTTTAAATGCTGATAAGTATCGTTTCATGGATTCTCTTATACCGCATTTCATGGCGTTAATTCCCTTAATGGCCCCTCAGGCCACCCCAGTTCCCCAGACCCCTCTGGTCTTAGGCTCTCCAGCGTCCCCTTCCTCCAGTGACATGGAGTGCGAAGTAGACGCCCCTCCGCGCCGCAAGCGCGCACCCGCGACCGAGTCATCCTCGGACGCCACCCGAACTGGCCCTGAGTCTCCCTCTTTTACGCTTGTTAAGAAGCGCTCTAAGAAGCGCTCGAAACAAGCCCCGGCGCCCTCGACGCCCGTCCCGGTGTGTCCTACGCGTACTTCGCGCTGGCGGTCATTGAGTTCGTGGGGTACCCATTTGTCAAGCTTTTTTACCTTGCCATTTTGACGCAAATGGACCAATATTGTTTTGATGCTCACGTCGAAAGCTGCTGCTAATTCAGCCGTGGATTGAGTTTCATCAGCTTCCACAATTGCCTTTAATTCGTCATTGTCGACCAAAGTTTTCGGACGACCAGAACGTAAGCGGGTAAACCAATAACGGGTGGTGCGTTCGTTTGTAGTGTTCGCTCCGTAAACGTCGTTGATGTTGCGTGCCGCTTGTGCCGCTTTGCTGCCACGACGGTACTCATACTCCATAATTACTCGAATTTTTAACTTATCCATGAAGACGAAAAATGTTCGAATGCGTTGAAAACAAAACACTAACTATTAAACAAATGACGATTTTAGAAAAAGAATTCCATGTTTTTCAAATAAAATTAATTTGAAATTAGAATTATCAGTCAAAAAAAAAATACTTTCATTTGAAATGGCCAGTACGGCAAAACGGCAGTTTCATAGGTAAAGACCTATTATTAAAGAATTTAAATATAAACCGATACTACCGATACAACCGATACTATTAAAATTTTGAACAAATTAAATATTATAAAATAAGATAATTTTGTGCCGTATTTCTTATGCAGTCAAATATATTGATTGGTAAATAATATTTATTGGACGCAATTGGTTGGAATCAATTGTTCACGCACACACGAAATAAGGTTCAAAATATTACTAGTTAGTAAATAATAATAATGTTCAATATATTGGTGATTGTTCACATAATATTACTTTTTTCAGTTTTAACTCTGACTTGCGTTGAGAAATCGAACACTGAACCACCAAGCCTTCGGATGTGTATTTGCCCCGTTCTACCTTCGGAACAATGGTTCTGAATGTTACAAGGTGGTTGAAGTAAATAGAAAATACTTATCAGGCTGTTTGAATGATATTTTTATATGAAATTTGAGAACAATATAATCAATAAAATCTTTGACTTGATTTTGAATGTTCGTGTATTTTTCCGCATCCTTTGTTTCCAGCTCAATCAGGATCAAATAACAAGACAGATCACGGATAAAATCGATAATTCGTTGCGAATATCGACTTTACATAACTTTGGGCTAACGACAAATACAAATAATTTTTAATTATACAAAGACAAATTATTCAGAGCGCAAAAAATTTAAAAATATATGAATGTTTGTTATTTGTAAACGAACAATAATAAGTTACGCAGTAACTTTCTGAAATGAACAAATGATCGAAGTACAATATCAATTAATTATGCTCCATAATTGTAAATAAATACAAAAAGATTTAAAGTAGGTATTCCTGTAGAGTTAGAGCGTTTGCTCTAAAGATCATATTTATTAATAACATACCTCGTATTCGAAACAAATAAACCCATTCAGAAACGCATAATAACAATTTCAGTGCAGAGGTCACGTACGAAAAGTGTCGATAATATTGAGGCAATCGCGCTCAGGTTTATTTCCATCCCCGCGAATAATATAAGCAGCATTCTGCAAAACAAGAAGATATTTGTAAATCTAATGACACAAAATTTCAACTACTGATAGGAATTATTTTTTTTTTAGTTTTTATTATAATATAAGTATACGTTAGTCATTTGTCTCCGCTGAAGGTAAGCCATGATGAACACGAGGGTGGCAAACGCCCGTCCGAGAAGTAAAAAATCTAAAATCTAAAATTATATATTTTAAAGGATGTTTTATTGCAATTTTGATAACATGATACATTTGACTACATATTTTTTTGTATATTTATCTTATATGAGTAGTAAAAAAAATCCATTGAATAGTGCAGCTGGGGAGTAAAATCTAGTAAATATGTATAAAATTTATTACTATTATGAAAACATTTTTATGTACTGTCTTCTAATGTTATAGAACCTTCTTTTATTTACGCGTGTAAGTTCGGTTTTAAATTAATTAAAATGTCCTGGCGTTATAATACCTAAGGGCAAATTGGTGCTGGCGGAAGCTTTTTTAGGTAAATGGAACATTATTTTGTATTATTCGTTGTAGAATGTTTCTATTCACGCGGCATGCTTGCCAAAGCATTAGCAGCTTTTTCTGGAAATTTCTTTTACTAACTGTTTTTTTCAGCAAATTGCACTCAGTGAATAAGTGAATAATTGGTTAGTACTATTTCAGTCGGTAATACAATTTTATAGATATTCATGAAAACAAAAAAGCAATATTTTAAAGCTAGCAACTAACAAGCTATTTCTATATAATTTTTATTTAAACATATTTAGACGACAGGCTTCTTAGAACACTGCTTGTGACATATTAAGTTTCATTACGTTATTGAATGTTAATAAATTTTGTTCAAAAGATTTTGCTGGAAAAGTGGAGTCCCTTGGAATTTAATATCTTTGACAAACAGGAATGATGAAAACCTATTATAGCTTGTGATTCGTTACAAATCAAAACGAAAGGTAAAATATTACTGAAAAGAAAACGAGGATTAATTATAATCATAGGTGCCAAGATAATGTATTTTGTTTTTTTTTTTAATTTCACTTGCAGTTGCTTAAATGAAAGTGATGTTTGTTCTTTAGATTGGCTTTCCTTTTCCTTTAACCCAAACAAAACCAACTAAAGTAAGAACCGCTGTATGGCCAAGGTCAAATAATGATATTAGTGCATAGATAGATTACATTGTTCTTATAGAAAAGGGACAGTAAAATTTTCTTCTTCAGAAACCTTCAAACCACCGAGCAAAAATTGTGTTGATCAACACCGCAATGTAACAAGACTTGTATCTTTAGACTTCATTGCTCACCTTTTTTATTTTAAATAGCAATTATTTTAATACTGAATGTAATCGTAACAATTCATAGTTTATTTCCTATACATATCATAGGCTCACTTACGATAACACAATAAAATGTTGACAAGCGTTTTAATCTACTTTCCCAGACGCCTGCACAAATTTGAAGAGCAATATTAATCTAAACAAGATTGCTTCAATGTTATTTACAGTAAGCACCACAATATTTTCTATTTCTGTACGTGATCAGAGCGCAAAAACTGTTATGGAATTCTTCTGAAACGTTTTATTTGTTTTAAAAATAGTGTAAGTTGACCACAATATACGTACTACGTCTATTATTAAATGTTTATATTTTAAGAGTACCAAAATTAAAGAAAGCATTAGCATAATGCTATATGGTTATCTCATTTAATTATTTTTGAGTAAGTATTGCAGGAAGCCTGGAGCGAGAAGCCTGTGTCTGTACGGATTGTATACAACAGTAGAGGGTACACTACTATATACGAAAAACTTAATTCCGATAGTCATAATCACGAATTTCAAAATTCCGAATTTTATAAAACCGAATGGTTCAAAATTCTATGTTTCATAATTCCTAATTTTTTTTCTTCGAAACCTCAAAATTCCGAACGTTTATGATTACGAAAATCATTGAAATTGAAAATACCGAACCTTATTAATTTTAAGTTGTGTCACAGGAGATTTAGATTTAAAATTTTAATATATACCCGTTTTAGATACAAAATCTGAATGATAGCATTGAATTTTTGGAAAATTCAAATTTGGAATAGCATATTTCGGACTAGTAACACAGCGCGTTTTCAATTCTTCGTACAAATGAAGGTCGGAAAATTAAAATTTCGTATTTATGAATTTCGATATAAAAAGAATCGTTTTTTTTTAATAGTCGGAATTTGGTATTTTAGGGATTCTGAAATTCGGATTTTTAAAAATCGGAATATTCAAATTCGGAATAACATAATTCGGATTTTTTGGGTGTTCCCAGCAGTAGAACTTGTGTTTTTTCCGAACTCCTTCACTCATTCTCGTTAACTTTCCTAACCTAAATATAGGCACTGTCATAATCTAGATTGCCTTATTGAACCCAACACAGTCTATCACTATTTTTGTTTTCTCTTAAAAATATATGAAATGTTTGTTTTTCGAAACTTAAAATATGTTATACAAGACAGAGATAATTTAGATAAAGGCCCGCTCCCATGTGGGTAATATTATGATGGGCAGTAGTCTCGTGAAAGTTGTAGCAGGCAACAATTTTCAGTCTACGGAATCTGCGGATGACACTGATTGGGGCAAAACACGTTTCGGTGTTAAGAACATGAGTTAAGGGCATGTTCATGGTATTTGAAGATGGGCTAAATTAAGCTCCTTATCTGGATAAGCGTATAAGATCATTTGTTTGTTACGTCTTGGTACGTTGTGCATATTCGTATTCCTCGAAAATAATCGTCGCACACATAATATGCGTTCATTTCATCCACGACTCCCACGCGCATCGTTTGTATGTACAAAAACCTCTCGTAAGTAGGTAAGGTAAGCTAGAAAAAGTTAGGATAATTAAGTAATCCTATTTGACAACATTTTTGTCATTCTGCCGAGTAGCCTGCCTCATACGCTGGAGGTCCCAGGTTCGAGTCCCTGGTCGGAACATTCATTTGTGTAATGAACACAGATGATTGTTCTCGGCTTATGGTTATTCATATTTATATATGTGTGTTTTTCCGGGTTCCCCCCCAGTTCGCTGTATGGTCATCCATAACACAAGCTTTGCTTACTTTGGGGCCATACAGTTGGAGTGTTCGTCTAGGGATTCATTATTATTATTACATCATTAACGCTCGCAGGTTGGCCAATTTCCTCGCAAAGCTTAGGTGTAACCAGAACCTTAAAGACGATTTGTTCGTAGGGTATAAGCGGGTGATATTAGTAAATGCACGCTCAAGATTCCCGGAAGAAGTTAATAAATAATCAGTATTATTAGTATTAACTAAGTGGTTTTTTATAAACTATATATATATATATATATACTTATTGATATATAGTAAGAACAAGTAATTGTCAATGTTGAGAAATAAATTTTTGAACTTGAATTTGAATTTGAATTTTGAATTTGAATTTGAATATATATATATATATATATATATATAATATAGACGAAGTTATAATGATTAGAGAAACATAAGTATATTATTAGATTTTGTGCTTGTATGTAATTTTGGGAAAAATATCAAGAGCATTGTTTGAATAAGTATTGTATTAGAAGGTCTGTTTTGATCTTTTTTACGATTTTATAGCCAACATCTAGCGACCGACCTGGACTTTGACGTTCTCTGTTTCGATGTTGGAAGAGAAGGTGGTATCAAAACTTGCCGCAGAGCAGGCAGGATTAAATTCCGCGGCTCTCGAATTATTCGTCGATTACCCACATTGCAATTACTATTCTGATATCATTATTAGTTAAAACGTACACTAATTGATTAATTTAAGCATGAGTTTTGGATTTATATCATCTGTGAATGTGAAACCTAAAATGTGAATCTAAAGATGACACTTACTTAGACTATTAATAATAGTAATAATAAATCCCCAGACAAACAAACCAACTGTATGGCCCCAAAGTAAGCAGATCTTGTGTTATGGATGACCATACAGCGAACTGGGGGGGGGGGGACCCAGAATAAACATTAATATATAAATACACACAACCATGACCTGAGAACAAACATCTGTGTTCATCACACAAATGAATGCCATGGCCAGGAATCGAACCTGGGACCTTCGGCGTATGAGGCAAGGCTACTTACCACTACATCACTAAATCCCCAGACAAACACTCCAACTGTATAGCCCCAAAGTAAGCAGAGCTAATGTTATGGATGGCCATAAAGCAAACTAGGGGGAGGCACAGCATAAGCATAAATATATAAATATGAACCATAACTTGATAACAAAGACAGTCTCGGTCTGCGTGCGTTCTCGAGCGCACGTCGATCGCAGACGCCTTCCCGCTCTTTTAGCCCCCGCGCTAATTGAGCACCCAAATTTCATAGTTGTTTACCGTACTAAGTTTCTAACGCCGTTTTCACGGCGGACAGTGGCTCGTTAACCGTACTTCTAAGTTTCTAACGCCGTTTTCACGGCGAATAGTGGCTTGTTAACCGTACTTCGTGGAACGTGAGCTTCGTCAACGGGGTTTCGTTGTTCCAGGACTTCAAGTGCCGTGTTCGAGTAAGTTATCCGCGTCGTTCTCAACCGCCCTACTGCGTGTAGGGTGGTTTTAGGAAGTTAGTCATCGTTGTTAGGTTCACATATTGTCCCTCCCCAACCCCTCCGCAATGGCTTCCCTAAGCTATGATGAGATTAGGAAGAAGTTAGCTGATAGTATCGGTGCTGAAGGCATTTATATAAATGCTGACAAGTTCCGTTTCCTTGATTCTCTTATCCCGCATATCATGGCGTTAACTCCACCAATGGCCCCTCAGGCCACCCCAGTCCCCCAGACCCCTCAGGTCTTAGGCCCTCCCGCGTCCCCTTCCTCCAGTGACATGGAGTGCGAAGAAATCGCCCCTTCGCGCCGCAAGCGCGCACCCGCGACCGAGTCATCCTCGGATGCCACCCCAACTGGCCCTGATGAGCCTCCCTCTTTCACCCTTGTTAAGAAGCGCTCTAAGAAGCGCTCGAAACAAGACCCGGCGCCCTCGGCGCCCGTCCCTACACCCCCTGCGGCGTCTTCAACGCCAGCTGCCCCGGTGTCTTCAACACCCGCTCCGGCCCCGACTTCTGTCAAGGCCAAGGTCCCACCACCCATTTTCCTTCGGGAAAAGGGTAAATGGACTGAGGTCTCGACACTGTGCAATGAGCACAAAATCCATTACACCCGAGCGGTAAACTCGGGTGAATCTATTAAAATCACTGTCTCGTCGATAGACGATTTCCGAGCTTTGACTAAGCTCCTCACCGATAAGCAATATGCTTATCACACTTATGCTCTGTCAGAAGAGCGTAAGATCAGAGCGGTACTCAGGGGAATCCCGTTCGAATTATCGAACGAGGCCATCCTGGAGGATCTGCAGTCCCAAGGCTTCCCGGCACTCGCGGTGCATAAAATGCACAGCAAGTACGGGAGGCAACACCCTCTCGCTTTGGTGATTCTCGCCAACGTCCCCAAGTCCAGAGAGATCCTGAAAGGGGTTAGCTCTATTTGCGGCCTCTCTGGGATCTCAATCGAGGCGCCTCATCGCCGCGGTCATCCCGGCCAATGCCATCGGTGCCAGTTGTACGGGCACGCAGCAGCCAACTGCCGCGCACCGCCCAGGTGCGTCAAGTGCCTGGTCCCGCACTTCACTAAGGAGTGCAATCGCACTCCTGAAACTCCCTCTCCTCCCGATTGCGTGCTTTGTGGCCAGTCCGGCCACACCGCAAACTACAGGGGCTGCCCTCGTGCACCCCGTTGTATGCGCTCCAATTTCAAAAGGGCGGCTCCCAAACAGGCCCCGCGCCTTTCTCAAGAAAACTTTCCGCCGCTGCGTAGCCGGGTTCCTCCGGCTGCAAAGCCTACTCAGCCCAAGCCTGCTCCAGAAAACTGGAGGCAGCGTCCCGCATCAAATCCCATCCCGGCTCCTCGCCCATACAAATCCACTCCTCAATCCTCCGTAGCAGACGATATGCGTATCGTCTGCGACGCTATTAAAAATGTCGATGTTAGTGAAATCGCAGTCTTAGCCCGTAAACTTAGGGCTTCACGTACTCCGACAGAGCGTTTGATAGCTCTGGCGGAGCATAGTTCCCTTCTCAATTCATTGTAGGTTCATTTAAATGAATTGATCCCTAAATCATGCTTCGGCCGACCTCTGCCCAGCCCCGGCTTCACCGGAGGCTGCCCAGAACGGCCACCAACTCATGTCCCTTTGAGCACCTTCAGTGCAACTTTCACTACAGGCGGAAGACCCGCTAGCGGGTCTCCGCCAGCGCGCCCAACTTCCCGACGGGTGTCGCTTCCGATGAAGGCTAAAGGTATACGCTTACCACAGCCAACAGGTGGTTTTTAGTGGGTAGGTGCCATTCTGGTGAGTCCCACATAACCCCCCCGCAGAGGAATTTACCTGCGGGCGGGTATGCATGACGCATCTTCCACCTCCCTCCCGTGAGGGTGCCTCGGCAGCAAAAAAAAAAAAAAAAATTGATAACAAATCACATTCTCGCTCCGATCGCCGCCCAGTGCGGACGTGCAAGACCCCGTTCTCCGTTGTTTGGTCCCTTCCCGATATTCCGTGGCGCTCAGTCTACTGACGTCACAGTTTAGCGTGTTGGTTCCGTGCTACGGTTTTCAAGGTTTTTCTACTCCGTCTGTGTGCTTTCGAAGTGCGATTTTTCTTTGCGACTAAGTGCAAAGGATACTTAACGGTGACAACGAATTTGTACTGCAGGAAGCTCAGGCCTCAACCCCAGCCCCTCAGGCCTCAACCCCGGCCCCTCAGGCCTCCAACGTCGAGACCCCTCAGGTCTATAGCTCTTCCTCGTCTCCCGCCTCGTCCGAGATGGACTGCGAATCGGTCGCATCCTCTCACGCGTCGCGTCGTAAGCGTACCGCTCCCGGGAGCGACTCCGAACCCGCGTCTGATACGTCGTCAGATGCCGTCACCTTAACCGGCTCTCCTGAGCTCGCGTTTCAACTTGTCGCCAAGCGCTCCAAGAAGCGCTCGAAGAAAGCTTCGGTATCATCAATACCCGAGCTCTCCCCGGTGTGTTCAACACCAGCCCCCGCGCCGTTAAAATCGCTCGAAGTAACCGCGCCTCCGTCGGTCCCATCGAAGCCAGCGACGCGCTGCGCTCCCGTCCCGCCGAAACCTCAGCTCCCTCCGCCCGTCTTCCTGCGTGAAAAAGCGCGCTGGACCGCGGTTTCTAACTTGTGCAAAGAGCACAAAATTAATTACTTAAAAGCAACCAATGCAGGCGACACAATTAAAATCCAGGTCGCGACCGTCGACGACTTCCGCGCGTTCACTCGGTTACTTTCTTTAAAACAAATCGCGTATCACACCTACGCCCTCCCGGAGGAGCGTAAGATCCGCGCAGTACTACGGGGCGTCCCGTTTGAACTCAATAATGAAGACATTCTCGAGGACCTTAAGTCTCAGGGTTTCCCGGCCGTAGCAGTGCACAAGATGCACTCCAACCGCGGTAGGCGTTTTCCCTTAGCTCTGGTAATCCTTACCAACACTCCCAACTCGAAGGAGATTTTCAGAGAGGCTCGCACAATTTGCGGACTCTCGAACATCTCCGTCGAGCGTCCCAACCCCCGTGGTCACCCTGGGCAGTGCCACCGCTGCCAGCTCTACGGCCACGCAGCGGCTAACTGCTCAGCTCCCCCCAGGTGCGTTAAGTGCCTGGATCCACATTTTACGAAGGAGTGCACTCGCACTCCCGAATCCACTTCCCCCCCTGCCTGTGTGCTGTGCGGCCAGTCCGGCCACACAGCTAACTACAGGGGCTGCCCGCGTGCTCCGCGTTCCACCGCCAAGAGGGTCGCGCCTAAACCGGCGCCGCCGCTCACTCACGCTAACTTCCCGCCGCTGCACAACCGGGGTCCCCCGGAAGCAAAGCCCGCTCAGCCGACGCCTACTCCGGCTCTGTCTTGGAGGCAGCGTCCGGCCGTTCCGCCTGCACCTTCCCGACCCATCCCAGCTCCCGTAGCTTCCGTAGGGCCGCGTCCTTCTCCGTCATCCGCACCTCAGTCGTCGTTGGCTGACGACATGAAGACCGTGTTCGACGTTATTCAAAACGTCGATATTAACGAAATTTCCGTGCTCGCACGCAAACTGCGAGCCGCCCGCTCTCCTCAAGAGCGTTTATTTGCTTTAGCCGAGCATCACTCGCTCCTAAGTTCGTTGTAAATTCTTTTATATTTTATAAATTCGTAAATAATAAATTATAATGTCTAGACCCGCGAATCCCGCGTCCAGTCGTATTAAACCCAAGGGCTTATCCCTAGTATCTTTTAACGCTCGTAGCCTTAACACCAACCTTCCCGAAATCAAACTGTTCCTTCAGAACAAAGAACCTGACTTATTCCTTCTCCAGGAGACATGGCTTACTCCAAACCGCTCCAGGGGATTCGCTATACCTAAGTACGCGTTTATTCGTAACGATAGGCCCAACTCCGACGGTTTCGGCGGCACCGCTATATATTACAAAAGAGGCTTCCACTGCTGTCCTCTCCCTACTCCTCCTCTCCTCAACATGGAAGCCACTGTGTGTAGATTGGCTATGACTGGTCATCCGACCATCATCATAGCTTCAATCTACATACCTAGTGGTACCAGACCAATCCGCAGCGACTTTGAGGCCATTCTCGCCCTCGGCCATTCAGTCATTATGTTCGGAGACTTTAACTCCAAACATACTGACTGGACGTGCCTATCGACTAACACCAGCGGTATCGCTCTCCTCGACATCACTAACTCCCTTGACCTAGACGTCATATCCCCCATCACTCCCACTCACTATCCCAACAACCCGTCCTACTCTCCTGACATCCTCGACTTTGCAATTATCAAGCGAATCAATCTTGATCTAAGGTCTATCGAACCGCTCGATGACCTAGGCTCCGACCATCGCCCCGTTTCCCTCGTGCTAGGACCGCCGAACGATAACGTCTCATCTCCTAAGACCTTTACCAACTGGAAAGGTTTTAAAAATACGTTAGTTTCAGCCTTAGAGGCTCCGAACTCTCCACTCGCGATCTCTCCCGAACAATTAGATAGCCCGGATAAAATCGATTCATTAGTAAATTCTCTCACTGATGCTATCAACTCAGCCATCAGTGACAACGAAAAGGTTGCTAAGCAAGGCAAACCCACGCTTCCCTTAGCCGTTAGCAATCTTATTAAAGCTAAAAACGCGGCTCTCCGGAGAGCCAAGAAATATCCCACGCCCGCCTATAGAACAGCTGCGAATCAGCTTCAACGTAAAGTTAGGTCTTGCCTCGCGGAACTCCGAGACGCTCAGATGAACGATCTCATGGCGAATATCTCTCCGTCCCACCAAGCGTACTATAGCATGGCCCGAGCCTTACGCGTAGACACCGTCTCTCACGTTCCTCCTCTCACTCGTCCCGATGGCACTACTGCCTTTGAAGTCGAAGAGAAAGCCGAATGCTTCGCCGACAGCATTGCCGCACAATGCTCGCCCAGCACGCAACCTGCTGATCCCTCACACATCCAGGCGGTGGAGGACGAAGTCCTTCGCAGAGACTCTCTCCCCATCACCGCCGACCCTGTCACAGTCTCTAATGACGAAATCTTGCTTCTCATTAGAAATCAAAAGTCCAAAAAGGCTCCGGGTACGGATGGAATTTCCAACCACGCACTTAAGCACCTACCTCAACAGATGCTTACCTTGTTAGCTATCATTTTCAATGCCTGCTTCGACCATAGCTACTTTCCAAAAGCTTGGAAAGAAGCGACAGTCATAGGCATTCCCAAGCCGGGCAAACCTCTGAACGTCCCGGCTAATCACAGACCCATCAGCCTCCTCAAGGCAATGTCTAAACTTCTCGAGAGAGTCATAGTCTCTCGAATGCGGAACCACCTGTTTCCAACGGATGGCGATCCTCTCATTATTCCCCATCAGTTCGGCTTTCGCGCTAAACACTCCTGCCCTCAGCAAGTCCACCGAATCGTCGAGTATATACTTGACGGTTTCTATCCGCGTCGTTATAAAACAGTCGCGGTTTTCTTTGACGTAGCCAAGGCTTTCGATAAAGTCTGGCACAGCGGTCTCGTTTATAAACTCTACAAGATAGGCTTACCGGATCGCCTAGTCAGGTTAATAGCGTCGTTTCTCAAAGACCGTACGTTTCGATTTAAACACGAAGGCACGCTTTCTGCACCTCGTCCCATAAAGGCTGGAGTCCCTCAAGGCTCAGTCCTCGCCCCTCTGCTGTACACCGTGTACACCAACGACATTCCCATCCCGCCGAAAGGCGTCGAACTCGCCCTCTTTGCTGACGACACCGCACTCTATACCAAAGGCCACGGTATTCGGCACCTTGTAACCAGACTCCAAAAGGCCGTAAACGCCCTTGGTGTATGGTTTCAAAAATGGCGCATCGATGTGAACCCTGAAAAGAGTTCTGCGATGCGCTTCGACCACAAACGCCGTCGTCCCGATGGCGATCCCCACGTTCGAATGTTAGGCATTCCCATCCCCTGGAAGCGCAGTACTAAATACTTAAGCGTCACATTAGATCCGACGCTTTCTTTCAAGCCACACGTCGAAAGAGTTTCGAAACTCGCTCGTCACTATTTAGTCCGCCTAAATAGCATGTTAGGTAGAAAAAGTAAAATGTCCTTCAGAAACAAACGTACACTTTACAAGGTCTGCGTTAGACCCGTCATGACGTATGCCTCGCCAATCTTTGCCCACGCCAAACCCTCCCTCCTGCACAAACTGCAGGTAGTTCAAAACCTCTTTTGCCGCCGGGCCACAAACGCACCGTGGTACGTGCGTAACGTGGACTTGCATAGAGATCTTGAACTGCCTACAGTACAACAACATCTCAAAACACTCTCTGGAGCGTTTTTCAAACGCTCCGAAACCCATCCCAATCCTCTAGTTCGTGATTCAGTCTCATATACTACTCCTGTGTTAGACTCGAAGTTCAAAGTAGCTAGGCCTAGAAATGCGCAAGCGTACTCATCCACCAGACTGTCACGCGATCTCGAGGCCCTTCTGGCCGCAAATTCTAATTCTAACGTAAATTCTAATTATGTTTTTAATTTTTGTTTTAATTATTGATTTTCATTTTGAGCACCTTCAGTGCTATGTATTAACCTTCAGTGCTTTGAGCACCTTCAGTGCTATGTAATCCCAGCGGGTGACCCCTTCTGGGCCCCGCTAGCGCGGCCTCTTTCTCCAATTGGCCGTCGCTCAGATGAAGGCTGAGTGGCAAAAATGCACGAGCCGACAGGGGGTTTTTAGTGGGTATGGTCCTGGTAGGCGTCGGGACGAGTCCCACATAACTTTGGAATCGCGCCAGAGTATGCGTCAGGGCATTTTTATCCTCCTGCCCATCCCGCGGAGGGGAACAAAAAAAAAAAAAAAAAAAAAAGGCTCAGTCCTCGTCCCTCTGCTGTACACCGTGTACACTAATGACATCCCCATCCCGCCGAAAGGCGTCGAACTAGCCCTCTTTGCAGACGATACCGCCCTTTACACTAAAAGTCAAGCGATCCCGTATAACATCACCAGACTCCAAAAGGCCGTAAACGCCCTAGGTGTTTGGTTTCAAAAATGGCGTATCGATGTCAACCCAGAAAAGAGTTCTGCTATTCAATTCGACCACAAACGTCGTAATCGCCACAACGATCCGCACATTCGTATGTTAGGTATTCCCATCCCCTGGAAGCGCAGTATCAAATACTTAGGCGTCACCTTAGATCAGACGCTTTCTTTCAAGCCACACGTCGATAGAGTAACGAAACTCGCGCGTTTTTACTTAAGCCGTCTATATAGTATGATAGGAAGAAAAAGTAAAATGTCTTTTAGGAATTAACGTACGCTTTATAAGGTCTGCGTTAGACCCGTCATGTCATATGCTTCGCCGGTCTTTGCCCACGCCAAACCCTCCGTCCTGTATAAACTGCAGGTAGTTCAAAATCTCTTCTGCCGCAGGGCCACAAACGCACCTTGGTACGTGCGTAACGCGGACCTGCACAGAGATCTTGAACTACCTACAGTGCAACAGCACCTCAAAACACTCTCAGAATCGTTCTTCAAACGCGCCGAATCCCATCCCAATCATCTTGTTCGAGATTCAGTCTCATATACTACTCCTGTGTTAGATTCGATATACAAAATCGCTAGACCGAGAAACGCGCACACGAGCGAACGCACGCAATTAACTTTAGATCTAGAGGCCCTTCAGGCCGCAAATTCTAATTATAACGTAAATTCTAATTCTAACGTAAATCCGAATTAATGCAATTTTATTTGTCAATTTTAAGTTTTAAATTTTTTACTTTTCTTTTTTGAGCACCTTCAGTGCTATGTAAATCCCAGCGGGTGACCCCTTAAGGGCCCCACTAGCGCGGCCTCTTTCTCCGATTGGCCGTCGCTCAGATGAAGGCTGAGTGGCAAAAATGCACGAGCCGACAGGGGGTTTTTTAGTGGGTATGGTTCTGGTAGGCGTCGGGACGAGTCCCACATAACTCCGATCGCGCGCGCGGAGTATGCGTCAGAGCATTTTTTATGTCCTCCTGCCCTTCCCGTGGAGGGGAACCAAAAAAAAAAAATGATAACAAATATCTGTGTGGATAACACAAATGAATGCCCCGACCAGGACTCGAACCTGGGACCTCCGGGGACCACCAGCTGATATTGTATGGTATGATATGGTATTAAGTTCAGTAGTCGACAAACTCTATTGTATTTTTTTCTATCTAAAATTATTTCTATCCACCTGCTCTATTTGCTCTATAGGAGGGTGCGGGTGACAATTTCAGTAACGTTTCGTTTCAGTCTTGAAAGTTGCCGCGTGTTACAAAGTATGACTTAGATTTCAGCTGTACCACATTCGTAATATATTAAATAATTAATAACTGAAGTAAATTAAATTAAACCCAACCGGAATGTTCTAGTCTACAAATAAAATCTAATTGAAAGAAAAATTAAGCAAAGTTTTATGCGTATAACGTAACACCATGGACTTATCGTGTGGTACTGACAGATGTCAACGGTCACAAACACCATGCTACAGCGCAAATAGTATAAAATACTCGATACTAGCAAAGTTGATATATTTCCAAGACTTTTTTTATATACATTTTTAATTTTGAATACGAATCCTTGTCCCAAAACAAGAGAACACCGTTTTGCTAACGTGCAAGGCAGTTTCTCACAATATATTATATCATTAAGCACGGAGCTTCTCCTACAAACGATATATGACTTGGCTAGAGACCCGAAATTATAAATGACTGCTGTTTTCTGAGTCTGCCGTGCTGCTAATGTAGTTTATATCAGCGAAGCACCTGCGAGGGATTTATTTCAGTAATTACTTCGGGCTTTCTGTCAAGCTGAGTTGAGCTCATTCTGTGAGTTTGAGCGTAAAACATTTTTAGGATTTGTTACGATTCTAGCAAAACATCTACCACTGTACTCCCCCTAAAGAGTGCATCGAAACGTTTGTTAGTTAAAACCGACACCGGCTTCTTTCTCTTTAAATTTTTCGTGAAATATTTGGAAAGAAAGCAGGTTGTTTCAGATTGTAGGTAAATAGTATATCCCTATACTTTTATTATTCGTTCAGTCATCTTTAGAAGATAGACTAACAAACATTTATTCATCACGCCGTGCTAGCAAACTCGTGCCAGATATATTAGTAAAATTAAGAATATTAAATAGAGAAGTACAAAGGTTTTTAAGGACTTCTATATTTGGCACAAGTAAAATATCTAATGGTAACTTCTCATGACAGTTTCAGAGCTGATAGTGAAATTACGGGACCAGAAAGCTATTCCAACTTAAGCTCCGTGTGTCCATGTTAGTCTTAGTTTAGATTAATGGCAGCTATGCGCTAGGACAACTCTTATCATTGTTGGGTAAGTTTAATTGTTCTTATTCATTGCTTTGTGTATTGCCGATTACACCATTTTTTTCGAAATGGACAGTATACCATGGGCTTTCAAATTTCACCGGACTTTGTAGCTGAGCGCTAACGGCGATTAGCCGGAACTTAAGGAGAAGGCACGGACCTCGGCTTAGGACGTCGTATATTAAAACTACCTCTGGTTCAGAAGGGTCATCTACTGCCAAAGAACCAGCAAGAAACTCAGTACACGATTACACCGCACAATCAACTGTATTGAGATGTATTTCTCAGATCTCGATTGGATCATCATTATCCCTGCCTCAAGTAAATGCAGTAATTCACAAGCCAAAATGCATATTTATATGTCATGTCAGCAATAATACAAAGCAAAGAAAAACGCAGAACAAGATGGAAGTTAATGTATAAAGAGGTAGAAGTAGATTAACCGATTTCCTTGAAAGCGATTTTAATTCGATAATCAAGTTCATTTATAGCCCACCCACGGCCTTAGGCTTGTGACGGTTGTCTATTTCGACCTCTTTTTGTCAGTAAATTTTATTTTTTTGTTGTTCCCGACGTAATTTTAAACTAGGAATTACGTAGTGTCGGAGAACGGCAATGTTTTGATTTGACAAGTCAGTCACGAAAAATTATTCATCAAAGCAACTTGAATCTATTTATTTATTATTTTTTCCGAGTTTATCATTCAAAATTATATAGTTAAGATATTTTATTATCGATAATCAAAGTTCTTTTTAAGAAACCTATTTTTTACGTTCACGAGTGTGCGTAGCCAAAATTGTTGGCATCTTTGTATATTTTAAATTTTACCGAAAATATAAACACAGGAGAGAATTTTGTGTTTTATTGAAACTACGCTACATACTGGCGCCCGAATATTCAAACGTAGTTTATGGAGAAGAGAGGAGAAATTGCAACAGAAGGAACAAAAGGAACAGAAGAATTGCAACATTAAAAATAATTTTTTTATAATTATTATTGAGGTCAGGCATAAAACTTTATTTGTTACCATTTTCAATCATTAACATTCACTATAATATATTTATATATGTATCTACTATAATATATCTACTATAATATATCAAAATACTGCTAAATTATTCAGACATTTAAGTTTCTTTAGTTTCTTTCGTTATAATATCCTTGAAGAAATTTTCTGAAGACACAACATTCTATAACCCAGTAATTTCACTATTTAAATAACATTTTTTATTCATTTTCATCACTTGAAAATACGTATATTTTTAAGGCTCTTTTCTGCATAACGACTATTAACAAATTTATTTCACTTTAACATTTTTTTTTTGAGAGAGAGAAAAGCTAATTATCTCACGGCGAGCATAAGCCGATTCTTTTTGTCTTATTTTTTTTCTCTATGCACCTCATTATCGTTTGGCTATACCATTAACATTGACGTTGGTCAAAACTTATAATTAATTATCATCATCGTAGTATTAGGTTAACTTTTTGTGTAATTTATTTAATATTTGCAATTCTAATTTTTTCTTCTCAATTTTTTTTTTTTTCTTCAAGCGGTTTGCAACTTGTAAAATTAAGCCTTCTGCACGAGCGTTTATTATGGTAACTCGTTAAACTAAACCATACCTATGTGTATTATTTATACACTTGAATCACTTTCCTGTGAGAATTATTTTCATATGTTTATTACATAAATATTTTAATTACTTCACAATAGACCCTTGGATTTTATTTAAAAGTCAATGTTTCACGACTGGCTATGATTTTCTTTTCTTTCCGGCATATTTATTTCAGTCTTTAACTGAAACTTGTTTATAGTAATCACCGTGCGGGAGTTAGCGACACGTTAAAGAAGCCATAAGCTATTAATATTTTCAGCGGATGGCAACTATTAAAGCCTTTTGCCGTTGCGTTCAACTCTATTGAGTTGACTTATTTAGGATACGATTCCTCATAAGCAACTCTAACTGCATGACGTTTTATTTCCAGTAGTTGGAATAAGACTAGTATGAAAGAGAATGTATGTTGTAATTATAATGTACGTTGATGGAGTTGAACGATGTATATTAACATTGTATATTCCAGGAACATGTTTAAAATTTTATCATTCATGAACCATGTAATTTAAGATAATTATTTAGGATTTTTTTTTTCTCTCTCTTGTCTGTTTTGTTTTTTTTTTCTATTAAATAATTTGTTGATATGCAATATATCAATATTATTTTTTCATATAT
Source organism: Marasmarcha lunaedactyla (assembly GCA_923062675.1). Taxonomy (NCBI): domain Eukaryota; kingdom Metazoa; phylum Arthropoda; class Insecta; order Lepidoptera; family Pterophoridae; genus Marasmarcha; species Marasmarcha lunaedactyla. Next base: position 3,912,618 of record OV281354.1, read on the forward strand.
ACAGGATGTTTTTTTCAGAAAAATTTTTCTATAGGATGTTAATATTAATTTTCATTTTGCTTTTAATTATTATTTTTTTTTGATTGTTCTTTCATTTAGCAGATTAAATATTAAAATTCGATATGTATATGCGGTTTATTTTGATTTGGTTTGAATTTGAAATTTTACTAAAAAAAATCTTTCAGATTTTTTTTTTTTTCCCGGCCCCCGGGGTATTGTGACGGTTGTCTATTTCGACCTCTTTTTGTCAGTAAATTTTATTTTTTTGTTGTTCCCGACGTAATTTTAAACTAGGAATTACGTAGTGTCGGAGAACGGCAATGTTTTGATTTGACAAGTCAGTCACGAAAAATTATTCATCAAAGCAACTTGAATCTATTTATTTATTATTTTTTCCGAGTTTATCATTCAAAATTATATAGTTAAGATATTTTATTATCGATAATCAAAGTTCTTTTTAAGAAACCTATTTTTTACGTTCACGAGTGTGCGTAGCCAAAATTGTTGGCATCTTTGTATATTTTAAATTTTACCGAAAATATAAACACAGGAGAGAATTTTGTGTTTTATTGAAACTACGCTACAGGCTATTGCGTAGGTAAATTTATATTGGGCAAAATGGCCATAATACAGGCTGTATTACCTCGCCGGATCGAATGATAACAGTTGTGCCTGCCCTATTCTTACGACGATTGTACAAACTGGCGCCAACATGGAATTTATCACCATTTAGCCAGAAGCTACTGGTGAGTGAAAAGCGTGAACTCAAAGCGAAGGGTATTGATTCCAAATAGCTTTAGGTACGAATAATAATAAAAAACCCCCAGACAAACACACCATTTGTATGGCCCCAAAGTAAGCAGAGCTTGTGTTATGGATGACCATACAGCGAACTGGGGGGAACCCATAATAAACATACATATATAAATACAAACAACCATGACCCGAGAACAAACATCTGTGTTCATCACACAAATGAATGCCCCGGCCAGGACTCAAACCTGGGACCTTCGGCGTATGAGGCTACTTACCACTACACAACTCGGTCGTCAAATATTATTATTACGAATATTATTTGATGGTATAAAAACTTTCTGCTATATTCGTAATGTGATATGATATTGTCTACGAAGTTTTGGTACTTTACGATGTAAATCTTATGAATAGCGAATGGAAAAATAAATCTTTAATTTAAAAGTTTTGTAAGGCTTCTGAGTAATTGGATAATTTTAACATCAAATATTCAAATGTGTGTAAAATAAGAATCGGATCTAATTATAACCTCTTGATTTTTTGACAGGTTTGTGAAAAAGAAAACTTTAACATTTTGTAAGGATTTCCTGCAATTTGGTGTGTGGTATTTTGTAACTTTCTTCCATCCTCGGACCAGGCAGTTATACCTGGGTTGTTTAATTTTAAATTATTTTTTATTATAATTATTATAAGTGAAATTAAACTTAGTCGCCATGTTTCTAAAATATATTTTAATGAGCTCCTAGTTCACTCTAAAAGTAGATCAGTTCGTTAAAATGATTTAAATCTTTGATCAGAAAAGCCAGAAAAGCAGATTTTGTTTTGGTCACCTTACCGTAAAACAGTAAATGGTCAGAACCTTTGCTTTTCGAGGATAAACTAATACTGGTGCAGTCGGAATTTCCGGCTTTTCATTCTCTTTTTTCGATCACCAGCAATTTAGATTCTTGGCTTATAATGAAAATAAAAAAGCGAAAAATAAAAAGCCACCTTACCGGGAATGCTCTCAGCCTTCATCGGAGCTGGGAGGATGGAGGTGGGAGCGCAAGCGAGGAACCGCTAGAGGGTCACCCGCTGAGAACAATAATCACATAAGGTGCAAGTGACAGTTTGATGATGATTAGTCGACCTGGGCAGCCTTAAGCTGGTCCAGATTAGCCGAAAGTTGACCGGAGCGATCCCAGAGTGCATTTCTCGGTCTACGGACTTTGTACCTCGACGGCATGGACGGAGCAGTATAAGCTACTTACATTACATAGCCTCGCGTATGAGGGGGTTAGGATGCTCTTCGGTTCACTTGAAATAAGCGGTGGAGAGCGTGTAAAGGTGTTGTTGTATTGTAGGTAAGTCAAGATCCCTGTGCAGGTCTGCGTTTCGCACGTACCACGGAGCATCCATGGCCCGGCGGCAGAAGCGATTCTGGACTACAAATCGGAGGGTTTGGCATGGGCAAAGATTGGGGCGGCATACGTCGTGACTGGTCTGACGCAAACCTTAAAAAGCGTTCGCTTGTTCCTAGCATACTCGTTCCATACTTGCATACTTGTTCCTAACATACTGTTTAGGCGGCCCATGTACATACGGGCGAGTTTGGTAACTCTGAGTATGTGAGGTCGGAATGAAAGCGTACGATCGAGTGTCGCGCCTAGGTAATTGGTGGTTTGTGCCCACGGGATGGGCGTACCTAGCATTCGGATATGGGGGTCGCAGGGGCGACGGCGTTTATGATCGAAGCGCATCGCAGAGCTTTTCTCTGGATTCACATCGGTTCTCCATTTTTTAAACCAAGCTCCGAGGTCGTTTACGGCCTTCTGGAGTTTGGTGATGAGAGTGTCGACGTTCACGCCCTTGACGTATAGGGCGGTATCATCGGCAAAAAGGGACAGTTGAACACCTTTTGACGGGATAGGTAAGTCATTGGTGTATGTGGTATACAAGAGAGGGGCGAGTACCGAGCCCTGAGGGACGCCCGCCTTGAGGGGGCGGGGGTGGAGAGAGTACCTTCGTGTCCAAAACGAAAGGTGCGATTTTTAAGGTCAGGCAAGCCTGTGTTGTACAGCTTGTAAATGAGGCCTGCGTGCCAGACTTTGTCGAAAGCCTTGGCTACGTCAAAGAAAACCGCGAGGGCTGAGGGCTTGGCTTGAAAGCCGAATTGGTTGGGGATAATGAGGGGGTCACCGACCGCTAGGAACAGGTGGTCCTTCATTCGAGCGAGTATGACTCTCTCGAGAAGTTTAGCCATGGCCTATGACTGTAGCTTCTTTCCAAGCTTTTGAAAAGTAGCTAAGGTCGAAGCAGGCATTGAAAATGATCGCAAACAAGCTAAACACCTGCCGAGGCAGCTGCTTAAGTGCGTGGTTGGAAATTCCATCCACACCCGGGGCCTTCTTGGTATTCTATCTTCTGATGAGGAAAATAATCTCATCGTTAGACACTGCAATTGGGGTCGGCAGTGACTGGACAGGAGTCTTTGCGAAGGACTTCGTCTTCTACCGCCTGGATGTGCGTAGGGTCTGTGGGTTGGGTACTCGGTGAGCATTGTGAAGCAATGCTGTCGCAGAAGCATTTAGCTTTCTCGTTGTCCTCTAAGGCGATAGTGCCATCGGGCCGAGACAACGGAGGGTGTACGTTCGGGCGTCTAGTAGGAGGGCTTTCGCCATCCTATAGTACGCCACGTGGGACGGAGAGATATTAATCATGAGATCGTTCCTCTGAACGTCTCTGTATTTCCTGATGGTGGATTTGACCGTACGTTGTAGCCGAGCGAGCGAGCAAGACAAATTATTTCGATTCCGTATAATTTCGTATATTGCCGGGTCGGTTCGCGTAGACAAACCATCTGGCAAGTAAAATATGTGATCAGGAGCAAGATTTTTAAAGTCCGTTTTTGATGAGCTTGTCATGTGTCTTCCGTTAATTGACTTTAATCAAAGGTCTTGGCAGAATACTGTAGTGGTGAGAAAGGTCTTGGCAGCATACTGTAGTGGTGAAAATGCATCAAGATAAGTAACCTTTTTATCAAATCACCTGAGATTTATTTAATGAAAAAATAATCATGAAATACTTAGGTAGAATTTTTATTTACTCATTTAAATAACTAATTATAGCGCTATTAACAAATTTGGTCTTTATTTCTTAAAAGTGTTTTCGTTAGATTCAATTTAAGAGGATAGTAGGTATGTATATATTGAAATGTATTGAAATTAATAAAAAATGGTTGCTTGTATCTTAACTGACATATATATTTGGTGATAAATTAGATTTGTTACATTAATTTTGGTGTAGCTGCTTTATCCTAAAGCCAAGTTGCATTTAAGAAAAGAATAAGTTACTTTTTCAACTTTTTTATAAATAATTCATATTAACAATTTCATCTCGTTTTTATGATTTTAAGGGTATTCTAGACTTTTTATTAAGCACAGAATATCTTCACTACTGGTTCTGCATTTTGGAATTGCATTAGTAAAGTAACAGAAATCCTAGCGACTTGGTACGCCCTTGGGAGTCCATATATTGTGGAAATTCAAACGCGTTCCCCAATAATATATTCCCAAAAACCGACCTAACTCAATAAAATATGTGAATTGTGGCAAACAGACACACGCTCACACAAACACATATACGTTGCTTAAGTCGTATATGCGGAGCATCACATGTACGCAAAACTATGCCTAATGCCATTGCTTATATTACTTAAATACGGGTTCAAAGTTATGCAGGAACAAATCCTCCAGTCTCGGTCTGCGTGCGTTCTCGAGCGCACGTCGATCGCAGACGCTTCCCGCTCTTTTAGCCCCCGCGCTAATTGAGCACCCAAATTTCATAGTTGTTTACCGTATTAAGTTTCTAACGCCGTTTTCACGGCGGACAGTGGCTCGTTAACCGTACTTCTAATAAGTTTCTAACGCCGTTTTCACGGCGGACAGTGGCTTGTTAACCGTACTTCGTGGAACGTGAGCTTCGTCGACGGGAATTCGTTGTTCCAGGACTCAAGTGCCGTGTCCGAGTAAGTTATCCGCGTCGTTCTCAACCGCCCTACTGCGTGTAGGGTGGTTTTAGGGAGTTAGTCATCGTTGTTAGGTTCATATATTGTCCCTCCCCAACCCCTCCGCAATGGCTTCCCTAAGCTCTGATGAGATTAGGAAGAAGTTAGTTGATTGTACCGGTGCTGAAGGCATACATATAAATGCTGACAAGTTCCGATTCCTTGATTCTCTTATCCCGCATATCATGGCGTTAATTCCACCAATGGCCCCTCAGGCCACCCCAGTCCCCCAGACCCCTCTGGTCTTAGGCTCTCCAGCGTCCCCTTCCTCCAGTGACATGGAGTGCGAAGTAGATGCCCCTCCGCGACGCAAGCGCGCACCCGCGACCGAGTCATCCTCGGACGCCACCCCAACTGACCCTGAGTCTCCCTCCTTTACGCTTGTTAAGAAGCGCTCTAAGAAGCGTTCAAAACAAGACCCGGCGCCCTCGACGCCCGTCCCTACACTTCCTGCGGCGTCTTCAACGCCAGCTGCCCCGGTGTCTTCAACACCCGCTCCGGCCCCAACTTCTGTCAAGGCCAAGGTCCCACCACCCGTTTTCCTTCGGGAAAAGGGTAAATGGACCGAGGTCTCGACATTGTGCAATGAGCACAAAATCCATTACATCCGAGCAGCCAACTCGGGTGAATCTATCAAAATCTTAGTCTCGTCGATAGACGACTTTCGAGCTTTAACAAAGCTCCTCACCGATAAGCAATATGCTTATCACACTTATGCTCTGTCAGAAGAGCGTATGATCAGAGCGGTACTCAGGGGAGTCCCGTTCGAATTATCGAACGAGGCTATCCTGGAGGATCTGCAGTCCCAAGGCTTCCCGGCACTCGCGGTGCATAAAATGCACAGCAAGTACGGGAGGCAACACCCTCTCGCTTTGGTGATTCTCGCCAACGTCCCCAAGTCCAGAGAGATCCTGAAAGGGGTTAGCTCTATTTGCGGCCTCTCTGGGATCTCAATCGAGGCGCCTCATCGCCGCGGTCATCCCGGCCAGTGCCATCGGTGCCAATTGTACGGGCACGCGGCAGCCAACTGCCGCGCACCGCCCAGGTGCGTCAAGTGCCTGGTCCCGCACTTCACTAAGGAGTGCAATCGCACTCCTGAAACTCCCTCTCCTCCCGATTGCGTGCTTTGTGGCCAGTCCGGCCACACCGCAAATTACAAGGGCTGCCCTCGTGCACCCCGTTGTATGCGCTCCAATTTCAAAAGGACGGCGCCCAAACAGGCCCCGCGCCTTTCTCAAGAAAACTTTCCGCCGCTGCGTAGCCGGGTTCCTCCGGCTGCAAAGCCTACTCAGCCCAAGCCTGCTCCAGAAAACTGGAGGCAGCGTCCCGCATCGAATCCCATCCCGGCTCCTCGCCCATACAAACCCACTCCTCAATCCTCCGTAGCAGACGATATGCGTATCGTCTGCGACGCTATTAAAAATGTCGATGTTAGTGAAATCGCAGTCTTAGCCCGTAAACTTAGGGCTTCACGTACTCCGACAGAGCGTTTGCTAGCTCTGGCGGAGCATAGTTCCCTTCTCAATTCATTGTAGGTTCATTTAAATGAATTGATCCCTAAATCATGCTTCGGCCGACCTCTGCCCAGCCCCGGCTTCACCGGAGGCTGCCCAGAACGGCCACCAACTCATGTCCCTTTGAGCACCTTCAGTGCAACTTTCACTACAGGCGGAAGACCCGCTAGCGGGTCTCCGCCAGCGCGCCCAACTTCCCGACGGGTGTCGCTTCCGATGAAGGCTAAAGGTATACGCTTACCACAGCCAACAGGTGGTTTTTAGTGGGTAGGTGCCATTCTGGTGAGTCCCACATAACCCCCCCGCAGAGGAATTTACCTGCGGGCGGGTATGCATGACGCATCTTCCACCTCCCTCCCGTGAGGGTGCCTCGGCAGCAAAAAAAAAAAAAAAAAAATATGCAGGAATCATCGTCGTAAAGAATCGAAGGTTATTCCGAATTGGTGGTTGAGTCATGCTTTATTTGACGTCAAGTAATTGTCTTTGTTGAGAAATAAATATTTGAATTTGAATTTCATTTCATTCACCAACAGCAAAGGGTACCGTTGTACTTGCATTGTAGTTAATACTCGAACAGCACTTAAACAGGAAATAAAACAATATTTTATAAACACTGAACACTATATTTCCATTTATCTAGAACAACATTGAATTTGGCCTAGTTTAGAATTAACATTTTAGACGTACCTTATACGTTTATCATTAATTTATAAAAATTAAATCATGCTTCTAATAAATATAAACTTAGTATAAACATTTTAATTACGATTTACAAATAACATCATAAAGGTTTCATTTTTCAAAGCACTATGTTAGTTCTATAAATAACGAAACTTTAGGTGATATGTTTCATAATAGATATAATATTTTTTAGTAATTATGTAAACGTATTCGATATATCAAAATCACAAAAATCATTTTATATTAACAACAATCTACTTTTAAATATTTGTTTATTCATACCTAATCAACTAAAGCAGATGGAGTTATCTGATTTGGATTTGAACAATAAAATGTTTACGTGTATTAAGACATCTTCAAATCCAAATTTAACCAAAAAGTATGAATAAACAGTCAATGTTTCACAATTATATCATTATTATAATTAAAGCTAACATTCAATTTAAAGCTTCATATAAAACTATTTACAAAATCAATTATTTCAACATCGTCGACGTCCTTTGTAAACCTAAGTTTAGAAAAGTTACAGTTAACGAAAATTCTAAACTTCACAATTCCATTAACAACAGTAAGAATGATTATATTATAAATAATGTTTTTGTTTTAATGTAAATAATGTTTAGTTTATAATGTACTTTAAAGTTTACTGAAGAAACTGCGGATACCGATGAAATAATAACAATCAGAGCATTACAGTAGAGAAAAATGTAAATTTCTTAAATCTAAACATTTGGTGACATTTTTATCTTGTAATGAAACCTTACGTAATTCATATTTTAGCAAGCCACAATATTCAATTCTTACAAAATCTAAGTGTAAACAATGCTGACACGGACGTGAACTACTGTGAAATGGACCTCATTATTATTAGGCATATTGTCCACGATTGTGCATTTTGTTTTATATAGTTTACGTATCATATCACAAAGTCGAAAGCTTTTAGCTCCCGTATATGTGATCTAAATTGTTTTTAAAAACGTTGGTCATACATCAAATTACAACAATTATTTGAATATTTTCACACTTTGAAAACCTAACGTTAAATTTTATATTACAAAAACACCAATTATTTTATTAAGTTAATATTTTTTATGTATATGAAAACACTTATTTTTTCTTCTTAATTTTACTATACTCAGTACATTCGCTGTAAATATTCTCTTAACCTATTCTTACAAGTTGCCAACTTCCTAAATTCGGAGTAGAAAACAACCGAGCGCATTTCATAGCCCATTTCTAGAGCAATTTCATTTGACAATTTCTAATTTTTACATTTTTATCACAGGCTTATCTTACGCTCCAACCCTCTGGGTCACGTTGCACCTTCGTTTCATTGATACTACTTAGGATTCTCAAGACATTCCTTATTGGAGTTTTGGCCTTTGATTTAGGATAGCAGGTTGCAGGGGATTGCCGCAAGGTTACCACATAGGACCTTCAACTTTTCAAAGAGTCTGTTTGTAGGTCTTGTAAAGCGTGTCGATTAAATTTGAAGGGCGGTGGTCCCCTACCTAGCAATCGTGCGGCCACCGCGAGGGGTGGCCGGCTACGGATCACATGACGCAGCAACTTTTCGCTCGCCCCTTCAGCTCGGCCTTCAGATCGCGCTTGCTTTTGCTTCGGCCAATCTGTTTCTGCTGATAAAAAATACATATTATAAATATATATATATATATATATACGCAATTTTTTAATATTCAATACGACTTATTAAATAATTTTTATTACCTGTTGTTTCATTTGCTGTTTATTAAGTTTCCCAAGAGCAGCTAAGGCAGCCACTTCGAAGGCATCCTTAACTCCTTTGGCGGATGCTCGAGCTGACGTCTCCACGTATGTGGTGGCCCCTAGCTGTCTTGCTACTGAAAGTGCCTGCAAAAGAACAATATCGTATCTATGTTGATTCGTTTTTGTGAGTACCTACTAATGCGAAAAAAAACTAATGAACTTTTATAGTATGCAAAAAGTAACATTTTTGATAAGTCAAAGTAACTTTGAACAAATTTTCCAATGAATCCTAAATTGTTAAATATAATTAAATTTTCGATCACAAAATTAGTTAAATCTACCTCGCATTTACAATAAACCTGTGATCATACTTTCAGTTTGGGCTACCAGTGGATCACATGACAATATTCTGACCTCCACAAATGATTAAAAAAATCTGCCAATATAGAACCAAGGCCATGTAATTGAGATGCCAGTTCTAAACCAGAGTGCTACTCAGCAGCCAATTTAAAATGGCACAATTTGTTAATAGCCAGTTTTGAGTCACGCCGGGAATTTCACATGACCCCAATATTGCTTTTTAGATTTAATTGTTTTTATTGATGTGACCGTCAGTTTACATTTAAGTGTTCACTTGATCTTCTTCAACGGCTCTTTTGACTATTATTCCACGTACCTAGTTGGCCTTTAAAATAATATATTTGCTAGATAGTTTTCGATGTACAGATATATTTTTTTATTTCTAGTCATTTACTGGTTACAAGCTATATTCATGAAATTTATTACTGTACTACAGGGGACGTAACAAACTTCCAGTAAACCTTCAAAAACGTACCAGGTATTCATAATATTCCCAGAGGTCGTAAACATTAAGCGGCATCCACATTTTTAATTTAATTTCTGGCGAAACAAATAACTAGTATCCTATTTCACGCAGTTGAAAAGTAATTTAATACTCTAAATTCTGTAGTTACGTTAATCGTCGGATTTTCATTTTAATTAAAGTTGTTGTTTGTTCCAGAGCCTCGTTAAACATTATTTGTACAAGCTATGATAAAAGTTAGCAACTACTTGTTAAAACTAATACAGTTGCTATCGGGGATATGATTACAGATGTTTGTAAACACTTTGTTTAAAAGTTATTATTAGTTCTGTCGCAAATATAAACTAAACTTTGTTCGATTATTAGAAGGCCTTAGATATAAACAAACAATTATGTCACGTAACATTGGTTTATTTTTTTAAACCAACCCGTGTCGGACCTTCATCATGTTCATGGCAAGAAATAAGGTTTGCAACTGGATTTACATGGATACGAAACTGCGTGCTTTTGAAAATTAAGATATAGGTTAAAAATATATTTAAAATGCAATTCTATTAAATATGCTTGAAGATAATTAATTAAACAGGAAATTAATGTTTTTTAAACATAATTTTACTAGTGACTGTCAATTGTTCTAATGACTTCATAAGTATATGAAACCGACTGCTCGAACAAGGAAATATCCTGATGAATACTTACGAAAGGATATCAAAGGTATATGTAAAGATTTATTAATTTGCCTAATACCAAAATCCGTTGGATGACACTGATGTCTCTACATAGGAATTATTATGAAGGTTATGAAGTGCTAATTATGCGGTGCGTGTAGGTATTTTCAAAAATGCTATCCGTTTCACACCGACCCGTTTCGTGCGGAAGAGGGAGTTGCAAGTCCCGGAGGCAGTTGCCTACATTTTCTTTTTGAAACGTTGTTTAGGGCGATAACGTTTTCACCCCCTAAACGTTTACGATATGAGACAATTTTAGATTCAGTATACCTTAATCTAGGTCTGTGCGTATTTATTTTTTAGTAATTTATATTAGTTTAGTTCGAACATATTAAAATGCTCGTGGAATTTATTAAGCAAAAAATAAAGATATTTAGATGCTACAACTTTTAAGCAATATTTTTTTTAAATAAAAACGTATAGACCAAATTTTCCAAAAGTTATGAAACTTGAACTACATATGTTTACGGCGGGAAAACGTTATGGATTTTTGTATGAAATTTTCCTGCTCCACAAACGTCTTAAGACTATCGTTATAGTATAACAAAAATAACCTACCTCCTCACTGGTGACGGGATGAGCTCTCAGCTTGGACAGCAAGGCGAGCGTTTCCTTGTCGTGCCGGAGGTCAGCCTTGCAGCCGCACAGCAGGATTGGCGCTGAGCCCCCGTGGGTTCGCACTTCTCGGTACCACTGCGGAATAGGATGCAATGTTACGGAGTTCAAATCATTACTCTGACGTGTGGGCTTCAGCGATATCCAAGGGAAGAGCAGTTCAGCGTTGTGATTGTATAGGGGCCAAATTATACTAATAAGAAAGGACGGAAATAAACAAAATGATACAATAAGTAGACCAAGAATTAGAGCAAATGAAAAAGCAAAATGAAAGCGGCTGTATTCTTTCAATTTATTCTTATTTATATTCAATGAGTAAAACGAATTCCAGATTGATCACTTACTTCTTTAAAGGAAAGCATTACAAAGCAGAACTTACAATAAAGTACTTTAATACGTATATTCTGGATGTTCCATCCAGAAAACCGCTAAGAACATAATTTTTATACATTTAATGAAATTGTGGCGGATGCTGAAAATATTTTGTATAGGACGGTTTAATTTCACATGGCATACTTTACCAGCCAACTATAAGTCAGCAATAAACTGTACCTACTAGATCTTTATTTGTATTTTTATGGACATAACCTTTACTAATATGCCATTACATTAATTTTATATTTTATAATCTTTTATTTTGCACATTAACAAATTAAAATTACCTTGCTAACAGCATTCTGCAGTGACTCTGGCTGAGCAATGTTGAAGCAGAGCATAAAGATCTTGGCGTCTTGATACGCTAGAGGTCGCACCGTGTCGTATGCTGTTGTGCCTGGAACAACGATGTTACAAGAGTTCAATAATTTACCTACGTATCAGCCTTTGAGATGTGTGGACACTGCCGGGACTTGGACTTCAGTAAGGATTGGTGCTAGGCTGTTGAAAGTTATCGCGCTCGCTCAGTGGCCAAAAATTGTCATGTTTTAAACTAAAGGAACAGTCAGCAGCACATCAACCTACCACAAAATGTCAAATTTTCTCAACTGATTTTTAACCAACAGTTAACCACCCTAGAGTTCACACTCAATAAGGGGTTGTCATTCTACGATTTAAAATAAAAAAATTGATCTTTTTTCGACAGTAGATGGCGCTGATCAAAACTCAAGAGTGGAAAAAGTACGACAAGACAGCAATGACTGAGTGAGTGATAGACAAAAGAAAATATGCGCCCGAAAGGGCTTCTTTTGAATGTGAATCATTCGTCACTGGTTCTTGCTGTGTGTACGGGTGGAAGGTGAAGGAGCCATAGGTATCAATTTCAGTAAACTTTACGTAAAGAAAAAAAACCAATAAAATAAAAATAACCTAATCTACCTTAAGGAACACTATATTATTAATCGTTTATAAGATGTGTGTGAGAGACTGAAAATAAATATATAAATAAATATATAAATATGTAACTAATATATATATATAATATTCTTCCGTTTACTTAATTTTCGCATATTTTAATCGGGAGTCCAGAAAAATCTTACAAAAGTAGAAATGAATAGCCCTTTTTATATCTTAACACACAGTCCTTCTATTGTGATGGTTATAGTTATATAAATAAATCCCCAGACAAACACACCAACTGTATATCCCCGATGTAAGCAGAGCTTGTGTGATGGATGACCATACAGCGAACTGGGGGGAACCCAGGTTAAACATACTCTGTATAAATACAATCAACCATGACCCGAGAACATACGTGTTCATCACACAAATGAATGCCCCAGGCATCGAACCTGGGACTTTCGGCGGGGTTACTTACCACTACACCACTCGGTCGTCGATAATAAATATCCAATACCGGTATATAATGTTCACTTTGACATTTCATGGTAGATTGATGTGGTGTTGACTGTACATTCAAACCATCAACCATGTGCGGAACACAGATTCAATTTACCTACTGCGAGTTGATTGTGAGTTTTCACCTTCAATTTAATATGAAATAAAGTTGGTTTCCTCGTTTTATCTGTAGATGTCTATGTTTAAACTAATTTTCAGGTATTATCACTTTTTAAATGAAACAAATAAAGAACTGATATTCAGACTTCGAAAACATGGCTGTCCCTGATGTCGGGACGAATATTCTTCCGTTTACTTCATTTTTCACATATTTTAATCGGGAGTCTAGAAAAATTTATAAAATCTAGAAAAATAAGGCGACATGACACAAATGAAATCCGAAAAGTATCATGCCAGTGCACGAACTGGTGGTACAGCTTTTTATATTTTCAACAAGAACATGCAATAGTCAAAATTGAAAAATTAATATTTGATTTTGATTTGTCACGAATTCAAATTTCAAGCGGCAAACCATGTTTCTATTTTCATGAGGGAGGTATATCCATCAAAATTACTGAAGTAACTAATCAGGGTTATCTACTATACTAAGGGTACCTATGTTAGGCTTTCGAAGGTCCGATACTATTTCATATATTCAGAACATATTATTTAGCCTTTCAACTTCCTACTTTGATGTTTTAATAAGTTCCAACGTAATACTCTAACATATTTCTAACAGCAAATAATGATTTTTCGAAAAACTTGAATTTCTAAGTAAGGTTAGTTTTTTACGGCAGTTTTTATGGTTACTTAACAATACTAGAATAGAATTATTTATTTTCATTCCTCTAACAACGAAATACATAACCAAAAAACCTAACAATCTTTGAATAACACAATATTCAAAGCGAACCAAAATATATTTGAACACAAGAATAAACACACGGTTAACACATTTTCACTAATTTAACGAATTCGAGAATAATTCAAGTTAAATTCAATGAATGATTTACGCATTCGTCAGATAATCGGATTGTTTTCGATGATAATTGTAAAATGATAAGTGTCGGGGTGAACCACAGAACCACTACATGGTCACTATAATATTAAAATAATTAAATATTATTAAGTATTTTTGTTGGCATTGTTTGTATTTAATGTAAAATTTACATTCAGAGAGTATTACTATCGAGCTAATAAATTGTATAATTTTAAATGGAGACAACGAAATTAAAAGTTTTTCATTATGACATTAATCTTTAATAGAAATGTAAAAAATAAAAATAAAATATCAAAATCTTATTAAATTGCCTAATATAAAAAATAAAAAGTTAGTGTTATGCCGAAACCCGGGATTGAACCGGGGACCTTTAGATCTTCAGTCTAACGCTCTCCCAACTGAGCTATTTCGGCTTACAGCAGATAGTGGGAAATAGTAAAATCGTATCTCTTGTATATACTGGGCACTCGCTTGCCTTGAATGTTTGACAGTTTGTTAGCAATATTAGTTTTTATTATTTCGTAAATATGTTATGAAAAAGATGATTGATACAAAAACTCTATATTGATACAATGTGTAATGGTTATAATATAAATATATAATTTAATATAGACAAATGAGTGGTAGGAGAGTTTCTTATGTTAAGACCTCTCTGACGCGCTATTCAATTCCTATTTTGACCAACATAATATCCACGTTTATTTGATCATGTTTCGGTCTTAGGGAAGAACCAGCCAGTGCCGTTAATGGAACAAGGGCAAATCCAACAAAAGCTAACGGTCGGCAATGCAGGCATCTGCTTAAAAAGCGGAATTTACCTACATCATAACATAATTTAAAAAATATAAACAATTGCGTAATATTATTAAATCTACATGTGTTTATCACAACACAAAATATCGAAACATCTCAAAACAGGCATATTGATACCTTATCTAAAAGATAGATGTTTAGTTACAAAATTACTATCACACTTCGTAATTACAATATATTTTGAAACTAATAGATATTGAAATAGTAATAAAATACATGCCTTAAAGTAACTCGATATCTTCTCAGGGTGTCCGATTTAATTATATTTACTATTGGTTTAGTTACTATTGTCTGGGATATTAGACACTTCTTTTATTTTAATAGAAAAAATGTACAGCCTTTGTAAATCTGGATACTTTGTAATTAGCGAAATCATAAAGTTAGTAGCCCTGCTTCACACGCCGGAGGTCGCGGGTGCGAGTCCTGGCCGGGGCATTCTTTTGTGTGATGAACATTTATGGTTATTCTCGGGTCATGGTTGTTGACATTTATATTTATTTATTTACTTGGCACAGCTACAGTATACAATTTAATACATTCGATCTTCAACTTATAAACAAAATAAAACATAATTAAAACTGCACACATAGTATGTATGTTTATTCTGGGTTCCCCCCCCAGTTCGCTGTATGGTCATCCATAACACAAGCGCTGCTTATTTTGGGGACATACAGTTGGTGTGTTTGTCTGGGAGTTTATCTTCCTTAAATCTTAATAGCGTTTCAGTAGGTATACTTAAGGATTACGTAAGGATTACAAAATGCATAGCTTTCAAGCTTGAATAGGTATACTGGGAGAAATTGGTGTAGGCCCATGTCGCATTTCGATCCCCAGCTATGTTGTATGCGGAGCGCCGCCAAGATACCCAACAAAGAAAACACAGTCGTTCCTCGCCTTAGCCTACATGAAGTCTGCGCGAACGATGTTGCAGAAAAATACTAGTACTAATATATTCTTACACAACTGATGGCCCATTCAATAACATTTCTACAAAGACCAAAATTCATTTCACTTAGTCCATACCTGGTATCTCAAAGTGCAATTTTGATCCACCAAACGTCTGTTAAAGTATACAATTATTAGGAATAGCTGCAAGGGAATATCGACGTTATAATCTTGTTGATAGGACTAGAATTTATTTATTTAATTTTAATTTATTAATTTAATTAGAATCTATTGGATTAACAAAGTTATTGAATGTTGTTAGATGACTGACGTGGACTGCATTTTGGATAGCTACATAAATGTAATTAAATTTCGAATGTTTGTTATCTATACTTAAAAACCATTTCGATTGTTATGAAACCTATACGGGTGGTACTGCCTAGCTAGGCGAATGCAAACGTTCCGGTCTTGAGATATGGGGTCAACTTTAATATTAGGGGAGTTACTTAGACGCAGGCCGGAGTCTACTTGGTGTTAAACGTGTAGTTTCCTGCACCACTGTCTATTTGTATTGGACTTAAACTGATACATATGATCTCGTAGCAACATTTTAAACCGGAGTCAGCTAACTCAGAATAATCGTGAACTCAGGTCTGAAGAATTAGACCATAGTACTAATTAAGATTAACTTAGCAACAGACCTTATCAAATGTACTTGATGTCAGATTTCTTTTTTGGAGGTAGTCCTTTAAAGCCGTGCAGGAATTTGAGGGTCCGATGAGGACGTAAATTTGTCAAGTTAGAGAAAAAATCTCAAACTCGACATGTCCCTAAGTTTACCGATAGACACGCAGCGAGTGCTTGCGGTAGAGATGTAATATCTATAAACTGGAATAAATCGAGACATAATATCACTGAATAAGATCAATTATCCCACAGTTAGCATATAGGCTTCATACGTGACAAGTTTGGCTAACATCGCCTGCCTTAGTTTGGAATCGCAATTACACGGATACATCTTTTGTCAAAGTTTGGTGTATACAACTTAAATAAAGGTATAAATAGGAAACGTATGCCTTTTGAGTATTTGATATTTTAAATGTTCTGTAGCAACTGCACTAATTTTATAAACAGTGTAATTTTTTTGGAATGGTATATTTTGCGGGAGGATCATAAATAATAATGTTAATTTCAGCAAAAAACCCAGCAGAAACTACGCAGTTATAGATAACTTACAGATTGTCAAGCTCTGTATGAAATGGGTAATATTTAAGATAAAATTTTATTATTATTAATTTTATTTACATCTACTTGGCAAACAAGATATATGTGATGGAAATGCCAAAATGTATTAGTTAAACCTGTATTTTAATCATTGTAACTCTACATTACATGGAATGTTTTATAACAATGTCTATTTATAATTGTAATTAATTATCTTGAAAGTCTTATAAATCATTTCGGTACTTCAAGAGATCGTCCATTCTTCTTCATAATATTAGTACTGACTTGTGCTCGGTTGTACAGTATTGTTCAATGCGGACTAAACTTTACGATTGATCCTAATTAATGAATGAACTTGGAAGCTTGTCTTCGAGAGTTAATTTAATATAAAACTTGGCTACAACTTACACATGGTAAAACACGAAATTGAAATTGATTCTTGTTATTATGCCTTGTACGTATTTTATATCTTAATGTTATAGGTATAGAGATTATTGTTGAACGGGTACCGTGGTGTATATTATTTCAACATAACTTTAGTGTACTGGTTCTAGTACCTATTGTGAACGTAATTTATACTTATCATAATTATGCTTACTACCAGATCGCAAAAGCACCAGAACAAAATCTGCTTTATATAATTCTGTAAATGATCCCATTTTTATCAAGCTCTGTTTTGTGTTTTTGTTCGACACAAAGTCATTTTCTACCCTGAACCCACAAATTCCACTTTATGGATTCAGAGTACTATTTATAAACTAAAGCACCACAACACACGTCTACTATTGTTACAAGAGGCTTCTCGACCACTGATTGGCTGTAGTTTGCCAACCTGACAGCTCTACAAAGTTTCGTCTGCCCACCGGACGAGGTCGTAGAGCTTAAACAAAGGTGTGCGATAGCTTTGTTGGTAAAGACTGTATTTGACGTACGGGTCGAAAATGGTTAACCCCTTCGTTCACAGTAGCCCAAAGAACTTAACTCAAAATTTCAAATTTCAAAATTAAAAACTGCTATACTATTTGCGCTGTAGCATGGTGCGGGTGAGAGTTGCCTGTATGACGTTGACATCTGTCAGTACCACATGATACGTCTATGACGTTATATGCGCCTTATGTGACACTTTTACTCAGGTATTTTTTTATGTAGTAGGGCACACCTCAATCTATCTTTTATTTCATTTTGGCGTGCAGGTTACGGGACACCCTGTATAAACGTATCTAGTTTTTATTTTGATCGAAGCGTTTTAATAATAAATATTGTACTGTCTCTTTTATTAAATATTACATTTATATATCTAGTCGGTAGATAAGCAAATTAATCGTGCTAGGTGTACATGATCAATTAATTAATTATCAATTGATTAATGACTAAAGACATGTCACAGACCGTAAGCTGTACTTCGCGAAGCGGCAATAAGCTAGACATTGAGAAATCTCATCGAACTTTAAAAAAATACCTAATTCCCTTTTTTCTCATTTCTGTGTTTACGAACGAGGCCCTAGTTTGCAGTTTGATTATTTTTCGGGATCGGGTCCTAGAAATAATAAAAAAGGAAAAGTTAGTTCCAGTGTGTTGTTGATAACTTTTAGTTATCTGTTTTATTGTAGGAAGGCGAAATCCATTTTGTCCATGTCCTTCGCGAAATTTTCTGTTGAGTTTTCGAGTTTATTAAGTAGAAAATTAGCGTGGTTTTATCCTCGTATTATAAAAAAAATATTCTTCTTTATAATATCAGTAAAGTGATATACGATTTATATGTTATTACATGTTATTACGATTTATATGTACGGAAATGTTTAAATGGGTTACTCCATATTCTTTCTCGGCGAAGGATCAGGCTAGGCGAGAATCACTTCACGCTGTTCGGGTTTTTGTAGGTGCTCCCCGTACTAAGGGGCAACTACGCTGCAAAGGATTTGAGTACGAATCTGAACCTGCACCAAGTTCCCAGACTGTACCTATAGTTTTGTCTGGATATAAACCTGTACCGTTTATCGCCCTAGTTGTCAAAAATTTTTGTTATTTTGGTTTCATATGTGTTTTTTTGCTTTTGACTAAAAGGAGGTGTTTGTATTGTATTGTAGTTATATAAAGTATTTATTCCATGTCAAATTAATTTCCTTTATTAATTTAGAAATATGTTTTTTCTTCCTTTTGATAAACAAGAGGTGTTTGTATTGTATTGTATTGTAGTTATACAAAATATTTATTCCATGTAAAATTAATTTCCTTTATTTTAATCAAGTAAGTAATATTTTTTATTTTATATTTTTTTAGATCTGTCTTTGGTGTGTGAGAGATTCATATGTCTTAATTATCCCTACATTAATCAGTGATAATTAACACATATAATGGCTTACAATTCGAATTATATTTCTAAGCAAGCGGTTCAAAATTTCAACGGCATAGCTCCCAAGCTGCAGAGGTATAATATAATATGTAGCACATTAATGAGACCCGCCACAGAATGACAGCCTCATTTGCATAGAATGACGTATCCTTGTAAAGCGGAGGGATATCTTTTTGAAAAGTCTTTTTTTAATACGTCACGCTCGACAGTTGGTTGTTCCTTAAGGTCGGTTTACACGGTGCCAATGTGCTGCGTGTGTCACTTTTTAGCGATACAATTTGTGATTATGAAATTTATAAGCGAGCTTAAGACTCGAAGACTTGTCGCTTTAACTGTAGGAAGAAAAAGTGCTTACAGCGGTTTAAGTGCTTTCAGGTTTTATTGAGCTGTATGAGGGCAAAGATTTTCTTTTGTCATACCAAGGGCGAATCAAGATATATCGTATGTCTATTATTGTGGAATATCCCAAAAGGGAGCAGTAATATCTACACCTTCGTACACAATTTGAAGACTCTCATTTGTTAACTACAAAAGTGATTTAATTAGCGATTCATTTAAATATTATATAAAAATTACCTTTCCGCAAAATTTATTGCAGTAAATGGCTAAGAAATGTCAAAACATTATCGATAAATATAAATAATCTTTGCCATCATAAAATTAAAATTCAATTAAAGATTAACACCAACAAAAAGTATATAATCTATTTTTAAAAACTTACTTATCAACTTAACCTATCTACTACCTCATCGTCAAATTAACTAACTAACTTTACAAAGTTATCTGTAATAATAAGGTGTTTAGCACAAATACTGCGTCCAACTCTAAGTACGATCCGACCAACTTATCTATTCAGTAAAGGCTGGCGCTGCGTTCTACGTATACATGAAGTTTTATGTTATCTAATGCTTTAGTTCTAGTTATTGCTACTGAGCAGATGTGTTGGCGCACTGTACGTATGAACGAGCAAGTTGGCAGCCATGTGGAACTGGCTTAAGCCCCGGTTTAACCTGACTTAACGAGCTTATAAAGCTTTATAGACATGCGGTGGAATTTAATTTTGTCACAGAGTAGCGACCATTTAGGGGTTATGGAAGATGTAATTAAAAGAAGAGGAA
This sequence comes from Marasmarcha lunaedactyla, assembly GCA_923062675.1. NCBI lineage: Eukaryota > Metazoa > Arthropoda > Insecta > Lepidoptera > Pterophoridae > Marasmarcha > Marasmarcha lunaedactyla. The sequence continues at coordinate 3,932,671 of OV281354.1, forward strand.
TAATGCGAATTTTCTCCAAGTTTTGCTTGGAAGTTGTACTTTATAAAATGGGAACCGAAAATGAAGAGTAATGAGAACTTTCATCCATGTATGGTGAATGTCATGTTCTACGGTCGCATGCTACGATGTATAGACTAAAAAATAAGTAGGGCGTGTCTTCGTAATGACATTATAACTGTAAAAGGAATTTGATAACTGCGTGATAAACAATCATGTTGGTTAGATAATTTTCGTGTCTATAAAAAAGTTAATAATTTAAAAATATTACTTTATATTAGGTCCTATGAAATTGCCGTTTTTCACGAAATAAATGAAGCGTAATTTTTTTATATATTTTTTATTTCTATTAATGAAAATAATCACCCATGCAATCAATGCATCTTTGCCAACGCATTGGTAGCTTATTGATGCCTTTCTTGAAGAAATCAGCTCGACGGGAGGCAACAAATTCTTCAAAGGCATTTTGTACTGCCTCTCGGGTATTCAATTTTTTTCCCGCCAAGAAGTTCTCCAAATTCTGGAAAAAGTAGAAGTCTGTAGGCGCAAAGTCTGGTGAGTACGGCGGATGACGGAGAACTTCCAACCCCAACTCTTGTAGCTTGGAGACCGTCTGCTGTGCAGTATGAGGTCGCGCGTTGTCGTGCAGGAGCAGTGGAGCCGAACGATTGACCAAAGCGGGTTGGAGACGTGCGAGCTTCTCCATCATTGTGTTCAGTTCTTCACTGTACACATCTGCAGTAATGCTTGTCCCGTTTGGCAAGAAGCTGTGATGAATTACACCCGCGTTAGACCACCAAACAGTGACCATCACTTTTCTAGGGGTAAGTTTTCGTTTATGGCATTGTTTGGGTGCTAAACCAGGGTCCAACCAACTTGCTGAGCGCTTACGATTGTCAAACAGGATCCATTTCTCGTCACAAGTAACAATGCGGTTCAGAATTCCTTCATTTGTATGCCTGCTGAGCAGTGCAAGGCACGTCTCCACGCGTACTTGGCGCTGGCGGTCATTGAGTTCGTGGGGTACCCATTTGTCAAGCTTTTTTACCTTGCCAATTTGACGCAAATGGACCAATATTGTTTTGATGCTAACGTCGAAAGCTGCTGCTAATTCAGCCGTGGATTGAGTTTCATCAGCTTCCACAATTGCCTTTAATTCGTCATTGTCAACCAAAGTTTTCGGACGACCACGGGGTTCATTTTTCAGGTCAAAATTTCCAGAACGGAAGCGGGTAAACCAATAACGGGTGGTGCGTTCGTTTGTAGTGTTCGCTCCGTAAACGTCGTTGATGTTGCGTGCCGCTTGTGCCGCTTTGCTGCCACGACGGTACTCATACTCCATAATTACTCGAATTTTTAACTTATCCATGATGACGAAAAATGTTCGAAGGCGTTGAAAACAAAACACTAACTATTAAACAAATGACGATTTTAGAAAAAGAATTCCATGTTTGTCAAATAAAATTAATTTGAAATTAGAATTATCAGTCAAAAAAAAAAATTTCATTTGAAATGGCCAGTACGGCAAAATGGCAGTTTCATAGGTAAAGACCTATTATTTAAATAAATAATCTATAGTCTATCCACGATAAGACCACAGTGAATCATCGATGCAACTACAAATATTAGCCAATGAGGGCACCGTATTAGTAAAAATTTTCTTATTGTCGGTGATGCTATTGGCTAAAACGTAATTCCAAGAATATACGTCACTGTATTCGCGAACGCGAACGAACTGTAGCGCTAGATGATAAGTGTCTTCTGTACCCAAGGGCATCATTAGTCGCAGGTGTTTTGTTTATCAACATTAAATTTGCGTATTATAATATTAATAATAATAATAATAATTACTCTGGCTGTTCCTTACCGTTAACCGGAACAAAACCACGTAAACGTGACGACTATGGCGGTCACGTAAGAACGTTGCCAAGAGTAAAGCAACTGGTTGCTAATTAAAATTTTGACCGAATTTTAATTGTTCGAAAACGTTTCCCATATTTTTGTTCCCGTTCCCATGTTTCATTTCACCAAAAATGCATTTTTCAGAACTTCGAATGTACGATGTTGAAATGTAATTTTTTTAAATTTACATATGATTTAAAGTTTAACCGACTGTTTAGCCGAAGCATCTATTGCCAGACATTTTGGTTTCATAATATTATTAACAATATTATAAAAACACAAAAATAACAATGAAGCGCCTGACGTTTTGGTTTTCATAATCCGTGCTGTAACCCGCCAGGCGTCATCGCTCCGTGTTGTGACCCGCCAGGCGTCATCCCTCCGTGCTGTAATCCGCCAGGCGTCATCGCTCCGTGTTGTGACCCGCCAGGCGTCATCCCTCCGTGCTGTAACCCGCCAGGCGTCATCCCTCCGTGCTGTAACCCGCCAGGCGTCATCCCTCCGTGTTGTAAGCCTCAGCTCGCGCTGCATAGCCTGCATACAGACTAACCGCTCCTCCTCGCTGCGCTCGTCGTCGCACCTAATTATTATTGTTGTCTTTCGATACCTACTGAATTGTTAAAATCCAGAGAAAAGCTCTGCGAACATAAACGCCGTCTTACGCATAAATGAACGCTTTTTAAGGTTTGCGTCAGACCAGTCGTGACGTATGCCCCCCCCAATCTTTACCCATGCCAAACCCTCCGATTTGTATAATCTGCAGGTAGTCCAGAATCTCTTCTGCCGCCACGCCACGGATCCTCCGTGGTACGTGCGAAACCTACTCGATTTACCTACAATACAACAACACCTTAGGACGCTCTCCACCGCGTATTTCAATCGATCCGAAGAGCATCCTAACCCCTTAGTAGCTTATAGCGAGTCAGTAGCTTATACTGCCGTAGACCGAGAAATGCACTCTCGGATCCCCCCGATCAGCTCTCGGCTAATCTGGACCAGCTTAAGGCTGCCCAGGCCGAATAATCATCATCAAACTGTCACTAGCACCTTAAGTGGTTATTTTTTTAGTGGGTGACCCTCTAGCGGGTCCCTGCTTGTGCACCCACCTCCCTACCCGGGTGTCGCTCAGGTGAAGGCTGTTCAGTATTCCCATGCTACAGGCGGTAAGGTGGTTTTTGCCCACTTGTATTTTGGCCACTTTGGTGAGTCCCAAATCACCCCCGCAGAGGTCGGTTTTTCCTGCGGCGTTATGCATGACGCATCTTTCACATCCCTCCCGTGAGGGTGTTGCTTCGGGGGCAAAAAAAAACATCCCTTACAGCTGACTAAAATCGATAGGCAAAATTGTAACTATCAAGCTATTATTGAAGCTAACGATCGGTAAATATCGATATCAAATTGAATAGCATTTGTCGCTGCTATGTTATAATGAATTTATCTAACAAAGTGTACGCGATTTCGGTCAATTTTTGTACTTACTATTATATACTTTTCAAAATTTGGCAGGCTTTGTTCCTTGCTGCAATAGTCCTGTCCTACTCTTATTATTATTATTTTTCCTATTTACTGATTTATCGTGTTCGGCCCAGATAATGATGCGAATGATGTGCGACAACCTAGCTTTGAAGAATTTTGTTGAAATTCATCAAAGCTAGGTTGTCGAGGTGCATATCGATTTTTATGTCGATAAAGTAATTCTAGTAATATAAATTATGGTATGTAAAACATCTGTCAAACGTCAAAAAGTAATTCTGATAATCCGTCAACCGCTTTTCTAGTATGTGAAACAAGTATGTTAAATAAGTCTATGAGAAAAATAGTTATAATTGTTCGAAAACAATCACTCTGGTAATTGAAATGTCGTATTACCGTTATCGAACAATTGATATTCGAGCAAGAAAGTTTCGAATCTATGATAGATTACCCGCACTACGTATATTTACATTCGATTTAAATATATCTAAAAGCATTAGTTTACTATTTAGTTTTTACAATAAAAAAAATACTTAGAAAAAAAATTCTGGCTCAAAGGTGACCTTTGATCCTTATGCTATTGTAAGTAAGTATAGGGACGTACTATTAAAAAATATATATGAAAATAACTTAAACATGGAATGCTTACCTGAAGTATCCCAAACAGAGAAGTTAATCCTATAATCGGCTACGGCGCACGTGTGCCCGTACTTCTCGAAGCCCGTCGGTGTGTACGCCTGGAGCAATGAAATTATATTTAACAACAATATTTTATTTACTTATAGTATTAGGTCTTTACCTATGAAATTGCCGTTTTACACGAAATTAATGAAGCGTAATTTTTTTATATATTTTTTATTTCTATTAATCAAAATAATCACCCATGCAATCAATGCATCTTTGCCAACGCATTGGTAGCTTATTGATGCCTTTCTTGAAGAAATCAGCTGGACGGGAGGCAACAAATTCTTCAAAGGCATTTTGTACTGCCTCTCGGGTATTGAATTTTTTTCCCGCCAAGAAGTTATCCAAATTCTGGAAAAAGTAGAAGTCTGTAGGCGCAAAGTCTGGTGAGTACGGCGGATGACGGAGAACTTCCAACCCCAACTCTTGTAGCTTGGAGACCGTCTGCTGTGCAGTATGAGGTCGCGCGTTGTCGTGCAGGAGCAGTGGAGCCGAACGATTGACCAAAGCTGGTTGGAGACGTGCGAGCTTCTATATCATTGTGTTCAGTTCTTCACAGTACACATCTGCAGTAATACTTGTCCCGTTTGGCAAGAAGCTGTGATGAATTACACCCGCGTTAGACCACCAAACAGTGACCATCACTTTTCTAGGGGTAAGTTTTCGTGTAGGGCATTGTTTGGGTGCTGAACCAGGGTCCAACCAACTTGCTGAGCGCTTACGATTGTCAAACAGGATCCATTTCTCGTCACAGGTAACAATGCGGTTCAGAATTCCTTCATTTGTATGCCTGCTGAGCAGTGCAAGGCACGTCTCCACGCGTACTTCGCGCTGGCGGTCATTGAGTTCGTGGGGTACCCATTTGTCAAGCTTTTTTACCTTGCCAATTTGACGCAAATGGACCAATATTGTTTTGATGCTAACGTCGAAAGCTGCTGCTAATTCGGCCGTGGATTGAGTTTCATCAGCTTCCACAATTGCTTTTAATTCGTCATTGTCGAACAAAGTTTTCGGACGACCACGGGGTTAATTTTTCAGGTCAACATTTCCAGAACGGAAGCGGGTAAACCAATAACGGGTGGTGCGTTCGTTTCTAGTGTTCGCTCCGTAAACGTCGTTGATATTGCGTGCCGCTTGTGCCACTTTGCTGCCACGACGGTACTCATACTCCATAATTACTCGAATTTTTAACTTATCCATGATGACGAAAAATGTTCGAATGCGTTGAAAACAAAACACTAACTATTAAACAAATGACGACTTTAGAAAAAGAATTCCATGTTTGTCAAATAAAATTAATTTGAAATTAGAATTATCAGTCAAAAAAAAAATATATTTTCATTTGAAATGGCCAGTATGGCAAAACGGCAGTTTCATAGGTAAAGACCTATTATTTTATTTATAAATTTACAACAGCTCATCAACCTACCACAAAATGTCAAAATTCCTCAATTGATTCTGAACTCTTTGTAAGTTTGCTCTAGGTAGAAAATCTGTACTTCAAATAATATTAAACTTATAGCTGTTCTTGTTCCCCAATGTCCCATTATTCTTAAGTTTCCATAATATTACAGATTTTAAATACATTAGGCCCACTTGTGGACTTCCGAGCTAACGGGTTAGTTTGTGAAAATGCCCCGCCGTCACTTTCTATTCCTATTGAACTGATAAGAGACATAAAGCAATATTTAGCAAAGTGCTAGCTAATTCACAGCTTTAGTCTATATTATTGTTATAAAAACGAAATGTTGTTTAGTTTGTTTGTTTGTATGTAGATGGCATTTGAAACTTCTGGACCGATTTAAACAACTCTTATATCGCTAGAAAGGCCCATCCCGAAGTCAGGCTATATGTTATCCGGAAATCCGGGGATCAGGGAATCCGCGAGTAAAACCGCACCGGGAGTTCTACCTGTGGGCTGGCAAGTGTCGCTGGTATCGTTAAAAATGTTGCCATTGTCTAATATGTGTTTTACTTTAGGAAAACTATAAAGACCTTTGCTTAAAAATTATAAAAATGGCCCTTAGGCATATCGTATGTAGGAGTAGAATTTAAAAGGCTAATAGGGCCATAAATAAACTAACAATTTCGGAAAAAAAATTTATAAAAATGGAAAAATTTTAAGATGACAGCCGAGTTTTAAAAAAAGTGCTGTTTCACAGACAGCTTGGTAGGTTTAAATTTGTTTATACATACAGCACAAGAAAAAACGTACAACAGAATGAATAAAATATAAGTATTTGTATAAATACGAGACCAATAGATCATTAAAAATTAAAAGATGTCAATGTATAGTAGAATTTTGAAATATCCGCTTAAAATCCAGTCACAAGCAAAAAGTGAGCCATTTCAAAAAATCCCCAATACCGGACTGTACAGACGGCCAAAACTGTAGTGTATCAACCTACGGGTGAAATTCATTCACACGTCATAAATAACAAGGTCGGTTTCCCCTTGTAATAATATTCTGACAGTTACTGACTTGACCGTACTGCTATTTTGGTTACACAGAAAGACCCGTCAAAATTCAAAATATTGTATTTCGTCATAGGTAAAAAATTTACACTTGTTTTAAACTCTTCTTTTTGTTCATCTTCATCGAGGTTGCCTAATTACAACTTAACTTCGGCTTTTAAGAGGTATTATGTGTAGATCAAGAGGAAAAGAGCTCTTGGAGATTTTTTATAAAATACTTGGGATAGAAGGTATACAATTTGGCAACGCCATGAAAAAAACATACACTCGACAGCTGTCAAAAATGGTGGACTACTCCGTGGGCGACTGTACTTAGCGTGGGTTCTGATGTGCCTGTAGTCACGTCGCTTTCAAACGACCAAACAAGGTTTAAGCGATTCTCGCCCTTGGCCCAGACTTAGACGGCAGGGCTTCTTAATATAATCCCTGCAATTCACCCATTAGGTACAAGCAACCACTTAAGCTACGAATTAAGAGTCAGCATTATCTTCAAAATAACCAATCGCGACAAAAAACAAATTTAAATTATTGAACTCATATTATTCGAGCTTATCTCTCTTATTTCAATAACGATACTAAGCTTTTGAAGTAAAATTCTTCTGAGTAACACAAAAGTGGTTTATTTACAAACCAGATCTTTTCCAAGCTTTAATTTAAAGGTTGCTGCAAATACTTAAAAGCTTGAAAATTATTTTACAGCACTATGGGAGTTGCATATGAAGTAAATACATTTTATGTTCAAAAATATCAAGAGACTTTATGCTGGGAAATATTTTTAGTAGAAACTTGTTGCCAATGTAGAATATACTCGGGATTTATGATTTTTTTTCTTCATGTTTGGAGGGATTTATGTTGATTATTAGTTCTGTAATTTATTTTTTTCATTAAACCAGAGTATTTCTCTGAAGCCAAACGACCGCCTCCTTTGATGAGAAAGAGGTTGAACGTGAGGACCACTCGACTAAGCCAACTACAGTTCGTCCACGTTAAGAATACAGTGACGTATCGTCTCAGCATTAGGTTTTAGCCAATAGCATCACCGACAATAAGAAAACTTTTACTAATACGGTGCCCTCATTGGCTAATATTTGTAGTTGCATCGATGATTCATTGTTTTCTTATCGCGGATAGACTATAGGTAGACGTCATGTATTTCGGATACGGATAGTGGTCCCATTATTATTTATTTCAGTATTTTTTGCCACTATTTATTTAATTTACTAAATTACCGAAATTTCGGAAGACACTTCTTTCGTAACGTTTGTTTTGTTGAAGTTAAGCAGTACCAGTTAAGGATTCAAATACAAATATTTATTTCTCAACATTGACAATTACTTGTTCTTATTGACGTCAAATAAAACATTACTCTACAACCAGTTCGCAAAAACATTCGGGATGAAGACCTGGCAAGAAACCTCACGGGTATTTTTTTTCAAAACCAATTTACAGTGTCTTTTAATGTCTACCTATACAAAATTATTCTTATCTGTTTCTGTTAGCTCGGCAAGTCTCCCATTGAAAGGAAAGCCGTATTCTGAACATTTGTCTAGTTGGCTTGGATGGTTATTTATAAAATATAAGGAAGGACTGCTGTTATGTACGCCATGCCAACGTGGAAAATGTCAACAACTAATATATAAACCTGCTGCGTAAGCCGGGAGGGAGGCGCGCGACAAACCAAATAAATCCAAACCAGTTTTACGAATAATTATCAAAGTAATTATTGCCGGAAAGTCGTAAATTTAACATTTCAACCCCTTTTCCTAATAATAGAAAGGGAAGTAATAATTGATTGTGCTCCCTAACGAATTCCTGTTTCCTTTGATTTTAAATTTTAATTACTGGCAGATGAACTCGGCTGAGCTTTGATAGTTTTGAGTGATGTTAGATGATTTATGAGAGTGTTTCGTCGAGAGTGTCAAATGTATTAACTAGATATCGCCGCGCAATTTCCACCGCATTTAACAAACGACTCTGCGCGAATTTCGCTTATTTTACTTCGCTATAATATAACTTGCCAATAATGAAATAATTTTTGAAATCGGTTCGCTAGCTATAGAGCAATTCGATTTTTTTTTTATTTATTAACACGGTACAAAAGAAATATACAGAATTTTTTTATTACTATATTAAAATCTAAATTAGATTTAACTAGACAGTAGCGTTCTCCTTTGTTTACATCCCCTTTTAATTTGAATATAAATAAACAGTAATTATTCATATTACTATTACAATTACCTTCTATAATATAGTAATAAGTTGCAAAAATGTCGCTTAAACCAAATAGCCTTTCACCCGTCGATATGTATTTACAACATTAAAACAACATGTAGGTATTTATACAGTGCGGTCAGCGGCAGTGCGACAACCGTGATATATATTCATTACGTAGTTGCGTATGTGTGAGTGATATTCAAGTTAACTACTACTACATATAATATATATTAAAGAAACCGTATAATATAAATATATATATTACATATAAACAAAACATGTTTCCTCTTCATAATAATATAATCTAAATAATATTATATCCCCAAAACAAACGCACCAAAATAAGCAGAGCTTGTGTTATGGATGACCATACAGTGAACTGGGAGGGAGGGGAACCCTCCACATAGATTTCTAAATAAAAATCATGACCCGAGAACCAACATCTGTGTTCATCATTGAAATGAATACCCCATCCAGGACTCGAACCTGGGACCTCCGGCGTATGAGACAAGTCTACCCACTACTCCACTTGGCCGTTATTCCATGTCTTTTGCTTGTATAGACGTTTATGGAAGTGTTAAGTTACAAAAACCTTTATAAATTGAAGAAAAAAAAATTGAATCAACGTTCAAAACGTCCTATTTATAAAATTACATCGAATCTACTTTGGAGGTCTGCAATTCTGCATGATACAACCAATTATGAAAGACTTCTAAGACCTTACTACATTGTAGCGCATATGGTTCACTCTTTACTGGTTTTACTACTTGCATACCAATTAAACCAAAAGCTTCTTTTTCGTTTGTTAAATATACGGTTAAAGGTCTTCTTAAAATGGTCGATGTTAATGATAATCATGAATGAGATGACATCCACGAGGGTAACCTGCGTTATTTAAGATCAATTTGGGTTAGCTTTAAACTTACTTGAACAAAAAATTAACAACAGATGGTGTAGAAAGTTGGAAGTGTTTTGATTTTATTCAAGAAACCGTTCATCAGATTTAAGGAGAAACCTCTTTTTTTACTTGAAGTCAAGTGTAAAAGAGAATCAACAAAAAAGGTTAATTTTTGTGGGAACAGGTCACGATCTTTACTTACTCGTACGTTCATAAAATCGAGCTTAAATAATAAGAAGTAATATGCAGTTGAAACAACAAGATGTAGGTATAGAAATATAATTTACTTTTTAATGGCATTTACTTATTGGATAATTAGAGATACCTAACTACTGAAAAAAGCTTATGTAGGTTGCCTGGCCAAATTTGTTTGTGTATCTAATGAAATACTAGGTTTATCTAGTACGCTAAGTGTGAATTCAGAACAAAGATAAATTAACACAAATATACCATTTTTGAACAATGCGTTCTATTGTTTTGCTTTAACAGTCAATTTACTGCGAAACGTCTAGAATAAGGTATTTGGATGATAGAAACTGCGAACACTTTTCATTTAAGCTACTATTTGTTGTATTGAATAAAAATTACAATCAGCAAACCAACCAATCACGATTTTCTGTAATAACACACGATTTAGAATATCTAGGATTTTTAGGTGTCTGAACTATCAATGCGGCTTTCAAGGTAAAATTATACCGATCAGACCTATTCTTGTGTGATTGTAACGTACTATATATGTAACTAATATACAAATTATAAATTTTGAATTAACATGAAAAAAATGTAAATGACATACTGTTATTTTAATAATATTAAATAACATTTTTATTAGAAAATGCGTTTGCATGCTCAGACTGAGTGAATGTGTTTTCGTACTTTAGAATAATTCTGTATTAAGACCTTGTTATACCTCATTCTGATTCAAATAAATAAATTCTTATTATTATTCTAGACATCTTCTTCTTCCTCGTCGAATTCTTTTTTATGCGCTGCAAAACTACTCATTCAGCAACTGTGATAAATATAAAGTGTTAAATGTTCAATGAATCTTCGAATAGCGCTGGATATCGTTCGTCAGAATGAACACAATCAGTGCGCATTATAGTAATAAGTAATAAAAAAAAAATAATAATAAATCCCCAGACAAACACACCAATTGTATGGCCCCAAAGTAAGCAGAGCTTGTGTTATGGATATGGACCATACAGCGAACTGGGGGGAACCCAGAATAAACATACGTATATAAATACAAACAACCATGACCCGAGAACAAAATCTGTGTTCATCACACAAATGAATGCCCCGGCCAGGACTCGAATCTGGGACCTTCGGCTTATGAGGCAGGGCTACTTACCACTACCCCATTCGGTCGTCAAACTTAATTACTTAAGTACTTTTTTACTTAATTCATTCGCACAGTAAAAGTCTTTTTAACTTTGTCATAGCCAGCAAATGAGCCCAAGATCCAAGAAGTGGTAAGTGGCATTTGTGTCCAAAGACATGATTAATCGACAACATTAAAAAAAAAAACGATAAAATTAACAAAATGTATTACATCGTTCATGATGATGTTGTTCCGACTGGAGGCTTAGGTGGGAATTTTCTTGGTTCCAGTAATTACAGTGGCTGTTTTCCCTTTATCCGGAATACAACCACGTAAACGGCAGCTTTTTAATAAAAACCGTTTAAAGGAAGGGTATACAGTAACGTTCGCGGATACCGTGACCTACCGTGGGCGTGATTTAGTGGGCCAAGTCCCACATAACCCGGCACTACCCCTTGAGTGTCGGGTAGGTGAATGCACCTTTTTCACCTAGCTACCAACTTTTTTTTTTTTTTGAAAACTACAAAGTTTTATGGTAACGCTATTTCTAAGAATTTTACGATATTACAATGTTCTAGGTTTTGGTATTTTATACAATAACAACAAATAATAACAATTTATTCATATTCGTTAACCCAAAGATTACATTTAAAAGTTGGCAAAAAATAATAATTTTCAAGTTTTATCATTTTGTTGTCATGTGTTAAGGTTTTTTTTATTCAGCGTGTAATTCGTTTACCAACCACGGCGCTATGTTATATAGGAAGGACTTATTAGCACTCCGTAAATCCCTCAGGAAATAAGTATTAAAATTTTTTAATAAACCGATTTAAATAGAAAAACATACTTTTTTTTCAATTTTGAGATTATTCAGTAGAATAACTTAAAGTAATTTCCATGGAAGGTCTTGTTAAAGTTATTAGTATATTAGTTATCTGAGGATTGAAAAATCAGTAAAAACGAATCGAGTAACTTTTGAAACGCAAGGATGATAATGCGGCGTCTACTATTGACAGGGGTGTCGGCGAATTCTCGCAACCACCCTTACAAATTAAAACTAAGTCGGAATAAAGGCTGTTCCCGTTCCTATTTTAACTTAATAAACTGACAAAGGGAATTGGATTATATGGAAATTTGATGGAATTAATTATGTTAGTATTAATTGATGTAGTGAAATACTTCCTTATTCAATTAATGTATTGTAGTGTTTGTGTTATTCATGAAAATTCATTGCTTTTGGTATTAGTTAAAAATATTATTATTACAATATTTATTATTACCGCATTACCTTTATTTTTTCATTAACTCGGTCGTTTTAAGAGATATTTATAAGTTTTTTCATAAAGGAGAAATAAGAGATCTTATTTTTAATATACCTAATTGACAATATATTAAAGTATTTATTTATTTAGATCTGCGACTCTGCGTTTTAGCAATTTCAATCGAAACTCGCCAAAAATTAACACAATTTTACACACCACTGCTGTAAAAATTAACACTCTGTATAACTTAATGAGGTTTGTTGAATTCTCACGCATTCCAGCTATTCTCCATTCAAGTGCGATCTTGTCGAACCCGAGACCGCCCTGTTATTAGGACAGTTTTTTCACAGCATTCCTTTGGGTCGTGGCGCCTGGTTAGGGTTCTGCGTGCGTCTTATGATAAACGTTTGAAATATTTAATAATATAGAAATATTTATTGTGCAATTAAAGATTTGATTCATTTAGTTTTGTGTGTGAACTAAATAATAGGTACATTAAATTATATTTTTATTCTTAAAATTTTTTGATTGAAGCTTCGGTCTTTAACAATTAATTGTGTCAGTGCTAAAAACTTTTTACCTAATAATAAAAGTATAACTTATTATAATATGTTAAGTGTGTAAGTATTTGATACAAATAGAGTCCTACCATATCCTATATTATATTACTGTGGCTATGGCCATACCTGTCATACTATTTAAAAATTTACAAACGTTGTAAGTATAAAAGAGGTAAAAGCTCAGAGGATGATGAGCGGCGTTTTGTTGGTAAAAGCTAACAAAACGCCGCTCAATACATTACGTAACAGATTTTTAACTTAAAAGTAAGAAATAGATAAGCAAAATCTCTATAAGCATTAATTATTATTTCAGCAATACTTTAAATATGAATCATGTAATGTTGTGTTTGTATAAGTACAGTACCGTTCATACCGAACTGTTTTTTATTACTATACACATTGTATTACGACTACAAATTATATCTTCATGCCTCCCCCTTTACAATACATTTTGAAATAAAAAGCAAAAATTACAAAAAATCTTGGTATTATTATTTCATTTACATTCACAACTCATACAACTTCACATATTGAACTTAAAATAAAGCTACAACTCCGCCTTAACAAATAACTACTAATTTATCAATTACTACCCCACAGGGAGTTAAAAAAATATAGTTCGATGTGCGCGTCTATTGAGCTTTTTCGGTATTTCCACAGAAAAGCATAGCTTGTAAATGGTTTCCTGCATGTACCGCCCCATTACGAGTTAGTGCTCAAAAGCTCTTGAGCTTTTGGTGCCGCTTGAGAGAACCATTTTGAAAAGGTATCGTTTATTTACTTGGTTTCGAGAAAGGGAATATGTGTAGGTATACCGGTTCTTTTTTTAAAGGAAAATTGTAATTTAATTGTTTGTTGCTTTCGACGTAAAATCGAGCTAAGTTTGCAAGGAACAATAATTGTTCGTTTCAGAATATTTTAAATATTCAGTACATTTAGTACCGACGTAAAATTTTTGAGATTTCACAGTAGACATTTCTGAACTTCGTAGCTGATTCATGGGACGACATAAAAACTACAGCTCAAAATGGGCTGAACAGTATTTTGTTATGGCAAAATAATAACACACTCTGAACGCTTCCAAAACGAAATACATAATCTATACATTATCTAAACGAAACTCAACCAAGTAGGTATTCTTATTTAAACAATAGTTCACTCTTGTCTATTTGTCTATATAACAAAAACACTTTTAGCCATAATAGCACTAAGAGAAGACAATAACAAGTTTATTTTGCGCCTCCGCTCAAGCTTGAATTTACCAAACGCTATTGTTACTATTCAAGATCAAAAAAATACCGCAATGTAAAATTTGCTACTTCCTGACTCAAAGGAAAATCTTACGATAACGCTGAAATGTTAACTGCCTAAACCATTATTTTTTTATTTTAAAATATTAAAATTCAACTCTGCAGTGACCATATTATATTAAGAATGCAGTCTATATCAATCATGATCCCGATAATTTATCTATACTAAGTACTTAGTGATTTATATTACACCTTTTGTCATTATTCATGCTTAAATATTACTAATTAATAACTATCTAAGACAAATGGCACTGCGACCCTAAATACAGATTGTTACATAATGTAGCTAGAGCAACAGTTATGTATTTCACCATACGTATACTTAGCCCAATTGTTATTAAAATAAAACCTGAATATTTTTGGCTAATTTTACTATTATTAAAAATAAGGGTACAGAGCAACCTATACGAGCATTATTTTTCCATACACAGTCATTTTATATCCAATCACTACACAATCACGGCTGGAATTTCCAAAAAAAAAACAGACGAACTTATTGACGCAGTCGACAGTACCGCGTTGTTCTTTGGCGTGATTAATGATTACTACACAACAAAAATAATACAAATTTTTCCCCACCTACACAGATAAATTGGTTAAATCGTAGCTGGGCGAGCGCAGACGTGTTTGATTGACTACCCTTTGATGGTTTCCCGCCAAGATCCGTTTATTATTAGGTGAACTTTTGTTTTTCTGTCCGTCTATTCGCTTCGGTGACCACCCAAAGGTTAGACGAACTGAATCTTATTGAGCATAACGCATTTCTTTTAAGCGGATTCAAATACCTAACCCATGATAAAATCAAACGTACTGTATAATTTTCGATACTGTACTGTAGATCTACTGTTTCGATAATGTAGAACATGCAAAAATTCTTTGACGTTTTTCTTCTGTCTTGAGTAGGTAGGTAGAAGTTTACAGGCGTATTAACGAGATCGCTTATTAAAACGCTGTTGCGCAGCTGCTCAATTAAAAGTTAATATATTTATTCTTAAATATTTTATGAGAAAATATGATTTCATAAAATGATTTTATCCACGTTTGATAGGTGTTGTCTATGACGTGAACGGTAGTGTCGAGCCTAGGAGCGACGGCGGCGCAAACATCTTTTTTTGGAGGGTTGCCAAGTCAATCATGTCGTGTCTGTTAGATGTGCGGATGTTCGACAGTTGTTACTTTTATTGTACCGTGGCGTACTTGTTTTGGCACACTGTGATATCAACTGTATTTTTTTATTAACAGTTTTAATTGATAGTTAATGTGGAATTAACAAGATGCTGTTGTTTACTCTTTCAGTAGTGACGATAGTGAGTACGATAAAATCAACACTATATTTAAAACTTATATATATATATGATTTTATTGGACTTACAGACCGAACATTACGTTTATTAATGTGTGGCTACACCACGAAACTGAACTAAATAACTAAATCATAATCATACTTTTATTTTAATATGCAACCATTGATTAACTTCATTCTAAAAGTTTATGATAAAAATAACCATGGAGATTCGAACCTGGTCTTACGTAATAATAGGTCTGCCGTTTTGCCGTACTGGCCATTTCAAATGAAAATATTTTTTTTTTGACTGATAATTCTAATTTCAAATTAGTTTTATTTGACAAACATGGAATTCTTTTTCTAAAATCGTCATTTGTTTAACAGTTAGTGTTTTGTTTTCAACGCATTCGAACATTTTTCGTCATCATGGATAAGTTAAAAATTCGAGTAATTATGGAGTATGAGTACCGTCGTGGCAGCAAAGCGGCACAAGCGGCACGCTACATCAACGACGTTTATGGAGCGAACACTACAAACGAACGCACCACCCGTTATTGGTTTACCCGCTTCCGTTCTGGCAATTTCGACCTGAAAAATGAACCCCGTGGTCGTCCGAAAACTTTGGTCGACAATGACGAATTAAAGGCAATTGTGGAAGCTGATGAAACTCAATCCACGGCTGAATTAGCAGCAGCTTTCGACGTTAGCATCAAAACAATATTGGTCCATTTGCGTCAAATTGGCAAGGTAAAAAAGCTTGACAAATGGGTACCCCACGAACTCAATGACCGCCAGCGCGAAGTACGCGTGGAGACGTGCCTTGCACTGCTCAGCAGGCATACAAATGAAGGAATTCTGAACCGCATTGTTACTTGTGACGAGAAATGGATCCTGTTTGACAATCGTAAGCGCTCAGCAAGTTGGTTGGACCCTGGTTCAGCACCCAAACAATGCCCTAAACGAAAACTTACCCCTAGAAAAGTGATGGTCACTGTTTGGTGGTCTAACGCGGGTGTAATTCATCACAGCTTCTTGCCAAACGGGACAAGTATTACTGCAGATGTGTACTGTGAAGAACTGAACACAATGATGGAGAAGCTTGCACGTCTCCAACCAGCTTTGGTCAATCGTTCGGCTCCACTGCTCCTGCACGACAACGCGCGACCTCATACTGCACAGCAGACGGTCTCCAAGCTACAAGAGTTGGGGTTGGAAGTTCTCCGTCATCCGCCGTACTCACCAGACCTTGCGCCTACAGACTTCTACTTTTTCCAGAATTTGGATAACTTCTTGGCGGGAAAAAAATTCAATACCCGAGAGGCAGTGCAAAATGCCTTTGAAGAATTTGTTGCCTCCCGTCTAGCTGATTTCTTCAAGAAAGACATCAATAAGCTACCATTGATTGCATGGGTGATTATTTTGATTAATAGAAATAAAAAATATATAAAAAATTACGCTTCATTTATTTCGTGAAAATCGGCAATTTCATAGGTAAAGACCTAATATGAATTCTAAGCATACAAGTTTTATTTTATTTTAAATTTATTAGGGGTTCTTACAGTCCATGATACATAAGAATAATAACTATCTAGGTGACATGAGACCAATAATAAGCTCCCACATATAACAAGATTTTAGCTTATATAATAAAACACACTTACATACAAATTTAAAACTAAGCTGATAACATATCTAACATAGACGACACTTAAATTAAGGCTCAAATTAACCTTAGATAAGATAACTCCAAAATATATTACTCTCTTCTCTATATTGTTTGCAAACGCGGACTAAGAACGAATTACTATGACAGGCGAAGCTTGTGCCTGGAACTTGAAGGGCGACTGTGACGGGTTGGGAAGTTTAAACGTAACTTGGAGAACAGTTCAGAATAAGTTGAATTTGTCTTAAATTGAAAAACAAATATTTATTTTAATTTCCTAGCTAAAGATATCTTTAAAATGGAGCGGACATAAAAATAGACGGTAAGCTCGTCACAGCTTAAATAATTCTCGAATTAATTAAATTACGCTTTGTCAAAGCTCCGTCGTAATATATATTCTGTATTATTGAGCTTTAGGAAGTTTATTTTCCGACAGAATTCAATAAATTTTAATAAATGAGTTGCGAGAAGTTTTCTGTCGAATACTGTGTTCATGTCTTGGAGAATATAGAATGAGACGGCGAAATTATTAAACTTAACTACCTTATTTTTTTTAAATTACAATTACATAATATTGTTGACGGCCGAGTGGACGGTGGGTAGCAGCCCTGCCTCACACGCCGGTGGTTCGAGTCCAGTTCTGAACAGATGTATTTTTCGGATCAGGTCTGGGTTACCCCCCCCCCCCAGTTAGCTGAATGGTCCTCCATAACATAAGCTCTGCTCACTTTGGGGTCAAATAGTTGGTGTATTAAATTTATTTATTTACAGTTTTATTGATAAATATTGCATGAAGGTTAAAATGATTGATGGGAGAGTTTTACATGATTTATCGACATTCACTCGATTAAACTTAAAAAACCCGTTGTTTTAAACGATTATCTATACCAATTATATCAAGGAAAAATTGTTTGTTTGAATAGACTCCAAGACTGCTAAACCGATACCAATTTATTCTTTAAAAAACTTTATTCCATCAAAATATTTTTATTCAAAGTTTACAAACTCCGACTTTCATCAGAAGTTCTTTGAAATGCATGATGTTTGGTGTAAATAACGTATGTTTCATAATACACTATTAAGTCCATAGGTACCATCGTTATATTACCTTCTCCAAACCGTTTCTACAAATACTTTAAAATATAAACGTTAAAATATATCTTTCCAACGCAAACACTGATAGAGTCAGTACATAAAACAAAGGATCGTAGCTCTAATGCGCGGTTTACATGTAATAAGTAGTTAAGTTGGTAACTAAATTTTAACTAAATTTTAAGTTACTGCATGTCACTTGTGTGTCCAAACGGATTAAGTAGTTAAGTTCATAAGTTCAATGAAGATGAGCAGTGATGAATCTCAAGGAATTCGTCAATTCTGTACTTAGATATATGGTAACTGTGATTTTGGACAAATTCAGAGAAGAATTTTATTCGGAAATTAAAATCTTCACAAGAATATGTTTTTTTCTAAATGTTTATTCTACAAGCATATCTATTTTATATATTCTTCAACAAATTTTAAAGTCGAAACTAAACTCCACTCCGACATTTAAAAAAAAAAGAGTAAATGCGAAGTAAATAGGAGCTCTTGCCGCCACCAGCTTTGTCAACTTATGCACTTAACTAAAAAATCACGTCCAAACGTGTTAACTGAGAAGCCCCGCCCACCCACTTATACGAAAAATAGAACAAATCCTAATCTACTTAATCACTTGCGTACTAAATTTTAAGTTACCACTTGTCACTTAACCGACTGTTTACACGCAACTATTAACTTAAAATTTAGTTAAAATTTAGTTACCAACTTAACCACTTAACTCGTGTAAACCGGCTATAAGAGTGCTATAAGTTATCTTGTTTCTACTCCGCCGCCTTTAAATAGACGCCATCTTGCCAAAATATGTAACATAAAAGTTTATGGTATCTTTATTGTGGGGAAGAAATATCATACATCAATTTTGACGTTGTAATATGAAAGGTGAATATTACATAATTACAATATATTATATTCATGTGTTGTAAATATAGTCAATTGTTTCACAATTACAATGCATTACGAATATAAGAAGCTAGAAGTAAAGCATGTTAATTATGGAATCTTAGTTTTTTGATAAATTCTAAATTTGAATAAAAGGAATAATTAGAGTCGGTTTATTCAAAGTAAGTTAGAAGTGAAGGTTTTTTATGCATTCCATTACCAAACTCAACAAAATTAAACAGCTCAAGAATCTTCTAAGTTATTTTTTCAAGCCACAGGATGTTTTCTTAGGACAAGAACATAAACAGTGGTCGTGAACATCCAGATTTAAACATACGTTGGAGTTCACAGTTCGTAAGTCGCTTTATTAAAAGATAGTATGAATTGGGTCTAGCTAAAGCAATGGACATATTTTACTATTGAAGATTTTTTCTGTATTTTACATGCACCAGTCTTGTCGTAACGTTGCAAAAATTGTTTTGTAATTTTATTGTGATATGTTACCATCCGAAATAAACAAAAAATGGAACTGAGCGATTGTAGAGTTTCCTTGTTAAGATCTCGTCGTATTTCGACCGCCATAACAATCACGTGTACGGGGAGGAAGTACGGGGTGGAAGGGAAGGACCAGCCAGTGTTATAACTGGAACACAAACAATTCCAACCTAAGCTTACGGGCAACAACGCATCCCTAATCAATAATTAATTAAAAGCAATATAATTAATCAATACAACCTATGATTAATAATGTCTATGGGCTTGGATGCCATTTTGCAACAGGGGCATTGCAAGCCCGTTTGCTGGCTGTGACAAATATAAAGAAGTTTCTCCGCACAGCTTTTCCAGATTATTGTTACATCAGTGGGATTTTTCAAAAATTCATTTCAGTTATTAACTGCCTCACTTGTTTTGCTCATTTATCGTACAGTCTGTCAAACCACATTCGACATACTCATAATGGATTAAAAACATAAATCAAACCACAAAATGGCGTCGTTTCGACATACATCAACTTTGGACGTCACTGGAAACTGGACGGAATTGGATATTTTGGCGCGAAAACATATTTTTGATATATTCCGAACTGGAGTTTTGATTTGTTTGTCTTTGGTCTTAAATCAGTAGAGAGAGTTTGGAATGTTTGTGTTGTAATTAGGTTTTTCACCTGCAGTCGTCGTGATAGAACCTTTCATATTTTGGCAGCCGAGTAGCGTAGTGGGGAGTGCCTGCCTCGTACGTCATAGGTTCCAGGTTAGAGTCTGGTCGGGTATTAATTTGGGTGATGAACACAGATGTTTGTGCTCGGGTCAAGGTTGTTAGTCATCCATAACACAAGCTCTGCTTACTTTGGGGCCATTCAGTTGGTGTGTTTATGTGGGGTTTCGTTATTATTATATATATACGAGCAGCTTCATAAATAACTTTATTGATCATGTCAAAAGTTTTTCAGGTACAGTAAGGTCAGCATAAAGTTTTATCGTTTATAATTACTCAACACAAGTAATCCCTAACTTCAGTACTTTCATGTTGTTAAAACTAAATGTCACGCAGTCAGACGAGTACGGGTGCTTATTAAACCGACTTCAAATTAATTTACAATCAAACAATGTATCAATTAACTATAAAACCAATAAAATAGCCCTTGAGCAGACTGACGACACTGCTATTTAATATGGCTCTCGCGCTGCGTTACTTCCAAATCCGAAGAATCCAACTTATACCTATTTCATATTCGCAAATCGGAATCCGGATTATGTGCGTGAGTTGCGTGACCAAGTATAATATACGACCTTTTTAAGCTATATATGGGCATGAAAGTTACATAAAACAGGGCATTCAGAAATGAAGTGCGTAAAAACAATTGAACTTCTACAGAATTGCCATCAATTCAAATTCCATAACTGTTCCTAGTACACATGGGTACAGACGTAAAATCAAAAATAAACTCTTTGATTTATACTGCCCGTAATTAATTGCTTTTATTCAAATTATTGCTGCAGATTTCTATTAGCAACAATTTATCTCATGCAGCATTTTGGTTCGAAAGCTTTTGAGCCTGCAGTTCGTTCTTAATACATACACTAATGAATTCAGAGTTATACTCCAAATATTCAATGGGTACCAAATGGATACAGGATTCGGTACAGTTCGCAGGAATACACAGAATTAATTTGATTACTAAGTACTATGTGTACCAGCAATTTTTGAAAAGTCATTCTGTGGTTATTTCACGTAGATGGCGCTTTTGGTTTTGTATGAATGACTCTCTGCGGTTTGGCTCCATATGGACATGGTGTTCATCGATTTTAGAATAGAATATTTACGACTAGGAACTTTGGGCTACTTAAATATGTACCGATAAATGTACTGAATATGCGTACTCACACTAGTCTTCATTTTATCTTATTAATTAGTGGAAGTTTCCCAGTTCCAAAAGTGATTATATGGTTTTTTTAAAGTCACAGAAATAAATAATGCAATAAAACATTATGTAAGTAGTGACACAAGGGCAAAGGTTGACAAAATATAAGTTCGTATTACTTGCGATAGTTATAACTTAATACTAAGAAGCAGTTTAAAGTTACTTCAACAGCAAAGATAAATCTTAGATAATCTTAGGTTTAACCTCTTTAAGTTAATCCGCAAACCTTTTTAAACAGGATGAGGGTCATAACTACTATTTCTTTTCCCTCCCAGTAAAATGTAGTAGTTACGTGAGCAGTCCCGAACTGCAGACAATTTGTTCTGTTTGGAGTTAACCTAGTTCGTCTAATCTAATGCATTATTGCCTATATGTTCCCTACGACAAACTTAAACATGGACACCTTATCTGAATAGCGTGAGGAGTAAGTTTAAATTTATCCTGCGTGTCTCACAGAATAAAGTCAGAAGTACAAGTTAATTGTTTAATTTATCTAGAAAGGTAAAAAAACAAGTGTCTTTTTCACAAACGCAAATTGAATTTATTTTTTAATTAAAGTAGTCAAATTAGAGCTTTTTTTATGAGTTGAATTCACAACCCAATCAAGCATAAAAGAGTAACTAATATTTAATTTAAATAATCTGTTCATAGCCTGTTGAGCGTGTACTGTCACATTTATTTTTTATAACGTATATCACAATCATCACAATATTCATTGCAAATTTTCACTTTGTGTAAACACGCTTTTTTACTGCCAGCTTTTACGGCTGAAACAAACTCATAACAAACAGCTCAACAGCTTAAAATATCGCGTGCATAGGTTAAGTTGCCGTAGGCTGTTTATAAGTAAAGATGAGTTCGCTTTAGGAATAATGGAGTTGGCTTTAGGAATTTGCGAGCTGCAGGTTTTCGTGCCAAGTACCTACTGGCTTTAGTAGAATACCGTTTCTAGTATTTGCGAAGATTTGTGGAATTCAGATACTTAATTTGTTATGAACTGGCTTTTGGCTAAGACCACAATCGTCCTTTTCTACTTGATTATAGATTTTTCCTAGGTGAAAGGTCATGATGATCTGATGTTCTCATTCAAAGTTTTACAAATAAAAATACTAATAATTTTGCTATAATTTATAATATAGGATATTTAGAAAATTATATGCTCGTGTCATAATAGCTAGTAATTTTGCCTTCTGTGCCATAGCTACTACCTAGTTTAGAAGGCGCAGAAGTACAAGTATATAATGTATATAAATCCCTAATCAATCAAGCTCTTTCTTTAGTAATAGGTGTTTCCTATTAATTTATATGTTTTATAGAATCCTCTAACTCAACACTCAGGTCCAGGTTCACTCTATTCTTAAGGTACTCACATCAATAAAGGTGTCAGACACAAATCTCTGGACAAGTGACGTCTTCCCGGCCTGGGAATCCCCCACCAGCACCACCTTCACCTCTTCTTCCGTGGGAGTACCAGCCCCACCCTCGGACTTCTTGCCGGACCACATCTTGTGTCTGAAAAGGATGATACAAAGGAGATTAAAAGGACTGTTCATGCAAACGTTTTTATAAATATGTCGGGTTAATTGAACATTAAACTAGTTTACGCACAGTCGGCAAAAATGTGTATATAACCCTAGGGGTGAAGTTTATTTATACGTCATAGAACAACAAGGTTGATTTTCCCTTGTAATAATATTCTGACAGTTACACTCAACCTTACAGCTATTTTGGTTACACGGGAAGTTTTGTCAAGTGTGGCAGATCACTTTCTTGGCAGACTGTACGAAGTTTTCCTGAATCATACGCCGGACGTCCCAGGTTCGAATCACATTCATTTATGTGATGAACATAGATATTTGTTCTCGAGTTATGGTTCTTGATATTTATATATGTATGTTTATCCAGTTCGCTGTATGGTAATCCATTTTTTTTTTCGATTTTTCTCGCACATCGAGGAACTCCCACGCACAGATTTGCTTCATAAATATTCTTTGAATGCTGTGAATGTTCCTTTTGAGTAAAGGAGCTATTACACTTGAAGTCATTTTCAAAACCGGTGCAGAACTTGCAGAATTTACCGAAATAAATAAACAAAATTCTTGTTTCTTAATAGTAAATTAGATGTGGTATTAAAATTTAATCTGAATCAAGTGATCCCCTTTGGCTAAAACTTGGCGTAACACACTTGTTATTTTTTCATGGAATTCCATCAAGACGTAATCCTGAACACATGCCATCATAGAAGTATGTATTTGAACGCAACTTAATACTTTCAAAATAAAAATTTAAAATTTTAATCATTAAACTACAGAAGGTCTTTGGAAACTTTTCTGAACTAACAACTTGAAACTTGTAAGTTCTAGAAACTTCGGAAACCAAAAAAAAAAAAAACTTTACCGAAACTCTTATTAACTGGCAGTTTTGACGTTAAGATAGATTAAGTATTGGTTTAAAATTTACTAAAATCGTTAAGATAAAAATCGGTTTAATTAAAAATTCAAGTCCTTTACTTTATCGTAGATAAAACATGACTTCTTTTACTTCATCATCATCGTCGTCTTTGGTTTCATCATCATATTGTCAGTACCTTAAATTCAGCTTTTAAAGGTTATTTATAGGATGACATAGGAGGAAAAGCCGGCGGGAAAATAAAAAGCTTTTGGCACTCTTCTTTTGTTTAGAAACGAACCTTCGATTCTGAGGCTGGGATCTATAAATATGTGCTTGGCCTTATCTCAAACCTATCTCAGTCAAATAAAAAGGGACTTTGTTATATACTATTTTATATACATCAAAAGTCGAATCAAACGATTTGACAGATCCTTTTTGGTTCAGACCGCCAAAGTGTGGAATGAGCTATGAGCGTATATTTTTCCTAAAACGTATAGTCCTGGAATCTTCAAAAGTATGGCGAACAGACTGGCTGTATCCCGCGTTAACTCGTGAACGGGTGCCGCTTGAGGGTGTCCGTCGTTTTGATACTTGGGGGAGGGAGCCTTGCCGAGCTAATAGATGCAGATAATAATAATTTTGTATAGACATAAAAAGACATTATAAATTTATTTCGAAAAAAAAAATATAACCTTTAAGTTTCTTGCCAGTTCTTCTTCACGACCGTTTTTCCGAACTGGTGGTAGAGTCATGCTTTATTTGATTTCAATAAGAACAAGTAATTGTTGAGAAATAAATATTTGTATTTGAAAAAATGCGTGTCCAATTTTCAATAAAAACTACCATATAATGATCAAAATCTCAGTAAACATTTCTGACAAGACTGGTGTCACATGTTTTCGGAATATGTATACTAGGCACTATAAAATAAAGTCGCTTTTTATTTTATTATTTACCTCAAATAAATCTTAGTATGATTTGTTATTAATAGATTTTAGCCGACCTTTTTACGAGTATGTTTTAAGTAATTAGTGCCAAGTAAGTACGTTCAAACTGAAACTGTCTTTCGGGTGTGAAGGTTCGGTGTTGCAATATACTATAACTATTTGACGTAAACAAGACGTTAAAATGATATAATTTTCATAAGAACGTGATTATTTACCCAATTGCTTTTACAGCTTATAGACGACAAATAATCAAAATGAAAATATCACAAATTTAAACTAATGCATAAGTATGACGCTATTTCGGAGTACTAAATTATTTAGAAGTATAAAGGAATTGTCTTACTTAAGAGAGTTCTTGGGTTATATACCAAATCCTGGCATACGAGCTGTTATAATTATTCAATAGTTTGTTGAATCCTAGAAATATCATATAATCATTTGCACATTACAATTTACTATTCTGATATACTAAAAACTTATGATTACGTGCGTACAATCTTATTTTTCCAATCCACCCATATTTAATTAAACCATTGGTTTTTATTAATTTGGGAAAAAATAATAACAGCAAAACTTCACTCGACGATTCTACTAGAAGCTTGAGCGAAATAGACCTTTCTAAGTAATATGATATCGATATGATATTTGAAAAACACTCTCGCGGATTCGAGTGTAACAAAGTATGATGACAGCTGTAGTGTGGAAGCACCATATATCAAATTACCCTGTTTCTAGTTTACTAGAAGTAATAATCGATAGAGCCCAGGAAAGCTCGGAAAATTCTCTTATTCAGCGTTTATTTGGATTTACGTTATAGGTACGCGATTTGTCGACACAAGTCTCAAAAAGTCAAAGCTTTCAAACATATGAATACCTAGTTTCTCTTATATTGAAGACCTAAAGTTATACATATTTTATTATAATTATGTAATGCTATCGATGAAGTCATTCAGTTGCAAAGAAAATGCAATTTATAACATGCCTTTGATCCTAAATAGAGGAATTGCTGCAGACGAATCATCTCTTCAACGGTCAACAACGCATACAAGAAAACAATTAAATTCAATGAGTTTGTTTTGTGTTCATACAGGCGAATTTCACTTCTTCCAGACAGAATGTGGCTTAATCTTGTTGGTTACCCCGGTACCCTTAGTTCTTCAGACTCGTATACGTTCCCACTTTCTACACCACTAAGCCTCAAAGAGCTCAAAATTTGAAGGCGTTCAAATTTCACTAAGAATCAAGCTTGGACATAATTTGTTTCTGAAACCCTATGATTACCCCCACTTTTTACGAGTCATACTACGTCACAACATCAGCTCAGCTCAGAGCAAAATAGAAGTTCCAGAGCTTTTGTCTGGGATTGGTATTTGCGTGCACACCAAATCCTATCGGAATCCCAGTTTTCTCCATGTTCCTAGTGTTAGTACTAATTACAGACAGAACTCGTTCATGGTCATGGTTGGTGTTCAACCCACGGTTGGTGAACCGGCTGAGCAACGAGCTGGACTTCGACATATTTAATACTAGTGTTCCTCGTGTTAAAGCAGCCATGGCGAAGCGGTTCTTTATTGATTAAATGGAATCTATTGTTTTGGTGACAAAAGTGTTTATTTACTTTTTCTTGATTTATTTTATAGTACTCGTATATACCTACTTTAAATTCTTTAACTTTTGGATTGAGTTATTTGAGCGACTATTTGAATAATGTATATTTGAATTCTATAAGTGAAAACTTTTTCATATTTAATATTTATTCTTTTTGAATATTAATTTTTTAAGTAAATAGCTGTAAGTTTTCCGAAAATGTAAAAATTAATTAAAATAAAAAATTTCCTGCGCAGCAAGCTTTAATTTCCAGTTGTACCCAACTGGCTTGGAAATTCGGAGCATCAATAGGCGGATAACTAAAACGTGTTCCAAACACCATTACTGGGAATCCCACTGTAAATATTCTGTGATAACAAGTGATCAACTAAATTGGATATTTGATTGAATTTTAGAAACTACAATTTTCGTTTAATCTTGTTGTGAGCGTCTATTTAATGTACTTATTATGGGTGATTGAGGTTCTTATACCTATATGTATTTACAATGTTTTTGAGAAGTCCTGAACGTTCTTTTAAAATTAATACTTCTTTTCATGAAAAGCCCAAATTTTTCGTTTCATAACTAAGGCCAGCCAAATAATATACGCAGCAAGTTTATCAAATTTTATGCTGCCAATAAAAATGCTAAATCACGAGATATGAAAATAACATTCATAGCAGCGAAATTACTGAAATCAGGGAATTTGATTTCTGCTAATCAGTTTATTAATGTACGGCGCGCTGTTGTTAATGCTACAAATCGTATTAAATATTTTATTAGCAACCATGTATTCAATCTTGTACATTATTTAGTTTCTAAATAATTCAACTACTTATTGTTATTATTTATTTCTTGACTCTGATTATTTTTAACAACCAGGATCATAGTTGCCAGAAATTGGATAAAAGAAAGGTACACTGTGCAACGTAGCTGCGGTGACGTACACGGTCACACGTCACCCCGTCACGTTACCACGTCTCCACGTCACGCCTTGGATAAACAAGGCGAACTATTTTGTTACAGATGGCCCTGTCGGTGCTTCTGCTAGAAATATGCAACTAAACGTTGTATGACAGCCGCCATCTTGTCAAACCGTGTTCTCGTCGCTTTAGTGTGCGTGTACAATCCGTACATTATTGTCACGCATACACAGATGCTGTATACGTATGAATACAAGCTTAACGTACACATAGGGCTGCGGATATCTTGAACTGTCTGTACTTGTCTCCAACTTTTTGTAGCAACCCTAGCAGTAAATTTTCCACAGAATTATAAATAAATAAAATATGTTTTTCAGAATATGTGTCTCGTAATGTCATTTCTTTGCAAACGTTCAAATACAGTTAATAAAATAATGGTCTCCACGGGTCAGTCACTTGTACATACGTATATAGTTTTAAATTGTATCTTCTTGTGTTAAGATTGATAATATTACTGACTGATATGAGTGAGTCAATTTTTTTTCATTAAACTATTTTAACCTTTATGTATATGAAGTTCTGCATATCTGGTAAAACGGTAAAATTTTACGAATGTCTTCAAAAATCATCCTGGACTACATAACTCACTGACCAATCGCATTAGTTATTCATAACTTAGGTTACTTTATATTGAATTTTAGTCAACAATATCTTTAAATTCTAAGTTTAAAAGCACTCTCAAGGAAGATTTATCTGAGAAGAACTAAGCTGAGATAAGCATCACATGTTTTCATCATGTTCAGAATGCAATGAACATTCTATTACTCGCCGCAAGCACACTTTACAAAGCTAGTTTCTTTGAAAAGCTTATTTTTCCATTTATTTAATTGCATAAATTTACTGGTTGAGCTAATTTCGAACAATCGGAATAATTTAGAATAACTTCCTAGTTGTTTGGAGAGGAAAATGTGAGGAAAATTCAAACTAATTATAAACTCCATAAAAATGAGCGCGGAAGCGAGGGCGAAGATTGTTTACCCTTTCTCGTTTCATTATTCAATAATGGTAAACATTACGAAATGTAATATTTAATACATTTATTCTAGAAGGGGATAAAATTAAGTTGGCTATTATTTACCCTGTTCATCGAGTGTCTCAGTAGCCCAGAGATTGAAAACCCATCACCGATAAATCGGGACACGAATATCTTGCGTGGGAATTTTGAAAATCAACTTAACACTTGCATGCAGCCGCAGCATGGTGTGCCAAAACAAGACTAATGTCAAGGATAGTATCAAAATTCGGCCGATATATCGTCCATTTAGTATCACGCTTAGACAACCTAAAATCATATTAACTGCGGCCAATTAATATTATTTAAATACTGGGACTGGTCGATTTCTTGTATTGCTACTTGAGTCTTATGTCGCCCGTGCCACCCCTGCTGAACGTCGCAAAATTTTTATCAACACCCAACTCAACAAAAATCTAACAAAACTTGAAATAAACTTCTCACACAACCTTTGATCAACTTATACAATTGTATATACTTTTTTTACATTATTTTTGCATCAAAGCACTGTAAGAGACAGGCTATTATCGGTAAAATACGAACAGAAAAGCTAAAGAACAATGGTCCAGGGCAGAGAATAAAATAGTGAGCTTTGAAAAGCTACAGAAAAGCTCAAAGAGACAAAGAAGCCTCTTATACTAAGGTTCTATTTAGTAAAAGCTCAAATTAATATGAATATAAAGTTCGTTCGATTACTGAGAAAATGTGAGAGCTTTGTTACTTTTAGTTCGTTAAATTTAAGAGCTTTTGGTGGAGAATTTAATTTTTTATAACTTTAAAAAAATAGAGTTTACATTCACTGTAAAAAAAGGATTAAAATTTTCAACGAACATTTGATTTGATTTATTATATCTTATATTATACTATTATATCTTTGATTTTATTAAATAAACTTTTTATCAGAATAATGTTCAAAGGTACAAATCAGTCTAGAGCTCTTGACCTAAAGTCGTAAATCAGAAAAATAACTTTGTGCTATGTGTAACTTTATAGCAGTCGTACAATAAGTTTATTAAATTATTTAAATATCCTTTGATTCCATCTGAGGCCTCCGGTCAGCGACGCATCATTCGCCGACATAATAATCACATTAGATATTGATGAATCAAACTACTACGACTAATTATGTCCATGGGTGTGCATTGTGCATGCCAATCGCAGCTCGTTGCCGGCTATGAAAATAGTAAAGAAATGGTAAATCACAAAATTGCATGATTTAAATATCTTATGGACCTCTTTGGTGCATGAGACAGGGATTCGAGTTATCACGCGTGGGAACCTACAAAATCAACATCATAGAGTATTGGCATATAATATTAGATTGTGTAAGCAAATTACTATAAAAGAAATCAATTTTATTCCAAAATTTTAGTAGATTAATCTGAATCAATCATACGAAATTACAATTTGATCATAAAATGAAACAGTTTTATGATGTGCTTAAGCATAATTACTAAGTATCTTGTTCATACACGAACGCAGTCAACTGAGTCTCTTTCTACCTTTAATATAATAAAATCAAAAATCATATTGAACACATATAAAAATCTAAACTATCTTCCGTTGCTGTAGAAAAACGGCAATATTTGAAGCTAAACCAGGTCGAGTACAGACTATCGATATCGATAGACTTCACAGTTTGGCAACACTCGAGATCAGCAATTTCTGGAGTTGTCGATATTTGTTTAGTACAGATATATCAAAGCAACAACGCTAAAGGGATGGATTTGTGTCGGGGCCTCCGTAGTTATATTGTATTCATTGATTCGTCATGATCGCAACCGTTGCTGAAAGAGAAATTTAAGAATTTATGAATTGGTGCTGAAGTACTGATAATGATTTTTTACCACAGTATTTCTTTTATGTCCATCACAATGTTCAATACTTCAATACGTTAATGAAACAACTTAATATTCGTAACATTCACTCCAATTATTTAGCTTTAATAAGGTATCATCAAGAACTTGCGGCTGTATGGATAAAAGTAGTAACAATTTTTCTGAAAAATCTCAATAATTAACGTATAAAAACTAGATATTCAAACTTATAAACTTTTGTTGATAACAAAACTGTATCACTCTAACAGAATCTGAACGCGAGACTATGACTATACAGTTACTAAATGAGGTAGTAAAACTCGTTCATAGCGAGTTTCGCGAAATACTTTAGAATGAAAATGACTATTAATAGTTCCTTGTATTCAAAAAATTTAATAATTTTGAAAAAGTATTAAAAATAAGTTATGTCGCTTTATAATAAAATATACTCGACTATCATTTTTATACCATTCATTTTGAAGTCACATCTGATTTTATCACAAATATTATTCAGTTATACTCGTATAGAAGATCACAAATCCAGAAACGTCTGAAAAGAAAACGAAATCTGTTACTGACAGTCTATCATGCGAATTATTCTGCAGAAATATCAAGCCCTCCAATATTAAAAGTCGTAATTTGTAAGGTTTTCTATATTTACTTCATTCTAAAGCCCAGTCGAGCGCGTCAATGTGGGATATTGAAAATGTAATGCGGTCTATAAAAATGTCGCAATCGATAAACTTTTATTGCGAAAAGTTTATTAAATTTTTTATTGAACGACGGCATTTGTACACATTTCCACCAGACGTGGTTGAGCGGTTCTGAAATTGAATTGAACAAAGTTTTATACGTTCCAACTGCACAAAAGATTTTGTATACATTAGCAAATTTTTGTTACAATATACAAATATATCACACAAACTACGTTTATCTGAAAAAAGACACATACAATTTAGTTTTCCCCTAATATCCAACAATATTATATTGCCAAATATTCAAGGGACTGTAAGTAACAGTATCAATTCCTGCGAAGGGTTACAATCCCTTGAGACAAGGGCTCAGGTGCACAATTACCAACTCTACATAACAAATTGCCCTCATTTCGGGACGAAAGAAACGTATTAAAGGACCAAATTATGTGAAAGATACGACGCTAAGCTGCATTAACTAAATTGATGGATTTAATCTCGGAGATCTCATTTTTATATCCAGCTTCGGTACTTTTTCGCACAATAAATGTCACGAGATTTTCTACAAGTAATACAAGTTTACGCGTTGCCGTTAAGGCCAGCAAAACTGGTTTTCTTTGTACACATTGTACATTACATCATCCATTCAGATTCAATAAGCGTATCAACACTTGCAACTAAAAATATATATAAACTCTTTGCACTTCAGACTGGTTGGACACGTCCAAGACTGACAGTTAAAAATACTCCCGTCGCGCAATGACGTTTGACCTCAATACAATCGAATAAAACTGGATCAATTTTTATATACTTACAATGGACATAAATGAAGGTATAATCAAGGAAGAAGTGAGTAGCTTCGTGTCCAATCTACAGAAACTATTACCGAAGAAAAAGGACTACCCTAATATCATAACTATCGATGCCCCCGAAAAAGTGAAATTGACAAGACTCACAGATGTCCATAAGGAAGCTAAAAGTGTTTTTCCGAACTGCTTTATTGGCGCCAGGTTGATCATTCTAAGAGAAATTGTTGATAAGTTGAAAGTAGTTCAACAATACAATTATGGCAGACCGAAAGATTCGTATAAGAGCTTTAACCACTTGATACACAAGGAGTTGGACTGCATACGAGCTGAAGATGGTCTTCTCGTTGACTCGGCCGGCTCTGCCTCGGCGACCTACACGGAGAAACTAGACGGGCCATACGAGGTGCGATTGACATCAAAAATAAAGGACTTGGTGGCTTCAGATAACGAAATAGTACTTGAAAGAGAAAACTCACAATCGGTGAGTTCAATAATGTTTTCAATGAAAGATGTAGAATCGAGTTCAGTAAAAGTTGTAACTCAGTGGATGTACAGGGCGTTGCCGGATTTTTATGTAGGAACCGAGTTGAGTCTGAAGCCGATGATGTACCCACCGTCTCCCGAGATGTCGGTGAGCGTGCGGTACAAACGACCATCTTTCACTCTATCCTCGACCATCAGCAAAAATGGGCTCCAAGCTTGTTTCTACAAGCAGTTTTCTCAAAAGCTAAGGTTAGCAACTATTGTAAATGAGGGCGCTTTAGGTGGTCCAGCTAGTTTTGGAGTAGCTATCCATAAGAGCCTACAAAATATGACTGAATTGAAGATGTTTGTGGATTCTATGCGATGTGGTGGATTTACAGTACAGAGAGATTTATATTTCACCGAGTCGAACGACGCGAGGATGCTGCGTTTGACTGCCTGCACTCTGATCGATAAACAGCGAAGAGTGAGGTTTGGCTTTGGTTTCAATATAGAGTTTTAGAGACTTTTCCAAAGGACCCCGATAACATGTTAGGTTGGAACTTATCACGTGACAAATGTATGGTTTTGTAGAATTATTTCTTTGTATATAAGTATACATAGGTTTTAGTTATCGTTTTACACTGGTATCAAAGGTTGTGCTGTTACATTGTTTTGAAGTGAAATTAAATTATTGATAATTCTCGAAAACTCATAACTTTTCTTTATGATTTCAAAAATCTTATTTGTTGTTATTTATAATATGAATGGTAAAAAATACAACAAATGAGATATTCTTTCGCATTCCATCTTAGCGAGACTTTTATTGCAATGGGAATAAAATCTTTTCAGAAGAAGATAAAAAAATTAAAGTAATATTTCAGCAAAAGTTGGCAAACAACAAAACATAAGTTTTTCGGCAACTTTCAGAGCTTGTTATCTCTGGAAAAAATAAAGGACAAATTGTCATCCTTTCCCATGGAGTGGACGCCGCAGAAAGTTTGAAGAGTTTTTGTTGGCTTTATTAAAATATTTTGTGGCAATAAAATAATTAGGGCAGAATAAAATTAGAATACTTGTAAAGATGTGAAGGTGGTTTTGTTTGTTTACCACGATGATACAGATCGGATGTAGGTAAATTTTGTATTTGTCTAACAATATAATCTAGAATAATATCTGTATAAGCTTTTTTTTGCCAAAAATTTTCTGAATAAGAGTTCTTGCGAACTACCTATGACACAGGTAACAGCGAATACAATTTATGAACATTTATTTTCGCTGTCACCTGGTTACCGGCCTCATGTTTTTTATTACTAGGTACCAAGAGGTCCTTAACGCTTTAGCGTTTTAACTCTAGTAGAACACATAGACCAGTAAAGGAAGAGTATAAGTAGGCTGTGTATACTGGCGGTAGAGACTAAAGAACATGACGTCATCGGATAAGAGAAGATTTTTAAAATCCAATTTACTTAACATATGATAATTTATTTCTCAAATGTTCTAAGGATAACTCTAGCAGTGATCAAACTGTTCACTTGAAAATAATTATTTTTAATCAGTGGTCTTACTGACTTCATGTTTCTGCAACATTATGGAATATTTCGGGTAAAATTAAATTAAATTTTACACCATGACGTCACTGGTGATGGAGCTCCGGAGAAGAGCTCGTATGTAGTCCAACGATATAAATTTTAAAAATATTTATCTGATTTTGTCCGATGACGTCATGTTCTACAGAACAAATCACAATTTCCATATCCTGGCATTGCCAGCTTACTCGGTTTCAATCTCGGTCGTATGCTAGGAAAGAATCGAGCAATAGGATTTAAATTTGTAGGTATTTGTTATTAGGCATAGTGAGTGCTCCTCGCTATTTTTTTGTTCAGTACTCGCACACTACCATGCATAGATAAAAAAAGGAGTGGGCGCAACTTCGCGGATGTCACCGAATGTAATACTTTTACAAATACTGACGAAGAATTAAAAATGCTGCGTGCAATATTGTAAAGGATAAAATCGAACTGTCCTTTCAAATTTTGTTAAAGTACCTAAGGGTTGAATAATAACCCATGAACATGTGAGGTTCAGTATGCGGGGATTTCATGTAAACGGTTTCTATTTGACTGAAATTGACAAACATTCCACCAGATAATGAAACAACTCGTTAGTGATAAGAAAAGCAATTCATGAGATTAAAATGTTTGAAACTTTAATGCATTGTTATGAAATGAAAGGAAATTAAATATTTATTTCTCAACAATGACAATTGCTTGTTCTTATTGATGTCAAATAAAACATGACTCTACCATCAGTTCGAAAAATCCTTCGTGAAGAAGAACTGGCAAGAAACTTCACGTATATTTTTTTCAAAATAAATTTACAGTCTCTTTATGTCTATACAAAGTTATTCTTATCTGCATCCGTTAGCTCGGCAAGTCTCCCTTCCCCCAAGTATCAGAATGACGAACCCCTCAAACGGCACAAGATAACGAGTTAACGCGGGATCCAGCCATATGTATTTCATATAAGTAAATTTTAAATAGTTTATATGAGCTGCAAGTACAAAAGTATTTATATGTATCAGATATAAATTTGTTTTTATAAATACGTTTCTGTTATCATAACATTTTTGAGTTATTGTTTAACACTAGAATTGTCCCGGAGCTGCATTCGCGTGAATTCCTATTTTGCGCTGAATATCCGGATAAATTTATAATGGATAACTAAACAGAAAGAAGTTGTATTCCTGTTTTAGAATTAAACACTGTAATAGGGTACTTTTATTTTGCGAATAAGATTGTAGTAGGCCACAGCGCAGATTTGACAATACGCATTCAATACAAAAACCGAATTCCAATCCGCTTATATTATTTTACCAAAAATACACCCTTTTTTATTTTAATTAAGATAACAAATGACAATAGCCCAAAATATGAAACGTAGACGGTCTCCGTCGGCTGTCAACATTTCATAACACGTCGCAACCTCGCTAGTGCAGTCCTAAGCCGCCTATATTGCATATATGCGCGCCGGATTACAATGGATTTGTGAAATTTTAATAATTTTGCTTAACTTTATGAAAAGAAAAAAACACACACTCTTCATAAACTTCTGAGACTACAAGCGAAATATTTAAAAAATTGTACGGCAGTTTCTTTGGGGACGTAGATCTTTAGATACCGTCGATTGGTGTGATAACACCCTTAGACCAAAAAGAGTGTAATTCTAAAGCCCATATTTCAATAATAAGCCAGATTAGGTTTACCTATCTCGCAGTCAAAAGTGAAGTGTGCATCTGCTGTCAACATTTCATAAGACGCCGGAGCTTCACTTATACAGTATAAGGCCGCCATGTTGCATATAGACGCGCCGGATTGCACCGGATTTTTTACTAGAGTGGGTTTAATACGTGGCGAGAGATGTTGAGGAGTCAGAAGTTGGATGCAGTTTTGAGGGTATGAGGAGTATTTTTTAATAAGGAGTTTTGTTTTTGAATGTACGTCAGTCAATTAAGTTAAAACCTTACTTTCTGTAATCAAACCTAATTGTTTTATTTATAAAATTAATTGGAATATCACGGTGTTCTATGTAAGTCATCGGACAGTAACAAACCTAGAATAAAATTAACAAAAAGCCATACACTCGCCACTTAAAAGAATGCTCAACAAAGACGGCACACAATCAACATCTTCTACTGTCCCTTTTACAAAATATCCGAAAAACAAAATAAAATTTTTTTTATCATCAGTAATATGAACTAAGCCTTATTATATTTCATTATGACATGTAAATAGACATTTTAAAATATTACGCGCATTATCAATCCAATGCACCTAAAATGTGCACCAAATCCAAAATTACCACATCTTAAAATAGTCAATTTTTAGGATATCAAAGCCATTAGCCATGTAGGTTGCTCAAATGAGGTCTCAGCTAAAATAAAATTCTCACGCAAATTTCGGCCATTAGTCCTAATTTCTGCACATTCGTTCGTAATTTAGGATTTCCTTTTCAATTAAACTAGCGTTCATCAGTGCGAGCCGCATGGCTCGTTGCCAGAGCCCGGTGGACATTATAAATGACAAGTAGAATAGAATTAACGCTGGAACCTACATCTGTTGTGTTGCTGTGTTGTTTTGTGACTCGTAGTGATTACCTGAAGACAAGACAAATTGTTTGTTAATGTTGTGTTTGAGGAAAAAATTATATAACTTTAGTAGGTACATAAAATAAAGCGTTTTCTTGTAGTTTTCATATTAGCCAAAGACCTTTACTTATAGAAAAATGCTGGTATTATATTATTATCACGGTTAGTTGTTAAAAATACCAGAGATTTACATAAATATTTACGTTCTTTTTCGCAAACGTGCAATATGTTTTATTTTACTAACACATTTCAGCCAGTACAGATTGTTTAAACTATTGTTTGTTGAATTCACGAGATTGTTACCACGATTTTTAAATTATAATTAAAACAAACACAGTCATCTAAATTGATGAAACTAATGATGAGATACCTTGAATTAATAATTTTAAAATACTCATTTATTTCCTGGATCTATAAAAAATAACTAATAACGCCAAAAGGATCTGGTATTTGTTAAAAAAAAATAGCTGATGTTCAAAATGTCCTGAGAAAGGTATCACCTCATATTTATAACTTCTATTTTAGACCCGAAATTGAAGGAAAATATTCAAGGTTTTATTTAATACTTTTAACCTTTAATAGGTAAGTATTTTGTTTTCTACAAGAAACAACAAACTTCACAAATGAAGAAAGTTTTTGACGCACATAAATTCTAGAGAGATTTATTTCATTTCTGCTATTTTTCCAATTGGATTCGCGAACATGTTTGACAAACTTTCCGACTTCGTAACTGTTTTAGAATTGAATCTCGCTTCAAATGGAAATTAATTTTTCGCTAAGATTTTCGATCATCATAATTCACAAAGAAAATGTAAACATACGTGTTTTCGGATCAACGTATGGATTTTATTGCCATTATGTTCTGGAAATATTACTAATACGATAATAATAATATATTAATTAAACTGGTTCCAAACTAGTTCGTAATATTTTTTTTGAGTAAAAGAATTTAGATTTTTAAGAACTGTCTTATTTTGCAATATTTGTTTTTTGTTTCACGCCGGCTGAATATATCATTGATCCATTTTAGTAAGTAAACATTTCGCAAAATATAACGACTTCGCCGTCTAAAAGAGGTTATTAGATATTAACGACTGAAGCACTGTATAACTCAAAGATACATAACCACTGAAAATCTAAAACACCTAAATGCGATTACATAGCACATTAGCAACAAACTATTAGAACACAATTATGGCAAATGACTATCACAAATCCCTGCACGTTCAGGGTATTAATTAAAAATGGCGATCATTATACTAATGGCCGACATTCACAACACAATGCTAAATAAACTGGGTTATAACGCGGGCTTGAGAGCACCACTCACTATGAAATGGAGGCTGTATTTCAAGTGGTTTCTGACTAGTTTTTTCTCTTTACTTTGAAGGATTAAACATGTTTTTAATAAGTATTTTGTTTTGTTTAAGAAAATTATGTGAGTATAAGGATTATACTGAATTATGCCTAAAATGGTATGAGTTGTGGCTGAAGTGGTATTTAGCATTTCTTTCTTTTGGACATAAATTTGTGTCAATAAACCTTCTCTGCCTGCCAACACATGCACATGCTCTGCTGTGCGGTAAAACATACATTTGATATTTATACCTAATTGAAAATAAAATGACAAAGCGATAAACATTCTGGGTCGTGCTTGTAATCGTCCTGTGCTACTTGGTAATTTAAAAGGTTTTATTAATTGATAAAGCGTGAAATTGCTCAAATACCAAACCAATAACTTAATATTGCAGCAAAAAAATTAGTAACTTTCGATCTTTTTTGTCAATAAATCTTGTGTACAGGAATGATAGGTCGAACTCAACCAATCAGCTTTTATCAGATTTCCGCTTGACCAATAAGCATCAACGAATGGCACGTTTGTACTGAATTTTTTAAATAAGGTACAAAAGCAAAGGCCCTAATTTTGTAGGATATTTTATTTGTAAAAATATTGTTTGAATCGTTATTTATAATTAATTTGATGACAAATAATAATAAAAATCTCAAATTACTTTTTAAAATTTTAATTTTATAGCACTATTATAGCAAACTATATAATATGTAGTAAGTATTTTTAGCAAACATTTCTTAAAGGATATTTGATATCTCTCTTGCCATGGAAATTTCAGTTCGATTGAAATATAAACGAACGGAGAATACATATAATAATACTTTTGACATTTCGTTATCCTGCAGTTACATTGAATTTCATGATGTTTGAATTGTTCTGTTTTAGATGTTTCTTATTTTTTATATTTATTCTTTGTAATAGAATGAAATAAACATTCATAAATACTTCTTGTAGCGACGTGAAACAAGTAGATTATAAAGCCATTTTGTGTATATGACGCAGTGTTTATGGCGTCGCAGACGTAATTTCCTGAAATGTCATAATAATGTAACTTGAGAATTTGTATTGATGTCTAATGATGAGTAAAGCCTCAAGTATGATGTTGTGTTCTTTCTTTTTACCGGGAAGGAGGGTTATGTTATTTATATATTTGTATTTCTTTGGCACGCTCAGCACCTATTTAACTGGCTTCAATATATGAGCTGTCATTAGATTCGTCTCAGTGGTGGAAGTGGGAACATACCCTCTGTATGTTATTTCCCGGATTTCCCGTGGATGCAGGAATTTCACAGGAAAATAACTTCAGCAGTCGGGTATTAATTTGTCGGACTTTGGAACTTTTTCACAATTGATTGTCTTTTTTGGTTAAAGTTTTACTTTTTGTAAAAAAACAAGCTTGTTCAAAGTTTTTATACATCGTAGATTTGAACGTTTTAGTCTTATCTAAAAATTATTTATTTGTTATTGTGAGCTAAGATTATCACATCGTATTTAAAAATAGAATTACTTATTAAATTATTTAAAATTATGTTGTTAATAATCAAGGATTTCTAAGAATTTTACCACATATTAAGTTGAATACACTTGTAATCACTTCTTGTTCCGTGGCAATAAAATAAACGTCCTTCTTTCTTTCTTTCTTTCTTTCTAATCGTACTTACTTTAGAGAAATTATCGCGTGAATACCAACGTAAGAACAAATATTTTTTAATAGAATTCCAGTTAAACATGTTTCTATTTAACAAGTCTTTACGAACCATCTTAAAATTTAACTACAAAATAAACTTACATCCTAAACTTGCATTAAGCTCAAAGCTTTGAAGCTTTACACAGGATGATGCGAGCTTTCGTAAAGGCAAACAAGCTATATACAGGGTGATGTTCGGTGAACGCGGCGAAGCTTCGTCTTGAAAGCAATTATTAGTAAAACAGCTTGTATCAATCTGGGAGTAAATGTAAACAATAATTTTTTTATTTTGGTTGGTATGATGTTAATACTTAGAATTCATATAAAGGGAGAAACTTGTATCAGGAGAATAAGTAAATAGGAATGAGACCCTTGGTTAAATATTATCTATCTACTTAAAAGTAAATAATTAAAATCCCCAGAAAAACGCACCAACTGTATGGCCCCAAAGTAAGCAAAGCTTGTTTTATGGATGACCATACAGCGAACTTGGGAATTTAGAATAAACTAGAATATATAAATATAAAGAAACATCTTTATCATATAACTAAAGCGAACTTTCCACTCTGACAACAAAACTGATTTTGTCAGCCTTCCTTACCAAAACATTTAAACAAGAAAGATTGATATCAAACCACGATACAGGGTGAACTTTTGCGGCGAGCGGAAGGCTCCGCCTTAGAAGCAATTAGTCAAACTATTACGGCAGCTTTTAAAAGCGCGACTGGGGTTCGGAAAAATCTGTCAACGTGTCACGTGCTTTGACGTGAGTTGAAGCTTTTTTTCGTGGTCGGATTATTTATGGAGCTTTTTGTAAAAATTGTGTTTTAGTTTGAGTAGTATTTAACTGTGGTTCTTAGGTTCTTAGTGTGATTAGTAAGGCTTACAATCTAGGAAGTTATGCTTGAGGAGAGTAAAAAGTATCTACATTATATTTCTTAGTTAATAATGTATGTAATAATTAAATGCACAAGGTAAATTAAAGTAGTTCAAGTGCTGAGACTGCGCTTTGAAATTATAATCAAAGTAAATTAAAATTAAATTCCTCTTAAATTCAAGACCTTCAAATTTTTTTTGTTCAGAATTCAATGTCGTAGTTTAGGTACTTTTCCAGGTTAGATCCAAGTTTTACAATTAAAGGCAAACATTTTTAATTTCTTTTTTATGTTATATTATTTATTGCACGTAATCAAATCTTAAGAACTAGGTACAAAAAGCAAAGGTGGACTAAAAGAGATCTCTTCCAGCCAACCCAGGTAATTGAAGAGAATTACACAATGACAAAAGTAGGTGACAAAAGTGCAAGTAATAGTCTAAAAAACAAAAAAAAGATATATTACAAGATTTACATAATTTTTGTTTTCTTAATACTTAATACACACATACTTATAATAACAACAACAAGATACATACATATGATACACACAGATTATACATACATATTACACATACATACTTAATACATATAATGTACAGAGATGACGGTTAGATTGTTAACTTGAGATGACATGTTCTTTTAACCTTGTTTTAAAGATCCAAACTGAGGGGCTATTTGGTATGTACCTCGGCAGCTTGTTCCACAAAAGAACACGGACTGTGAAAGACTGAAATCTATAGATGAAACGAATGATCATGTCTGTACATGAGATCTGTACATGAGAACTACTATGTATAGACTAATAGTGGGGCGCGATTTCGAGGATGAGAACCACTATACCGACGTGTAAATATCTCACATATACCTTTCTGCATTAAAACATCTTGAAGTATACAAACTTATTCAAAATTTAAACTTAAAAAAGGCTGGATCAGTATTGACAAGCATTTAATTATAACCTCCTTTTTTCACTTCACTAAATAATAGTTCAAAAACTAGGAAACAGAGAAGACAGGTGGAAAGTATGATGAAATAAAACTAGTTATTCGTTCTCGTCGCCAGACTTGTGATAGAAAGCAAATTCAATTAGAAAGGTAATCAAGTCAGGTCAGCAAAAACTGAGTGCACTGACCATAATAACAGGAAGTAGGGGGTTTCTCAACTCGACACATTCCCAACTCGTCATATGTGCGACTGGTCACAATTAACTTTACTGTGATGCGATGTATTTTGTGGTGAAGACAAAAATTTCAGGATGATTGTTAGAAACGTAAACACGTTTCTAACAATTTAACTACAAAATAACGAGCATACTTGAATAACCAAATATAGGCCGGCAGCCGGAGACAAACGAAGCTGTGCCAACCAATGACATATTACATATAGACCGGTTATCCGCTCTCAATAATGGCAACGCTAATACAAGGCATTTGCCCGCTATTTCACTTGTCTTGTGCAACCCACGGCCCCCACCAGTGTCACGGCTAAACGTCAAACAAAACTTATTCCCTATTCTGTGTTTTTAATACCGTAATTACGGTACAATGCCTTCTTGTGTGTTTAGACAGTGTACTCATTACACTATTACTGTTAAAGAGTTAAGAGAGTAAACTGTTAATAAACGATTCTTTTCATGCGTAAGTACTATTTTTTTATAACTATCTTATAAGTTATTAAATTTTATTTTACTATTTAAAATGACGTTTTAAAATTGACATGGCTATTCATTTCAGCAAACTCGAAGAGCGAGATGTAATATGATTTTGTATGTGGATAAAGAGACAACGCTATAGAGTTGCGACAATTAACATACTACGTCACGTACGCTCGCGACCAATTAGTGCGAAGCATCGTCACGAAGTACATAGATATCTCTTTCTGACAACAAGTGAACCGTATTATTCTTTCCCTCTCCCACAAATTATATTACTCTATAAATCGAGTAGGTATCTATAGTTACGTTGACGCCGTTTTTTTGTGCGGTAATGTATGGGTATGACTTGTCTATATGTAACATATCACTGGTGCCAATCCTTAGATGGAACATGAAGAGGTAGCCACGTAGACTAAAGTATCTCTGCGTGAAGCTGATCCAAGCATTCTTTTGGCCACAATTGCTCCGATTTTTGACTATACGTGTGAATAAAGATTTTATAAAACAAAACATTTAGCAGACCTTTTTGTGCGATGTCGTGTCATGTTTATTTAATGTCTATATGTCTTATTATTAATCATTGAAAGGTTAATAATCTAAACTATTATCAATAAAAATCAAACCATATTGGATTTCTTTAAACATATGATTTTGAACATCATTTTAAATAACAATTTTCTTGAAATGAGAATATTTCAGACTATTTCATTTTGACAAGTATCAAATGGATGGCAGGACGAGTTGGAAAGAAGCCAGGAAGCGAGGTTGCTTGGCGGCTTTTACACTCTTTTTCATGCAGTCGGCTAAGTGCCTTCACTTGTCAGACTTTCGTATGAACTCGTTTAAATTAAATCGATGAGCATTTGTGGGCAGTAAGTATAGTGATCGGTATGTTTTTCGTCACTGTAATTTATTAAGAAGTAATTTTGACTTTCTGTTAATGCTAATTTATATAATTTCTATACCGATCTGTACAAACAATCAAAAACATTTTACATTACATTTCGTTCCCAAAACTATATCATGTTGGTATGTTGTTTAATTTAGAATTTTGTAGGTCTCCTATAAGATGGACTGATCGTCCCATCGATATCGCTGGAAGG
Organism: Marasmarcha lunaedactyla; assembly: GCA_923062675.1. Classification (NCBI taxonomy): domain Eukaryota; kingdom Metazoa; phylum Arthropoda; class Insecta; order Lepidoptera; family Pterophoridae; genus Marasmarcha; species Marasmarcha lunaedactyla. The sequence goes on from OV281354.1 coordinate 3,975,636, forward strand.
TAAAAAATTCGAGCCTTATAAGATCGAACGGTGTAAACTTACCTGAAAACATGACATGTGTGACAGTGTGAGTAGTATCTGAGCCCATAGGCATCGTAAAGCGTAGATAGTATTGATAAGTTGTATTGTTATTTATTGATTATCTATTAATGGTGCGTTGCCAGCCGAAAGGGTTAAACTGAAATAAATTGCAAAATAATAAAAAAATAGTAAGGACTGTAGTAGCGGTCCAGTCGAGATGTTAAAGTAGGAAACTCTACGATCACTACCTACTATACTATTTCCATTTCTTTATTTTCTCGACAGCTCCTGTGAAAACTTGTGCGAGCATTTTTTCACATTATGTATGCATTATTTTATAAAGATATGACGTTTACACACGTACAAGGTTATATAATACCAGAGTCGGAGAAACTGATAGGGATGGAGCTATTGGATGGAGCTAGGGAGCATTTAATTTTATATAAATTTTTTTTAAATTTATTAATTTCAAATTAGAACTGTCATCGAGAAAATAAAGAAATGGAAATAGTATGAACAATTTCTTTCTACTTTCAGCCCCAAGATTTTAATTATATTATGTAAATTCATTCATCGATTTAATATTGGACTTTGATTGTACATTGTTAGCAAGTATTTTGTTTAATATATATTTTTTTTTTTTTTTCTTTTCCTTTTGGTAAGTAAGTTTAGTTTAGTTTGAGCATGTATTATACCATATAAATAATTAATCATTCTTATTAGTTTAAGTTATTGTACGTGTGTTTTATCTTATTTTAGCCTATAATATATCCCAATGCAAAACGGAATTTATTTTTTGGCAATTTTTATTTTACTTTTTGTACTTTGTCCCACCAATACGCGACACTGGCAGAAATAGCCCGCCACACCAATCGCGCTGACTGGCATTTTCAATTAACTAACTAACTAACTAGTATAAACAAACGAATGGATAAGTACGTATGATAGCGATATTCCTAAAGTAATTTTACGTTTATACACATGGTTAATGTCAATAAATTGATAAATTTCTACGATACTAATTACTGCATACAACACAATCAAAACCAACCCTTTTTTAGTTGATCATTGATATCGAAACTTTAAAGGTTTTATTGTATTACTGTTTAATATTAAAATAAATTTCTCTCTTGACCTACGCTTTTTATCAGTGGCAGTGGAATACCGGTAGGTTTAATCGATTGTAGTAGCCTGAATAAAATAAAAAATAGACAGATTTTAGCACAGCAATGTGTTTGAAATTAAAACGAGTTTGGAAATCGGTTATTTGAACTGTGCTTTTCAATGTTATTCAGAATAAAAATGTGTATATATTTTTTGTTAGTAAATTTCATCTGGTATTTGGTTTCATGTAGCTTTTTTTGTTATGTGTCACTTTGTTTTTACATAAAATAAATACTAATTGAAAATTGCGCATGTGTGTACATTTTCTTTGGTAAATACAATAACGTAGTAAAATTTCATTGTTTTACACATTAAAGACGTAAATGATATATCACTGAAGGACTGTGCTGATCTAGTCAAAACGTTTAATAATCAGCTGTTGTTCTCCCAGGGTCATTAAAGTCTATATTCCCAATTATTATTCTGGTGATTTACTTCTATTCAATAATAATTATTCTGGCTATTAAAATAGAACCACGACCGCGACAGCCTTAAGAATCCCACTGGAGGGACATCAGCTTCACCGAACTAAAGGATGGTATTAGGCAATTTATAGTCCACCACACTTGGCTACTGCCAGTTGGCAGCCTTGCACACATACTTCGAAATGATTTCTTCAGTATGTGGGTTTCCTCACGATGTTTTCTTTCGCCGTTGGAACAGACGGCTTTATGTATTTTAAATACACAATACACGGCGCGATTTAAAATACACCATACGCCATCTATTGGCAAATGGCTGAACTACACACTTAGAAGTTTGCTAGTTAGGGCCTTAACTGGCAGTCACGATCGAACATGCGATCGATCTCAAGACCGAGAAGCTTGCACACTAAACACTTCACTAATTACGCTCCCTTTTTTTCTCAACTGCTGCAATACGTAAAATGATAACCCAAGAAACACACCCATTACCGTTCAAGTACCTAACCACTGTTCCAACTTTCACAAAACCAGTTTAAAAAATAAAAATCTAGCTTTTACTGCAACCTACAGTTCTACAAACTTATCTGTTCTGTAGCCAATATTGAAACTAAAGCGCTTGTTACGTGACTAATGTCAAACTTCATTTACACGCGAACACTGCGCCACCCTTCACTGAATAGATAATTTGGTGACACTGTACTGATTCGACGTAAGTCGCGGTTAAACTAGTTCCGCGCGTGCTACCGCAAATGCACTTTGGATTGCCGGCAAACTTGGAATTCGGACGAGTTGGCACTCTGACTGTGACAAACGAGCACGGAGTATTCATATGCTGAAATGGTCATAAGAAAAAGCTTAGCGACGAGCTTGCGTGGTATGAATATTGGTTAGCTTTTTCATGAGCGTATTTAGTATCTGAAAATGAATTATGTGCTTTTTCGTCGTTTTTGAATAAATTTACTACTTTCTTTAAAAGCTGTCAAATCAAATGAGGAAAGTTATGAATCGGCAGCTCCTTTCTAATAAGGTTCAAAGCAACCTTACTCGAAATGTGTGCGAATTAATTAAGACTTAATAGTTGGAGCTTACACAAGCCGCAAGTTGAAGTTACACTAAGTAAGTACCTCTAGATACTTAGAATTCAGTTCTAAAGCGGGGAAACTGAATCCAGTCTGGTGTGAATAGTTCCTATTTGTAGTTAATTACTTAAATTTGAAAGGTTCAGAGTTTATATCGATAAAATATTTGTAAAGCTTAGTTTCAACGGATTGAATTATAAAAGCTTTAGTCGTTTCAAGCTATAAACTAGCGTCAGTAACGTTTCATGTGTTTTAGCTGATTTGTTACTTGCATTTACAATAATTGTGACATGTTTTCGAGTATACTAAATAATGTTCATAAATAACTGTTGGACCTATGTATGTTTGTTAGTGAAATGAAATATGAAATATTTATTTCTCAACATTGACAATTACTTGTTATTATTGATGTCAAATAAAACATGACTCTACCAGAAGCATTTATTTATTTACTCACTTATACAGGGTGTTAGCGTTACTACTGAGAATCATCTCAGGGTCGGTAGGTCTCACTGAATGTTGAATATTAAGAAAGATTATTTGGCCAAATTCAGTGTACAAAAAAAGTTATGAACTTTAGAATTTTTTTTCAAGTTGTTCGTTTCTTTTACTTTAATATTTAAAAAAACATTCAGTTTTATTGAGTACTTCTGCATTAAAAAATATTTAAGTAAAAGAGACGAAAAACTTTAAAAAAAATTCTAAAGCTCATAACTTTTTTGTACACTGAATTTGGCCAAATAGTTTATGTTAATATTCATCTTTTAGTGCCACCTACCGACTCTGAGACGACGCTCAGTATTAACGCTAACACCCTGTATAATAGAACACAATTAAAATAAATAAAATTAGGAACACAATAAGAAAAGTAATACATGGATTTAAGAATAAAACAGACTTCGATATTTAAGTTTCAAGTGAATAGAAAGGTCCTAGCTCAGCATAATGTTAAAAGTTAGCTTACGGGAATATATCCTACCAGCAACGCTGTTATTCTTCCAGAACCTACGAGGTAGTTCCACTTTGCAACAATATATAATCATATTTTTTAAATGTATGTTAACATAACATAATATTCTCCTAATCGTCTCTATTAATAGTTTTATTTTTATTTTACATAACTATACAATAGGTACTTTTATACATGTAAGACAAGACAAATGAAACAATAGGCTTAAAGATAAATGATTAAGGAACAAAAGGCAAATTAAACAATTATACAGCAAAACAAACAGAGAGCAAAAAAGAAAAATATTAGTAAAACACAAGTTTCAGGCAGCACACAACCGTTTTTTGTTGAAACGTCAGAAACGCCTTCTAACTAAAAAGGTGTCTACGTTTTTGGTTCTATGCTACCTGAAGCTGCCCCGAAAAGCAGCTGTTCTGTGCCATTTATTTATTTATTTATTTATTTCAGAAACCAACAGTGTTACAACATGAATTACAAAATAAGTGTATTATAACTTGTATGACTAATTACAGGCTTCTCTTGCATGTATTATGTATATAAAAATTAAGCCAAGTGACGGCGAATTTAATGTTATGCACCGAAACTTGCGTTGAAAAAGGAAAGAAAAAAAAATATATATATAATATAAACATGCTTATAAACTTAAGAATTAAAACATATTCGAATATAATAAATAAATAGAATGAAAACTATGACATTATTTTGGTTGCCTGTGATTTAATAGTGGCCTTACTACTGCAGAACAAGTCAATCTCTTTTTTTTTTCTTTTTTTGCCGCCGAAGCAACACCCTCGCGGGAGGGAGGTGGAAGATGCGTCATGCATACCGCCGCAGGAAAATACCGTCCTCTGCGGGGGTTATGTGGGACTCACCAGAATGGCACCTACCCACTAAAAACTACCTTTTTGGCTGTGGTAAAATTTTAGCGTTAGCCTTCATCGGAAGCGACACCCGTTGGGAAGTGGGCGCGCTGGCGGAGACCCGCTAGCGAGACTTCCGCCGGATGTGAAAGTTGCACTGAAGGTGCTCAAAGAGACATGAGTTGGTGGCCGTTCTGGGCCACGTATAGTGAACCTAAAGTGAACCTATACTGAACCTAAATGAAACTATAATGAATTGAGAAGGGAACTATGCTCCGCCAGAGCTAGCAGTCGCTCTGTCGGAGAACGTGAAGCCCTAAGTTTACGAGCTAAGACTGAAATTTTCCTAACATCAATATTTTTGATAGCGTCGCAGACGATACGCATATCGTCCGCTACGGAGGGTTGAGGAGTGGTATTGAATGGGCGAGGAGCCGGGATGGGATTCGGGTGTGCAGCGGGGCGCTGCTCCAGTTCTCTGGAGCAGGCTTGGGCTAAGTAGGCTCTGCAGCCGGAGAAACCCGGCTACGCAGCGGCGGAAAGTTTTACTTGGTAAGGGGCGGGGCCTGTTTGGGTGCCGCCCTCTTAGAATTGGGACGCATACTACGAGGTGCACGAGGGCAGCCCCTGTAATTTGCGGTGTGGCCGAACTGGCCACAAAGCACGCAATCGGGAGGAGAGGGAGTTTCAGGAGTGCGATTGCACTCCTTAGTGAAGTGAGGGACCAGGCACTTTACGCACCTGGGCGGACCGGCGCAGTTGGCCGCCGCATGCCCGTACAACTGGCACCGGTGGCACTGGCTGGGGTGACCGCGGCGATGAGGCATCTCGATTGAGATGCCAGAGAGGCCGCATATGGTGCTGACCTCTTTGAAGATCATCCTGGACTTTGGGACGTTGGCGAGAACCACCAATGCGAGAGAGTGACGCCTTCCGTACTTGCTGTGCATTTTATGCACCGCGAGTGCCGGGAAGCCTTGGGACTGCAGATCCTCTGGGATAGCCTCGTTCGATAATTCGAACGGGACTCCCCTGAGTACCGCTCTGATCTTACGCGCTTCTGGAAGAGCGTAAGTGTGGTAAGCATATTGCTTACCGGTGAGGAGCTTGGTTAGGGCTCGGAAATCGTCTATCGACGCGACTATGATTGTAATTGATTCACCCGAGTTGGTCGCTCGTGTGTAATGGATCTTGTGCTCTTTGCACAAAGTCGAAACCTCGGACCATTTTCCCTTTTCCCGAAGGAATACGGGTGGTGGGATCTGAGGCTTGACTGAAGCCGGGGTAGGGGGTGGAGTCACTTTGAGTGACATTAATGGGGCCGGGGCGGGTGTTGCAGGCACCGGGGTTGCTGGCGTTGAAGTCGCTGCGGTGGGTGTTGAAGACGGGCGTTGAAGACGCCGGGGCTTGTTTCGAGCGCTTCTTAACAAGGGTGAATGAGGGTGGCTCAGAGCCAGTTGGGGTGGCGTCCGAGGATGACTCGGTCGAAGGTGCGCGCTTGCGGCGCGAAGGGGCGTCTATTTCACACTTCATGTCACTGGAGGAGGGGGATGCGGGAGGGCCTAAGACCAGAGGGGTCTGAGGGGCTTGTTGGGGTGTCACAGAGACTATATAGTCTGTTAGGATTTGAGGAATTATAATCTCTCGGGTTTTGAGGGCCTCAAAAAACACCTGAAGGGAGGCCATAAGGGCAGGCGAGTCCATATCGGCGGGTTGGGGAGGGACAACAATATATAATTATATATACTATGAACCTACCAACGATGGCTAACTTCCTAAAACCTTCCTACACGCGGTAGGGGGGTTGGGGACGACGCGGAGAACTTACTCGAACACGAAGTCTCGAAGTTCTGGAACGCATAGCTTGCCGGAGCGGCGACGGCGACGCAGGTCGGCGACGACGGGCTGCAGGCGACGAACGAAGATTCGTCGTGAAAACGACGGTTCTATGAAATTTAGGAAGATACGGTGAAGTCAATCTCCGACCAAATGTCATTATATACTCGCGGTGGTATTCGTAATTCGTTTATACACGATCCAATGCTCTAACGAATGCTAGATGACAATTTGTTGTATATATATTAGTACATATAGTTAAGAATTTCGACAAAAAGAGAGCCGAAAGGTTTTTTCCCGCCAGTTTTTAAAACCCTTTCATATCTTTTAAAAGGCGAAGTTAAGGTGTACTCACGCTTAGATGAATTAAAACAAGACATTTATCAAGTGTAAAACCATTTTTACCTATAATGAAAAAAAATTTGATTATTTTTTATTTTATTTTATTGAAATACGTTCTTAATCTTGAGTTTCAGGCATAAAAATATCCAGATACCAGTTTTGAATCAAGAAATAAGCAGGTTTGCGTTAAAAAGTTGGTTTTTGAAATGGGCAAAATCTAATCAAGTTATCGCAAAATCTCAACTACACTGTTTCCTACGAGGTTTTCAAAAAACAACTTTACAAAAAAAAAATGCAACAAATAAGTGCCAGACTGATGGTTTCAACAGTTATACAAACTATTATCTGCAAACTTGCTCTAAACTACGCGACATAATTGCTGTAGCAGTTGCTAAATAGCTGTAACGCAATACACCGTTTAAGTTTTGTCTATTAAATAACTGGGTATGTTTTGACAGTTTGACAAGATGGAGTCGCGAGCGTAAATGACACTGCTATAATAAATATGTTTGTAATTATGACAGATAATAACAGTAGACAAATATAGGGGTGAAAGTGACAAGAGATATCACTTCATTTTCCTGAAACTAAACAAGATCTTAGAAAACTAATTAAAGTTACACGAAACTTGTCGCGTGCTCGTAAAATTAGTAGCAAGTAGAATAATATATAACAAAACCAATGAAACGTTTGTGCAATTGTTTTTATCTTTAACAGATAGTTTTCATTGTGAGTTTAAAGGACTTAAAATTCAAAACTCTTTTTATCAGGGATAAACTCATATTTTTTATAAATTACTTGTGTTATTTTAAAATAGTGTTTGTTTGCAAATGGACTCAACAATGGACGTTATTGTTCCATTGCTGCTCCTATGTAATTATGGTAATAGTGAACTAGCTACCGGTAGCCGAGCTACTTAATGGAGAGCTGGTCTCTCGGTAGCAAATTTGCATTCAAGACTCCAGCTTTTAACTAAATTATAAACAGTCATTCAACAAAGAGGTATTCTGAAAGTTTTTTGCTAATACAAATTTTAAAAACCAGGCATAACTTTTCAAAGGCGAAGTACACAGACCCACGTCAAACTTATAACACCCCTTTTTCTTCAGTTTGCGATTAAAATAAACTACATTGTATTTTTAATGTTAATGCACCTACATAGACAAACTAAGGGCTGAATGTTCAATTGTCAGATAAATTTCATGTAGAGAATAACTTTCACATCTGACAGAACTTTCCGTAGAAATGATGGCAAACTCTCTAAACTATTCTACTTACAAAAGTTATCTGAGCATTGAACAAACGATCCTTAAACACGCAAATATGAGTCCCGCTTACATACGAGTACATTCCTGTGTCTTAAAAAGCGCGCGCAATTTTATATGTTTATGTTTGTGAACAAGATTATGCGGGCTCGTATTACGTTCGTTAGGGAGTCAAGGCAATGTAATAAAAAATTGGCGGCGAGATTTTGACTACTCTTAAAATACAACTTAATTAACAAGAAATATGCTCATTCTTGTTTAAGCTTTCGATCAAAAACTGGTAGCTAAGACAAAGAATATAATATATTACATGTATTGACATATTACTCGAATCGATAAAAAAATATGTCATTATGTTGTTAGTACGCAGAACACATGCACCACATCCAACATAAGACGAACACACCAGTTCTATTAGGGTGTTACCACAGCAATCGATCGACCGTCGTTGCTTGTTCCATTCTACCATCGATCGACGTCGGTCGATTGGTGTAGTAACTCCCTTAGAAAGCATAACCTGTATTTATGACCACTGGCGCATGACCCTGGAGCACCAACGTAATCATGACCCATCTACGCAGTAATCAAGTAAGTAAATTCACTCCTTTAGGAAAAAAATATTGAATTAACATTGTAACCCCTTTCTTCTTTAACCCAGCAGAATATAATTTTCCTTATTGAATATTTAAAACTGCACAAATTCAGGAGAGTTTTATTATAATACAATGTATACCAATCTCCATATTTAAACCGACATTACATTCACTTAAAAAAATAGTGAAACAATTTATGTACTGTATTATTAATGTTTAAGATATTTTGAAGAAATTCATTTTAAAACAGATGATATTAAGTGTAAGCTTAGTATTTTGGAATTGGTTCCAAATGAAATCATTTTTATTTTAGATCTTAGTTAATTTTCGCTTAGTACAAAGAACATAGACCGGGTAAATAAAATACATAATTTTTTCTGAGTCTATCCAGTACTAATTTTCTTTCAACTAAATTGTTAGTTATTACCACCCCACTTAAGCTTCAGCTTCGCATTAAATAAATGTTCGTACCGGTTATTAAAACTAACGTATGTTGATGACGTAGCAACTGCAGAAAAAGCCAGCAAACCCCGCATTAAACTAATTAAAAACAACCTTTCCTTTAGTTATTAGAATGTTTACATTACAGACAGTAGAAAGCGATTAAAAGGGCTTACTTCCAATTAGTCCACAATCCAGCCAAGTTATTGCTTTTTACATTTTCTTTGACATATTGCAATAAACAAATACCGACAAGTACTTAATACTCTCTAATTATATTATATTACTAGCGACCCGGTAAAAAAATAAATTATAAAAACACCTAACTAATCTATTGACCATTGATGATATTTACACAATCAAACGTATGTATACAACTATTCATTTTGATTTAGAACTTATAAAAGTAAAATTGTCTAGCTTCCATTCCATGTATTGTTCTTTTTGGTAGGTTAAATATGATCATGTCATATATCATTTATAATTAATTATTAGTTTAAGTCATTGTTAGTGTTATATTTGGTTTTAGCCTGTAATATATCTCAATGCCCAGCGGAATTTATTTTTCGGCAACTTTTAATTTTAATATTTGTACACTGTTTCCCCAATAGGTACGCGACACTGGCAGAAATAGCCCGCCACACAAATCGGGGCTGATTGCCATTTTTCAACTAACTAACTAACTAACTAATGGAAGTCCATGTATTGACGGCCTGTTTGGTATGGAGGTAAGTGGCCTTGCCTTTCATTCCAGAGGTCCCGGGTTCGAATCCTGGTAGGGGCAGATATTTTATCATGTTTGCTTTCTAGTCATGGATGTGTATGAACGTTTATTTAAGTTTATTTCTAATATATAAAAAAATATCTATGTGTGTTTATATATTTTTTTATTGTTTATTGTTTAGTTTATTTATCCGTTATCTAGTATCCATAACACAAGTTCTTAATGATACTTATTTTGGACTAGATAATGTGGTATGATTGTTAGAAATACTTATTTATTGTATTTTAAACAAATCACAGAACTGGTACAGAATACACATAAACCCCGTTCTTGAATCACTCCATCTATTGGAGAAACGGTATAAAAATCCATGGGGTAGTTTTTGAGTTCATTGCGTCTAGACACACAGAGAAACTCGGCCGAGGACTTTGTTTTAAAATATTTAGTGATATAATGAGATAATTAAAAAAATATGTGAAAAAAATTAATATTCCTTGTGTTAAATTGTATGGTATCCATAACACAAGCTCTGCTTACTTTGGGGCCATACAGTTAGTGTGTTTGTCTGGGGATTTATTATTATTATTAACAGGGGGGAATAAATATAAAAATAATAATATACGTATATAAATTTAAACAACCATGACCCAAGAACAAACAGCTATGTTCATCGCACAAATGAATGCCCCGACCAGGACTCGAACCTGGGTCCTTCGGCGTATGAGGCAGAGCTACTATTGCTGACGCCATTCGGCTGTTTTAAGAATTTTGGGACAATAGTAGCCAATGTGATCGGAAGTGCTATTTCACCTATACCCTATACCTATCTTTTCATTTATATACTAAACATCAAAATTCGCCCGTATTGCGTAGAACAAACACCCATATATTAACTTTCAATTTCTATTTTTTTAATGGGCTTTGTTTCGAGTTCAAAACGTATTTAATTTTTTATTTATTATGTAGGTGTCAAAAATAAAACAATAAAATCTTAAAATATACCATAAAAGAAAAAAACGTGTATTTCAAATACATTGTAGATTCTACGTCCTTTTTTTGTTTGAATTATTTTTGCATTATAATGGAGATACAATTTTGCGATTACGAACGTCAATTTATGGAATTATGGGTGAGCCTTAAAAAAATAAAAAAATATTCAATTTATATTTAATATATTCTGAAAGAGGTTTTCTATGGATATTATGAACATATGTAATAGTTGGTTTGAACAAAGTTACTATCAGTTGAACAAGCTTGAGTAAATTTTTTTGTAAGAGTGCCCATTCTGTTACAGAAATTATATTTTATTTGGATATTAATTATGGTGCATAAACAGTAATTTTCTGTAATAAAATTGCTTTAATAATTTAAACTACGACCGTCCCAAACATTGCCTATCAAACATTTTAACAGACCTGATAAAGTTATATATTAATGCTAGTTATACTTATATAATAATTGTATTGTCTAGAATTTAAATTTAAAAAAATTATAGCTCTTTAAACCGCGTACAAAATTTCTATCAAACAACTAAGGCCGAAATTTTTAAATCGTGCCCAGACTTACCTCAGCTAATGGTCGAATGAAAAGCTCCCATTTTGACAGAATTGGCGGTACATGTTTTAAGAATATGAATGCTTTGTTACATAAAAACAAAGTCGCTTTTTATTTGACTATTTAGCTGGGATCGTTCTGAGAATAATTAATAGAATTTCGCCTTCTTTGTTTTCTGGAGTAATAAATATATCATAACAGATAAGACAGATAAGATATTATCTTTATAATGAGGTTTAGGTGATCTAATACAATTGTTTTGAGTGATTTAGATCAAAGTCAAATGCAATTAATAATAATAATAAATAAATCCCCAGACAAACACACCAACTGTATTGCCCCAAAGTAAGCAGAGCTTGTGTTATAGAAGACCATACAGCGAACTGGGAGGAGGGACCTAGAATAAACATACATATATTAATATCAACAACCATGACCCGAGAGCAAACATCTGTGTTCATCACACAAATGAATGCCCCGGCCAGGACTCGAACCTGAGACAGGGCTACTGACCACTACGCTACCGGCCGTCACCCGAATTATATTAAGGGTTACATTTATTTATTTATTTATGTACACGTTATTGTTTACCCTTAAAGAAATGATAGTATTGAATGCAAACGAATAGGGATTTTTGCAATTGACCGACTTATCATATTAAATAGTGATTTCTTTCAGACAACCGCTGGAAAATGAAATTTGAAAGTGAGTACAAAAAAGTAGTACCTATTATAAAAAATATTATATATATTTTTTTATTGATGGTATTATAATGGTGAGTACTTCTAAATAATGCCATCGGAACTATTTTATAATTGAATTAACTGCTGTTATATTATCTGCTTTTACTATGATAGGAAAAGACTTAAAAAAGCCCTCCATCACAAAAATCAAACCATCCAGACGAAGTAGATCAAGTTCAAGTAAACAGAGATAATTTTCAAAGCAGTCAAAATACTCTTAAATTGCACTAATAAAGGCTGACTTAAATATTTAAAACTCTTGATCGTTGTTTAAACCAAGTCTGTCTAGACAAGTCCCTTTGTTTCAACCTAAGTCAATGTTTAGACATCTCTTAAAATCTGTGGGATTTGTTGTCTATGTTTCCAATTTATAATCATAATATGGTTACTTTAGAATAAATAATCTAAATTCTAGTAAATAATTAGATTTAATATTTTTTACTGTACTAGTAGTCTATTATACTGATAAGCGCATAAAACAACAGGAAAAAAATTTGAACTAGTTGTACATTAATGCTCGTTCCGTCCCATGACTACATGAGTAGATAAACAGAACAGAGACAAAGCTCCATAAAACCGCACGAATCGGTTGCACTACTACAAGCACGCGGGGCATGTGTGCGTGACCACTGGCCGCTTGTCACGTACGCAGCGAGACAGGTCAAAAGACATTGTCAAAAGGCACAGCCAGTTGACAATCTCGTGGTCATTGCGACGCACGTTGTTTGTTTTGTTAGTTGCAAGTTTGATTATTTTAATGTAAAAACGTTGTTTTTTTATTAATAATTGTTGTTTATTGTACTGTGTGTATGAATAGATCTAGAAAAAATAAAATTGAATTGTTCGAGCCAAAGTTTCGCGAATATTTCGATCTTGAAATAAATATTGTCTATATTGGCAATGAAATACTTAAGCGTATTAAAGATTGTAAATTTGATATGCCATGTGAGTGTTTCCCGTTAGCTTACTTGAAAAAACTATATGTTAAATTCAAAGTTTACCACACCGTCAAAAGAAACAATAAATTATTTTAAAAAAACAAAAATTATAAAAGACAATTATTAGAGTGAGTGATTTGTAAAGTATTCTATCATACTGAATAATGAAACTATTTAACAAATTTTTTGTTTAATTCGTCTTAAACCTATTGTGACAACCCTACCAAAATAGGTAACAATTTTTCACGTTCTTAAGAAGCTTTGGCTCTGTTCCGTTTATCTACTCATGTGCCTAAATGACCCTGCATGCACGCACACACACGCACGTACGCCCCCACACACACTCAAACATTTTAAAATACAGCGCATAACTTTTTTATTTTAACATAAGAGCTTCACAACCCATCTCATACTCACATTATAAAAATCACAAAATACCCCACAACCATATTTTTCACCCCTTATTTACCACCAATACCACCACTGCAAGTGTAAACCCGTTTGAAACGCAAAGCTTATTAATTTGAAACTACCCTCATCAAATAACCGACTCTCTAAGGAGGGCGCCAGTTCTGCCAGCTAATTACTGCGACCACCTCCGGCCAGGGAAATCAGGCTCCGATATTCTAATTTTTATTAAGTCCTGGTATTATTAAATTGTTAGGCAATTTATTGGACAAGAAAAATTTTATTTGATGAGAACGGGAGAGTAAATCCTGCTTATAGGTTGGAGATATTGTTTATACCGCTAAGTAGAATTTCTTTTTTAGTTGATTGAAATTTTAGTTTGGATTTTTCTGTTTTCCTTAATCAAATAGGTGTAATAAAGATTAAAATAAAAAATATAAATAGGCAGGGTAAAATATTCAACGCTTTTTTTTTACATAAACTGGAAAATTCGTCTTAAAATGAGCATAAATAAAAAAAACAACGCCATTTTGACGCGTAGTATTGAGGTTTAGAGAGGCTGTTTTGTTTCTGTTTTTGAAAAATAAAATATAAATACTTTGGACACAGCTTGGCTGTGACATGACATTAGCACGCACTTAGCTGGCTTGTGATTGTTTCTTTCATCTCATAGTAAAATTGTCTAGCTTCCATTCCATGTATTGTTTGTTCTTTTTGGTAGGTTTAGTATGATCATGGCATATATCATTTATAATTAATCACTAGTTTAAGTCATATTTTGTTTTAGCCTGTAATATATCTCAATGCCCAGCGGAATTTATTTTTGGCAACTTTTAGTTTTAATATTTGTACACTGTTTCACTGTTTTGACGGCCTGTTTGGTATGGAGGTAAGGTGCCTTGCCTTTCATGCCAGAGGTCCCGGGTTCGAATCCTGGTAGGGGCAGATAGTGAATCATATTTACTTTCTAGTTATGGATGTGTATTATTTAAGTTTATTTCTAATATTAATATATAAAAAAAATATATCTATGTGTGTTTATATATTTCTTAAGTTTATTTATCCGTTATCTAGTATCCATTACACAAGTTCTTAATGATACTTAATTTGGGCTAGATAATGTGCTGTGTAAGTAAGAAATATTTATTTATTATTATTTATTACTGTTTCACCAATAGGTACGCGACACTGGCCGAGAAATAGCCCGCCACACCAATCGCGGCTGATTGCCATTTTTCAATTAACTAACTAACTAATGGGAGTCCAGTTATTGAACATTTATGACGAAATAACACCGAGAGTTTCTTTTCCGTCGTCTTTGTTCCCTCGCAGTCGTCCTATGATACCGTTTTAAAGCTGAAATACAAAGTTGTATCGTTCGATTTTCATTAAGCATTACCATTTTTAAACGTATACTGAAATATAATATTTGGTGTTTGTAGAATGCTAAATAAAAACAGTTTCCCACGAACAGAGTTTGATATGATAAAGGTAACTAATTTTACTTAATGATAATATGTTAATAATTAAAAAATAAATTTATATTTTCACAATATTTCTTTTATATAAAGACTTATTTGCTGTAATAATAATGTAGATTAAGCAATATCCAAAATGCTAAATACTTTGAAGTAGAGTATAAAATAATGGTTGAGGAGGGCGATGGCAGACAGCATTCTCGCTCCGATCGCCACGCGGTGCGGACGTGCAAGACCCAGTTCTCCGTTGATCGGTCCCTTCCCGATATT
Source organism: Marasmarcha lunaedactyla (assembly GCA_923062675.1). Taxonomy (NCBI): domain Eukaryota; kingdom Metazoa; phylum Arthropoda; class Insecta; order Lepidoptera; family Pterophoridae; genus Marasmarcha; species Marasmarcha lunaedactyla. Next base: position 3,990,747 of record OV281354.1, read on the forward strand.
CCGTGGCGCTCAGTCTACTGACGTCACGGTTTAGCGTGTTGGTTCCGTGCTACGGTTTCCAAGGTTTTTCTACTCCCTCTGAGTGCTATCGAAGTGCGATTTTTCTTTGTGACTAAGCCCCTTAGTCTTCAAAGTGCTGTGCTAAGTTGTGTTGTGCTTGTGCTGAGTGCAGTGTTGTGCCCAGCGTAAGTAGTCTGGTTTCAGTACAAAGGATACTTAACGGTGACAACGAATTTGTACTGCACCAGTCCTTTTATTTTTATTTTATTTCTCTATTTTATTTATTTTTCTTTTCTCCTACTTTCATATTTATTTTTATCATATCTGTGTGTTTTCGTGTGTATTTGTCCTTTCTGTCGGTAAAGGTTGACCCTAACGCGGTCAACTCTTTACCTGCGTACCCTCATTTTAGGTTTCTAGGTAGCGGCCTTCGGCGTACTACGGTCAGTTTTAAGTTATTCTCCCCAGCCCCCCTACCGCTGGTAGGGAGGTTAGCCGCTAGGGTTCGCTAGGTTTTATTTAGGAACTCTAGGCATATATATATTGTTGTCCCTCCCCAATCCCTCCGCAATGGCTTCCCTAAGCTCTGATAAGATTAGGAAGAAGTTACTTGAAAGCATGTGCTGAAAGCATGTCTATAAATGCTGATAAGTATCGTTTCATGGATTCTCTTATCCCGCATATCATGGCGTTAATTCCCTTAATGGACCCTCAGGCCACCCCAGTTCCCCAGACCCCTCTGGTGTTAGGCCCTCCAGCGTCCCCTTCCTCCAGTGACATGGAGTGCGAAGTAGTCGCCCCTCCGTGCCACAAGCGCGCACCGGCGACCGAGTCATCCTCGGACGCCACCCCAACTGGCCCTGAGTCTCCCTCTTTTACGCTTGTTAAGAAGCGCTGTAAGAAGCGCTCGAAACAAGCCGCGGCGCCCTCGGTGCCCGTCCCTACACCCCCTGCGGCGTCTTCAACGCCAGCTGCCTCGGTGTCTTCAACACCCGCTCCGGCCCCAACTTCTGTCAAGGCCAAGGTCCCACCACCCGTTTTCCTTCGGGAAAAGAGTAAATGGACTGAGGTCTCGACATTGTGCAATGAGCACAAGATCCATTACACCCGAGCGGCCAACTCGGGTGAATCTATTAAAATCTTAGTCTCGTCGATAGACGACTTTCGTGCTTTAACAAAGCTCCTCACCGATAAGCAATATGCTTATCACACTTATGCTCTGTCAGAAGAGCGTAAGATCAGAGCGGTACTCAGGGGAGTCCCGTTCGAATTATCGAACGAGGCTATCCTGGAGGATCTGCAGTCCCAAGGCTTCCCGGCACTCGCGGTGCATAAAATGCACAGCAAGTACGGGAGGCGTCACCCTCTCGCTTTGGTGGTTCTTGCCAACGTCCCCAAGTCCAGGGAGATCCTCAAAGGGGTTAGCACTATATGCGGCCTCTCTGGGATCTCGATCGAGGCGCCTCATCGCCGCGGTCATCCCGGCCAGTGCCATCGGTGCCAGTTGTACGGGCACGCGGCGGCCAACTGCCGCGCACCGCCCAGGTGCGTCAAGTGCCTGGTCCCTCACTTCACTAAGGAGTGCAATCGCACTCCTGAAACTCCCTCTCCTCCCGATTGCGTGCTTTGTGGCCAGTCCGGCCACACCGCAAATTACAGGGGCTGCCCTCGTGCACCCCGTTGTATGCGTTCCAATTCCAAGAGGGCGGCACCCAAACAGGCCCCGCCCCTTTCTCAGGAAAACTTTCCGCCGCTGCGTAGTCGGGTTCCTCCGGCTGCAAAGCCTACACAGTCCAGGCCTGCTCCAGAAAACTGGAGGCTGCGCCCCGCATCGAATCCCATCCCGGCTCCTCGCCCATACAAACCCACTCCTCAATCCTCCGTAGCAGACGATATGCGTATCGTCTGCGACGCTATGAAAAATATCGATGTTAGTGAAATCGCAGTCTTAGCCCGTAAACTTAGGGCTTCACGTTCTGTGACAGAGCGCTTGCTAGCTCTGGCGGAGCATAGTTCCCTTCTCAATTCATTATAGGTTCATTTAAATGAATTGATCCCTAAATCATGCTTCGGCCGACCTCTGCGCAGCCCCGGCTTCACCGGAGGCGTCCCAGAACGGCCACCAACTCATGTCCCTTTGAGCACCTTCAGTGCAACTTTCACTACAGGCGGAAGACCCGCTAGCGGGTCTCCGCCAGCGCGCCCAACTTCCCGACGGGTGTCGCTTCCGATGAAGGCTAACGGTAATAACTACAGCCAACAGGTGGTTTTTAGTGGGTAGGTGCCATTCCGGTGAGTCCCACATAACCCCCCCGCAGAGGAATTTACCTGCGGGCGGTATGCATGACGCATCTAACACCTACCTCCCGCGAGGGTGCCTCGGCAGCAAAAAAAAAAAAAAAAAGGGCGATGGCTGGATCCCGCGTTAACTCGTGAACGGGTGCCGTTTGAGGGTGTTCGTCGTTTGGATACTTGCGGGGAGCGAGATTTGCCGAGCTAACAGATGCAGATAAGAATAATTTTGTATTGACATAGAGAGACTCTGTAAATGTATTTAGAAAAAAATATACCCGTAAAGTTTCTTTCCAGTTCTTCTTCACGAAGGTTTTTTCGAACTGGTGGTAGAATCATGTTTTATTTGACGTCAATCAGAACAAGTAATTGTCAATGTTGAGAAAAATAAAGATTTCATATTCATTTCATTTCAAGACTCTTAATATAAACTCTTAAGACATTTAATATGCGTATTAAAAAATCCTATCTAGTAATCTCCCTGAGTGCACGACAAGCCTGACAGAACAAGTAATAATTAGAGCCGGCAATACTAGGGTATAATCTGCCGAGCGTTTCCTTTGACCACGTTTACCGCCAAAGTCAATTTCGTAGTCAATGAAATGGTTTTAGTATTAGAGACAATTGTTTTAATTGGAAGGACGGGCTAGTCTTTTGGTTAGCTTTAGGTATGATAATACTTTTGTATTTTGCATGCGTTTGTATTGTCTGAACGTCTGATTTGGTGAAAAGTAAAGGTACAGGCTCGTCGAAGATATCGCGGTAGGTATATATAAGGTCCAACGCTTGTTGCTGATTGTACGAAAGGTTCTAAATTCTTTTAGGCACACAAAGTTACACATATTCATTAAACAACCAGGTTCCAGTTTCGAGTCCAGGCAGGGGCATTCATTTGTGTGATGAACACAGATGTTTGTTCTCGGGTCATGGTTGTTTGTATTTATATATGTATGTTTATTCTGGGTTCCCCCCCAGTTCACAAGCTCTGCTTATTTTGGGGCAATTATTATTATTATTATTATGTATAAAAGCGTGAAACGTGCCTAATCCAGTGTGTTACGAGAACAGTAACTCATATAGGTAATCTATAAATTACATCGCATAACAGAGTTAGCCTTTCTTTAAAACCCTACATATCTGTCCTAATTAGTATATCGTGTTGTACATATCCACGTAGTACTATTCTCCCTACAACCAAAAGGAACATTAATTCTAACTAAGATATTAAATCAAAAATAAAACTATTAGGTGTGAAATCCAGAAATCTGAGATAACATTTCATAGACCACGGTGTAAACGATTCATCTTTCTTAACACACACAGTGGTCCGGATGGTACTAAAGTGGGACATAATTAATGATGTTATACCCGCACGCTGGGACCTGGATGTCAAGCGGTTTGAGCATTAGATCAGAAGAAACTCTGCTACGTATTTTTGACCAATGTGAACCTTATGTAGGTAGGAAATAAGAAATAATGCAACTGCAAGATAAAGTTATACAGTTAAGTGAATCCAGCTCTTTGTTCTTGTAAACAGTTTGAGCTGTGATGTATAGCGCTTGTGGTTTAGAAGTGTACTTAAGTTTGATGGAGATTCCTAGTAGTTATTATATTCTTTATATTTTTTGGTAGATAAAAGTATTCCAGACTTTTTTAAATTTACCCCATTTGTATATGGCAGGCAACGTATATTAATTAGTAGGGATATACGTAGATAAAATGTTATAATTTAAACGTAAATAAGTAACTTACCTATCGAACTAATTAAATTTTTATCAAATAATAATTATAAAAGAACGCGACCTTTGTTTGGGGCATGATTGTTTGTATTTATATACTGCATGTTTATTCTGGGTTCTCCTCCAGTTCACTGTATGGTCATCCATAACACCAGCGCTGCTTATTCGGGGCCATTTTGTCTGGTCATTATTATTATTATTATTACTGATTTTTTTTCTGACGTTATCATAATCTACTAATAGCACATTTTATTCACTGAGAATCAAAGATACATAGCTTAGGCAAAATTGGGATGAAAACAGCGCTTTTAAAAAAGGTTTACACCTTCAAATATGTCGTTTCTAGATTACTAGGATTTAAATTTGTATTCCTTATTTCAATTGCACGTGCAGGTTAATAAATTTATTACAGCGGCCTCAACCGAGGATGTCCCAGGCTCGAGTCCTGGTCGGGGCATTCATTTGTGTGATCAACACAAATGTTTGTTCTCTGGTCATGGTGGCTTATATTCCTACAAGTATGTTTAGTCTGATATTCAACTAATTCGCTGTGTGGTCGTCCATAACACAAGCTCTGCTTACTTTGGTGCCATGCAGTTGGTGTGTTTGTGGAGGGATTTATTTATCATCGAAATGATTTATCTTCTTTCATTCAGCTTAGTTCGTTTTACAATACCAGTTTCGACAAGCACTAATACACAACCCGCATTCTACCCTAACCACCTTAAACTCACAAGACCTGTCAAAATCAAGTTAACAAATGTCGTAACCCATATATTTGGTCACCTATATCACACAGGTAACCTAAAACCGTGTAGAGACCGAGCTGAGAGCAACGAGCGTACACAGTGGTCCAAATGCCAACTCGCCCATGTACATATGAAATTAATGATCAACCAACAGCCGCTTTGACGATGGTCCTATATTTGCTTGATGTTGCACTCGGCCCACTGTTCGGATAGATTAATTCTTTATGAGCACGGCCTGAAATTCGCTATTTCGTCGTAACGGAAATTGCTAATTTATATTCGTGCTTTTGATACATTACAGTTACATAGAATTGGTAGGTTCTAAGTAAAACGTTAAGTTGATAGCTAGAAGATCTTAAATCATTTACATTTTTACAATAGACACAAAAAATGTAAATGGTTAATATAAGAACGGTCAGTATCTTAGAAAGGCGCGAAAATGTGATATCGAACTTCAGCAGCAAAACTTAAAATGATTAAAAGTTAGCATTCGAAAACTGTTTTCCTTCGTATGTTGGAATATATATCATATTAGTTCCAGCCGGTACACAGTGGATCTGAGCCAAGTTTTTATGAAAAAACCATATTTTTACTTGAAAATAAATCTTTCACGGAAAAGAGGGTTCCAGCAACTAGGTAAGTCGTCTGGAGTAAATAATGTTTTGCCGTAACATAAGCTCGACGTATTGAAAAAGGTTTTTAAATATTATTAAAATGTTAGTAAAATATGTTGGGAGAAGTTTTATGGATTTATACTTCAAGATTGTTGGGAAACAAGGATTAGAAAGACGACTCATGTTTCGTTAAGAACACTTGAACTAAAAACAAGAACACTTTCAGAAAAGGTTAAGTATGTACTGGTAGTATTATTTAGTAGATAGTAGTATTTAAGTACTTTTAAGACGCTAAGTAGTTAGTAGCAGTTTTCAGTTACTGTTATTTTACTGGCTGCTGTTAAGAAGGGTTTCTTTCCTCTTCACATAAGCACTGACTTTAGTTAGTTGTTTAGTATAAAAAGAACTGGTGTACATAAAAGGCTGTTAAAGAAGTATCATAAAAAATCCTTTGAATAAAAAAAATAATAAAAAAATATATAATTTTATTTATTTTTATATTTTATTATAAAAGATAAGCTAACAGCCAATTTGACAAAATTAACACTTACTTAAACGACTAAAAGCTAATTATAAGCTTTCACAATTGGTCATAATTACTCTAAATTATAAACCGGTTACAGCGCGCTAACAATAAATAATTTACTTTGGGCAAATAAACTTATGCACAAAAAATACATAAATAGTAAATTAAAGTTAAAATTACACATATAAATTGCGTTCACTTAGTTAAAAGTATTTTTTTAATAGTATACTTGGGGTCTAACGCACAGTAGCTAAGCACCATTTTGTATTTGACTGAACAGATTAAAACCAATATTGGTATGTTTTGAACAGCCACAAACTATAGGTGGTTTGAGTATCAAGTATCAAAACCATAACTTCTGACTTCATCAAATACCTATACCATGTAAATCCGGAATTTATTTCCATTCATGCATCATACGCCAATCGCTAGATATCTAACTCACCGTAGTTCACTGGCACTAGCTTGTCCTCAAACATCAACGATCAATTTCCTGATATCGAGTCGAATTACACTTCCCGTCCATACAACGCAATCACAATAGCTTCGAAGGAGAAAGTCACTTGAGGATTCGAGAGTAATACATTGTTTTATTTACTGCTTAGGCTTTTAAAAGCACGGAAACAATTCTTTTTTAGGTGTTTTATAAAAGCAATTTTAACCCTTGAATGGTGTGTGGATGACGATAGTTACCAAACGGTTTTAGAAACCAAGTTTTCATAAATAGCGGTTATAGTAATTTTGTTCGACGAAAGAATTTTTTTTATAAATCATCTTTTATAGATGGATACGAAATGTCAAGTAATGGTAATTTTAGCTTTATAATTATATACCTAGTATACTTTTCTGATAATCCACACAAACACGTATTCTACGCACATCGCTTTTTAAAACAAAAAGAAAGATTTTTAAAACTGCACCTGATCCTCTAAGTTTCATCGCCGCCGTTCATAAAAATGAAAACCTTCATGAAAATATGACATGAAAATTGTCGTAAAATATATATATTCATACCTTCCGATGGTAAAATTCTGAAGTATACAGTTGACTCGTAAAATATTTACCTGCGAAAAGAGAAAAGAGCTATTATTAAAACCTCGAAAATAAGTATCTGCGAATTATCTTTCGCTTCCATCACTAGTAATGTTCATGAACAAAAGCTTTGCAGTTTAAGTTTTTAAATCCTTGGGTTATTCAGAGGTGGTGTAGATATCAGTTACGAAGCACAATATGGATAACTGAAAATTAAAAGTAGTTGAAGTATATCAAACTAAAATAAGCCGTTAAATATCATACAAAACATTATAAATAAGGCTTTACATGTTATTAAGTCTTTTTTAATACTAAATCTTCATCTTAATAAGGAAAAAGATCTTGTAAATAATACATTTTCTGCTCACGTCTTGTAATACAAACCCTAGACTCGGCTAATGAGATTAGCTTCGAGCCGTCATGATGGTATCTGGGGTACATCCGACCCCGCCCTAGCTCGGAGGGTTAGTACTACCTAATAACAAAGCTTAAATTGGAGGATAGGGTAGGATTTCCCTTCTGCATAGGTATTCTGTATAACCAAAGATCTTATAACTTATTTAAATAGGTGTATCTATCTTAATATACCTACACCTATCTAAATAAGATATATTAACTCTTGTTTGCACTATCAATCTCTATACAAAAAACATTGACGTAAACTTAATTTGAATTTGTACCTCATAAGTAATTATAGTAGAAAATTATATCTTTCAATCTGATTTTAGGCAATCTATACTATTTTGTCAGTATCTATATCGAATATATTAATTTCTACTTAGATGGGATGAAGTTAAAAAGAAAACGTGATAAATAAATAATAAATTAATTCGTATTGAAGCATAATTTAATTAATTCATTAAATATTTTAATCAAACAGGGGAAGATTAAACAGAAAACACAAGAGCACGATTCCAGAAAAGTTATGAAAAATAAAACGATATTTCGGCTACATTCCTCATAACAGCTGTTTGTAATGTTACATCAAATGTAATGATTTTTATGGTTATTTCTTTGTTTACTTGATCTTCCTACTTTAGTCCGAATATTCCGAGAAAAGTTTTGTAAAGGATTTTTACGTTTTGTGAAACCTTGTCCGGTCCTGTTCTTAATCATACTTTAAGTCAATAATTTTAAGGTACTTTTAGTTCTACCATTAAGATAGAATTTCAATTTAAATATTCAGTCGTTTCATTATTGAGGCGGCCAGGTGGCGTCAGTGGTTGCATACGCCGGAGGTCCCAGGTTCGAGTCCTGGCTGATGCTTTTTTTTGTATGATGGACACAGAATATGATTCATGATTGTTTATGTTCGTATTTGTATATTTATTCTGGTTCCCATCAATGTTCACTGTGTAGCCAGTGGCCATGGTTTATTTGTCCTATGGTAATACTAATGGTTTGTTTATGTGGGGATTTCAAAAGAATTTGTCGACTCCATGCGGAGTCCGCTTGTAACTCGCTCATCTTTTCGACCTCGTTTATAATCGGTTCAACTCAGTTACTCGCTATTGCGCACATGTTTCAGTAGAAGACCAGTATTGTTATTACCGTTGCAAGTTTAACGGAATCCGTGATGGTCCGCTCCGCCAGCAGTGGTAAGTAGGCATTGCGCTTATACGGTTACAAGCAGCAGCAAGCCCCATTTTGATCCGTTTCTTTAAAGACTAGAAATTCACAGAGGATCCATATTAAATGCAGGCAGAAATTAAAGACTGCTTTTCCATCGGTTATTCTTACCCAGAGAGAAATTGTCAAAGTTGATTTAAAATAAATGCGTCTGAAACTGATCTTACAATTGTTACGAGGGGCGGTTGGAAAAAGGAAATATTCACTGGGAGCCAGGTCGGACTGTAGGGTGGATGATTGATTTCTGGGTAGTGTCTTTTCAGGCATCCCTCACATTGCGAGCGGCGTGAACGGGCGCGTTGTCTTGCAGAAACAACACTTCTGAACAACTGCGTCACGTGATTGACCCAATAAATTGGCGTAGTATTGACCATCATTTGTTGCGGTTCCCTTAGGCAAGTAATCAATAAACAAAATTCCTTCGCTATCCCTAAAAATGGTCGCCATAATCTTGGAGGCCGTCTTTTCAACTTTAAACCTCTTTGGTGATCTTTCTCCCATTTTAATCCACTGCATAGACTCTTGTTTTGACTCCGAATCATACTGACGTATCCAGGTTTTGTCTACGGTTTCAATGCAATTACAAATTTCATCCAAATCGCTCTGACACAACTACAAAAAATCCTGACAACTCGCGAGTCGTCGTTGTTTGTCGAGCGGCGTGAGCATTTGCGGTAGTCAACGCGCGCTAATTGTATTCATGTGTAAATTTTGGTGCAAAATTTCCGCCCTGGTACATAAAAAAAATCTAATTTATAATTTCATACGGTGTTCCTGAGTTCATGAGAATTCCTTAGATGAATAAAATACATTTGAAATAATAAATCTAACAAACAATATTGTAATGCAACTTGTATTTCCTGATTTAATCCGGTCCAAACGAACAACATTAATAATGTTTATAAGAGACATAATACCTACTTTTTTGTAACTAGCGCGATCTGATGATCTTGAGAGCGGTACTTTTCCATAATGCTATATTCTTACATAAACAGAATCGCAGGAGTACAATAAAATATTATTGTTTGAACATTTTTTTGTTTATTTGTTTTAACAAAATTTGATTAAATTATAATTTCAATATTTGTTTCTCAACATTGATAATTACTTGTTCTTGTTAACGTAATATAAACATGAACATAATAAGTAATTAATAAGCAAGTTCACGGGTTTCGTTTTTTCAAAACAGGAATATATTAGAATTAGGTGTATCAATTAGGTTCTATGGTCAGCATTATATTTATAATCTATAAATAAAACAGTTTTAAAACAGAGAACAAAGAAGTTTCACGGTCGAAGTAAGTGCATATCAAGTTCAACCTTCACTTCTGAAAAGCTCTTATCACAAGGGCACTGAATTGCTTTTCTAACAACGTCGTCGAGCTCTTAAACACACGCTGGTTCTGCTAATACTTTATCAAAAGGTTCTAAGAATGATTCAAGAGATTTTGTTCCTAGAATCTGTTACCATTCTATATACTAAAACATTATATGAATGAGAAAATAATGAGTGATAGTGACAAATATCGATTTATAGACGAAACTGTAGTACTATCAAGAGATTTATGGTTATTTTGGTTATAAAGGAAAAAAGAAAATAATAAAATATAGACAAAATATTCACACAAAAAAGTGGATTTGGAAAATTTTAAGTTAATTGGCGCACTTTGCTTAAGACTGTCAACACTGGGTTTTAAGGTAACTCTTAACTGCAGAACTTATAACTAAAATAACTTGTACGTAGTTTTACTTGATTAGTTATACTTATATAATTAACATAAAAGGGCAGACAAATTTGGTAACTCAGAAATTTGTAAAGTTGAAGATCTCACCATGTTCTCACTTAATTAATTTAATTCAAATTAGGCGTTAGTACTGCTATCGAAAGAACAAAAAGTCATTTTCTTAATAATAACTTAATTTGTTTTTTCTTTAAGGCCCGGACAGCGGCAAAAGTGTTTTAAATTAAGTTTATTTATTTTTAGTTTTATAGATTTCTAAGAGATAGATTTCTAACCATTTTTATTCAATACTTTTTTAAGAGAATATTGTTTCTAATCAGGATCGCAATGCTTATTATTCGTGATAGCGTCGAAGTTGGAAAAAAAAATCAATTCTAGAGACTTTTCGATCGAGATATCACGAATATTAAGATATTAAGTGCTTATGCAAACTCGCATCTCTTATTCGAGAAACAATGTCACTGAAACCCCTTGAATTACTGGGATTGCTATATTATAAATTAACTTAGTATTTCATGAGAATAAATAAAAATACGATAGGACAAACGAAAGAGAAATAAAAATAAATACAGAAAGAATATTCTTTTAAGTTATTTAATTTTCTTCTTTATTTTACTATCTATAAACGATACTTCATGGTACGGGTTACGATACCCGATGTACATATGTTTCTTATTGTGTTATATTTGCTAGGGTTGGATTTTGAAATCCGCCACCGTTTCAAATGCGTTAACTTGCAATTTCTACTAATGAGTCTGTGCTGAGATAGCTGATACTATCTATCTCATTTATCTCGCTATGGATGGATATGTATATGTATCCATGCCATACTTTTTTTATTTTTTCGTGCTACGTCTGAGAGATATCTTTTTATGACGACGAAGAAGAGCGTTGTGACAACGTCTTTAAAACGAGTAGGTACAAAGTTTTGCGGCAGTTATTAGGTAGTTGATAAAATAGCTAATAATATGATGAAATCAAAATATTTTATGTCATTATTAGTTTACAACATGATAATAGAAACTCTTCATGAAATTCAAGTAAACAACTTTAAACTTCTTTTAAATGGTATCAAGAGTGGTCCACGAGGAAAAAAGCGCGCGAAAGCAAACTTCTCGGCATTCTTTTATTTAAAACAATGTTTTCTACATGAAAACGAAGGTGACTAATTTGACTACGACACGAAAGAAAGAAACACATGACAGGAAATTGTGTAGTAGCCAAGCCGTTTACACCGTAGTTATATTTTATTTTTCACAAACAAACAGAAATAGCCTGTGGGGCCTTCAATCCCCTTTTGTCACCAAATAATCTTTGATTTTAATAAGCTTTTTGACATAGTGTTTCCTTATTAGTTTGCTTGAACTTATAACAATTATGATGAAGTATTTAACATTAAAATAAGGTTATATTGAGTGCGTCACAAATGTAGTATGATTGCTAATACGCATTCTAGTGATCAACTAAAACGTGTCAAACTTAAGGCTGAACCCAGAGACGAAAAGCGCTTAGGCCGTTCTTTGTTAAAGATTTTGCTCAGCAAATATAGACTTAGATGAAGTATACATAAAATAAAAATTAATTTAGCAAAACCTATACTTAGGAGTCTCAGTTACTACGTGAAGTCAGTGAGCGCAAATGAGTAAATTGAGATATTGGCATAAAATGCAATAAAAGTCTTGTCAAGTGTAAAAGTTATCTGAGCATTGAACAATCAGCCCCATGTACACAATTTTATTGCTTGATAAAAATAGTGGCTAAAGTGGCATTTCATGGGAAAATAGAATTCCTAATATATTAAATTTGCTCGATATATTAAATAACATCATTGTAGACATTGGGTACGATTTTCATGACGTTTCAGAAATATCTTCACCATATTTTCTTGGATTTCGTTCGGATAACTTCCTGCGGGAGTGGTATGATAAATGACACCATCGAACGTATCCTAGAAATATGAATTTCACTGCGTATTGGAAAAATATGTGATATTACACGCTTGCGTGATAAAGTTGTCATAAAATGTTTTCTTAAATAACCTTTACCTATTTTATTTTGAAAACTAGATACAGTTTTAGATATATTGTAGTTGTTGAGAAATTTTTGTTTAAGTCTATACATTTGGTTTTTAAGGTTTTAGACGAACTTCCATTATTGGCCTGCGTCATAACAGCTATGTCTTTGGCAAATTTCAACCTTGTGTACATAGGAAATGCCACCCACGATGGCTGGATCCCGCGTTAACACGTGAACGGGTGCCGTTTAAGGGTGTTCGTCGTTTTGATACTTGCGGGTAGGGACTAGGTAGGGTGTTGAGACTTGCTAACAGCTACCAGATACAGATAAGAATATTTTGTATAGACATGAAGAGTAGCATACCCGTGAAGCTTCTTGCCAGTTATTCTTTACGAAGGTTTTTCCGAACTGGTGAACTGTAATAGTCAATGTTGAGAAATAAATATTTCATTTCATTTCATTTTCCGCTCCTCTACTTTTACTTGTGGTCAACCCTACAGTGTATATAAACTTCCTAGAGACTTCCTAGACGGCGCTCACTATACAGTGATTTAAGATAAGCTTAGAAATTACTAATTAATGTATTGTAAGTATAAATAAAAAACTAAAAAACAATCTATTCTAAAAAACAAGAATTTTTGGAATTAAATAAGCAAAAACGGAAACTATAATTTAATGAATATACGGGATTCTTAACCCAACAGCTAGGGCTTCTGGGCGTAACTATATCGTCCCAACTAAATTTCGGGCAACAAATTGCTCAAACTGCTTCAAAGAAGTTGGGAATCGTCTCGAAGGTCCGACGGTACTTCAGCCCTGAACAGCTACTTAATTTGTATACAGCTCAAGTTCGATCTTGTATGGAGCACTGTAGCCACCTTTGGGATGGTTCTGCAAAGTACCAACTAGAAGCGATGGACGCAGTTGACCGAAGAGCCCGAAAAATTATCAACAACTTTGACCTCACCACCAAAAAACTGCAAAGCCTCGACCATCGTTGGAAAGTTGCCAGTTTAGCAGTCTTCTACAGATTACATTTTGGAGAGTGCGCGAATGCTCTTTTTGTTCAGGTTGAACCCACACCCTTCTTGCATCGGACTACTAGACGCAGACAAACCTTCCATCCCTTCATGGTAGATATCCCAAGAAGTCGAACCAAACGCTTCGATAGTTCCTTTTTGTTGCGGGTCGCCAAGGTGTGGCATGAACTGCCTGCGTCTGTTTTTCCAGAAAACTATAGTCCTAGTTCTTTCAAGCGTCGAGTGAATAGGTATCTCGTGGATAGACGTGTAACACCTTCGTCTTCATCGTCACTTTCCATCAGGTGAGAAAAAAAAGACAAACCTTATCTTTTTCAATATACTTTTTTTATGTCCAAACTTAATTATTGAGATATTTCGACATCTGTATTTTTATTTATTCGATACATAATATAAGATTAACAACTAATAGGTACTTCCCACTCGTGGTCTGTACCTATAACTGGTCAAAAATAATCTTTAGGTATCAAAAAGCAGATTTTAAAACAACTAGTAAAGGGAAGCCTTTTTGACATTGACTTACTCTAAAAACAAAGAATACAATATTCATTTTCATTAATTATAAACAACAATAACGTATTTCGGCCGTAAATAAATAAATACAAAACATTCCTTACAATTAACCCTTTTAACCCAAAGGCATGAAACGCCACAAATTACAAGGCCCTATTAAGCTGAAATGCAAATTATTTCACAAGGAACATTACCTTTTTTTGGGACCCCATCTATTATGTTATAATCTGAAGGTAACCCAGAGGTTGAATTAGATAAAAACGTGACTGTAACATCGGTCATTTCTTGGGGCCTGCTTGGGGTACTCCGGGCACTGGGATGGAATACAAATGAAACTATTATTTGGGTGTTAGGTGTTAAGGCGGTTTCATACATGAGTAGAGACTACAAGTATTACTATACTACTTTAACCTAACTGTTTTAATCGGGGTTATTTTCACTATAATTCGATGAATTTACGGGATTACGGGGGACCACAATTTTCAATTTTTATTATTGATATGATATTCGATATTTCGATGCTGTTGCAAGAACCATGGGCGCGAAATAAAAATCGGAAATCGTGGTAAGAATCCCGTAATTCATTAAATTACTATACTATATACTGCAAGACCTCATGATGTGAATGATAACAATATTTGTTCGTTCGCAAGCTTTCTTTACATAAATATCAATACAATTAAGTATTTTATTTTTGCAATCATTCTCAATTCGATGTTTACAGAACTCTCGCTTGGTTGCGTTTTTTGAGGGTTTTAATTATTTTTTTGAAAAGGGAATTTGCCAAATGCGTCCCCTTTCTGAATGTTAACCTATATGTATTGAGTAAAATAAATCTATTGAGTACTTTTTACGTAATTAAAATATCTCTATTTTTTGTTATCTTATCGAACTGTATTTAAACAAAAAGTCTTAACTCGAAAAGAGAAGGAGTCTTTACGAAAAGAACAAATTTTTACGAAAATGTGCAACTTTACACGTCTAGGACCGCCCTAATGTCTGAGGGCATGTCGAAGAGAAGTAGGGGTGATGTAGTGTCGTTTTTGCATAATCTAGTAGATACAGCCTGTCTTATTGGTTGGAAAGTTTCTCAAAATGGTTCGTTTTGGAGGTGTGATAGAAAGACAGTGATTAGCTTATTTTATGTGGGCATTTGAAGATCTTGACTGGAATTATTTGAGTGAGCTTGTTTAATAAACTGTCTAAAAAAAATGTTAAAATCTTTCACAATTATAAACATTAGTGTGAGGGTCGCTACCCTTATATTTGGGCCGGCATTAATCACCGCAGCTGGGCTCAGAATCGAAAATATGTTGAATGTTCGGGACTAATGCCGACCGGCTTATTGCAGTCGGGTTTTGGCAATCTATATCATCCCGAACGTAGAACCCGATGGGCAACAACCTAGTAAAATACAAAATATGTAGGAGATGCCTCGGGCTGGACTTGTCGTTCAACAAGTACTGCCGAACCGAATACGCCTGTCCAAACTGAGCTCAAAATCAAAAATATGTTAAATGTTCGGGACTAATGCCGACCGGCTTATTGCAGTCGGTTTTGGCAATCTATATCATCCCGAACGTAGAACCCGATGGGCAACAACCTAGTAAAATACAAAATATGTAGGAGTTGCCTCGGGCTGGACTTGTCGTTCAACAAGTGTACTGCCGAACCGAATACGCCTGTCCAAACATGTGGGTAGCGCCCCTAATATATGATATTTAGTTATATTTAAAGTTAAAATTATTTTTACTTATCATAAATTAATCCAAGCAGTAACTTGAAATTACTGCCGTAAACTTTTAAGTTTATATTTGCCTTGCCTAGGACTGGGTAATGTAGCGAATAAAATAAATAATTAGGGTAAGTTCAAGCTTTATTACCAGAAGAGGAACAGCGTAATAAAATAGTTTAACCGCCAAATTCTCTTTCAAATTTTCCATGGAGTTATCCATAAAAAAAGGTTAACCTTTCCTTTGAAAAATTACCGACTATTATAATTCAAACTCTTTACGCCACCAAAAAGGTTTTTACGGTATCAGAAAGAGGATGGCTATCAAATTCTATCGTTACGCATACTTAACCTTACCGATCGTCATCGTAATGGCAATAGTTATAGCTAAGGCACTTACGCTATTGATCCGATATTAAAGAGACGGTAAGGACCCCGGAAGTTAATACATGTGTTACTGGCAAGTACTGTTGGAAATAAAAGGTTAAATTATCGGTTTTTGTTGTAATATTTGGTGGCTTTTTTATTTGTTGTTCGTTTACGGCGTATAATAAGCCTTCGAAACTTTGTCGGTCTATATCACTGTGCCCAAGAAATGACATTCAAAATATTTACGGTGTAAAGAACAAACTCGCAAAGGTACAAACTTACTCGTAATTAAAAATTTAATCCTAAAACTCGACTTTCACTCAGAGCCATCCTAACACGCGTTACTATTACCTTATAACTATTCCTCCAACCTTCACATTTCAAAATTTTTTCTTTAACATCCAGTCAAGTAGCGTTTCAGTCGTGTATTCCTTCCACCACATTAACAATCACAAGGAAGTGGAAAAATAAATTCTAAAGCAAAAGAGCTAAAGTATCAAATTGCTTACGCTATTTTATATTAGGGTTATAATAAATTGATATTTTGACGGTAGTTAGAAGCCTTTTCATGTTAACGACATATTTTGCTTATATCAAGTACAGAACCGAGGATTTATACGGATTTTTTATTGAAAATAAGGCTTTGACGATAATTTAGGGCGATAGTTAAGATAATTTTAATAGCCAACTTTTAAGTTGTAACATTTTTTCTTCCTAATGCTCATAATTACCTATATTTATTATAATGTCTTCTTCAATAATAATCAAAATAAATCGAAAGCCGAAGCAGGACGACGGATTCCCTAAAGAATCTCCACAAAGTTTTATCCCACCCAACAACTAATATTAGGGACTCTAACCACAAATTCGGTAGATCCGCTACCTCAAACTCAATTGACAATTACTTGTTCTTATTGACGTCAAATAAAACATGACTTTACCACCAGTTCGAAAAACCTTCGTGAAGAAGAACTGGCAAGAAACTTCACGGATATATATATATTTTTTTTCCAAAGTAAATTTACAGAATCTCTCTATGTCTATACAAAATTATTCTTATCTGCATCTGTTAGCTCGGCAAGTCTCCCTCCCCCAAGTGTCCAAACGACGAACACCCTCAAACGGGACCTGTTCTATCCTAACTTGAGATGACTAAAATACCGCACGACCAATGCCATTCGGGTTTCTGGCGAGAAGAGCCGAATGAAGCTACCTGTATAAAGCCAGAATGGACTACTTGGTCGGCACTTGCCAAGTATGATAAGGTGTTGGTTCGGCAGTATCTGGCAACAGGTTCGCCAGGAATTGTGACATTTCTTATTTGAATCAATTTGATCCTTCTCTTGCTATGTCGAACTACGGCTTCTGTAAAGCCCACTTCTTCAATTTCAAAATGAATAATTCCAACGGCAGTAAAACAATTAAATAACTTAATTTATGTTCTAACTTTTAACATAATATTCCGACTTGTAAAATAGCTACCCAATACTCAAGTCCCAAATTCCTAAGGAAATTAAAATATTCTTAGTTCGAAACGAGAAAAGTTTATAAGAACCTCATAAAAGTTTTGGGTATAAAGAGTTACCTCGGGTTAGTTGGTTACTTACTATTTTGGGATAAGCAATTTTCTTTGAAGGTCAAAATGGCTGATAAACGACGACGTGAAGATACGAATTGAAAAATGTTTTCACGCTTTTTATTGCTTGTTATTTTATAAGAGGCGCTATCAACATATTTGTAGTAGCATTATTCAGTTATCTATTAAGATATTTATGAAATGTTCATTATTTAAAAAAACTACGAGTATTTAAAAAAATTATAGTATTTTATAAAAAAACAATTACTTTTTTCTACATATCTATACTAGTTACTTCTATATAGAGGAAAGTTTGTTAGTTTGTTAATATGTAATGAAAAAGCTCTGAAAATACTGTACCGATTTTGATTCATCTTTCGCCAATAGAAAATTTCTTAGTTCGGAAGTGCCATAGGCTACATTTTTCCGAAGTTCTGACGGGATCAGAAATCGCGGGCATTCTAGTAATTGATATTCATGAAGCTATTGTAACTAACTATTTAAAAAAAGCGTAACCATGTTGTATTTGAAAGAAATTCCATAAACCAGTTTTTCTAAAACGCAATGAGTCGTGTCCTATAATAAATAGTAATGTGACGTAACGGCCGGACCAAACTGAAGGCTGTTCGACCAGAAATTTGTAGTCATTTTACGGATCGCACAAAGCCAAAACAAATGAAGTATGCGACAAGTCCATGTGTGTTGTGAAAGATACTGCGTTACCAGCTTCGGTTCATAAAAATGTTAGTTAAGTGGATATTCGAGTTTATAAAAATATAATATATAAAAGCATATCATATGAGTATGCACGAAACGAGCAAATAATGTGTACGGCGAGAGGACTTCTGCCTAGGTAGTTCCAAAACTAATTATTAATAAACTACCCCCGGAATTACGCGAAAAATTAAAAAATATTAAATCTAAGCACAAATTATTTCTCAAAAACAACATATGTAACTTAATGTATTATTGATTGAATATGTTTTGCTGATTATTAAAATTTAAATTCCCTTTTTTTTAAATATGTATACTTGTATTTTAAGCCTAATATTTAACATTACCACCAATGAGACTTAGGTTAGCATTATCTTACAAACCTTAGTGGTTTTCTTGTACTAATTTGTACATTATTTTCTTTGATTTAAGTTTTTTTATTATGATAATAAATGAAAATAAAACCTAGTTATTCTATTATATTTTATGTTTAATTGTTTCAGTCGCTGAGACGTTAACACTTTCCGTCGTTATTATTTTTATTTTTTATTATTAAAATTGGTTATATGTCTTCTTTACCTTCCATCTCACCCGGTGGAAAATGAGGATGAAGACGTGGATGGTAGACGCCTGTCTTCTTGCTTAACGTTTGAAAAAGCTCCAGGGTTATATTTGTCTGCATAGACAAACACAGGCAGATCGTTCCTGTCTTTGGCAGCAAGAAGCAAAAACGGACGAGTTATTTCAGTTATAAAACTAATTGTAGCAAGTTGGCCAAGGTAAGCTTTATAATATTGGAATAATTAAACATGCAGACAAACACATAGACTTTGTGGTCCTTAAGAAAATGAATTCTTGTTAAGTGTCCTTAAAAAAACATTTAATAATAAAAATAAAAATCTGTGGCAACATTTGTCAAATAAATTATTCCCGATGTCACCCCTCACCGCCCATTAAACTAAGAATGACAACCAAAATAATATCAACTTAAAAAATAAACAAAATAAAACATATTATTTTACTGAAAAACATCCCGATAGTAAAACGATTCATAATGAAAAATATCTGTTGTACCAACACGATTTCTTGTAAGCAGCTTTCGAATAATATATATATCTACTGTATATGTATGTAATATATGTATGTACTGTTTGGTGTGGAGGTAAGTAGCCTTGCCTTCCATGCCAGAGGTCCCGGGTTCGAATCCTGGTAGAAGCAGATATTATATCATATTTGCTTTCTAGTCATGGATGTGTATTTACGTTTATTTAAGTTTATTTCTAATATTTATCAATAAAAAAAATACATTTCTTAAGTTTATTTATCCGTTATCTAGTATCTATAACACAAGTTCTTTAATGATACTTAATTTGGGCTAGATAATGTAGTGTGATTGTTAGAAATATTTATTATTTATTATACAAAATATCGCATGTAGCATTTCATTGAAGCGTTACCTTTGTAATTCAAAGTGTTATGGTATTCATCTAATTGTAATACACACGCTTTACGAAACGCATATTGGCAAATATTGGATTGTGAAAAAATTTACAGAGGCGTCTATTTTATTCAAATCCGTAATGTGCTTTTACAAGCAAATACACTTTTCTCTATAATATTAGTTTATTATATTTTTATTGACAAATTCAAAATTTTACTTAAATTAATAATTATAAGATAGAACTATGCTACAAAAAGGCAACGTGGATCGCAATAGAAATTCGATTGATTAATTATATTCTATATAATTGATTGAATCACAGTTTTAGCTTTCATTATCTTGAGTTAGATTAGCCATTACCAAATGGCTGTATATTTCGTAAGAAAATCAATCAGCGATTATCAATTATCGATGAACGTCAAAATAACTTCAAATTACATATAATATTTGTTATCGCGCTGCTATTGCTGGTACGATGTACGGTTTTTTTGCATTAGCGATTGAAGAACAAATATTGCGTGATTCTTGCCATCGATAATAACGTCTGCTTCTGTCACACATATTTGTGTCACACGTACGACCCAAGCAGATGCATATCGTGGTCCACATATTTACTCAGACATAGGTACTCGAAAACAAAAACATTTATTATTCAGTCACACTCTATCATATGAATGTCATGTCTTAAAGCACAGACTCATTTCTTAGGAAACCACAGATTCTGGAAATCGCCTAAATACAAAACGACAATAAAAGTAGAACATTCCACATTTAAAATATATTCCATAGAACTTGGGAAACCTGCATTCACTCTAACCTTATCAAAATAAACATCTTATGCAACCAGAAAATCAAAACATTTCAGTTTTCTTTAGATTTTAAAGAAGAAAATCTAAATAGAAATACGTTTAGAATGCATGAAAAGTCTTGAATAGTACGTCGGTTTCAAACTAAACGTTATCGTTTAAACTGGAAAGGTTATTAAGAATTTTTCCGATTCTCTAGAAGCAGCCTTTTGTCTCTTGACAAAGGATGCCATCTCAATACAAAGTAGGGTTGTTGTGCACTCGACTTAATATCTTCCTAATTTTAAATATAATAAGGAAAAGCTTCAAACTTTAAACTTTAAAGTACTGAGAATCATCAATTATTACGACGGAACTAATAATGAGGACACGAGCGATGTCAGTTAAACCTATGTAAGTTAATTTTAGTATTGAAACATTTATAAAACGAATAGAGATAATTTCGATTTACCTTTTACATCCATAAAATACTATTTTAAATGTCTAGTAATGACTCATAATAACTTGAGGTGATACTATTTTTAAATAGTAGTATAACGAAAATATTTTATATTTATAAGTGGACCAAATCAAACATAACCAAAATGGCCGCCACGGCAAGCGTCTGAGTTTGAAGTTAAACCTAGAGCTTTCATATAAATTCCAAGATAAACTGTAGATTAAGAATAAAATAGATACGGTCGTCGGGTTTTATAGTTTCATGGGTGTCGTGACTTCTGTAAGCCATTGTTTATTGGGTTTTATTCAATATTTACGAGATTTTGTATCCAAGAGATTTGTTTTTCTACGCGATGTCGGTTGTAAAGTAAAATTTGTAAATGGAACTTCTCAACGGTAAAATGAAAATATATTTTTACATACATAATAACTGTATTCAGAACCTTTCACGACGCTATAAATTGGATTGTGTATTGAATATCTATTGGTCTATCAAATAAGCTGTAACATCGAGCGAATAAGGAATTTCTTTCAATATATTGAGTTTTTATCTATATTTATACTGATAGTTAAAAAAGGAAAGATTTGTTTCATGATTTGTGTAATTGTAATAGATAGTGTGTTCTTTGAAAGCCCCGTTACTTTAAAGAATTATGAGAAACTTTCAGTTCCAAATACGAACATTGACTCTAATGTCCAAAAATTTTGTGAAGGAAATTATGTAACAAATGTTATGTCATGCTAATCCAACGAATAGTCTTTGTTTACTAATTTAAACTTATTTATGAAGCTAAGCCCGGTTCGAACAAATCCTGGACCCTTATGTCAGTGTCAAATTACCGACCCATTATCGACAACTTCCCGTCGCTAGAAGTCGAACGTCGGAAGAAGTGAGTAAATATACACACCCATGAAACAAAACTATGATATACCTACCGATCATGTGGAGATAAATGTTACAATAGATTTCCTTAAGAATGTATTTCTTAATTTATTTCATGCTAATGCAATTCAGAAATATAAAGTGAGTTACAATAAAACTGAGAATTAAATTAACGTTGGGCGCTACTCCTAAAGGCATACGAAAATCAAAAAAAAATCATTAAACAAAACTTAAGTCCACGTAACCTCAAAAAGGAATACCCAAGTAAAAAACGAGAAAACTAAAGTATCAAAACCGATTATTTTCCCACCCAATAAACGACAAACATCCATAATAACCTATTGACATAAAGTTTATCCAGCCATCCGCTCCCATAACTTACCATGAGTTTCCCATGAACGCCCTTTGCACTCCATTATATCGAAAAACCAATTTCTTGGATGAAAAAACATTTTTGAACAAGGATATTGTTATGAGTCCACCGTGTGTCGGGTGCCGATAACATTTTTATTTATTAGTTTTCGTGAAAAGGTTGTGTTTCCCTTGCGGATGATAAAAGAACTTTAACCTCAAAGATGTTGGTTTTTCTTGTCTGAAGAAGCTTCAGTATTAATTAAATGGGTGAAAAGTTTGAACTTATTTGAAGTCAATTTTGGGTTACTTTGTGGGGTTTGAGAAAAAACATGGTCGAAATGCGTCATTATGATTCGATTTCTTCATTATTCTCAAATTATAATTTTATATTATATATTATCACTTCTTTACTAACTTAATATTTTAAGATAAATAATGGCGAAAGTAAGTTTAGCTTACTAACGTATAAGTTACCTTACGTTTAAGCTTTACGTCCAATCGTCATGCAATTTTGTGTACACATTGTCAAGGACACAGAATATTAAACAAGCGCATGTGTCATATAGAAAAAAATACTGTTCCTAATCGATACTCCAATAAAAGCCGCCAGCAAAAACTAGTGCTTTTGTAAGTAAACGCAAAATACGCCATCGTTTACAATTCACTTTTTATTTTTGTTACTGGGTTCTAAAAACTTTCGAATCATTGCCGTTGAGAGTCACAAAGTGATTAAGAAGTGCGTTGAACGCGACGGGTCATAATAAATCAATTAAGACTGCGTTAAATCAAAAAAAGAGTAATTATACTTTCAGTTTTAATGAGAATTTCGGCAAAACTTAGAGCTAATCGAAGCAAATTTAAAAAGAAGATTTTATTACTTGGTTTCTCACGCAAAAACGTGAACTGCTTACTTAATGCGCGCTTAGTTACAGATTTTGCTTACCAAATATCAACTCTAATGAAGTAAAGGTAATTTCCAAATTCGCTGAGTGCGAATTAGACTAGTCTATTGTAGATTATAAGAAACATTGCTTTTGGAGACTGAAATATAAAATTGAAACTTGATCTTTCGCCTAACATGAAAACATTCATTGTTTATGGGCTGCCTTGGGCTCGGTGAAATTAATTTTGATAGTAAGTAACTTTTCAGTGTATGTTGACGAATGCAAACAAATAAATCACTGACATCATTGCGGAATACAATTAAACTGGATTTTCCTGAAATATGTCTGGGCAATAATTATTTATTAAAATTTTAAATAAAGGTTTATTTGACAAGGTAAAGTTAATATCAAACTATGGATATCCTCGACTCATTTCCATCACATGTGTGAAATTCTTTGCGACGTTACTTTTTAATCTCAAAAAATTCCACCGGCACAAACCAAATCAAATCAAATGATGTGGCTGAGAAGCAATACAGCAAAATCATTCATTAAATGAATACTTCCGAATGTACAAAAACACCTCACTACGAACAAGTTTCATAAACCACAGATCTACAAATGCATCCGTAAATACCACAAATATGCAATACCCTTTAATACCCAATTCTCAGGTAAAAGAAATAATAAATGTCCAGTTCCCAGAGTTCATAGTAAAATTGCCCAACAGCACTATAGTAATGTAGCACCTAGATTATACAACAAACTTAACACTACATATAAAACTAGAAACTTAACAAATTTTGGAATTAAGCATACAATTAAACTTTGGTATAAGGACCTAAAATATGAAGATACAGAACACTTGTTGCTAATTCTGAAGTGATAACATCCAATATCCAATGTTTCTACAATACAAACATTAGACACACACACGCACATTTTACACATACACACTATACATACGCTACACATACTTTTTTTATACTCTTTTTACAAATACACATGCATTCTTACACACAAGTGCGCATATTGTTGAATCATATTTAATTGTAAAATAATGTATTAGTGATAGGTTAAAAAGTTTCTCTTGTTTTGTGAAGTAACTGACTGCCGACAAATAGCTTAAGCTAGTTCAGCAGTCAGGGCTTGTACTCTCATTGTATTATTATTTTTGTTACAATAAATAAATAAATCCACGTCCATGCTAACCAGATAACTGTCAAACGTGACGTCATTTGTTTAGGATACCGACAACGGCGCTATTACCATTAATTTCTGTCTTTTACTCGGCAATAATTTATCTGACTAAGTTACAAAAGTATTGCGCATCACTTTCATTCACAGCGCTTGTTTTGTTTATAAGTTTTAAAGGATTGAAACGAGAAGCCGCATTTAACCGTTCGTCTAAATTGCTTGGTCGGTCAGTACAGAGGTGAAAGTGTAGTTTGCGGTGCCGCCATTGCGCAATCCATTCATTCATTGTGATTATGAGTCAGCGTCGTTTGCGCATTGTGTGCGTGTATGTAACGAGTTACAGCTCAATGGAGATTAGATAATAATAGACTTGGTCTGGTATGATTCTAAGATTATCATTTTTGAGTCTCCCGCATTGATAGAAGAATATTATGTTAATATGTAGTAAGATGTATTTTCAAAAACATTGGTACTAATTTCGTTATGTTTTGATTTCTCTATTTGATTTGAACTAGACTGGAAATCGATTTTAAATGCTATAACCTGCTACATACAAAATTTTGAAAATGTACGAAATTAACCAAAGAACTTATAGCAATTGTTCTTTCTATGTAGCTGGATAGCTATGTAGATATGTAGGTGGATAGCAATCAAATCCCATTCGAAATAAGAAATATTTGTTAAATTATGAAAACAGGCTAGTTATTTGTAAACTAATAATGCATCTATGACAAAACATCGGAAGAGATAAAATAACAACAAACATAACCTCCAAAATACAATTGCTCTTATTGAATAAACTTAACAATTGGAATAAAACATAAATACGTTATTTAATTAATACAAAACTTACAAAAGACGGCTCCAATAGGGAAGTACCAACATAACGAACCTGACTGTTAATTTTATACTGAACGTGAATCGTAAAATTTGGTATTTATGTTATTTTGAAATGGTGTCCAAATTTCATTAGGAAAGGAAATTGGATTTAGAAACAGAATTTATTTTTGAAGTAACCCTTAATAATTTAGAATTGCGATTAATTTCATGAGAAGCTATTTGAATTATGTTATTAATACTGAGATTGTTTTAATTCAATCGAGCACTTTCTGTGATATGTATTAAATCATAAAGTGGCTCATGTCAAACAGAGACAAAACATGAAACAACAGAAACTAACACCGCATATATCAGAACAAAAAGAACACGAATTCAGAAACCCACTCCACGAGAGAAACAACATAATAACCTCAAATAAACCGTGAACCAATTATACAAAAGCATTAAAGCTACTCAATTATACAAGCTTTCATAAGCACATGTGTTTTTAAAAGCTGGCACTCCAATCAAGTGAAAATGTTAGTCTAATGCCAGTGTTGCCATCCTGGCGATCCAATCTAGGTAATAACGGACTCGGGTGGAAAAGTGCATTTTGTGATAACTAAATACTACCAACGTATCTGTTCTGTAAAGGGTGGCGTTGCATTCTATGCGTAGATTAAGTTTGACATTTATTCATGTAATAAATGCTTTAGTTCCAGTTTTTGTAACTGAACAAAAATATTGCTCTTTGAAGAGTTCTCGTATGAAAGTCCCCGAAACGTCCTGTGCCATAACAAAAATGGAGGCAAATCTTATCTTTCCATTATGTCTTTAATACATATCTATACATTATGTATTAAAGACATCTGTAAGATTTTTCTTAATTCGTTTTCTTGGTGTTCATGTAAAGAAAAATATATATGCCTTAAGTTACGAGTAGTCTAGTATGACTTAAAGGTAATTCTAATAAAAGCTGACCCAATTTTTTTTACATTTTTCACTACAACTCTACCCGCTTACCACGCCCCGCACTTCAATTGATTGTATTTTAAACAATGTATTGTATAATTGCGGAGGTTGCATTTGCTACAGTTTCACTTACCTACATTTTACAAGAAAACACAATACTATTGTTTAACACTTTGGAAAAAATTATACTGTTTTTAATCACTTTAAGAGTTCCAAAAGAAGTGATAATCCAACGTAGATATGGCACTATTGAGTTGAAGCATGATTTAAAACATTTATTTTAATTTATAACAAATGTGGACTAACCTTTACATGAGAACTGATTGTTTATTCTCGAGTTTAGTGTAACCGAAAACTAACAAAAGTTCGGGACTCTATGTATCGAACCAAAATTTTTCTTTCAATGCACATGAATGAACTTGCATGAAATAGAATGAATGGATGAATGAATGGTTTCGACCGCGGGAGAGGCAAACCTATTTTTATTTTCTGTATATTTAATTTTTGAAACAGTTTTCTTGTTTGATTTATGTTACATTATGTTTTTTTACAATAGATATTTTTTGTAAAAAAGGGTTTCTATTTCTAGTAGTTACCCTAGAAAAAAGGTCAAATAATACCAAGCGTAGCACAACCTAACTTTATTATCATGTAATGTTAAAAACTTCATATATAAGCGTAGTAATATATTAAGATCAATTGCGTACTTATAAAAAAGATTTAAATTAGAAGAATATATATGGTAAGAGAAAATGGGAATATGTTTTACCTTAAACAAATTACATTACTATATTTTATATAAGTATTTATCAGTAACTAAATGTAAAACTTATCTCAAAATATTTTTTTATCGAATTGCAGTATAACAGTTCGACGACTTTCACCGCCGCCACATTACCTAGCAATAAGTTTTGTTGACGGTGATATGTAAAAAACCAATCTTTCTTTTATATGTGTTGATAAAGACAAAAAAAATATATACCTACCACAAAATTATTTTTAATTATTTTTGACCTTATAATAAAATGTCAAATAAAACCGTGGTCGCAAAACTAGTTTGAGAAATACCAGGTCAAGTTGCATAATGCGAAAATAACCGTCGCTGTATAAGAATATTACATTTACAGCAAAAACGATATAAAAACTTGTTTAGTAAGCCAGGTGAAATTAAAACTCCTTGATAGTGTGTTGTGACCTTTAGTCGTTAATTATGTAATGTAATTAAACAGTTTTTATGCGTATCATTATGTGCAAGGTGGAAACTAATCTTTTGGTATTTCATGTAACTTTTAAAAACATTTTTTATGATCCGGACCAATTTGTAAAATGCTAAAAAAAGGGCTTCACTCGTAATTACTTCATGATGGTGCAAAGCTGGCATTGTAAAGAACTTTCTAATATGAGCCAGTCATTACGACTCTTTTAAGGTATTAAAATTAAAATGCCACTGGCTGGTTGCCATAGAGCTCAGTTCTTTAATTCTCTCCAAAAACTTATCGAAACAAAGGTAAAAAAAATATCGTCACACTTTCAGTGCAAACAAGAATATTTACAAATTAACAATAGTTAAAAGAAAAACAAGGTAGGTAAAAGAATTAATTAATTACTTTGTACATATGATAAGGTGGCCACAAGGCTGGCAGATTTGCCGCGTTTGGTGTGTAGTCATTTGTAACACAAGCCTTATCTCATATTGATATAATTATAAGCATATCTTCTATTATAAAGAATAAGATCTTTCTACATAAAAACGTCAAAACAATATTTTCCATTTACATTTTCCAACTTCAAACCAAAATTCCAAACAGTTCGCGAACAAGCAAATTATGTTTTCTCAAAAGCGTCCTGAGAGACCCCAGCGAAGGCCCCAGACATTTCCTAATAATAATTGCCGAGGTACTTATTATTCTGCGACTGTCCAATTTGAGGTTCCTTCCTACGTGGAATTACGTCCGCCATATTTGCTGTGGATATCTCATTTGATATGTTGGAGTTCGTGCTAAGAGTTAAAAGTGAAAATTTGGAAATAATTTGGAAATAATAATTTAAGTGAGATATGTGTGACAAAACTTCTCTTCTCGGGGCTTCTGATTAGAATTTTTTAATTAATGTTTATATGATAATAACGAATTATTATCTTTTATATAATTTAATTCGCAAAAATCTCTCTAAGCAGTAGTTTTCAAATTTTCTGGTGTCGTAGAATTAGTTTTCATTTTATTCTTTTAAAGACAAGTGCGTAACTAAGTTACAATTTTTTTCGCATCTAATAAATAATACATTTACACACAATAGCCAGCAAAAAAATACCAATGATCGTGCCTATAAGTACAAATGAAACCCTCGATATTAATAACAAAATGTCGTCCCACGAGCCAAGTCCAAGAACACTGCCCTGTGGGAGACCACACATCCGGTTATAGAACTAATGATTCGAGCAGGAAGGACGAAAATAGATTATCTAGAGACTGCTATTATATACGTGTTTAAGATACGTTAGAAGTTAGTTTGAAGCTAGCACGCGTTTTGATAAATTTAATATTGTAACTTATGTTATTACTTAAGGAGTTATTTTTAAACGTAATTTAAGTTTATATATCGACGTTGGTATAGTGCATAGTATCCCTGCCACATACACCGGAGATACCAGGTTCGAGCCCTGGTCGGTCATTAATTTTTGGGTCATGGCTATTTATATTAATTAATGTATGTTTACTCTGGGTTTCCCCCCAGTTAGCTGTATGGACATCCATAACACCAGCTCTGCTTACTTCGGGGCCATACAGCTGGTGTGGAATTTATTGTCAAACGCCAATTTCAACTAATTATCTAAGTTTCAATTTATCAAAAAATCTCTAAACAGGTATACGACATCTACATCATCTACAACATCATTGTAACTTGGACAATAGTAGAATATCGCATGCAAGGGACGAGCTGTCTGCGTGAATTTTAACTGACATTCAACTAAGGTTTTGCAAACGTAGAGGTAGACTCTACTCGTCTTTGACTTAACTATACATCAGGTAACAGACAGTAAGAACATAAACACCTGTCAAATCGAGAAATGGCCCCAAAGTAAGCACCACATAGCAAATTGGGGGGTTTACCCCCATGACCATGACTCTAGAACAAACATCTATGTTCATCACACAAATGAATGCCCCAACCAGGACTAGAAAGACCTTCGGCATAAGAGACAGGACTACTACCCCCGGCCTGCTCGGCCGTCATAACCAACTTTACATCTTAGAAATTCTTCCCTAATACTAAACTTCCACACGCAGAATTACAGACATAACACAGAAAACAATGCTAACCCATATAGAGTAACACCCACTTACACCAGTATTTCCCCCTCCACAAAACAAAACCACACAACACATTTAGTTCCTTTTCAATGTAACACTGAACTACTTATATGAATAATATATTTAGTGAAGGTCTCAGAACAGCTTTTAGTTTTAACAAAATTGAGACAAAATATCCGTGAAGGGTCCCAATTAAGGATATCACCCTTTGGCCCTTTACTAGTTAATGGGGAAGCTATCTGGCAAATTGGAAAGGGTTCAGTTTAGGTACGGTATAGATTAAACTATTTCTAAATTAAATTTTGCTAGATAACAACGAACTTTCTTGCAAGGAACGTGGTTGGAATAAGCAAGTGTGAAACAAAAATAAGATACGATTACTTAAATGTGCCTCGAAGATCAATTAATTTCTCTGGCCCTAGTATAGATAGTTCAAGTCGTTTGTACGGACGGCCGTTTGTGTGCGTTTAGCTTGTATATACAGGGTGTCCCAAAATTCAACGTCGAGCAGAAACGGGACCGTAGGATAGATGGTAATCATCATCAGAAAAATTTGAAAAAAAAATCCATCCCATGTTCTTCAGAAAGTTAAACTTATTTCGATGAAGTTTTAGAGAAGTCTTATTAGAAGATTAGAAAACTTTAGTTAGATTAAAGAATAAACTTATTATAATAATGTTTAAACTACTTTAAACTTATTATAAAATTATTAAACTTGTGACGTTTGTTTGTTGGTTGCGGACCACTTTTTTTTCTATGAACATTTATGTTTCAGAATAATGCATTTAAAATGTTATATTTATATTATTATGAATGCTGATGAAAGCTTTTTTTGGTATTAAGTGATGGAATAAGTATTAAAAAAACTTATGAGCATTTAACCTGAAATGAATTTGCTAAAAAACGCTTTCAGACTGGTAACCAATTTTGTATTACAATAAATTACTAATATATTTATTGGTATTTAACATACTTGCAGCATAAGGAGTGCTACCCACACATGCAGTTTGGCAATGCCGGGCGGCAATAGCGAATTAATTTCATGAACGTTATTAACAAAAGCAAACGAACTTATGCCGTTCGGGTTTTGGTGAGACGTAGCTACATGCTCGAATGGTCTACCCATTCGGGCCGGGCTTGCAGATTAATAAATACTTTATTTACTAATGCTAAATACTATTTTTCTTTGTTCGTAACACGTGGCTGGAACAGATCGGTTTCATGTTTTACCGTAGATTACAATGTTACGAACCAAAACCTCAAACTAGTAATGCTATACACTTGAATCAATAACAAACGCCTTGTCGCCATTCATTATAATATGAACAACCTTGAAAACTAAGAATGTGGTTATGGACTGGTACAAATATATCAGTGGATAGGATCAAACTCTTTAAATAAAGAAAATATATATATATATATATATATATATATATATATATATATATATATATATATATATATATATGTAAATCAATGACATGACGAAGAGGTCTTAATTGCTTCTAGAATATTAAACCTGTAAATTTTAAAGCCTTAATTTATATTTGACAATGAATCCAATGAACCAGCACTTTTATTAAAATTATAACTTATTCATAATTATTATTATTATAAATCCCCAGACGAACACACCAACTGTATGGCTCCAAATAAGCAGATCTCGTGTTATGGATGACCATACAGCGAACTGGGGGGGAACCCAGATAACCATATGGTGTCATCAACAACCATATATTATATTTATATTACAGTATATAAACATATATTACAGTATGTTCTAAAAATGGTAAATTTACAGACCCTTAAGTATTATGCTTCCTTTATGTTACACCCTGTGTATATAATAAATATACAACATTTATATATGGTTGTTGATGACACCATATGTTTATTCTGGTTCCCCCAGTTCGATGTATGGTCATCCATAACACAAGCTCTGCTTACTTTGTGGCCATATAGTTGATGTGTTTGTCTGGGGATTTAGAATAATAATGATTTTTAAATAATATGTATAGATCTCAACAACCATTACCTCAGAACAAACATCTGTGTTCATCACACAAATGAATGCCCTGGCCAGGACTCGAACCCGGGACCTCCGGCGTATGAGGCGGGCCTACTAACCACTTCGCTATTCGGCCGTCGTACTAAAACCTTTTATGAAAACTTATTTACCTTTTTTTTGTCACACAAGAATTCAAAATAATAAAATAGACGCAAAAACAAAATATTTGTGTCAAAAGGGTATTTTCATCAAAATGTTGACCAAAGAGGCAACGCTGGTTTTCAAAATACTCCTCGACTTAATACAATCTCAGCATAAAGTACTGTACAAGGCCCACGGTGGGTCCATGAAGTGTTCACAAATAATGTAACCTAATAATGCTCGTTTGTGGCTCGCACGTAGAATTCGTTAGGTCGTAAAATATTATGTAAGTCACACAGCCTTAATAATCCCACTGCATCAGCGTCACCCAACTAAGGGATGAGCAAAGGGTGGGCAATTTATAGTTCACACCCTGACCTACTGGGGGTTGGCAAGCTTGTTCACGTACCTTCGAAACAATAACTGAGGTATGTGGATTTCCTCACAATGTTTTCAAGTTATGAAACCTCATTGATACATTTGGCAGGCACGGGGACCGAACCCGCGACCTCAAGATCTAGAAGCTAGCGCCTTAACCACGGCGCCACCGAAGCTCTCCTTTATGTAGGTAAGTATATATTTTATAATTTTTGTTGGTAATAAATAGATAGCTTCTGACAGGTGAACCAGAATCAACTTGTCTCAGAAGTTAATTTATTTCATAGCAAGTTCTTCTAAGTAATAATTAATTTATTATAATACCTAAATATTGGTTAATAAATATGATAAAACATGTTCTAATATTCAAATGTATAGGTAGTTAGAATAGGCGAACTAAATAATACATGAGGTAGCGGCACATTGGCACGCTGGGAAGGTAGGATACAGGTCTATTGAAAAACAGTCAGAAACAACTTACGAAGCTGAAGAATTTAAAAAGCAAATCAAGAAAATTTAAATTATTTTGTTAGTCGAATTTTATGACTATTAAAAATATGAAATCATATTTTTAATAGTAAAATACTTCTCCCAACATACTCTTTAATAAACAGTGATAAATAATTTAGGAAAGAAGAATTTCCATAAAAAAGCAATTCAAGAAAATTCAAACTGCTGTAAACGTGCAACGTACAGAGTGGCAGTAGATTGTCTTTGTTCAGATCTTTTCTGGGGTGTATTCCTATTTGGACCGCCGCGCCGTAGTAATCACGTAGAAATCAAGGCAATCTTCCAACGCATCATTCATCGATAAGCAATAAATAGCAATATAACAAATCAATAACATCTAGCATTAACTATGTGTATGGGCACAGGATCCACTTTCCATCAAGTGAAAACAATACGTCAGCGCAAATTTCATTATTTTATTACTTTTCAGTTAATGTTAGAATGTGACCTATGAAGTGTCGAAGCCGATGATGGATGGAGAAAACATCCGTCTTGATAAATGATCGATTATAATAAAATATCAACTTTGTACCTTTAAGTATATTAGGTGGAGGACAAAATTGTTTACTGACTAAATATGGAAAAACTGAACGCCATTGAATACTAAAATTGACATTTAAAGTTAGCCTTTCATTTAGCCTCAAACCTCTAAAACGTGCTTATGCTTATCTCAACCAAAGTTTCAATTAAAAAGCAATCTTGTTCAATGCCATATAGTGTACGTATTCCGAAAACATGTGACACCATTTGGCATTAATGACAGACACAGATCATTTTAGTGACATTTTCAAACTTAGGTTATAATGCTCCCCTTGCCAAGGCAGTGAGGCACTGCAACGCGCATTCTAAGTCAAGCCCTTCAGATATTTTTGGAGACACGACTGAACTCAAAATAAAGATTTCGTTAAATCCCCTCTGTCCAATCAAATTTTGACTAATTAAATTATAATTTTTTATTCATATTTATTTTTAATAATTTATTTGGTATATTATTTGATTAATTATTAACTATTCTTTTTTAGACCAATTGTAATGCTGGGTTTGTATGGATCATTGTAAAAAATGACATTTCTTACTATGAATGATGTAATTAAGATATTATAAATAATGCTATTTAGTTTTGTAAGTTTTAATTTTCACTCAGATGATGTCTCAACGTTGTATAATCTGGCACACATTTTTGAATTTTATTTTCTTAATTTTAAATTAAGTTAATATTCTAAATAAATATTCTTAAAGTCAAATTAAATGATGTCTTCGCCTATAATTATATTTTCACAAATTTTTTGCCCTGTACCATTTTGTCTTTATATTTTTTGTAGTGTTAGTTATGTTGGTGAACTTATTAATAAATAAAAATAAAATAACTACAGTTTAAAACGCAGTCGCTTTTTTTTGAGCCTTTAGATAACATAAGTCGAAGATGACTTCATGACTTACTAAGATAGGTGACAAGCTCCTCAAAACGGACCTCAAAAATCTTGTCCCCGGTCGGCTTAATTTACTCGTCAATCTGTTTGGTCACTACGCGAACTAAACCGACGATATACGACACGACACGAGTACAAACAAAATTATATGAAGATAAATATTGCTTGCAATTCATCTTTGACATCATTCTATATCTTTATGTCGGGGAGAAATATAATTAGGCTGGTTAATGGAGCTGTGGTGGATACCAGAGAAATTTTCAGGTAGGTACTTTATGTGAAAACTTCACATGTTAGCTATTTTACTTTAATCAAAGGCTTATGAAGATTTTTTCTCAAATAATCAAGGTACGTCTAAAAATTGATGGAGTAATATTTGTTTAAGCAAGTGACAAAATTTTGATATGTAAATTTTATAAATTATAAAATGTTTAGTAGGCGAGAAGGTATGACGCTTGATATTTTAGATGTTTGCATTGAATGACACTTCGCCTCTTCACTGTTGCCTACCTACACACGAGTTCCTTTAAAATATTTCGAGTGGGTTTAGTTTCGTTCACAAATGGGTAACTCATGGCAGATGGCGACGATTCGCTAAAACCATGGTTATTTTTAGCTCATATTTAGATTCTACTGGGTGTTATTAACAGTCTTAAGAATTCAAAAGTATTAAATAACAAATAAAAAATACGTACTAACATTATGAATAGGAAAGATTGGTTGCTTAATTTGAAATCGAAAACTTTGGAAACTACGCAATTGAATGCAATCTAAATTTCAGCAAGGTTACCTTCGTTTTATTTAGCAGTTTCTGCTATAGTAACTGTCATCCAGGACGACTCGCCCCCCTACTTTTTTATTCTATCATTGCACACTACAGTGTATAGACATACAAGAGGATTACACTCACTCTTATTAGTAGCCACGCAGGTTTCAAGTACAAAATATCTCAACACACGATGGCGACTGTAACGTTAATTATAAATATAACAAAAGACACGACAAGCAAGCTACGAAGGAATAGAAACATGAATACTGTATATAGGCTAACCACACAAAACAATGTTGATGAATGTTAAAAGCTAGGAGACGCCCACGCATCGTAGCGACACAATCCTCGTGGATCCGAAGATGAATGCCTTGTAAAGGCGAAGATTTATATATTTCGTTTTTAAATATATCTGTATGGACGCAATATGTTGCTGAAAAGTTGCCCTATAGAGTTGAGTATGATATTTGTTTTGTTTGAGGCCGCTCGAAGTAGGCGAAGCTGCATAAGATGATTTTATTGTTAAATTTTACAGTCTCGGTCTGCGTGCGTTCTCGAGCGCACGTCGATCGCAGACGCCTTCCCGCTCTTTTAGCCCCCGCGCTAATTGAGCACCCAAATTTCATAGTTGTTTACCGTACTAAGTTTCTAACGCCGTTTTCACGGCGGACAGTGGCTCGTTAACCGTACTTCTAATAAGTTTCTAACGCCGTTTTCACGGCGAATAGTGGCTTGTTAACCGTACTTCGTGGAACGTGAGCTTCGTCGACGGGAATTCGTTGTTCCAGGACTTCAAGTGCCGTGTTCGAGTAAGTTATCCGCGTCGTTCTCAACCGCCCTACTGCGTGTAGGGTGGTTTTAGGAAGTTAGTCATCGTCGATAGGTTCATATTATATATATTTATATATTGTCGTCCCTCCCCAACCCCTCCGCAATGGCTTCCCTAAGCCCTGAGGAGCTCCTGAATAAGCTGATCGCTGATTACGACGCCCAAGGCACTTACTGCGCCCCTCATATGATTCGCACACTGCAATCATTTCTCCCTCTAATCATGCCACTAATCACACCGGCCCCTCAGGCCACCCCAGTTCCCCAGACCCCTCAGGTCTTAGGCCCTCCCGCGTCCCCTTCCTCCAGTGACATGGAGTGCGAAGTAGACGCCCCTCCGCGCCGCAAGCGCGCACCCGCGACTGAGTCTTCCTCGGACGCCACCCCAACTGGCCCTGAGTCTCCCTCTTTCACCCTTGTTAAGAAGCGCTCTAAGAAGCGCTCGAAACAAGACCCGGCGCCCTCCACGCCCGTCCCTACACCCCCTGCGGCGTCTTCAACGCCAGCTGCCCCGGTGTCTTCAACACCCGCTCCGGCCCCATCTTCTGTCAAGGCCAAGGTCCCACCACCCGTTTTCCTTCGGGAAAAGGGTAAATGGACTGAGGTCTCGACCCTGTGCAATGAGCACAAAATCCATTACACCCGAGCGGTAAACTCGGGTGAATCTATTAAAATCACTGTCTCGTCGATAGACGATTTCCGAGCTTTGACTAAGCTCCTCACCGATAAGCAATATGCTTATCACACTTATGCTCTGTCAGAAGAGCGTAATATCAGAGCGGTACTCAGGGGAATCCCGTTCGAATTATCGAACGAGGCCATCCTGGAGGATCTGCAGTCCCAAGGCTTCCCGGCACTCGCGGTGCATAAAATGCACAGCTAGTACGGGAGGCAACACCCTCTCGCTTTGGTGATTCTCGCCAACGTCCCCAAGTCCAGAGAGATCCTGAAAGGGGTTAGCTCTATTTGCGGCCTCTCTGGGATCTCAATCGAGGCGCCTCATCGCCGCGGTCATCCCGGCCAATGCCATCGGTGCCAGTTGTACGGGCACGCGGCAGCCAACTGCCGCGCACCGCCCAGGTGCGTCAAGTGCCTGGTCCCGCACTTCACTAAGGAGTGCAATCGCACTCCTGAAACTCCCTCTCCTCCCGATTGCGTGCTTTGTGGCCAGTCCGGCCACACCGCAAACTACAGGGGCTGCCCTCGTGCACCCCGTTGTATGCGCTCCAATTTCAAAAGGGCGGCTCCCAAACAGGCCCCGCGCCTTTCTCAAGAAAACTTTCCGCCGCTGCGTAGCCGGGTTCCTCCGGCTGCAAAGCCTACTCAGCCCAAGCCTGCTCCAGAAAACTGGAGGCAGCGTCCCGCATCGAATCCCATCCCGGCTCCTCGCCCATACAAATCCACTCCTCAATCCTCCGTAGCAGACGATATGCGTATCGTCTGCGACGCTATTAAAAATGTCGATGTTAGTGAAATCGCAGTCTTAGCCCGTAAACTTAGGGCTTCACGTACTCCGACAGAGCGTTTGCTAGCTCTGGCGGAGCATAGTTCCCTTCTCAATTCATTGTAGGTTCATTTAAATGAATTGATCCCTAAATCATGCTTCGGCCGACCTCTGCCCAGCCCCGGCTTCACCGGAGGCTGCCCAGAACGGCCACCAACTCATGTCCCTTTGAGCACCTTCAGTGCAACTTTCACTACAGGCGGAAGACCCGCTAGCGGGTCTCCGCCAGCGCGCCCAACTTCCCGACGGGTGTCGCTTCCGATGAAGGCTAAAGGTATACGCTTACCACAGCCAACAGGTGGTTTTTAGTGGGTAGGTACCATTCTGGTGAGTCCCACATAACCCCCCCGCAGAGGAATTTACCTGCGGGCGGGTATGCATGACGCATCTTCCACCTCCCTCCCGCGAGGGTGCCTCGGCAGCAAAAAAAAAAAAAAAAAAATTAAATTTTATTGTAAAAAAATAAAAAATAGATTGTGGCAAGCAATAATCAGTTGTCATGCAACGATACACGATTTAAAGTTCAAGTAATTCAATTTATTCATATTTTTTTATGGGACTCACGTTTGAGGGTACTTCCAAATTACTTATTATTCTTATAGAATAAATTTCGCCACGGGTTCGATTTGTTGCTTGTATTGTGAATTTCAAATGTAATTTTATCCTTAAAGTTTTATTAGAGTTTTTATTTTTAAAATAACTTTATTGTTCAAATGGTAACGTAGAATATGTATCAAATAATTTTGGAGCTGTCTTCCAAGTGACAGGTTTTCCTAGTTTGGAAGACAGAGATCATAATTGTATTGTTAATCGATTTTTATACAGTAAAGTTATTATTATTATTATTCCGTGAATGTGTGGGTTAACTCGAGACAATTTTAATGGTCCAATTGTTTTTTATGTCAGTGATAACTATACAATAGTTTTGCATTAACAAGGGCATTCATTTGTGTAATGAACGCAGATGAACGTTTTCTGGTCATGATTGTTTATACTTGTATATGTAGGTTAATTCTGCCCCCCACCCCTTCCCTGTATGGTCATCCTCTGCTTACTTTGGTGTCATATAGTTGGTGTGTTGATCTGGGGATTTATTATATTAAGTATTATTACTATTACAATAAGTATCCATGTCCTTTACCATAAGACCACTAGCTTGTAGTCCAATTCCATCTAAAACTGTGCTAACTCCAAACTAATTATTTACGTACGTAACTTCGACCTTATAGCAGTGTGCAATAAGATCACTCGTGGGTGACAATCACTACTTAAGGCAAGACAGGCAAGGTTGCTTATGAAGTCACTTTTCGTTCTTTAACTTTCGGTTAATTGTCTGTTTAGTGGACGTTTGCAATAGGTTCATTTTATTTAAAGAGTAATTAAGCTAAAATCAAGTGGACAGAGCTTGTTGGAAGATTTCAAACAAATGTAGATGTGTCTTTTAACTTGTATGATAACCAGATAACCAGTGCTTATTTATTTGTGATACTCATTCTATTCAATGTATTTTATTCTACTTCATTTTTGCAATATTATGAACACACAAGGCCTGTGAAACAGATAAAATAAACCCGGGACCTCCGGCTTATGAGGCAGGAGTACTAACAAGTCCTTCAAGAGATCGAAGTTACGGTCGAACCGGCTTGTAAGTCAAGTAAAGGGCAGCGCTGCGTTGTATGTATAATAATACCTTACATTTAGTCATGTCCCAAATGCTTTAGGTCCAGGTTTTGCTACAAAACAATCTCTAACATTACTGAACCGATTTCAAAAATTCTTTCACCATTAGGTTTGCAATCCAGAACTAACTTAGACTATTTGACAGACAAAAATCGACTTTGTTTTATGCTGCATAGAATTCATACTCTGGAAACAAGTGACACCGATCTTGTAAAAATTTGTCAAACGCGATTTTCATCACTATATTGTATACAATAAAGTCGCATTTTATTTGACCAGTAGTTGTAGCATGAGCATTCTACGCTGTCTTCAAGATATATTCCTACCAGTCGAGCAATATGGCGAACTACGCGAACGGATGGGATGCGGCTTTCACTCAATCTTCTAAAACTAATAAACAAAACAAGCACTGCGAAAGAACAACACACTCAGTACTTTTGTAATTTAGTCAGATAAAATACCGAAATAAATAATAATGTACCTTAGGAAGTACATGACGTCACGGTTGACAGTCGTCTACGTGACACGCGGCTGTAGAAAGATGGCTTCATTTGGTTGTCAAATTGCCACTTTGCCTAGGGCTGCGTGTTAGACCGCAGGTTTGAGGTTTGACCCAAACAACATGGGTCAAACCTTTAGCGAATAATGTTCCTATAACAAAGAAGTGTCTATTTGTTTCATATACAAATTACTAACTTAAACCGCAAGCTCCTGCTTAATTGTGTCGTACTATAAAAGTTAAGTGACACCTATCTTGAAACTAGCAGTTATCTGGAACGGAACCGTATGTGACCGCACTTACCGCGTACAAATGTAATTTCACTGGGATAAGCGTCGGAATTGGAACAGAGAGGCAGTATTACAGGTACAAAAGAAAATTTTTTAAGTATTTTTAAATCAAATTAAAGCAAAACTAACATTGTACACGTCTTTTTTCATAATCAGTTACTAGTTTTTATTTTAATTTATAATATATAATATAATAGTTTAGGAATCTTAGCTAAATTAAGATTAAATTTTAATGCTTTGAAATTAAAATGCTTTTTTTATCGAAAAAGATGAGACGCTTGTCTTCTATGACACCTGATGGAAAGTATCATGAAGACGAAGGTGTTATACGTCTATCCACGAGATACCTATTCGCGGCCTTACCACAACAAAAGTTAAACACCAGTTTTTTTTTAAATCTCTAAATGTATGACAAAGGCAAATTAAAAACAATTTCAAACCAACAGAATACTCCAGGGATTTACATTTTAATTTGGCTGGGTTATACATTTAGACAGTGTCAAAAGATAAAAAAGTGTCTTAATTTTCTTGTAGTAAGTGCTTAGTTTTCTTTCGTGTTTGAGTATATCTTTGAGTAGCCACATTTAGGCGGAAGTTTTTAAAGAGTGCTTAAATTTAACTCAGATGGTCAAAAATAGGGACCTTTTTGAAATTTTCGAAAAAATTGTCAAGATTCACTTGTTTTTAGGATAGTGTATAAAATAAAATTTTGTTTGATCATTCAGCTGAGATAAGTATGAGAGCAGTCAAGATATAGGTACCGTTATACACGTTTAGGCGTTAAAAATACTGCCTTAGAGGACTTGAAAACAAGATTTCAGTCATATTATTAAACAGTCTACAGCAAAGTGCTATAATTTCATAGAAAGTTATCTAAAATGATCT
Organism: Marasmarcha lunaedactyla; assembly: GCA_923062675.1. NCBI lineage: Eukaryota > Metazoa > Arthropoda > Insecta > Lepidoptera > Pterophoridae > Marasmarcha > Marasmarcha lunaedactyla. Next base: position 4,031,057 of record OV281354.1, read on the forward strand.
AATAACACAAACTACAACAAATAACTTCGACCTTGACGTTACAAACTAAGTAATTAATGATGTAAGGCAAATATTACTTAGGTCCCCGTATTGACCGTATCTCGATGACATAATCGTTCATTTTCATTATCTCAACTATGCGGAAGTTACAAACTTTGAACTATACATACAATGTTCAATACATTCAAAAGCAAATTGATAAGGGAAAATGACCTCTACGCTTTCAACATAAGATACGCCAGCCGGGGTGTCATTATAAACTAAACTATATGGGGTGGAAAGACCTTCAAATATTGGTAGCTTGATTGCAGCTTTCAAAATGTATTTTCTGAGGTCTCTTGTATAAATGTACAAGTACATTTTTATTCAATAAAAAATCAATAATTTTATTATAAGAAAATTTTGCAACCGATTGGTGTAGTGGTAAGTACCCTTGCCTCATACGCCGCCGGAGGTCCCCCAGGTTCGAGCCTGGCCGGGACATTCATTTATGTGATGAACACAGTTTGTTCTTGGTCATGGTTGTTAATATTTATATATTTAGGTATATTCTGGGTTCAGTCCGGAAAAGCTGTGCTTATTTTGTGGGCACCCAGTTGGTGTGGTTGTTTGGGGATTTATTTATTTATTTATAAATTAACAGTACGCAACAATGATAAAAGATGGAAATACAACGCCTAAATAACTTTTTATAAAGGGCAAAGTGGCCAGAAAGCCGGCAGAATTATCGCGTAAGTAAGTTAGCTGTAATAAGTTACAGCATCAGGTTCTCTCATCGTTTTGAAAAATTCACTGAAGATTAGGCTTACTAGCACCCTGACCCCAGGACTCCATAGTATCAACGCCAAAAGCATCAAATATTTCATTATTCATCTTGTCAATTATTTTCATAATGTCTCGATTACAATTAAACAAATAAGTATTATTATATTCTAACTAGTATTATACATATCTATAGCTGTATTTGTCTATGACTAATAAGAAAACTAACGCAGATTGTATTTTATTGTCTCTGAAATATGCAAACAGAAGAATTCTACTAATTCGCTTTGTCAATTAGCGCTTCAATGTATGATGTAGGAAGAGCAAAACTGTATCTTTTTTAATGTTTTACTGAAAAAGGATTAGACGTTTGTCTTCTATGTCACCTGATGGAAAGTGACGATGAAGACGTTTTGTACGTTTAGTAGTCCGATGTAAGAAGGGTGTGGGTTCAACCTGATCAAAAAGAGCATTCGCGCACTCTCCAAAATGAATATAATATATCAATGACTTCCCTCTAATATGGTTGAGGAGGGCGAGGGCTGGATCCCGCATTAACTCGTGAACGGGTGCCGTTTGAGGGTGTTTGTCGTTTGAATACTTCGGGGAGGGAGACTTACCGAGCTAACAGATGCGGATAAGAATAATTTTGTATACACATAAAGAGACACATTTATTATTATACAGTACATTTATTTTGAAATAGTTATACTCGTGAAGTTTCCTGCCAGTTCTTCTCCGCCAAGGCGTCTCCGAACTGGTGACAACCTAGATGTCATGCTTTATTTGACGTCAATAGGAACAAGTAATTGTCAAACAAATGTTGAGAAATAATGATTTGAATTTGAAGTAAGTAAGAGAGAAGGTAATTCAATGACTTATCAATGTAAGATATGTCATTAGATATAGTTATATATATATCTTTAAAAGTATCAAAACAAAAGATAAAGACCGATTAATGCGCAGTTTTATTAATGACCTACTTTAAACCAATAAAACGATATAAAATATTGGAAAGTGTAGAATGCCTTTTTTAGTTAGTAAAAGTGTTACTACAAAACTACTACAAAGATCTTCCGGTACATAACGAAGATATTTACGTCTTATTATAATAGTATAGTTTTGTCTCTTTCTTATGGATACATAATAGATGAATCCAATATAGGGAAAGATGAATCGTCAATTTATTAGCTTATTAAAAGCGAGACATGTTACCGTTAACAAATCTCTGGTATTCTGTATGGTTCTCTGTATGGTCTCTGGTATCCTGTTTATAAATATAAAAAAAATAAATATAAATACATATTTTACAGGCAAATTCAGGGTTTATTGACGAAAAATTAAGTTACGAGTATTAATTGATCCCGTGCCATAGACAGACGAAGTTTGGTTAAAAAATGATTTAACCTAAAATGAAGGATAGCTTTTTAATTCAATCATACGAACAATAACGATTTTATTAAAATATGTAAAACCTACATTCCTGTGGGTAGGTTAGGTGGGTTAGGTTAGGTACTACTACCTACATAAGAATTTATTGAAGGATATAAAGGCAAAACTTTTGGTAATACATAGAATTATACTAATGTTGCGCTGTGCTCGTACGTAAATATTGGTTAATTATGAAGTACCTAACTAAGTAATAAACTCAATATGAACAGTACAATGTTTTGCTTTTATTCAGTACTTTACTTGACTAAGTAATATCTGAGAGCAAGCAATACCAACATAATAAAATTGTAATAACAAATAAATTAGTTCTGAGAAAATCCTAGGATTACCATTATGCGCTGAAGGTTTAGCCGTGTATGTTTCATGTGGTTTCATAATATTGAAATATAAATAACTCTCAAGCTTTAACTAAAGCAAATAACTAAAACTTCAAAAATAAGAACAGTGTTATGCCTTTTCAATCCGTGTTTACGAGTTAAAATGCTGATTCTATGAACGTTTTACACACAGTTGCAAGAATTTCAAACTGCACCAAATAAGTCCAGTTTAAAGGCATTTTGTTTTACAACTTAAGCAAAAAACTTAAGCGCCTTCATAAATAAGAACAAAATTCCCACGCCAACCGGATACTGGGCAATGCTGGCATTCCAATTGGTAATCGCAATTTACTCTTACAGGACCCAATTAAACACAGCAAAAGCAGGTTTACTTACCTTAAAAACTCATGCAATCCCGAAATTAAATCCTTTTGCAAGAGCGAAACACAAGTTTTTAACTTCACTATTTATGAGGTCAAATCATGTGAGTCACAACACTATCCGAGAGATTTACACACGCGTTTAGCCGGTTTTACGGAGCTGTATGTACGTACTTACCGCTCGACGGTCAAAAGTAAACTGGTATCGCTCCGTCGGATGTGGCTCCTCGCCTTGCCTGCCAGCCAACCGTTCCATTCTCAAATAGTACGAGATACGGCCATTCAAGTATTTGAACGACCCCAATAAACAAAGGAAAATCAATCTTACATAGTTAATTTACAATTAATTTTTCGTTGTTACGGTATCGAGTGATAAGACAACGTCGATATCAGTCTAGGATTCCAAATTGAGTGAGACAGCGATCAAATTCCAGAATGTGTGAAAGAGATGTTGATAGCTCTCGAGATGATTTTGCTGTGAAATTTTTATATTCACTTTGCAGCAAAAGCGCAGCGAGAAACAATAGTTTTTTGCTCCGAGACCAACAACCTGTCCGGAATGTTCGAAAATACATGAGATTTTCGAGAGATATTTCAACAGCATTCAATTGCATACCTCTTTTATGTTGGTCGGGTGAAAAGCAATTAAGCTTTTGTGCTTTGAATACTCGTAAGAAGTAAATGTTGCTTTTTAATGTTATTTATAACAATTTACTTTTATCTGTATTTACAAGGAAGGGCGCGAAATACTCCTCCGTTTTTGGTTCGGTTAAGGTTTTTGTAGCCTAGTCTGTTAAATGGTGTTTTAACTGATGACATAAAACAGAGAATGTGTAGGTAGGTACATATTCCTTAGTTTTCTTTTACTATGACAAGGTATATTTTTTTATTTAATTAGGTCTTATCTATATACTTAGGCCTTTCATTCTTTAGAAATAAATTTATTATTTTGTGTTTTATAGCATTATTTTTTTAATCCAAAACATACATAGATAGAGGTATACATAGATTTACTGAACAACATTTCTATTGAAATAGTTTTCTAGACACAGCGATATGTTTGAGGAGCTGCTGCGAGTCGCCGAAAAACGCTCCATACAAAACGGTAGGGAGTTGTGACGTCACAATGTGTAAATCATACCAGAGACTAGTCTCTCATTGTATGGGCGTTTGGATAAAATATATAATAGCTACGTAGATGACGCGCTTACATGCATTTAAAAACCTACACTGATTGTATGTTTGCTTTCTAAATAGGTGTAGGTATATGAATGAGTTTGTATAAAATATAAACGGTTTGTAGGTATAGAACATTGACAGGTTGTACAGACTTCATAAACATTACTGTTTTCCGCGTATTGTTTCTGCTCAGGAGCTCTAGCCAAGTTGCAATCTTGATCGTTAAAAGATAACCGAGTGTACGAGTTTTCTATAGCGTTAGCGATCGTATATTGCAACTTGGCTAGGGCCTCAGAGCATGCACTTATAACACAAAAGCGAATTTGCTATATGGTACTATAAATAATAAATCCCCAGACAAATATCAACTGTATGGCCCTAAAGTGAGCAGAGCTCGTGTTATGGATGACCATACAGCGAACCTGGGGAGCCCAGAATAAACTTACATATCGGGCGTACAGAAACAAAGATGGTAAAGTCCGCAAAATTTCAAAAATGAGGTTTAAATGCCAACACAACCTCTACAGAAACTGTATTTACCTACAAAAATCATTCTTTACCAATTCTGGTAAACTCTACTGCTGTTTCGAATTTAAAAATGACTTCAGAAACAAACTTAGTTTAGTCCAAGTAAGTGAGTTCTATTCTGCAGAAACTCCGTGGACGTTTCCATCTTTGATTCTATACAACTGATATATAAATATCAACAACCACGACGCGAGAACTAAATGTATTGTTTTTAATATTATTTTGCCTTGTAAAAAGTTAGTTACTTATCACTATATTTAAAACTGTGAAACAGCTACCAGACAGACACAGTAAAATATAAATAACTACTCAGTGCCAAAATAGCCTAAATGCCAGTTATTAGACTCATTAATATCAAGATAATAGCTTGAATTTTCAATTTAACGCAGGAATTTATAGCGATTCTTCTTCATGTCTATATGTATATAATAAGAGGCAGTGGCAACCTACGTTGTCAGAGACAACATTCATTCTCGCTCCGATCGCCACCCGGTACGGACGTGCAAGACCCTGTTCTCCGTTGATCGGTCCCTTCCCGATATTCCGTGGCGCTCAGTCTACTGACGTCACAGTTTAGCATGTTGGTTCCGTGCTACGGTTTTCAAGGTTTTTTACTGCCTCTGAGTGCTATCGAAGTGCGATTTTTCTTTGTGACTAAGCCCTTTAGTCTTCCATGTGCTGTGCTAATTTGTGTTGTGCTTGTGTTGAGTGCAGTGTTGTGCCCAGCGTAAGTAGTCTGGTTTCAGTACAAAGGATACTTAACGGTGACAACGAATTTGTATTGAACCAGTCCTTTTATTATTTTTATTTTATTTCTCTTCTCTATTTCATTTATTTTCTACTATTTTCATATTTATTTTTATCATATCTGTGTGTTTTCGTGTATATTTGTCCTTTCTGTCGGTAAAGGTTGACCCTAACGCGGTCAACTCTTTACCTGCGTACCCTTTTTAGGTTTCCAGGTAGCGGTGACAACGAATTTGTACTGAACCAGTCCTTTTATTATTTTTATTTTATTTCTCTTCTCTATTTTATTTATTTTCTACCATTTTCATATTTATTTTTATCATATCTGTGTGTTTTCGTGTGTATTGTCCTTTCTGTCGGTAAAGGTTGACCCTAACGCGGTCAACTCTTTACCTGCGTACCCTTTTTTAGGTTTCTAGGTAGCGGCCTTCGGCGTACTACGGTTAGTTTTAAATTATTCTCCCCAGTCCCCCTACCGCTGGTAGGGAGGTTAGCCGCTAGGGTTTGCTAGGTTTTTAGGAACTAGGCATCCTGTGACATACTTACCCTCCCTAATGGATTCGCTAAGCGTTATTAACTTCGCAAACGCGTTCACCCAGGCGCTTGCTGCGGCAGGCGTCTCCATCCCGAAAGACATCCTAACGCAGGCCTTGCAGGCAACAATCGCGTCCCCGGCCCCTCAGGCCCCAACCCCAGCCCCCCAGGCCTCCAACGTCCAGACCCCTCAGGTTTATAGCTCTCCCGCGTCTCCCGTTCCATCCGATATGGACTGCACGTCGGTCTCATCCTCGCGCTCATCTCGTAGGAAGCGTACCGCTCCCGGGAGCGATTCAGACTCCGCCGCGTCCGAAGCTTCGTCGGTCGCCGCCAACTTAACCGGCTCTCCTGAGCCCGCGTTCCAATTAGTTGCCAAACGCTCTAAGAAGCGTTCGAAAAAAGCCGCGGTGTCTTCAACACCCGAGCCAACCCCGGTGTCTTCTACACCCGCCCCTGCGCCGCTCATGTCACTCGAAGTGACCGCGTCTCCGTCGGTCCCGTCTAAGCCAGCGACGCGCTGCGCTCCTGTCCCATCGAAGCCTCAGCTCCCTCCGCCCGTCTTCCTCCGCGAAAAAGCGCGCTGGACCGCGGTTTCTAACCTGTGCAAAGAGCACAAAATCAATTATCTCAAGGCAAATAACGCAGGCGATACTATAAAAATCCAAGTCGCGACTATCGACGACTTCCGCGCGATAACTCGTTTACTTTCGCCAGAGACTAGTAAATAACTATAGACTAACCATGTCTAACTACTCCAACACAGAGCAGTGGTTCTCAGCTAATAATTTGCTCCTCAATGAAAAAAAAACGAAATGTGTTAAATTTACATTGCCAAATGTCAAACAGGTAAACACAAACATTGTAGTTAAGAGCCAGGAACTGACTCCTGTAAACTCAACTGTATTTCTGGGCATAACCTTAGACGCCAAACTCCAGTGGGGACCGCATGTTGATGGTTTAGCGAAAAGGCTTGGCTCTGCCGCATATGCTGTTAAAAAAATTAGACAAATTTCAAATGAAACAACTGCTCGATTAGTCTATTTTGGTAACTTCCACAGCCTCATGACATATGGTATTCTGTTGTGGGGGAGTGCTGCCGACATCGATGCTATATTTATTCTGCAGAAAAGGGCTGTTCGCGCAATCTATCAGCTCGGTCCAAGGGTGTCACTTAGAAGTAAATTTAAGGAAATAAATATTCGTACCTTCCATTCACAATATATTTTAGAAAATTTAATGTATGTTAAAAAGAACATAACCTTGTTCAAAAGAAAAAAAGATCTGCACAATGTTAACACAAGAGGAAGAAATATGCTAGCAGCTCATAATAGCAGGCTTCATAAAGTCACTAACTCATTCATGGGTCAATGTATACGCTTTTATAATAAGGTTTCTGAGGATATCCAAGGTCTTCCTATTGACAAATTCAAAGAAACTATAAAGGAGAAGTTGTGTGCTAGAGCATATTATAAACTATCCGATTACTTGGATGATAAAAGCCCTTGGGTATAATCCCCTCATTAACAGGATTGTACTAGTATTTGTAACAAAACATGTGTAATGTGTCTGTATGTGCGATGAGTTCTTCGTCCCGATGAATATCTAAAGCGTCATTGTCACTAAAGTACGTCTTCTTATGGTAGCGTCGGGTGACGGGTCGCTCACGTCCCTCTAGTATGGTTGAGGAGGGCGATGGCTGGATCCCGCGTTAACTCGTGAACGGGTGCCGTTTGAGGGTGTTCGTCGTTTGGATACTTGGGGGGAGGGAGACTTGCCGAGCTAACAGATGCAGAAAAGAATAATTTTGTATAGACATAAAGAGACTCTGTAAATTTATTTTGAAAAAAAATATACCCGTGAAGTTTCTTGCCAGTTCTTCTTCACGATGGTTTTTTTCGAACTGGTGGTAGAATCATGTTTTATTTGACGTCAATAAGAACAAGTAATTATCAATGTTGAGAAATAAATATTTGAATTTAAATTTGAATTTAACAAAATTTTGTGACTTGAATAAAAGTTGTTTTTAAGATAGAGAGATGGCGATAGTTGTATTAGATTTACAAGTCATTTAAATTTAGTAAAAATAATACGTAAAAAAACTTAAGATGGCGCTGTTTACAAAATCATTTGATATTTCATTGCAAGTACTATCCGTAGGTATCAGGCGACAACAGACGTTGCCAGCTAGTGCATTATATTATTTGATGCTATGTTGCCGCTCTTATAATTCAGTTACAGAAAACTTTACACCACCCCGGATATTATTTGTAGAGTTACTGGGTTACTGTATTGCCAGTATATAATTTTTCCCACAAAAATATAGCATTCATCTCCACAGTTTGTTCTTATCTGCCTTAACATAATAAAACGAATTTCAGTGCATTTAATTAACAGGTATATAATATTTTACTTTATTTCTTGATATCGATAAAAATTATGTCTTAATAAGTGCATAATTTTTATTTATAATGCATATAAATCATAACTATTTTGCAGTTGTGAAAAAAATTTTTTCTTGCTGGATTATTATTAAAAAAATGTTCTTTATCCATCAACTTTTTTTGTTCTTTTTATCACAACATTTTATTTGTTTGACAATTTGAATTCTTTGTCGTTTATTGTTGTTGCTATGGGTGTGTTTTTGTTTTGGAACTTTTCCCTGCATTTCTTTGAATTCACAATATTTCTGCTCGCCTACTGTGACTCGTGCAAATTGTATGGACCTTGATTAAGTTTACGTTTTGGCTGCTACATATATCGTATAACATGTGCGTTTATCACAACTGTGATAATAAAAGCTTTATAAAAAAAGGTTATTATGGCAATTAGAATAAAGAGGATGGTAGTGCCCAGGCGTTTCTGAACAAAATAAACTTATACCAGTATGTTTATGGTCTTTTGTAGTTGTTATTTTATCATCTATAAAGTGAGAATAAATTACTATCTACCTATTCTTATTGAGTAAAATTATCAAAATCAATGATATAAAACGATGACATTTCCAATTTCAGGAAAGGAATAAATTCTACTTGCTAAGGTTTCAGGTAATTTGACAACGCCATCTAGCATTTGCATTACGTTTCTTGTCATTAATTCATATAAAAATTAAAGACGACAAGGTTGGTCCAAGCTATTTGAGAGCGACATCTAGTAATAGCTTGGATTTTGAGCTTTTTCCGAGTCACGAATTTTCTGAAACGAAGTATGGAAATGGTCAGTCTATGGTTATTTACTAGTCTCTGCTTTCGCTTAAACAAATCGCGATCCACACTTACGCCCTCCCAGAGGAGCGTAAAATCCGCGCAGTATTACGGGGCGTCCCGTTTAAACTCAGTAATGACGACATTCTCGAGGACCTCAAGTCTCAGGGCTTCCCGGCTGAAGCAGTGCACAAGATGCACTCAAACCGCGGTAGGCGTTTTCCGTTAGTTTTAGTTATCTTGTCTAATACTCCCAACTCGATGGAGATCTTCAGAGAGGCTCGCACAATTTGCGGACTCTCGAATATCTCCGTCGAGCGTCCCAACCCCCGTGGTCACCCTGGGCAGTGCCACCGCTGCCAGCTCTACGGCCACGCAGCGGCTAACTGCTCAGCTCCTCCCAGGTGCGTCAAGTGCCTGGACCCTCATATAACAAAGGAGTGCACTCGCACTCCCGAATCCACTTCCCTCCCCTGCCTGTGTGCTGTGCGGCCAGTCTGGCCACACAGTTAACTACAGGGGTTGCCCGCGCGCTCCTCAGCCAAAAGGGCCGCGCCTAAACCGGCGCCGCCGCTCACTCCCGCTAACTTTCCGCCGCTGCGCAACCGGGGTCCCCCGGAAGCAAAGCCCGTTCAACCGACGCCTACTTTGGCTCTGTCTTGGAGGCAGCGTCCGGCCGTTCCACCTGCACCTTCCCGTCCTATCCCAGCTCCCATAGCTCCCGTAGTAGCGTCACTGTTCCGTCATCTTCACCTCAGTCATCGTTGGCTGAGGACATGAAGACCGTGTTCGACGTCATTCAAAACGTAGACATTAATGAAATTTCTGTTCTCGCACGCAAACTGCGAGCCGCCCGCTCTCCTCAAGAACGTTTATTTGCGTTAGCCGAGCATCACTCGCTTCTAAGTTATAAATTTTATTTTTAATTTTAATTTTTTTATTTTTGTATAAATTCGTAAAAAAGCAAATATAATGTCTAGACCCGCAAATCCCGCGTCCGGTCGTATCAAACCCAAAGGCTTATCCCTAGTATCTTTTAACGCTCGTAGTCTCAGCACTAACCTTCCTGAGCTCAAACTGTTCCTTCAGAACAACGAGCCTGACTTATTGCTTCTTCAAGAGACGTGGCTCACCCCAAACCGCACCAGGGGATTCGCTGTTCCCAATTACGTGTTCATTCGTAACGATTGGCCCGACGGTTACGGATGCACAGCTATTTATCACAAAAGAGGTTTCCACTGCACTCCTCTCCCTACCCCTCCTCTCCTCAACATGGAGGCCACTGTGTGTAGATTGGCTATGACTGGTCATCCGACCGTCATCATAGCTTCAGTCTACATACCTAGTGACATCCATCGTACCAGACCTATCCTTAGCGACTTCGAGGCCATTCTCGCCCTCGGCCATTCAGTCATTATGTTTGGAGATTTTAATTCCAAACATACTGACTGGAAGTGCCTATTGACTAACCAAAGCGGTAGAGAACTCCTTAAAATCACTCAGCTACTCAACTTAGACGTCATCTCTCCTGTCACTCCCACTCACTATCCCGGCAACCCTAACTACTCTCCTGACATCCTTGATTTTGCGATCGTCAAACAAATCAACCTCGATCTCAGGTCTATCGAACCGCTCGATGACCTTGGCTCTGATCACCGCCCCGTTTCCCTCGTGCTAGGACCGCCTAACAATCACGTCACTCCTCCTAAGACCTTTACCAACTGGAAAGGCTTTTAAAATACGTTAGCTTCAGCCTTAGAGGCCCCAAACTCTCCGCTCGTGATTTCGCCCGACCAATTAGATAGCCCAGACTAAATAGATTCATTAGTCGACTCCCTCACTGATGCTATCAACTCAGCCATCAGTGTAAACGAAAAGGTTGCTAAGCGAAGTATACCCAATCTACCATTAGCCGTTAGCATTAAAGCTAAGAACGTGGCTCTCCGGAGAGCCAAGAAATATCCTACGCCCGCCTATAGATTAGCTGCGAACAAACTACAACGTAAATTTAGGTCTCGCCTCGCGGAACTCCGAGACGCTCAGTTTAACGATCTCATGGAGAATATCTCCCCGTCCCACCAAGCGTACTACAGTATGGCCCGAGCCTTAAGCGTAGACGCCGCCTCTCACTCGTCCTGACGGCACTATTGCCTTTGAAGCCGAAGAGAAAGCCGAATGCTCCGCCGACAGCATAGCGGCACAATGTTCACCCAGCACGCAACCCGCGGATCCCTCCCACATCCAGGCGGTGGAGGACGAAGTTCTCCACAGAGAATCTCTCCCCATCACCGATGACCCCGTCACAGTCTCTAATGATGAAATCTTGCTACTCATTAGAAGTCAAAAGTCCAAGAAGGCTCCGGGTGCGGATGGTATTTCTAACCACGCACTCAAACACCTGCCTCAACAGGTTCTTACCTTGTTATCTATTATCTTCAATGCCTGCTTCGACCATAGCTACTTTCCAAAAGCCTGGAAAGAAGCGACAGTCATAGGCATTCCCAAGCCGGGTAAACCTCTGAATGTCCCGGCTAATCACAGACCCATCAGCCTCCTCAAGGTCACGTCTAAACTTCTCGAAAGTCATACTCTCTCGAATGCGGAACCATCTGTTTCCAACGGATGGCGATCCCCTCATCATTCCCCACCAGTTCGGCTTCCGCGCTAAGCACTCCTGCCCTCAGCAAGTCCATCGAATTGTCGAGTACATACTCGACGGCTTCTATCCGAAACGAAAGAAAACGATCGCAGTTTTCTTTGACGTAGCCAAGGCTTTCGACAAAGTCTGGCACAGCGGTCTCGTTTATAAACTCTACAGAATAGGCTTACCGGCTCGCCTAGTTAGGATAATCGCGTCGTTTCTCAAAGACCACACATTTCATTTCAAACATGAAGGCACGCTTTCCGCACCTCGTCCCATAAAGGCTGGAGTCCCTCAAGGCTCAGTCCTCGCCCCTCTGTTGTATACCGTGTACACTAACGACATTCCCATTCCGCCGAAAGACGTCGAACTCGCCCTCTTTGCCGACGATACAGCCCTTTACACCAAAGGCCAAAGTGTCCCGGGTCTCACCACCAGACTCCAAAAGGCTGCAGACGCCCTCGGTGCATGGTTTCAAAAATGGCGTATCGATGTGAACCCAGACAAGAGTTCTGCGGTTTACTTCGACTGCAAACAACGTCGTGTCGCTGACAATTTGCACGTTCGAATGTTAGGTACTCCCATCCCCTGGAAGCGCACTACCAAATACTTAGGCGTCACCTTAGACCAGACGCTTTGTTTCAAGCCACACGTCAATAGACTAACGAAACTGGCCCGTTTTTACTTAGGCCGCTTATATACATAGTATGTTAGGTAGAAATAGTAAAATGTCGTTCAGAAACAAACGTACGCAGGGCCACAGACGCGCCGTGGTACGTGCGTAACGCGGACCTGCACAGAGATCTTGAACTACCTACAGTGCAACAGCACCTCAAAACACTCTCAGAATCGTTCTTCAAACGCGCCGAATCCCATCCCAATCCTCTAGTTCGAGATTCAGTCTCATATACTGCTCCTGTTTTAGATTCGAAATTCAAAGTCGCTAGACCGAGAAACGTGCACACGAACGTAGCGACGCAGCTGACGCTAGATCTCTTAGTCCTTCAGGCCGCAAAATCTAATTCTAACGTAAATCCGAATTAATGCAATTTTAGTTTTAAATTTTTAATGTTTTTAATTCTTTACTTTTCATTTTGAGCACCTTCAGTGCTTTGTATTCACCTCCAGTGCTTTGAGCACCTTCAGTGCTATGTAAATCCCATTAGGTGACCCCTTCTGGGCCCCGCTAGCGCGAACTCTTTCTCCAATTGGCCGTCGCTCAGATGAAGGCTGAGTAGCAAAAATTGCACGAGCCGACAGGGGGTTTTTAAGTGGGTATGGTTCTGGTCGGCGTCGGGACGACCCACATAACTCCGATCGCGCGCGCGGAGTATGCGTCAGAGCATTTTTTATATCCTCCTGCCCTTCCCGTGGAGGGGAACAAAAAAAAAAAACCTCGTCAGAGCTGTTGACGCCGCCTCTGGAAACTCCACTGGCCTCTGACGTGGCTTCACGACTTCCTTTTATGGCACTACCCTGAATTGACTGGGGGTTGTCTTGTGATGCACGTAAAGTCATTTGGAAAAATCTGTGTTTGTTGATAGGACCTAGAAAAAGTTTGATTATCGTTACTAACAATACTAATCTTAATTTAAAACTAAGAATTGATTCTAAAAATTATTTCGCCATTACTCAGGTGAGATTCGCGAGGCTCTCCTGAAATTGACATGGGATCAGAAATTGGGTAATTGAAAAACAACTTTTTTATAACATTTTTAAATAGTTTATTAAAGGTAAAGAAATGTTGAAAAAGTAACAGTATGTTTACAATCAATAGTTTTCTAGCTAGATACAGCGATACGTTTGAGGAGCTGCTGCGAGTCGCCGAAAAACGCTCCATACAAAACGGTAGCGAGTTGTGACGTCACAATGTGTAAATCTTACTAAGAACTGTATGGGCGTTTGGTAAAATATATAGTAGCTACGTAGATGACGCGCTTACATGCATACTGTCATAATAACAATTATTATAATTAATGTCAGTTAGCTAATAATATAAAAAAAATTACATATTTGATACTAGCTTTTTTAGTTATTTTTTATGTTTTCTAATCTATACAATTTCGATATTAAATTCAAACCTTTATTTTTTAAAACATCTTTAGGTCAAAATAAATTATATTCTCTAAATAAATGTTAAAAACTTGCATTTTCAAATGTTGTCGAACACCCAATTACGGGTTGAAACTGTGCGGGTTAGGAAACTCTACCTACCAGGCCACTTAGTAAGTTTTGTGAAAAAAGTTTTTATGTATGGAACGCTGGCGAGTTATAATTTATTTTGAAAGTTCAATTATATTAAAGTAAAAATATATTTGTTCCAAATTTAAATTTCTCTCTACATTTTGCACCAGCATTATGAAACTATTGTGTGTCATAGAAAAATAAACCATACCGCGAACTATATCCATGACCCGACAACAAACATCTATCTTTATCACACAAATGAATGCTCCAACCAGGACTCGAACCTGGGACCTCTGGCGTATGAGACAAGACTATTATTAGGCTTTTATATACAACGCTAGCCAACGGACCACGGTTGCCAACTACGAAAATCAAAAATCATCAAAAAAGTTTCGTCAAGTTACAACTAACATAGACAACAACAAATAAAATATTCAATCTTTTATATTTCAGTAAATTTATGGGACAAAATCCAAAGATACAGTAATTATACTGACGGGATAGCAGCTTGTTAAATTATAGCCTGGTTGCGAATGCCCACAGGGAATCGAATAAAAACAACGCAATGCTGGCTACGTGCCGTATTAGTAGTCTCCCGGGACGGAGAATTGTATATAAAAATACAAATTTAAGAAGATAAATTGTAAATCTCAAACCCATGTGCGTGATGCTTTTGGCGAAGTATTTATTTCTTGGCACTTAAATAAACTAATGAAGGCAATTTCCCTGTTATAACTATTGGTTTTATAATTGCTTGTTTATAGGTCTATAAGACCACGAAACCAGATATAGGTACAATTATTAGCTATTAGCGGATATTATAAACTGCAATTTTATTACTGTACTCCTAAAAGTTGAGAAATATGCACCGGATACCTAACCAAACAGTGCGATGCGCCTTAATATTTACGGAGTCAGATATTTTTATTAATAATTTCAAAATCAGATTACAGGAACGTTTTTGTAATAAAATTGAATCAATAAAAATGCTAATAAGGCACCCCACCTAAACATAAACTCAAAAATATTTCCAACATAACGATAACTTACCAACTTAAGTCCATTTAATAAAATCAGCTTAGATTACCCTACCCTATAAATAGAGCCTGCAGAAACAATGAACTGACTGTATGAGCAACGCCGAGGGTCTTTTTACTTGTTCTCCGCTATGAGAATGAAGTATTGATTCCCGCAGTGCACTCTCTGTTTTCTTTGACTACTCTGTGGTTACGTCAGCGAGTGTTTAACTTTGTAGAGTGAAAAGAATCAAATAGGAAAAATTAATTCGTTTTGGCAAATGTTTATGATATGTTCTTTACCAGTTGATTTTAAAATTAAACCTGAAAAATTATTCGAACGTTTGGACCATTTTAAAGTTTAAAACGCCTCAACGCAGTAGCGATAAAAATTTGTGTCGGCAGATAGATTATTACCACTGCTAATTACAGTTAAATTAGGATAAAATTGACGAGAGTGGAAATGCGTTTTCATCATTAAAAATCTCCACACGTCCGTTGTACTTAAAAAGAAAGTAGAGTTTAAATGGCTTAATTGATTTTTGTGATACATTAGACAGTCTATAACCTCATTTGCAGTGATGATGTAAACATTCCTAAACAAAGACAAGTTAACCAAGGGTTAAGAAAAATACGTAACACTCTAGAATCACACCATAAAGATATTTTACCCACAAACTATTAGATTGTTAGTGAGCATGGCATGACATTTAGACGATATAGTCTGTGTACAATCGAGGAACTTAGTACAGGCTCAGATTCACATTTGAATCCCCTGCAGTGTTGTAGCTGCTTAGTGTGCGGAACTCCCACAAAATATCGAACAACGCGCAAGCCTTAGCCTGCACCTCAATTACTTGCAGGTTATTCAACATAGGTTCTAACGCACGTGTCTCGGGGCCCCGCCCTATGTCCACTGTAACTATGTCCAACTTAAATCTGCATACGAATCTCGAGCTGCCCACCATTGCCGCATTAATGAAGTTGACAATTCGACAATGCTCCCCAACATCCAAACCCGCTGGTCAATTAATCAGCCAACCCAGACGACCGTGTAACGTCTTGACAGATCCCGACAACGCGTTTGCTGGCGTTCCAGTTAGAAATAGAGCAACACGACATCCGAATCGCCTAACCGACCGGTCGTCGTACGCGTTCCTACAGAGTTTCTGGCTGGTTCTAGATCACCCTGCCGAACCAGTGGTAGTGTCAATATACGATGTCCTAAGCCGAGGTCCGCTCGGGTGCTCTTTGGCATATCGTATGTAGGAGTAGTTTAAGTTCCGGCTAAGCGCCGTCAGCGCTAGGCCACAAAGTCCGGTAAAATTTTAAAAGGGCATACGTGGAGTGTCCATTTTGAAAAAGAAGCCTGAGCCTGCACCGACATCCCCGACGGTACGTATATTGTACCGTCACGGTTTGACTCCACGATCTATGACAACGTTTCTGGGCACGGTGAATATGTAAAAATTTGAATTCTGGCCAGTTCTGCACTATTATGCTGGTTGTTCTTTCGTGTGCATTTGACTTTTAAATATATCAAAGTAGTTTGTATGCACTGGAAGCTTCCCGGATCTTTTTCTTTCTTTATTTGTGCAAGAGGATAATAATATATTCGTACATTTCAGAATAATACCCAGAACTATTTCATAATCGGGTTATAGTTAACATTAATGGAGAGGATTTTTTTCGAACGTACCATTAGGTGCATTTGACTCCAAGAACAACGATATATTTTAATAAATTGTTACGGAGAAAGTTTTAATTTCAAAATACAGTCTATTAATACAATTTATTCTAAAAATGTCTGTATATCTATCTATTTATTTATTTAACTTGACATTTATAAAAAAAAATTCAATTCTAGAATGACCATATAAGTGTATTAAATTGAGAGTTATAAGATAAAAATATTCTACAAATAAAAAAATACAATCACACTTAATTTATTTAAGTGTTTATTTTAACTGTTGCGACGGCTTAGTAATTTGAAAAGTAATTTCAAAAATGTTTTGCATATATCGTCTTATTAAAAAAAAATTATTCAACTCCTCTATAAAATGAAACCCCTCTATGTTACGTATTCCAGTTAAGTTCACTTATAATTGTAGATACAATTCACTTCGAACAATGAGTTCTATGTATAAATAGTATTGAAGTTAATGGCTGTGGTGGGAAATGGTATTTAAGTAAATAATAGAACAGACGAAGTAAATGATATGTGAGAAGTTTTAGTCTTAATGTGAGGCATTCTCTTTGTCGGCTTTTAGAATGTTAGATTAATAACTGTTTCTGATCTCACATATAAGATGATGTTAAAGCATAATAACTTAAGTATTTTTGAAAAAAGCAATCGTACATTTTGCAGGACTTCTATTTATTTTAAAACAATAACAATTTAAGAAAACGTCATTTCAAGACGACATTTTGTTTTTAGCTAGACTGAGCAAGCATCTGCCTTTTAAGCCCATGCCTTTATTTATTTAGTAGGAAAAATTTTAACGGACAAGATATAAAAGTCCATAAAAATTAATCACGCTTAGTCCATAAGTTACTTGTATGCTTTCCACAGCATAGGGGTTCGCATCCTGGTAATTATTGAAGGTAATGGTTTCTTTGTTTCTGTCAAATGGACACCGAAATTATCCGTTGGTTGATATACTTCTAAAGCATTTTATTTCTTTATAATTTTCCAGTATTTTATCAAATAAATAAATATTTCTAACAATCACACCACATTATCTAGCCCTAATTAAGTATCATTAAAAACTTGTTTTATGGATACTAGATAACGGATAAATAAAACTTAAGAAATATATATGTATATAAATATATTAGAAATAAACTTAAATAAACATACATAACACATCCATGAGTAGAAAGCAAATATGAGCCTCAAATAGGGACCTCTGACATGGAAGGCAAGGCTACTTACGTCCACACCACACAGGGCGGCATATACATAACTATTTGGAGGTCTAAATATATTCATATAAATATATGAATTTGTCTAATATGTAACGGTATTAGAGTTTTCCATGAAGCAGTAAATAACAGAAATATATAACAAAACAATTAATGACTGTGGGTGGATCCCGTGCTGGTTGACGCTGGTGGTGAGTGGTAAATTGGTTACTTTAAATATTTGTGTGAATAGTGTGAAGAACATCACAGACACAGCAGTCTTCTACAGATTACATTTTGGAGTGCTCTTTTTGATCAGGTTGAACCCACGCCCTTCGTACATCGGACTACTAGACGCAGACAGGCCATCCATCCCTTTACAGTAAATATCCCAAGAAGTCGAACCAAACGCTTCGATAGTTCCTGGTGTGGAATGAACTGCCTGCGTCTGTTACTCAGAAAACTATAGTCCCAGTTAATTCAAGCGTCGAGTGAATACGTATCTCGTGTAACACCTTCGTCTTCATCGTCACTTTCCATCAGGTGACATAGAAGAAAAAAAAACAAATTAGTACCTAGAATTCCCCGAGCAGTTTAGTTGCGTAATGGCTGGTTTACACGAGTTAAGTGGTTAAATTTTAGCTAAATTTTAAGTTAAAAGTTGCGTGTAAACAGTCAATTAAGTGACAAGTGGTAACTTAAAATTTAGTAAGCAAGTGATTAAGTAGATTATGATTCGTTCTATTTTTCGTATAAGTAGGTGGGCGGGGCTTCTCGCTTAACACGTTTGGACGTGATTTTTTAGTTAAGTGCATAAGTTGACAAAGCAGGTGGCGGCAAGAGCTAGTATTTATTAGAGACTAGTAAATAACTATAGACTAACCATGTCTAACAAAATTTTGTGACTTGAAAAATAGTTGTTTTTATTGGCGTTAGTTGTATTAGATTTACCATATATATAAATTTAGTCAAAATAATACGTAAAAAACTTAAGATGGCGCTGTTTACAAAATCATTTGATATTTCATTGAAAGTACTATCAGTAGGTATCAGGCGACAACAGACGTTGCCAGCTAGTGCATTATATTATTTGATGCTATGTTGCCGCTCTTATAATTCAGTAACAGAAAATTTTACACCACCCCGGATATTATTTATTTGTAGTGTTACTGGGTTACTGTATTGCCAGTATATAATTTTTCCCACAAAAATATAGCAATCGTCTACACAGTTTGTTCTTATCTGCCTTAACATAATAAAACGAATTTCAGTGCATTTAATGAACAGGTATATAATATTTTACTTTATTTCTTGATATCGATTAAAAATATGTCTTAATAACTGCATAATTTTATTTATAATGCATATAACTCATAACTATTTTGCAGTAGTTAAAAAAATATTTTCTTGCTGGATTATTATTTAAAAAAATGTTCTTTATCCATCAACTTTTCTTTTTATGACATTTTATTTGTTTGACAATTTGAATTCTTTGTCGTTTATTGTTGTTGCTATGGGTGTGTGTTTGTTTTGGAACTTTTCCCTGCATTTCTTTGGATTCACAATATTTCTGCTCGCCTACTGTGACTCTTGCAAATTTTATGGATCTTGATTAAGCTTACGTTTTGGCTGCTACATATGTCGTATAAAATGTGCATTTATCACAACTGTGATAATAAAAGCTTTTAAAAATAGGCTATTATGGCAATTAAAATAAGGAGGATGGTAGTGCCCAGGCAATTTGTGGAAGAATATTTAAGGTTGTTACCACACCAATCGATCGACCGTCGATCGACGTCGACCGGTCGACGTCGATCAAGGGCAGAATAGAACAGTCGACGTTGCAGTAGGCATGATGGCCCATAATTGTCTGACACCACCCCTGAGTTGGTAAGTCTGCCAACCCGCAGTTGGCGTGATGGCCTACAGTTGTCTTACACCTACCCTGAGTTTGTAAGTCTGCCAACCCGCAGTTGGCGTGATGGCCTACAATTGTCGGACACCACCCCTGAGTTGGGAGAGGCTGATATCTCTCCAGTGATTATTAAGGGAACCTAATTAGTAAAGGTGCCACACCAATCGATCGTCCGTCGATCGACGTCGGCCCGTCGACGTAAAACATTTAGATTTAATCTTGCAAAGATTTAATTTTCGAAACAAATTCTTCTCTAAATTTGTCCAAAATCACGTTTACCCCATATCTAAGTACAGAACTGACGAATTCCTTGATATTCATCACTGCTCATCTTCATTGAACTTATGAACTTAACTACTTAATCCGTTTGGACACACAAGTGACATGTAGTAACTTAAAATTTAGTTAAAATTTAGTTACCAACTTAACTACTTAATACATGTAAACCGCACATGAGGCTGCGTCCTGAGTTACGGCGCATCGCGCATGCGGATTGCGGAGCGTAGGCATAATGGCTGGTTTACAAGCGTTAAGTGGTTAAGTTGGTAACTAAATTTTAATTAAATTTTAAGTTAAAAATTGCGGGTAACAAGTCAATTAAGTGACAAGTGGTAACTTAAATTTAGTAAGCAAATCATTCAGTAGACTAGGATTCGTTCTATTTTTCGTATAAGTAGGTGGGCGGGGCTTCTCACTTAACACGTTTGGATGTGATTTTTTAGTTAAGTGTATAAGTTGACAAAAAGCCGGTGGCGGTAAAAGCTCGTACATATTTCGCATTAACTTCGTTTTTCAAAATGTCGGAGTGGAGTTTAGTTTCAACTTTAAAATTTGTTGAAGAATATTTAAAATAGGAATGCTTGTGGATTAAACAAGTTAAAAAAATTTTGTTTAAAATATATATTCTTATAGAGTTTTCAATTTCCGCAACAAACTCTTTTCTGAATATGTCCAAAATCTCGTTTATCACATATCTTGGTACAGAATTGACGAATTCCTTGACATTCATTACTGTTCATCTTCATTCAACATCGAGCTTAACTACTTAATCCGTTTGGACACACAAGTGACATGTTAATTTAATAATTTAATAATACTTAAAATTTAGTTACCAACTTTCGCACGCGTAAAGTGTTGTGCAAATCACATTTATATATTAAAAGGTCGTCGTCAAAAATAAACGTTTACAGTATCTATAAAAAAGAAGTTTCGTTAATGATGACATAATGTTTTGGGTCTAAACAAGAAAGTATGCAATTCTATCTATGACAAGAAGAGACGGTGAATACACTAGACTTTTGTTTTTATGTTCAGGGTACCTGGACATCCAAATGAAAGACTTTTCCATCACCGACTTAATCAAATCTTTCACAATAAACACTTCAATCAACATTATGAGTCATATGAATGCACTATCCGCCAATGACATATTACATACTTATAGACAAGTCATACCCAAACATTACCGCACAAAAAAAAACGGCGTCAACGTAACTATAGATACCTACCCGATATATAGAGTCATATAATTTGTGGGAGAAGGAAAGAATAATACGGTTCACTTGTTGTAAGAATGAGATATCTGTGTACTTCGTGACGTTGCTTCGCACTGATTGGTGGCGAGCGTACGTGACGTAGTACGTAAATTGTCACAGCTTGTAGTGTCTCTTTTGCTCGCACATATAAAATCATATTACATCTCGCTCTTTGAGTTTGTTGAAATGTATAGCTATGTCACTTTTAAAACGTCATTTTAAATAGCAAAATAAAATAATAAATAAGATAGTTATAAAAAAACAGAACTTACGCATGAAAAGAATCGTTTATTATTTCTTTAACAGTAAGAGTGTAATTAGTACACTGTCTAAACTCACAAGAAGGCATTGCTAAGGCATGTGCGGTATTAAAAACACAGAATAGGGAATAACTTTTGTTTGACGTTTAGCCCCGACACTGTGTTGCACAAGACAAATAGCGGGCAAATGCCTTGCATTTGCGTTGCCATTATGGAGAGCGGATAACCTGTATATATGTAATATGTCATGGCTATCCGCCAATTAAAATGAAAAGACGCGTATTGACGATTTTTTTTTGCCGCTGAAGCAACAACCTCACGGAAGGAATATGCGTCATGCATACCGCCGCAGGAAAATACCGACCTCTGCGGGGGTGATTTGGGACTCACCAAATTGGCACCTACCCACTAAAAACCACCTCTTTGGCTGTGACAAAATTTTACCGTTAGCCTTCATCGGAAGCGACACCCGATGGGAAGTGGGTGCGCTGGCGGAAACCGGCTAGCGGGTCGTCCACTGGATGTGAAATTTGCACTGAAGGTGCTCAAAGGGACATGAGTTGGTGGCCGTTCTGGGCAGCCTCTGGTGAAGCCGGAGCTGCGCAGACTTGCGCAGTGCGGGGACTAGAGAGCGGAAAAGCGTCTACGATCAACGTGCGAATGAATCCGCACGCAAACCGAGACTGTATTGACGAGCGGATCCGCCAGCATAATGCGCCAAAGCGAGTGCGCGCCCGCTCGCAGTTCGGACAAGTTCAAACATGTCGAATGTTAGTTTCGTGCGTGGCGGATTCCGCACGCGCGATGCGCCATGACTCAGAACACAGTCTAATTCTTGATCTCCTAGGAATTATGGGATAAACATTGCGAAGTTAGTTAATAAAGTAACTTTATAATAATAGTGCAATTGTAGTTTTACGATTGATTGATTAATAACAATTTCTTTCAAAATCAATCGTCAGCAAGGCATCTAAAGCTCTAGGCTTTATTTAACGCTTATCCACAGATTCTGTAATATCAAAACCCTAAAAATTCTGTAATGTGCATTTGTCCGAACTCACCTCGAATACGCTTCATCCGTATGGAACCCACTCCACAATGTTTACATAGACCGCATAGAGCGCATCCAAAAGCGTTTTTTAAGATTTCTACAAAACAAATCTAGAGCTTATGACCATGATTATATTTCACGCTGTAAACGACATCATATACTGCCAGATTACTGGCAGATTAGCGATATTACAAATCTCATGAAGATTGCGAATAATAAATTAGATGTCCTGGAGCTTTTGGCTGGGATTGGTATTTGCGCACACACTGAGTCCTTCCGTTATCCAATCATACTACACGTTCCTTCCGCAAATACCAATTACAGACAGAACTCCTTCATGGTCAGAGCACCAAAGCTGGTGAACGAGATAGCTAATCAGATGACCACTTTTTCTGCATTTCAGGCGTCAGAGCAGCCATGGCTAAAGGTTTCTTTGATTTAAGGGGAAAATATTGTAGCAAAGTGTTATATTAATCTATATATTCAACCTTTCCTTTTGTTTGTCTATCTTATTTTGTATCTCACTAAACTGTAAAGAGTGTTGCGCACAACTTTGCAACAAATATTGTAATTTGTATGCGTGTATTTTTCTGAGCTTGTTAAATGCGACATAACAACGACAAACAACATAAATGTTTGTTCTCGGGTCATGGTTGTTAATATTTATATATGTATGTTTATTCTCGGTCCCCCCCCAGTTCACTGTGTGGTCATCCATAACACAAGCTCTGCTTAGGTTGGGGCCATACAGTTGGTGTGATTGTCTGGGAAAGAAAAAAAAATCCGGTGACAAGGAACAGATTTTAAAGTTCCATGTCTTAGGAGCTAGTCATCTTCCGTAATTTTACTTTATTCAAAGGTTTTATTAGCAAAAACACACAAACAAACCTTTTTTTTTATAAAAGTGTAGATTTGTCGAATCACTGATATTTTTCATCCACATATTATGTATATTCGATTTTTCGAGTAAAACAAGAAAAATTTCCAAAACAAAGCCCTTTGAAAAAAAATACAACGATATAATATATCACGAATAGTTACCAAATACCAATAACATATATACATATTTTTTAATTTATTCAATATAATTACAGTTAACTTTTACAATTTATGAAACCGAATCCCAAAAACCTCGCAGGGTTTATCCGGGTATCGGCAAGTCGCTATATTTATATGTACGAGTATATTCACATAAATTATTTTTTAATAAGTACAATTTTTACATCAGGTTAAGAAGAAGTTTTAAATTTACAGCAAAATGGTATATTTTGCTTTATAGTAGCTTTGTAAGTCTACAGGCAATTCATTTAGACAGCAAGGGATTTGATAAATAAATATAGAACATGCTTTATTTATTTTCACAGAACCAACAGCACTCTAATATACAATTATACTATAGACTCCTAAATTATTTTCCATACCCTAAAACGTTGTACTGTAATAGTCTGTTTTGTACAGTTTATACAATAAAATGGTGTTCAGTAAAATGCTGCAGTCTCCTTAATTAAACATTTTATTTGTGTTGTTTGTGTACGACTGTGCATTTGTTAGTAGTGTTTTATTTGTTACTGTGACGTTATTTCTGTTCCTTTTTTAAAATGTGCTGAGCTTGATGAGCTTGATCGCCGCTTTGTATCGAGTCGCCGCTTTAACAAAGGATGCCGCGCGGAGCCCGTGTACCGACGCCATCTAAGCGAATGGACTATACCTAGTGTCTCTCGTCCGGATATTTATCCCACACGCTTGTTGTCGCATAACAACAGCCGTCAAGGTAGTTTTGTGGACTATGGGATTTCTAGAGTCGTATTGATCAACTCTGACATTAGAGGTTGCCACTCATAAGGTGAATTGCTTCAACTTCTGAATGTTCTTTTCTCACTGCCCTATTATTTGTTCCTCTGAAGCATTGCGTGTCATCAAACTCTAGCAAATGTGCTACGAATACAAACAATAATAATAACTGTGGTTAATCTGTGGTTGACGGTATTGGTGTCACGATTATGCCTGTGCATTATTCAAATCAAAATCAAAAAAACAACGAAATTATACGAGATTAAAGAAAGTTATTAAAAAAGGGAAGGTGAATGTTACTGTTACATTATACGTAATATACATATACTGACATAAAACATACTGACAAATAAAAAGTTTATGATTTAACCAAAGAATCTGTATGTAAAAGAATATTCCATGTATTGTCTTTATTTTCATAAATCCTGTATCCCGTTTGTTGTTCGTCGCACCACAAATATCAACGACAATTAAACAGCAAACACATTTACTTATCTCAATTCCCGCCACTTCAAAAGTCATTGTCAACAATTAAGTAAAAGTACCACCAAGTTATCTGGTCACAAGCAAAATCTGGAACTAAAGCATTTGTTACTGGACTAATGCCAAACTTCATAGAACGTAGCGCCTCGCTTTACAAAACAGATAGTCTGGTTCTGGTAACTGTAAAAGTAGTTGACCGCCAAAGAATTTGACGCTGAATCAAATTGCCAAGTTCTCACAGCCTATATTTTTTTTGGCTTTTGATGTGTAAGATATATTGATCCTATTTCATAACATCCTTTCTGTGGACTTCAATTAATTTGTGTACCTGCTCGGTGCTACTGACAAAGATGTGTTCGCGGTAGGGCGGTATCCGTTCGGTTAAGACGGTTAAGGGAATTGTTTTGCAGTTCTTTTTTAGTATAATTTATTGATGTCATATTTTTTAAGTTGTTTTCGATGGATATGAAGTCTTAGCGCAAAGATAATGAAATATGCATTACGCTCCAGATAAACATTCTATAGTTGATGCTAGTTATGTTTTAATTTTATTTTCATATGTGGAACAATAGCCATAAGAAGATTTATACACTTGTAGCCCTTATCGCGTTATTCGCGCTGTATTTAACGTGTTTATTAGCACATAATCGAAAAAAAAGCATTTTATAAAACAAAAAGAATCAATTTAACTACGACTAACGACATAATATTGAAAAACATTAGCTCCTTTCTTCACATTCACCACCGTCAATTTACTCAAAACATTCGACAGCGTACCCTAATCTCACAGATGAGATGGCTGGCACAACACAACACAGGTACAGGATGTAATCCAATCAGGGTGTCGCATCAACAAAATCTTGGTGCTTCATAAGTTATTGCTGCGTTCCACTTTGGGCCGTTTAATCGGACAGGTTTAAGTTACCTTTCCTTTTTTTGACATGTTATTTAAATTCAGCAAAGTATTGTATTGTATAGTATATTGCGTAGTCAAAGTAGTATTTTACGTTATCCCTCAGCGCAGTTGGTGATTCATGGGGGATTTTAACGCTCATCACGGGCAATGGCTACACCCATATCAGGACACTGACCACGCTGGAAGAGAGGATTTTAAGTGTTCCGTAACTCAAGGTCTCTCACAGCTTGTGCACGAGCCCACGCGCATCCCTGACGTTGCTGGCCACACTGCATATTTCTTAGAACTTCTGCTGACAACTGATCCTGACAGTGCTCAGTGTCCGTAACTGCAGCTTTAGGGACATCCGACCACTGCG
The DNA here is from genome assembly GCA_923062675.1 of Marasmarcha lunaedactyla. Lineage (NCBI taxonomy): Eukaryota > Metazoa > Arthropoda > Insecta > Lepidoptera > Pterophoridae > Marasmarcha > Marasmarcha lunaedactyla. The sequence goes on from OV281354.1 coordinate 4,057,216, forward strand.
TGGTGAAATCTGTGTCGCAGTATTCGCCGCCTGACACTCGCCTAAAAGGCGTTAGGCGAGTATGGCGATACAAATCAGCAGATTGGGATGAGATGTGGCATTTTTTCACGTGTTTTCCTTGGCGGCAGACTTGTTTCACATCATGCTGCTGATCCATCGTGCTGTGCTGATGCTGTATCAAGTGTGATGGGCCAAGCAATGGAGTATTTCATCCCTTACACTGACTTATCCCTTGAAACCAAAGGTCGCAGATGGTTTAATGCTGCTTGCCTCACAGCTGAAAAGCTTAAATAAGAAGCGTACAAAGCCTGGGCGGACGCTCGCAGAAGGAAAGCTGTGGATTCGCAAGAACTAAAGAAAAGATACAATGCTGCCGTCAAGTCTTGCAAAAAGGTGATCAGGAAAGCTCGCTTTGACCACATTGGCCACATCGGAGACAAGATAGCGTCATATTCTACAGAAAACAAAGCTTTCTGGTCTCTGGCTAAGTCGGTTGAGTCGAACTTCTGTCGCCAATCGCTGCCACCTCTGAGGAAGCCTGACGGTTCACTGGTCCACGCCGCAAAAGAGAAAGCAGACCTTTTTGCTAATCTTTTTGCAAGTTGTTCACGTCTAAATAGTCCCACCCCAGTTACCTCAGTTCGGACCCAAAATGGGTACCGTTCATATTCGCCAAAAGGAGGTTCTTAAATGCTTGCAGAATTTAGACGTGAATAAGGCCAGCGGCCCCGATGGCATACCTGCAGTTGTGTTAAAACACTGCGCAGCCAAGTTTTCTCCCATTCTAATGCGCCTGTATCGACTCTCTCTGGAATCCGGAAATGTCCCTAGATCTTGGAAGCTGGCTAACGTGCAACCAGTACCAAAGAAGGGAAGTCACGCGGATCCTATCAACTATCTACCTATTGCAATCACCTCCATACTTTGCAAAGTTGTGGAGCGTGTATTGAAAACTCGTCTCCTGGCATACCTTGAATCCAACGAGCTCCTTCGTGATAACCAATATGGTTTTCGCAGTGGACGCTCGACTGGAGATCTTCTTGTGTATGCCACTCACTTATGGATCGAAGCCTTGGAGGGTCACGGTGAAGCAATAGCTGTATCCTCAGACATTTCCAAGGCTTTTGATAGGGTATGATGTGTGATCTGGTATGATGGTCTCTTGAGTAAGCTTCCAGCATACGGAGTACCTGATGGGCTGGATATCTGATTTTCTGGGGATATGGTCAATTCGAGTAGTCTTAGACGGCTGCTTTTCTGACCTAATGGCAATTAATGCCGGGGTGCCTCAGGGATCTGTTCTCTCTGCAACGTTATCCTTGCTGCACATTAATGACCTGCTAACCCTAGGTAGTATTGGTTACGCTGATGACAGCACCGTTATAGAGAGATACATGTCCAAAGTGCGAGCGAGTCCTCAAGAAATCCGGGTTTGAGAGAGTCCATGATTGAGCGGGTGGATTTGGCCTTAAAGAAAGTGTCCAATTGGGGCAAGTCCAATTTGGTCAAATTTAACCCGTCATTTAACACAGGTGTGTTTTCGACGCCAAAAAAGCAGTTTCAACCTAACGCCCACATTCCAAAATGTTTCTGTACCCTTAACCGACCACCTAGGGCTTCTGGGCATAACTATATCGTCCCAACTGAACTTCGGGCATCAAATTGTGTCCATGGCTTAAACTGTTTCAAAGAAGTTGGGAATCATCTCGAAGGCCCGGCGGTACTTCAGCCCTGAACAGCTACTTAATTTGTACACAGCTCAAGTTCGATCATGTATGGAGAGCTGTAGCCACCTTTGGGATTGTTCTGCAAAGTACCAACTTGAAGCGATGGACGCAGTTGGCCGAAGAGCCCGAAAAATTATAAATAACTTTGACCTCACGACCAAAAAACTGCAAAGCCTTGACCATCGTTGGAAAGTTGCCAGTTTAGCAGTCTTCTACAGATTACATTTTGGAGAGTGCGCGAATGCTCTTTATGATCAGGTTGAACCCACACCCTTCTTGCTCGGACTACTAGACGCAGACAGACCTTCCATCCCTTTATAGTAGACATCCCAAGAAGTCGAACCTGACGCTTCGATAGTTCCTTTTTGGTGCGAGTCGCCAAGGTGTGGAACGAAATGCCTGCGTCTGTTTTTCCAGAGAACTAAAGTCCTAGTTCTTTCAAGCGTCGAGTGAATAGGTATCTCGTGGATAGACGTGTAACACCATCGTCTTCATCGTCACTTTCCATCAGGTGAGATAGAAGACATCTTCTAATAGTTTTTCAATAAAAAAAAGCAAAGCAAAATAATTTGAATTTCATATTTTCATGTTCATACGAGGCTAGTCTACGGTCATGTTTGTCGAGTTGGCTTGATTAAGACAGGCGTTACTCCTAGTAAATGTTTTTGAACGAATTTTAATTATTTTGGACCAACGCTTTTAACTTGCCATTCTAAATGTATTGTAAATTTTTCATAAACTCATCTCATAAACAAAAAACCATGCCTGTAAGTTATTTATGTATTTCTATGTTACACTCATTTAACACTATTGACTGTTTACATCATGCACAATTTTGTGGATTTTCAAATCCATTTTCGGAAAGGTTGATCTTTTCTCTTTTGATTCAGTTTTGTAACAAAAAGGCCAAAGTAGAATAAACTTGTAAGTTAGAAGCAAGTCGAAACAAGTGCGCATCGGCAGAATACAAGTGGCATTGTTTGCAGCGTTCCGACAGCCAATCCTCCCTGCTCATAGCTCAATATTGCTCATAGCCTGGTAGTTTGCTGCAATGTATACGGTACAATAATAAGTATTTATGAACAAAATTTACAATAAAACAGTGTAGATATACAACATGTGTGTGTTGTGATAATAACACCAGCTAGGATGGAACTCTGCGAAGATGGCACGTACAAATATATATATACCAAATTGACAATGATTTGTTCGCATTACACACATGGGCGATGGCTGAATCTTGCGTTAACTAATGAACGCGTAGTGAGCGTTAAGTAGGTCCCGTTTGAGGGTGATCGTCGTTTGGATACTTGGTGGAGGGAGACTTGCCGAGCTAACAGATACAGAGATAAAAATCATTTTGTATTATTTTGAGAAAATGACATGATGGCCAAATTAATAGCTTTACGCGCAAACCTTAGTCGGTATGACGCCAGATCTCATAAAAATCAGTCGAAAAAACGCTTAATTTTATCCGCGTGTCTTGTACTCTTGTTCTGTCAAAACAGATACAGTACATTAAACGGTCTTTCTATAAACAGAGATATTTTTTCATATATGAGACTATTTAAGTATGGTATTAAATCTTATTAGATTCTTCAAACAGCCAAACACTATCTCCTACATTATTTTAAAATCCCTTTGTAAACTAGTTAACTCTATTCACTCCTTCAACGTCATTATAATCGAAATAAGTTTTAAGACCTTAAGAACGGATTAAAGTCTGTAGAAAGAGTAGCGATGGTTCACTGCAGACTCCTTTCAAGTATAAAAACTATTCAATTTAAAACGGAGTGAATATTAACTGTGAACTTAGTACAATTTTACCAAGAATCTCGAAGAGTAAAAGAGATAGATATATGCAAGGGCATCTTTTATATCAGTTATTTTGCAAGCTAAAAGCTCATGTTGGATCCACATTGAACGAAGTTTAATTTCTTATCAAAGCTTATCGAATAAGTTTGATGAAGAAATAGACTGAAATGATTTTAACAAGGAAAGTTGAGAACTATCTTTTTGCCTTTGGATTTCAATGTAAATTTTTTGTTCATGTTTATTTTAAGAACGTTAAATTAAAATGTTAAAAGAGAGTATATCACTGGTAATTTTAAAATAAAAAATACTGTGAAAGAAAATGTTTGTTAAAAAATGTTTCTACATAAACTTTTACATGAAGAACGGCAGTAAACCCTACTTCACCAGCTGTCATACTACTTAGATCTCTCTCACTATATGAATTTCCGAATCGTATCCCGACACTGAGAGACTGCCCTTGTCTTCCGAATATTATTTAAAACATTCTGAATTAGATCTTCTTTTGTGTTCCAGCTCACCTGCTGGCAAGTGATGATGAGGACTAGGATGTCCTCGCCTATCCATGAGGTGCTTATTCACCCTCTTGATGATTCAGGACTGTAAGTTTCAGTAAAAATAGACGCAGGCAACTTTTTCCGAATTTCGGGCTTGGAAATAAAATAAGAGCCATCGTATCGGGCTTTCCAAGCCTATCCAGAGATACTAATAACGCTTCTCTCTACTTACTCTCTGGTATCGGGTTACTACTTGGTTGTTTATTTTTTTATTTATTTATTTATTTAATTCACAAAACTGACCTTAACTTAGCTTAACTCTAATAACAAATACGGATTAAAATATCAAATTAAAGTCTATTAGATGTGAATACAACATACATATAGCTTATAGTTACAATTAAATATTTAAAAACTTAATACCAACATCAATAAGTATTCATCTTTAGTTAACTTAAAAAGTGTTTTTTTATTGAGGCCAAAGAACAACTGAAAATATCAAAATGATTCCTAGCTTGATTAGAAAAAATGAAACATTCGTTGTAGTGGAGCACGTCTTCCCGCATTGGTTAATACTTTAGGTGGGTTGAATATTTTCCTATTTAAAAGTCGGCTGCCAGGTCGAGGTACGAATAGCCTTATCTGTGAGAGTAGTTCCAGAGAATCAATTTGACCTTTTATCATTTTGTAAACGAATGCGACGTCAAAAGTAGTAAGACGAATGGATAATTTATTTATTTTATAATAGATACACCTTTCCTCGTAAGATCTCAGAACTCTGCACTTGTTATCTTTAAAGGCCAGGTGGTAAAGAAACCTCTTTTGCACTCTTTCTAAATTATTTCTGTGAAGTTCATAAGAGGGATTCCAGACCTGACAACAATACTCCAAAATACTACGAACGACGCTGTTAAATATTAAGATGGTGACGTTAGGATCATTAAAAATCTTTAATCGACGAACTAAGAATCCCGAAAGCTTAGATGCCTTGACGATCGTAGTATTGTAATGATGTCTAAAAGTAATGGAACTGTCAATAGTTACACCCAAATCCTTTATAACATTCACTTCTTTTAAATTCAATCCTGATATGTTGTACGTGACAGGCGAAATGTGTTTTTTTCCGAGAAAACTTTATGTGAGAGCACTTATCAATATTCAACGCCATTGAATTGTTATCACAGCACATTTTAATCAGACACCACATTTTTTTCAGATCAAGCTGTAATACATGTACATCTTGGGTAGAATGTATAGTCCTGTAGATTTTAAGATTATCCGCATACAACTTGTATTTAGAGTTCAAAACCTTACCCAAATCATTTATGTAGATAAGAAAAAACAAGGGCCCAAGTAAAGACCCTTGAACGGCACAAAAAAGACGTCAGATGAAAATCCTCGAATGATTGTCATTTGTGATCGATTTCTAAGATAAGACTCACACCAATGCAAAAAAGACCCATGAATTCCAAAGGCTGCCAATTTCAGAATAAGAAATCGATGATCAACCAAGTCGAACGCTTTCTGAAAGTCTGTGCAAACGGCATGCACTTCCTTAGCGTTGTCAAGAGCTCCTGCAACATCCATAACAAATTCGACCAGGTTAGTAGCTGTCGACTTGCCAGGCCTAAATCCATGCTGGGTCTACAAGCAACTGCTGGTTAACATGGAGGTAAATTTGTTGCTGAACAAAATGTTCAAATATTTTAGCCATGGAACGTGAAATAAATCCTTACATCAAAATAAGAGCCTTCGATTTTGCCTAAAAAGAGCTAGTTCTTTCAATAAATCTCCCAGGTGGTATTAGGGAACAGGAATTAATTTTAAATCTTCAATTACACAGTCAACTTAGGTATATTGAGTAGTTTATTTTGAATAATCATTTCTATAAAAATATCTGCAATTTTAAATACTACATACAACACCAATCTTATAATTAATTAGTCCTCGGCATAACGATAGCTACAACAGAAGATATAGGTTTAGCCATTTGTTCCCTTCTCTGTTTCATCATGGCATAAAAATGTGTATCTATCCTTTTCTTGCCGTAACTCCTAGCTGCAATTAGTTTCGCTCTTGCATCGTAGTAATCCGTTTCTCGGTCGTTCATTCGATCTTCTAGAGTTGAGTCTGAACTTGTAAAGTCATCTACAGATGATCTAAGTTGGACTTTAGCTCTGCGTATCAACGGCTCTACATCTGGGACGTAGTAAATAGCTTCGGAAACAGTTTTGTTTTTATCTGCCGCTTTTATTCTCTTAATGCTTATTGGATAGGAACACTCCACTATATTTGGGATAAATGCTGGAAACAAGAAGTGTATTTCGAATTTGAGCATTAAATGAACGACAGGCACGCCACAGCGACACACAGTCGTACAACTAATATGAAGATGTTAAGTTTAATGATTCGTAACATTAAAGTTATTAGCTATAAATGCTAAATTCATTATTAAAGAAGTAACATTAGTTTACTTCTAAAAATTTGTTATTAAAATTTAACGATATTAAATGAAGCCTCAGCAAATCTTAAAAGAAACTCTAATAACATTGTCAATTTAATAATTAAAAATTTGCTTAATTTATATTTTTATATATAATATTTTGGAAGTTTGAAGTTTTGTTATCAAATGACCGGTCCCTAATAAATAATAATTGCCTGCAAAGAGAAACTAAGTTATCAAAGTAACTGACTTTTATAAATATATTTGAAAGTTGGACACCAAAAAAGAATAAACATTTCTTAAACTGCATTTAAAAATAAAAATAAATTACTTACCTAAATAGACGACAGAAAATAAAAGAAGCTGTACACATTTTTCTCGTTTCGTTATGTTTGACATTGCTCCTAAAACGTTTGATTTGGAATAAAAGAAACGCAGAGAAATCACCGCTTAAACGTTTAATTAATAAGGTAATATTCGTGCGAAAGAATGCACTGATAACAAATTTTTTATTTTCCAATCACATTTAGAAAATCAATCGAAGCATAACATTGGTTTCAATTTGAACTTTATTCCGCGTGAATTCGTCTTTCCCTTTTCATTACTAACTCAATCACAAATATTAAAATAGATATAACTATTCCTGCGGTTAACAAGTAAAATGCTCCAGCAGATTGTGACAAAGTGATTGAACAACCCATCTGGCAACTGTAACTATTACCTGCTATGTTCTTACTAATTATTTCCGACTTTGCCATTGTTAAAATTCCCATTGCTTCAAAATATAACTTGTCACAGATTCCAACTTCAAACAAACGTAGCATGACTCTTTGGAATTTCTTCAGTATTGGGTGGTCCTTGCGAATTACTATTTCATGATACACTGTAACTATATTTTCAACCAACTTCATCAGGCGAGCCTCATCGCTTACTGCAGTAGAAGTTTGAACTGGATAGAAATATCCATCCAAAATCACCGACACACCTTCATTTTTTAAAATATCTTCTTGACATTTCAAAAACGACTCACAATTACGAGCAGTTTTAGCAAAAGCTATATATTTTTTATCGTCAATAAAATATTTAGTTTTATTGTTAAGATATGGCATACGTTTTGATTCGTAAATTTCATTGTTCGTCTTCAATATCTGTGGTGGACCATATATTGTTAGAAATGAATACAATTGAACACTGATATACATCGAAAAGTGTAAACACAGGATGAGGTAACACATGTTTAACAATTTCTGTTTTAAAGAATTCGGTTCTTCCAATCCGGAAGTGCCCACTAGGCAACCCCATGCTGATAACATCGTATCTTTAAGTGACACGATATTTTGGTCAAATTTTCGAAAAGCATACCAAAGAAACGTATAACACGTGCAGAATATAATAAAAATATACAGACCGTTGACTTTCACAATTAAATTTTCCCATGATTTCTCTCCTCGTTTCACTGAGTAAACCCATACAACAGCTTGTCTTGAGTACACTCCCGAATACGACACAATGTCGCCATAAACTCTATACATTCCACCAGCGCACATATCCAGAGTTCCATTTATAATAAGCTCTATGAACGCCATTCTCACGTAAGGATTTTTTTCTTCTTTATAAATGTAACGATATTCAAGCGTAGCATTAAAATGTTGTGCTATAATTTCAGTAATCTTGACATCTACTCCATGCAGGTCCTCCAAATCTATTACATCATTATCTTTAAGTTTCTCCCAATCTCTTATTTCTGTGTACGGAAACAGATTCGCCATGCCAATTTTCAAAGAACATTTTTGGAGGTTGCTTGGTGTTTTTTCTGGAAACACGCTTCTATTATTCGATAACAAGCCATTTTTACAAGTATTGATGTTGTCCAATTCATATTCGTCTAGAAAATCACAGCTATCTGGATTGATCCTAGGTATAGAAGTGCTAAAGATAAATGTATTGTTTGGATCTTTAACGACGAGGGTAGCATGATTTGTTTGGAAACGGCGCCATACCGCTGAATCGAATTTACAGTTGCTTATGTTGAAATTGAAAAATACTAGAAGATATTTCATGTTTGGATGGAACTTATGACTTTTTTGTTCTAAGGATTCACAGTTACTTATATAATTTATAAACGTTACATCTCCGATCATTATATCTACCAAAACATCACTATCAATGAACTTTTGAGTAGCAACAGGCATTTTAACCTTCATTAATTTAGCCAGCAACTTGAACTGAAATACTGACTCCATTTCATTTGTTTCTAAATTTTTTCCTTCTAAAACAATCGTTGGTTGAAACATCATGTTATTTGTGAGAATTTGAATTATGCAGTCTGTTACGATATTCAAGTCTTTGTACTCCAGTTCGGTTTTAAAAATATAATTTTCTGCATTTACCGTAGAAATGAAGAAGTACGTTAAAAATATATTTACCAACGCAGACATGATGATAGCCGCTTTTCATGTCAAAAACTGGTCGTAACATTTAATAATTTTTCCTCGTTTTCCTTATACACCGCTTTTAGGGAAACACGATTTTTCTTTTAGAATTTGTTGTGATATTTATGAATGATTATAGGTTTCAACATTTTGATAGTAAAATACGAATATCAGAAATAAAAAGGTATTTATTGTGAATATAATATACTCGTAGTTTTGATATAAAGGTTATTACTACAACAACTTAGGTTAGACTAAGTCCTAAAGTTGATGTCTCCAGCAAATGTTTTTAATAAATTGATAATAAATAAATACATTGATGATATCAAAGTACAAAAACTATAACAAACACGAACATGTAATTCACTAAAACTAAGCTTTAAAACTGGTATATCTTATTAAATGCAGTCCAATTGTAAAAAAGACAAACCTCAAAAGTCATACAAGTAAGAACTTGCAGTAGAGTTTTGGAAGCCCCTATTAAATTGTAAGCTAATAGAACTCATTAAAAGTTAATAATTGAACCGCAATGGTTATTGTTCTGAACCATTTAAATAATAATAATGGGAAATGTTTAAGGAACATGGAAACAGTTTTCGTTTAACGCTATCATTTGTATAACATTTTACCTTGATCGTAAATAAACGTTGGGTGGTTAGAAAAAAACTTAACACATGATAGTGTTGCTATTTAAATATGGAACACTATCTTTAAACTTTGTTACAGCCAGCAAACGAACACGCGATCCACCTGATGGATAATAGCATCCGTGCCCATGGACATCAGTAATCTTAGATGTTATTGATTTATGTAATTATTGATTGATTATCGATTAATGATGCGTTGTCGACCGCAGGTTTAAGTTGGATTTTCCTTTGTTCCAGGTCAGTGCACCGGCTGTTTCTTCCCTTTATCCGGAACACAACCAGGCAAACGTCGTTATTATGGCGGTTGAAACAGGGATATCAGAGTTCCTTGTATGACGAGATCGTAATAAAAGAAACTCCGCTATCTCAGATTATGTTAAAAAAGTACAATTAAAACAGAGATGCAATGAAATCGGTGGTTTCATAGCATTTTAGATTATGTGTTTTGCGAAGTTACAAATTAAAAACCGGGCTATAATCAATTCGCTCGCTTTGACATTCTGCAAAAAGCTTATGTCTGTAAACTGTTTATGCTTACCATCCAGAGTTTATCCAGTGGATAAACTCTGCAGTAAGAAGAAGTCGTGATTTTGTAATAAGCCTGTGATAACGACATGTATCATAAAATAAAGAAATTAATGCTGTTTACGATAAATGTTAAAATAGATATGCTCCTTAATTCATATCTTTTCGCAATTGCATATATTAGGTACCTTACCTATGAGATATATAGACAAGTCATTCCCAAACAGTACCGCACTAAAAATGGCGTCAACTTAACTACAAATAGCTACCCGATATATACATCAATATAAGTTGTGGGAGAAGAAAGGATTATTACGGTTTACTTGTTGTAAGAAAGAGATATCTATGTACTGCGTGACGTTGCTTCGCACTAATTGGTGGCGAGCTTACGTGACGTAGTACGTAAATTGTAGCATTATATAGCGTTGTTTCTTTTACTCTCACATAAAAATCATATTACATCTCGCTCTTGGAGTTTGTTGAAATGTATAGCCATGTCAATTTTCAAACTTCATTTTAAATAGAAAATTAAATAATAAATAAGAAACCTAGTTATATAAAAATAGTATTTAAGCCTGAAAAGAAACGTTTATTCTTTCTTTAACTGTAGTAGTGTAATTTTTACACTGTCTAAACACACAAGAAGGTATTGAGCGGTAGGTATTAAAAACACAGAATTGGGAATAAGTTTTGGTTGACGTTTAGCTGTGACACTGGGTTGCACAAGACTACGTGAAATGCGGGCAATTGCCTTGCATTTACGTTGCCAATATTGAGAGCGGACAACTTGTCTATATGTAATATGTCATTGGTCCTTAAATATGAAATTGGCGTTTTGTTGAAAGAAAACAGAGTGTGTTTTTAGTTACAACGTTTTCGTTCTGGAAATTTTGAACTGCAGAACAAGCCCCGTGGACGGCCGGAGACCAAAGTTGATAATGAAGAATTGTAGGAAGCGGATCCATCGCAAACCACGTCCGAGTTAACTGTAAGCTGCGGTAGTTAGTTACAAAACTGTTTTTAATCCACTTGAAGAAAATTGGAAAGGTGAAAATGCTCGAGAGGTGGGTACCTCATGAATTGAGTGCCAGCAAATAAACAAACGAGCATTGACTGCTGCGTTACATTACTCAACCAGCACAATAATGAAAGCAGTTTTAATCGAATCATCACCTGTGTTAAAAATTGGATCCTGTACGACAATCGGAAACGTTTATCGCAATGGTTGTACCCTGCCGAACTAGCCAAATCCTGCCCCAAGCGAAAATTTACTCATTAAAAGTTACTTGTGAGCGTTTGGTGGACTAGTGCCGGTGTCGTTTACTATAGCTGTCTTAAATCTGGCCAGACGATTACGGCAGATGTCTATTGTCAGCAACTGCAAACCATGATGGAAAAGCTAGCTGCTAAAGGACCGAGGCTGGTCAATCGCTCTAGGCCACTGCTGCTTCAGGACAACGCTAGACCACACACTGCACAACAGACGGCTACCAAATTAGAGGAGCTTCGATTGGAATGTCTAAGACATCCACCGTACTCCCCGGACTAAATTTGGAGTACTCCCCGGAAAAATTTCTAAATTTGGATAACTTTTTGCATGGAAAAACTTCAACTACAATGGTGCAGTCCAAAGCGCCTTCAAAGATTTTATTGTTTCCCGTCCGAATGGATTTTTTAGTAAAGGGATCATTGAACTACCTGTGAGATGGTAAAAGTGCATAGATAGAAAAGCAAATTTGATTAAATAAATATGTTATATTTAAAAAAATTGGCTTTATTTTCCTCCCTGACAAAACGCGAATTTCATATGACAAAATAAGATAAGGATTAATGTCTTTCATATCAAAATTTAGGCTGTAAGTAAAAAAAAATAGAAAAAAATATATGTTTGTTTTGTATAAAGCGTATTTTTTCCACTTATTGTACTAAATAATTAATGTAGTAATTTAATAATATGACGAATATTGTAAGCTTTAAAATAAACCTACAATGATTCATGTAGACCACAAATAGAAATGAATATTTAATTTATTTTAAACAAAGGTAATTGCGAAACATAAAATATTAAAATGACTATTAATCGGAGAGGTGTGGGGTGAGACCCCTCTTAGGGGGATGTTTTGTCGACGATATTCTGTTGTTAAAATTTATTTGCCTACTCCCGAAACACATAGTATAATAATTATTATACGGATCGCATAGACATCGACGTTACAAGATGTTCTAAGCAATGAAAATTAGACAAAAATTACACGAAATTGTTTTAGAATATTTAAGCCATGCCTCATTCCATCGAATTGCATTACGTTCACACAGCCCATTACTTAGAGGGTGCGAGTGAGAATTTTAAATTAAAATACTCATGATAAACGACAAAACTAACTCTTGAATTGGACCATTCAACTGTTGAATTTTAAAATCATTTCGGCTTAAGTCCAAGGCTAAAGTAGAACGTAAAATGTAAACTTTCCAATTTGTTCATATGTTATGCAGGACACTTCGACATACAGATTTATGATTTTTTGGTTACAGTGATTGGCTGTTAGGCTTTTAAGGACATGTTTATTAAAACTTATCTGCAAAACAATTTCTTGTTCTTGTTGGCATTACTCTTACAACAAAACATGACTCTAACGTACGACTATTGCGTTCCAAGAAGATGATTTGTTAACTTTCGATCGTTGATTGGTGAATTTTCCGTTTGTAAACAAATATGATGACGTCAAAATACAAAAAGTTTATTAAAATAAAGAGGTTGTTTTTATTGAAAAACATGTTACAGCAGTAATTCTCATATGGATGAGGAGGGCAATTTCTGGATCCGCGTTAACTCGTGACTCGTGCTTTATGTGACGTCAATAAGAACAAGTAATTGTCAATCTTGAGAAATAAATATTTGAAGCTGATTTCTAATTCATAAACCATTTCGAGATATCACTTTTTTAGTTAGTAAAAGCTCGCAGGCAAAAGCAATTAACTTATTTAACAAAAATGCGTAAGAAATGTGACTGTCAACTGTATAATGACGTCTTAAAGTACTTTAGTACTACTTTAGTAATTAACAGAGTCTCTTTAAGTCTACACAAAATTATTCTTTTCTCCATCTGTTAGCTCGGCAAGTCTCCTTCCGCCCAAGTATCCAAACGACGAACACCCTCAAACGGTACCGTTCCTGAGTTAACGCGGGGTCCAGCCATCGCTCCATCGACCCGTCACCCGAGGCTACCATAAGAAGACGTATGGAAGACGTATTTGTCATCAAGAATCCATTACAACGATGTAGAAGAGCAAATTCCAGGTAAACAAACTGTAGATTGCGATATTAGAAAGATTCAAGGATACAAATTTCTTAAAAAGAAAATTTATTGAATACTGGATAGATATTAGAAATTTTCAAATGATTTTCTCAGAATATAATACAAATGAAAACATACATAAACTACTTAGGCGACCTAATTACTCGAAAAAGCAGCTCGACCCCCGGTTTAATGATTCCACATAGAACCACTCATCACTTTAGTGCTGAAAAAAGTGGTACTTTTAGGTACTGGACATGTTAATTTCTTCTGTGGCATCAGAGTTTCAAATATTGTAGATTTCGAGAAGTGGATGGAATCGACAGGGGTACCCAAAGGGGTACATTTCATATACCTTGTGGCCAAATGAGACGAAGTGGGACCAGCCTGACGCTCGCGCAACTATTGCTAAAGTGAGTGGTTTTTTCCTATACATCATTGCTACTGAAACACAGTTTCAATTATAAATCTATCGTGACCACGGCAACTGCAAAGATGCCGAAACGTCGAAATAATTTTAATTTTAAAATTAACTAAAATATACGCGATAATATCCGGTAAAAAGTGTTTTATTTAAAGTATGTATCGTGAAAACTTAAGAAAAGATTTAGTTTCAATTATGTTTCCTAATTTAAAAACTGTACGAAGAAATACTTTTGCAATACTTCGTAGAAAAACTTAATTAGATAAATTATTAACAATCACTATAAATAACGAATAAAACATTTTAAATACCCTAATTTTTATTTGATTATTTTTTGTACTTTTTAGTAGAACCCATTTCGGTTTCACCTCTTTGTAAATTGTATATGACAAAAATCACAATTATTAGATTTGCTTTCGGTAAACTTATTTTAATTGATATTTGAACTAAATAGAGCTTTTTTTAAATTAAACTCTAAAAGTTTTTAAACTGAGTAAGTAAACTGACTTACTCCATGACTCGTAATAAGTCAATTGCTGATTTGCACAAGTAAATGTGCTTACTTAAAAATGAGTTTTCTTTCTTTCTTAATATCTAACCAGATACTCGAAGAAAGAATTTTATTTTAATCCAGTGACGAGTTTAATGAAAAAGTTCCACTTCATTTCATCTAGAAATTGGGAGCTTAATTAAAAGCTGCAGATTCCTTTTAAAGCATCTTTTCACTTTTTTCTTTTTGTAGGAAGGAAATTCGTCTCGACGGTGACTTATGTCCGCAATTTACCTCTGTTTCATTCAATTTAAAGCATTGTCCCATTTTTTCTATCCCACGTTGATAAATTAGTCGTGAAATGATTAGTTCGAGCTGGAGAATTTAAAGGAAGTCAAAACATTTCGACTGATTTAATCAAAACAAGCGTTCATAACAAATAGTTATTTAATATACCTATTTGTGATGGGACGTAGCACTTATTATATTTTTTTATAAAATTTTACAAAATACAAATGGCTAGTTACGTATTTTTTGCAAATCAACAGTTAGCATCAAATACAGGCAGAAATAAATAGCAAAACAGGTACAAAATTAAAAATAAACAATGACTAGATTAGGGATTCACGTTTGGAATTTTAGATACGATTTAAACTTAATGTTTAAAAACATTCTAAATCCAACAAAAAAAGCAGTATCCGTAATTGGAAAATCCTTGGCATAGGTTAGGTACAGGCAGTTTTGAAAAAGAGAACAAAGTGTGAGTCTTATTCTTCTTTTTCCCAGAAGCTGTCGCCGTTGGCTGCGCTGGGGCCTTTGATGAGTTTCTGGATGGCGGGTAGTTTGTAAATGTAGACTGAAAGGATGGAACCAGCGCAAGCACCGATCCAGTAGACGACGGCATGCTCCAGCAAGGAATGACCCTCGCAGCCCGCCTTCAGAGACGTGGCTAGTACTGGGTTGAAGTAACCACCGGAGTAATCGAAAGCTGTAAAAAAATAGACACATTTAAAAGCGTGAATTTAAGGCCAACGTGAGTTTGGATAAAAAGTTTCAGATCGGAGAAGGCTGAATATTAGGAATTTTATCACTTTATTAACATTTTATGACACGAAATTATTGTTTTCTCCAAATTTGATGATATTAAACTGAATACTAATCCATTCTTGAACACAGAAATTGGGCAATTGAGAGCAAAAAGACTTCTTAACTTAACTACTTAAAATTATAGCATTTAATTTATAATGGGATGTGTTCTAAATCTACACAGCCGAGCCTGTTCAAACGATCATCATGAAGTGACACTATAAACAGATGATGAAGCAAGCGACAAACCCAATCAACATAATCCTCACGAGATTAAGCAGCAACGAGCTATGTTAGTTCACATCGATTCAAGTACCTTTTCCTAAATGGACTTTGCAAAAGATGGAAACGCTAAGGTCCGCATCGGCACTGGAGTCCTGATATCGGTACACGAATACCTTGTGCCGAGCGATCACTCCTGCAACATGGAATGCTGTTGTGACTTCGTGAAATGTGTTTGACTTAGAGGTTAATGTGACATGGGTATATATGTATATAGTATCTTGAGTCTAAGACGTAATGAGAATGGGGACTAGTAGTAGTATTAAGAAATGTATGGGAGAACCGCAAAATGTAGAAATGAATCGCCTTTGAAAATGTGTTGGACGTGTAGAGAATTTCCGCAGTTTTGCTTTAATTAAATTGAACACTGATGACAATGCAACTGGTGGAGTTAGTTGTTGGCAATGCAATAGATAGAGGGCAAAACTTTAAATACAGTGTGGATACCACTCATAGGCAAAAAATGAAACCACATGTAATAATAGTCCACAGAAGTATAACTCAATCGAATATTACACGAAAAACCGCAAATTAAACAACTTTCATTTTCAAACAAAATAAATAGCAAAATAAATGCAGTATCAGTATAACACTCTGTTTGACGACGCACCTTAGCCTCAGCAGAAGAGTGGCAACGATGCACACGCATGGCGCGATAGGCAGCACGGCGCCGCCATCTTCGATTGTTGTTATACGGTTTGCGACGTAATGAGAAAAAATCACTTACTTTCATTTTTTAACCGTGCTTTTTTATTTCGTCACGATTTAACTGAACTGAAAATAAACCCAATCATGGCGCACTATCCTATATTGTAGGACAGGTGCGAGTTGCGCCAAATCTCTCCCGATACATACGTAAAGTTAACACTGCATTCTGGCGACATTCACCATACATTAAAATCATGTATGTATACTTTGCAGCACTGTAAAAATGCTGTTGTTGTCGCGGTATTTTGTTCAAAAAAACACACACACACAAAAGGCAAGTACCTAGTGTCAATGTCACCATAACAAATAAATACTGAATAAATTAAACTACCTAACCTAACCACAGTTTACAATAATCACTGCACAATGCGCGAGCGCGAGTATCAAAAATCTCTGCAGTAGGCACATACATGCGCAGCGGCCCGGAAGTCTAGCGGTGAACTGACGAGTGACGAAACATAACTTCCCAGTTGGCAAAAAACATAAGTCATAAATAGTGCAAAAGGTGCAATGTCGGTATTGAATACTTATTTACAAGAAAAGGAACTATGATAATCATCAATGCACTAAAATAAGCGTATTTTTGCATTATTAGAGTTTTTATTATTATTGTTATTAACAATTAACAAATTATTTCAAGGAATGGACTATGTACCTATTATAATAAATGTTTATTTTTTGTTTTTACGATTGAATTTATGAATTTTAACAGGAGCGATTCGACTCGTCCCGTCTAGGCGTAACACGTAAAAACAATTCATAAGATTTCACTGTCTACTTCTTTATTTATTTTATCTCTAACTACACTTAATAATTTTTAATAAGAACGCTTTTAAGTACCGTTATGATAATTTTAAAACACTATGTACTAAGTGATTAAAGCAAAAACATTATAAACATAATCTCGGATCATTTTCTCTTTCAACTTATTTATTAACCGATTATTATTCCCTTTACAAAACAGTGGTAACTAACTGATTATAACATGCTATCTTACATACAACTTTAGAAAACAAGTTTGGCGGGTTTTTGTCATTTTTCTCAAAAATATGATTTTGGACTTAGCATCCTTTTACGGTAGGGCGGCAGAACAGCTGGTGTGTCCACCCTGCACGCGCCCCACTCACGGGAATTCCCGCGCTCGGCAAATAACGCACTACGTGGCAACGTCGCATTTCTCCAACTAAGTACCTAAATAATGTTAATTCAAGTTCATTGACTCATTGACCTAGTGTAGCAAAACTACAGAGTGTGTCTCTACGAATTTGCTCAAAATTAAAACTCTGGTTTTTGACCAAATTACTGGACCAATTTCTTTCATTTTTTGTATACTGTTAGAAAGGACGATAACAAGTATGAGGTTTAATTTATTGCACATAAGTGGTATCCATACTGTATAATTAAACATTGTTCTGTTTTAATAAAAAAATTAGACAAATTTACCCTTTAACTAGACGCAGGCATGTTCCTAAAACTACAAACAAATTTCACAATTATTAATTTGTGTTTATTCATGATAAATAGGCAATCAAAGCAAGTGATAGTTTTCAAGGCGAACGTATGGAACCTTTACTGCAAATTTAGATCGTACCAAGATTGTGTAATGGTGTATTTGTAAAGTTTTGTCGTGGAGTTAGGGAAGCCAAAACAAAACACTTTATCCATGTTATTTTTGAAATGATGTCATTATGAAATAATCTTTCTCTTAACAGTTCGATATAAACTTATTATATGAACGTTAGCATCTAAACGCATTATCTACTTAGCTATGTATATTTTATCCAAACGCTCATACAATTTTTGAGATTGGGACGTCACAACTCGATGCGGTTTTGTATGGAGTATTTTTTTGGCGTCTCACAGCAGCTCCTGTGACATATCTCTGTTTCTAGAAAACTTTTCATTGTAAACAATACTGTTACTTCTGCATTACTTCGTTACTGTATTAAACTATTTAAATATGTATATATATGTACATATACAACGTTGATAAAAGCGAGAGGCATTAAATGAAACCACATATAATTCTGTGTATCATTATCAGGCTACACAACAAAAATCAGATCAATGTAAGCCATAGTTTAGTCACAGGAATGTTTTTTAGTTTTTACTTAGCTTCATTTAAACACTCTGTATCTTCCCGATCACCTGATCGTAAGTTTGTACTATAGGCATACGTAGTTATCTAAACGACAAAATTCACGCGAGCGATGCGACTTTGCCAGTCCGCATCGTAAGTTTGCAGTACAAACAAGGCAGTACTTGTACTAAATCTTTCCTTAAAAGAAAGTACAGATCACGGTTATCTCACTCTAATGTAATAAGCGTAACAGAAATAGAAATAGATCAGTATGTTGCTATGGCGCCGGCGGCGGCTCGGCTAATTTGGTCAAGGGCACAATTTTTACTTTGTTTAGTGCGAAGACGCGTTGCATCCGGGGTGCACGTTGTGCAATTCAGCACGAATTATTGTCGCTCACGCGTCCCATTTATTAATGTTAAGTTTTTATTGTGATAGGACACGTATCTGAGTATTTTCGGTTTAGTTTTGTGAGTAGTTTTTAATTATTTTGTAAGTACGTAAGACATCCACAATGCCTCGTGCTACATACACGGCGTCAGAATACACTGACATGATTTTAATCTACGGGGAATCCCACGGAACCGCAGCTCTAGCTCTGCGAACTTACCGAGAAAGGTATGGAGACAGCCGCGCATGTCAATGGATTTTTTTATCTGGGGGTTTGTGAAAAGTGAAGTGTACGCGACAGACGCGAATACCGTAGAGGAACTTAAAAACCGGACTATTTTAGCGTTTAATTAATTAAAAAGTTTAACAACAAACAGTGACCTTATTGCACGGTTAAATAACAATATTATACGTCGTTATAATTTGTGTATTGCAAACGGCGGACATTTCGAACAAATGAAGATTTAATGTGTAAGTGTTACAATTAATTATTTTTGTTTATTATTTTCATTGATCATACCTTCCAACGTTACCTTATACACATGTTTACATTATCATCCACATCAAACCCGGGCGCTCCGCTGTGTAGGTAGGTGTGCCAGCCAGTGAGCCCGCCGCCGCACGCGCTATGCTATTCAAATGCTACGTTGCTAATTATTTTGTGAAATACCAAATTATAAAACATCGTCTCATAGTGAACTGTAAATTTCGGTGTGATGGGGTCTGCACTAAAGTCTGAATAATTAATATCTACGTGGCAACGCAAGACTCAGCATTCTACAAAGCTGCACTCTTAAAACAAAATTTGAACCTCTAGGCCGTCACCCAACGGCTTTCAAAATAATTACAGGTCGCGTCATATAAAAAGAACGCTGGCTGTCAAGCTGCGCAGTAGGTTTATCGTAGTACAGTAACTACGTAGTACTGTACAGTTTACTGTAGATTTATCGGTCTTTTTGGTGGTATGAGGTGCGGCGCGGGGCGGGCGGGTCACGGCTATTGGTTCGTCATGGAGGTGCGCAAATCATGTCCCGGACCGGATTGAACATGGAACGGTTCTTTTCATTGTCGGAACTAGGTCCAGGAAACATGTCCACGGAACTATATATCCATGGAGTTAGAGTTTACTTCATGTCCATGTTCTTTCATAGTTCATACGATTGGATGGAACTAAGAAGTATGCTTTATTATTACTTACATGTCTTTCGAGCTCATCAGTTGTATCGAATATACCTAGTAGAAAGACAGACATTTTTAACACTCGTATTTGTTATTTTTTAATTTATTTGACTTTTTTTTTTATAACTCACAAATATGTTTATGAAAATTGTAAGTAAGGAAAGTGAAGTACATAGGATGTTTTCTTAATCAAAACACAAATTTAATACCGCAGCACTAGGTTTATTATTTCATAGCACGTAGTTCTTACATATTATATAGGTACCTTTCTAGTATAGGTACACCTGCTAAACATGAGCATGCGCGCTCGCTTTAGCATTCACTCGGTCCTACTCAGTCTTTCGTCCCATGTTCGTTTAATCAATCGGTCTTTTTGTAACGACTGGACAAGGAATGAAGGAACTATGTACTTATTTATATTGACTTATCGGAGCGGAACGATATCGTTCCATCGTCGGACATAGTTCTTGGAACTATTACGGTCCGGAACTACACATGTCTAGTTGGTCAGTTGATCTCTGCTTCCCGCGTTGAATTCACACTACTTTCGTTCTCAAAATGCCATTGCGCACAAAAGTTTTAAATTATGGTTTTACATAGAAAAGTTAGGAGAATCATTTTTGACGTTTATTGTTTTATGAAGAGAGAGGCTGGTATAACATATAATAACTTAGTCGATAATTTTAAACCCCACTAGGACCAACACCGCATCCTCATCTAGTTGTCACGTCACCCACGATGACTTAATGGAATGCAATGGGGTAACCATTGCTTTAATATTATTATTTTTTGTTACTTATTTTTACTTTTTTTTACTAATATACATTAAATATTCTACACTGAATCAAACATTTTTTTATTTCTATTTAATGATATTTTAATAAATATATTTTTTATGTGCCAAACAATATACGAAGCCGCAAGGAGAAAGCCTAGTGCGCAAGTGTAGCCATGCGCAAACACACCCCCTCTACTTTTTTAGCGTTCTTTTTATATGATGCGACCTGTATCTTGAGCAGATTGCATGGCAGACAAGAGGTTAGCATTCTCGGCAATGCTCTTACCAGCAACAACGAGAGAAGTTCCAATGGCGGAGTCGATAGCGGTAGCGAATCTAGGGTTGAGGTCTCCGAGAGTCTTGGACGCAAGACGGCACATACACGTCGCTATTCCCTCTACTACTGCCCCGTAGAGCACAGGCACCTAAAGAAGGTTAAAAAAACTTGATAGAAACCAGTATAACGCTCAATTTCAAATTGAAATCGAACTTTGTAGATGATATATTTCCTAAATCCATCCATCTTCAGTTGGGTGGAGCTAAGATACCTGCAATGGAATTATAAATACTGCCGTTGAAATTACAATTCTTATTCAGATAATTGGCTTAAATTTGACTTATCAATCTCTACCGCAAAATCTTAACCAACATGAATGTGTTTTGTCCCAAACGGTAAAATTTAAAAAATTTCACAAAGACAACAATTGAAAAACGTTAATTTTTTCCCAACATTAAATCCAACAAAGTGCACTGGAAAGTAACATCCATTTTTCGAAGTACTGCAGTTTCAGAATCGTCCACAGATAAAATTTCACGTTCGCTTTGTTTCAGCAATAAGTTGAAAAGCTTAAAGTTGGCGGGAAATTTATTGTACCCTAACGGACTCTAGTACATGCATTCTAGAAAATGCTGCCCTGTCTGGAGAGGGTAATAATTTAGCACCTAATAAATTCAAATCGAAATATTTTAGCTTTCGATTTGTTTTTAAGTGCACTTGTAATGTTTTTTGGTGTGGGGTTTTCAGGGAAACATTTAAGGGTAAGTTTTAGATTCACTCATATGGTAATTTCGTAGTGACAATACAATTTTTCAGTATAATAGTTATTAAATACAAGAATGAAACTAAAGGATCTCCAATTTACCGGATTTGAGCTTGCGATAACCGAATAATAAGTTTTAGATTAACCAACGCATTTTTTTTCCATTCCGTTCAATCCTTAAAAATTCAGTACCTACTTATGGTTAGTAACTTGTCATAATAACCGGGACGAGATTCGATTATTTAATTAGATAAGGAATTTCATGCAATATTCTGTACAATAACTATGGTAGGTATAACAAAATATGATCACAAGTTCAAGGACAAATATGAAACTCTTACAAAAAGGTTTTGGAAATATCAATACTTTTTCAAATCGTTGGTCAATAAAAAGATGTCATAACATATTTATAAATATTTACTCGTTTATTTACGCCTCTTCAATTTGGAGAATGTTTCTGATTCTACCACGTTTTTATGAATCTTGATCATTATTTGAACTGATTCAAATTGACGATTTCAGCAAATGTAACATTTATTTAAATATTATTTAAATGCATTTTGTTAACTTTAATATTGGATTTCAATTATTCAGGTAATTCATTAAATAGTAAATCCCCAGACAAACCAACTGTATGGCCTCAAAGTAAGCAGACATTGTCTTATGGATCTAGGGGCTACTAGAACCTGGGACCCCCGGCGTATGAGGCAGGCCTACCAGGGATGACGCCACTCGGCCGACTAAGTAAATAAGTCAATGGAATAGTTGCCTTCCACAAACCTGTAAGTCTGCCTTACAGTCTTCAAAGGCCCTGTCCTTATGTGTATCAGCGATCTCCAGCGCCCAGTACATCTGGACATACTTGAACACTAGCAGACCACCGGTCAGCTCTGCCCAGGTCTTCAGGAGGGCGTGGCGGATGTCACCCTTGCCTGGAACGAAGATGGGTGGAAAGGGTTTAAATAGTTTAAAATGTTAGTGGATGTGAGAGGACAGTAACAGATATTTATTTATTCAAGTAGTTAAAATAGATTCGTCAAATATTTCTCAGTGGCCGTCATAATATAGGTATATGCTTTCATATATTAATCATTTACCCATAAAATTGCTCCAATGGAATCCACGTTCTTTGCCAGGGAAGTAGCAGTATATTGGTGTCCTTCTACAAGAAATTAAATGGACGGGAAGAAAAATACTGTATTGAAATTTTCTCGTCAATAAGTAGTCTAAATCATGGAAAAACTAGAAGTCTGTAGGTGCAAGTTCTGGTTAGTACGGCAGGTAACCGAGAGCTTCCAACCTCAGGTCTCGTGCTTGGAGACTGTCTGCTTTGCAGTTCGAGGAAGATCGTTGTCGTGTTGGAGCAGCGGGGAACCAAGCTGGTTGCGAACGTGCGAACTTCTCTATCATTGCGTTCAGTTCTTCACAGTACACATCTGCAGTAAGGTTCACGCCGTTTGGTTAGAAACTGTGTTGAATCAAACCAGCACTAGACCACTTAACCGTGACTCGGGGTAATTTTTCGTTTTGGGAATTAGTTAGGTGCTGAACCAATTAGCGCTTGCGATTGTCAAATAGAAAAAATTTATTTCATCAGTCATGCGGTAATAAATTCCTTTGTTTCTGTGCCCGTTCAGCAGCACAAGGCAGGCCAAAATACGTACGTTGCGCTGGCGATAAAGTAATAAGGCACCCATTTGTCATAGAGTCTCATCGAGGTACCTCTACCAGTAATTCTAACCTATCTTTGTGACGTAAGGGTTGAAATTTGTAGGACACACCTATGACTCAGCGTAGTTATAAGTGTTTAAGTAATTTATTTAAATATTTACATTTCTTACCATTAATTACATCCTCAATATGCGTGTACGGGCAGGCGGTGGCATCTCCCCAGTTAAGTGACCACCATATCGTCAGAGCAAACAGGAACACCGCATACGTCGCTACGCCAAAGTTGTCCGCAACTGGAATCAATAAAATCATGAATCTAATCATTTATATTTTAGTACAAAGGACATCAAAATCCTTAATGTAAAAAAGTAAATTAATATATAGCTTTTCCTTACCAATAATGAGTTCAAAACAGCATCCGCAGAGTTCAGCCGCAGCAATCGCCTCCTCCAGCAGCTGCCGAACGATGGACTCTTTCTCGATGACTAATTTCTGTACGAGGCGCCTGGCAAAATGCGCGAGCAATGATGTGAGAACTATAAAAAGCGTGGATACTACTAAAGGCGCAAATTGCACCTTGTTTATCTGGAATGGAAGAAGAATAGTTGTCAGATGTATTGAATGATTTATAAATATAGTTCTTAGTTAGTTTATCACATAGTGAATATAGATTAGAAACTAACACGGAACAATTGAGTGAAATCGCGCTAGCATTACCTGAGAAATATATGCAGGTTATCTGAGGTAGGTTTATCAGAACATAAAACAAATTCTTAGTCTTCTTTAAATAGTTTATTTATTTGTTAAAAATAAATACAATTTTGCTAAAACTTTACCAATAAACACAAAACTAACAGCATTATTAACCATAACCTACCATATACTCGTAATCTATTCCTTTCTTCAAGGTAAAAAAAGTGTCATTATTAACTATGATAAATTGTTACCCACACTAGTGTAGCATGACGAAGATGATTTTGCATGTTAAACAATTTGACTAATATAGGTACTAATAATATGCATTTATTATCATAACGAGAGAATTGTAAAACGTAGTGAAAGGTTTAAGAGTCAAAAGACGAAGTTCAAATACAAATTCAAATCTTTCTTCTCAATGTTGACAATTAGTTGTTCTGATCGACGTAAAAGGTCCTTAACGATCCTTAGGCATAGGTTGATTTATGCCTTGTTTTAAAATTTTTGTTTTAATATTTAACTATATATCCTACTAATATTATAAACGCGATGGTTTGTATGGATGGACGTTTGTTACTCTTTCAAGTAAAAACTACTGAATGGATCAATATGAAATTTGGCACAGTGATAGTTTATAGTCTGGAATAACACATAGGATACTTTTTATCCCGAAATTCCCGTGAAATATCGAATAACGCGGGTGAAACCGCGTGTAACAGCTAGTTGATTATAAATGTCCTCGAAGCTAGTTTTAAAAATACAACTGATTCTTTAAATTAAGACTACGGTTAGTATTTTTCATCATTTGATTAAAATCATGAATCTTATGTATATATTTTCATGTAATATGAAAATACATATTTTTCAATATTTTTCAAGATTCTGAAATTTTGACTCGAGTGAGCTGATTGTGTGCTTTGTGAAAATATTTGACAATCTTAACTAGCATTATAATGAAATTGTGAAAAGTAAGTTTGTTCGTATCATCATAAAAACACCGTTGCCAGGGGAACAGACAAGTGCATGCGGTGCCTTTCATCCAGAAAAAGAGGTCAAAACTGTCCCCGACAACAAGCGACAGCAAATTGATTCCTCGCTGCTAATTCGTATTTAGTAGGTACTCAAAAGATTTTAATAGTAAGAAGTATGTACGAAGCAGTTATTTTTTTTCGGAATTTACATTTTTTATTGGCAATTAGCAAGCGTTTGCCTTATGGAAGAGTGACTAAATAGACAGAAGGAGAAGACTCGGATGTTAAAAGGAGCCTTTTCATCTTGTGAAAACCCCTGTATTTGAAAATCCCATGGTTTCATCTTAATAAAATCCAACGGCATGAAGAGATATGTGTATTTAAATAAATCATACGTTTTATTTATTTTTAATACATTAAAGAAAATTAGGAATCCAAAACATTTTTGTTAAAACGCTCCTCAGCTAGCAAACAACCCCAAAACAAGTTTCGAGTTGTTCGCCGCACACCTATCTAGACGGCATAACACGTTTTCAATATTCTAACAAGTATAACACTTCTATATAGAAACCAGAATGTTTGCATTAACTAGCGAGTGCGAAGTTTGGCTAGACTCTCTCCGATAGACCTTCCACCAGCATTTCTCAAAGTACGGTCGGAACCCACTGGGTGGGCCCTGAAAAACGCCTTAAAAGTAACGAAATTAGAAGATTATGCTAGCTTTCTATTGAAACTGTATGATTTTTATCTCGTTTTAACAGACCTTCATTCATATATTTATGTCTGTTTTGAAAAGTTAGAGTTGGGTCCCGAATTGGCAAGCTTTTGTTACGTCAAGTCCAGTACACTTTGGGAACCACTGCGCCAGACGAACCTTGGTCGTGTGCATTTTGTTTGTTGATCGAAATTCGTGTTGGAGCTTCCGCTGTTGTTTGCTGTTCGCTTGTTTGTGTATGTCAAGTTCGAAGCGGTTGACCAAATTGATTAGACGAATAAGTTTTGTTGTAAGTTTTGCATGAATTCGTTTAAATTCTTGTAGTGTCGTCATTTATTAAGCTCGTACCTAACTACACTTCACAGTTTGGTCATTTAGATGTAAGTATACAAAATAGTAGAATTATTATTTGTAATATCATCTTTGGTTGTTCGTGTAATAAAATGTAAAGTAAAAAAATTTACTGTTAGTTTCAGCACGTTTTACGGCTAAAATAATAAAAAGAACCAATTTACGTATAATATATTGGAGGAAATTTGTTTCAAAACTATATTTATAAAATGGGTTTGAAATTTAATTTCCGTGTCATTATGATGGAAAGTGACAATGAATATAAATGCTCGTGTTTTCTCTAATGAGAGCCTAACAAGGTTTTCAACAATCTCCATGACGTACTGTCCAAATTGAAATTCAAATATTTATTTCTCAACATTGACAATTACTTGTTCTTATAGACGTCAAATAAAACATGAATCTACCACCAGTTCGGAAAAACCGTCCTGAAGAAGAACTGGCAAGAAACTACACAGGTATTTTTTTTTTTCAAAATAAGTTTACAGTGTTTCTTTATGTCTATACAAATTATTCTTATCTGCATCTGTTAGCTCGGCAAGTCCTCTCCCCGTCCAATATTGTAAAAATATAATACATTTGAAGTTTTATAAGTATTGGAGCTATGATTACTATTTTACCCTGTTCTACAATTCAATATTTCATCTTATGAAAAATATATTCATCTTATGAATGTACAAAATACATATTGAATATATGTATGTGGGGTAAAAATTGATTGAAGAGATTTTCCATTACTGTACTATCTGATTCCTATTATTTGGTTGTGTGTTTGAGTTTCATATGGTAACATATAAATCATGTTATTTCGTATATATACCAAATTGTTATACGACGCATGTTACAATATATTTGTCATTATTTTGTTTATTTTTTATTTAATGTAGTATTACTCTGTATGCGTATAGTAGTGTGTTGTATCCGTTTAGTAGTGTGTATGTAATTGTTTAAAAACCGTATTTTTTACTGGACGTGCGCAGCAGTGTTACTTGTTTACAGTGTTGGGCGTCCACGGAAGATCAGCGTCCTGGTGTGTTCGCACACCACGACTTCCAAGCTGAGTAAATGCCTTTTCGGTGCTACTTAATTAATATTTTTGTTTTATGTTAACATACATATGGCATCACTTTAGTATGTAGGTACAGAAATAATGTAATTTTCATTTTATTTCAGTATGTAAAGTAATTTTGGGCTACCTATGTATATTACTTTTTTTGAAAGAAATATTTCGAGAAAATTTCTCTGCACTATTTAGTTTTAAACAAATTTTCAAAGATGATCGTGTGGTGACGTCATGCAGTAGTTATCTTTTTAAATTCGCATTACAAAATTACTGCATTTCCCGGAAATAACAACTTTACAAATGTCAAATAAGTCAAATTATTAACACATTTTTATTTAAATAAGCTTAATCGCATTTTCCTGCGAGCACTAACAAAATATATTACAAAAAAGGGACATCTCGAATGGTTTTTTAATTATAATCAGACTTTTTTTCTTTAGGTGCCGAATTACCAGTTACTCGACTCTAATTAATTATTAAGTAAAGAAATACCAAAAATCTGCCGTGCAGATAAATTCTATAGTCAGTTGAGTACGGTAAAAGCCACTTACGTGCAATTTATTATCTTTTATAGACCATCTATTCTGGTAATTAATTTATAATAATTTATGGGTAATCGAGTAAAAATAAATACGTGGTGTACGCAATTAATGTCAGCCAGAGAATGTTTGATGGCTTTTGTCTAACTATATGCCCGAATTAACTACGCCCTAGGCATTTATATAATTTTTGTATACTACGTGTACTCCCAGGTTTTGGTCGTAAATAATCCATTTACACAGCTTAGTCCAAAAAAGCTTTCTCTAATCATGGCTAACGTATCGCAAAACCCTTACTACAACAGCACAACACATGTTTATTGGTATCAATCAGAAATAAGGCTGAGGCAATCCAAACAAAATTAGAACACCCACGTAATTATAATTAGGACTGTACAAGACATGAAATCGCCGAGAATGTTTTAATTTGTTACAAAAAAAATTTGGGTATCTTCTTTGGGTAACTACTTGGTGCATCTTAAAGGAGTAGTGTCTTTTTCTGGATGAAACCTGTTGACGAGTGAGCACAGTTATATAACGAAGTCTTCTTCATAACTTCATAATGGTGGGTGCTGTTAGCGGGAGTCATGATCGGGAATATTCTTACTGACATTTAATATTTTTTTTTTTATTATATCAGTATGCACGTAAACCCGTTATCTTCTTAGCTATAATATATATTTAATCCAAACGCCCATACAATTTTTAAGTATGATTTACACATTGTGACGTCACAACTCGGTACCGTTTTATATGGAGCGTTTTTCGGCGACTCGCAGCAGCTGCTTAAATATATCGCTGTATCTAGAGAACTATTGATTGTAAACATATTTTTACTTCTGCAATATTTATTTACTGTTGATAAACTATCTAAATATGAAATACATTTTTTACTCAAATACTCAATTGCACGTCCCTATAGAATTACTCTCCTGCGTCCGATCAGTACACAAAGCCTAATTATTGTACATTGACAAATCGAATTTAGTAAGAACCATAAGTAATTTTCATTTCAAATTCAGGTAAGATAGAAGACAAACGTTTAATCTTTTTTCAATAAAAAAAAGTCTATGGAAAATGGAAAAAGACTATGGAAGAAAACTGCATCGGAATCATTTTTTAAATATTCTATAAAGAATCCTGTTCTCTTTAGATAATATTTTTAGTTGAATGGGAAAGTCTTTACAAATCGGCAGAAAAATATTTTAGCAGCACTTTCTTGTATAAAGGTGTCTTTACAAGGGGTCAAAATCGAAAAATACCCCTTGATATATAATTATTAAACACGTAAACACTAATATACAATATACAAAATAAAATAATGGCGTAATAATGTAAAATTATATAGAAATTATTATTAGGTGAGCTTTAAAAGAAATATGTATAGTATTTGTATTTTTAGTAAAAAGCTTAATGTAAAGTCACCACATATTGCAGTGCCCTTACGGGGTATCACAAGAACTACAACTGTACCTAAATTAAGATCTTAAATGTTATGTGATAGGCAGAAAAGCAAATTGAATTTGATACCTATAGGTTTATATAATGGGTATCACATAAAGAGATTACAAATCTGTCAATTAAATGACAAACTTTTTCAATAACTTAATAACTTAAAATTTTGTTTAAACGAACGCATTCATTGAAACCGATGGAGGAATGTATGCAGGAAGAACCTTGGACAATCGGTGACCTCGGTTTTTACATAAGGTACGTAAGTTATTGTCTTTTTTATAAAAGCTGTTATACCTGGTCGCCTAAAGGTATACCTTTGTTATAACTTTACAGGTGCCAGAGACAGCTTCTGCACGTATAACATTTAATTTGATGAAGAAATAGCTAAGGATTTAGTTTGCAGATGCCTTGGCTAAACTTATATTGATAAGACAGGTAAGGCGGGAAGTAAAAATGTATAGGACGTTAGTTTAAATCCTCTTGCATATAATGAAAAAGTATGTGCTTAAGTTACTTTTTTCAACAGAGTAGTCAAAAAACAAAAGGATTATTTTCTTAGATGGTAATGGCACATATCTAATCAATAGATAAAAACGCAGTCACTTTTTTATTTATCTCTACAAGTACTAGTGTAGAATAGAGTTTCTCATATTAAGCTTCGTCTGCATCTTTCCTATTTCAACCGTCATTATAACCACGTTTACTTGCCGGGAGACTTGCCGAACTTACACATGCAGATAAGAATAATTTTGTACAGACATAAAGAGACACTTTAAATTTATTTTGGAAAAAAAAAACCCGTGACGTTTCTTGCCAGTTCTTCTTCACGAAAGTTTCTCCGAACTGGTGGTAGAGTCATGTTTTGTTTGACGTCAATAAGAAAAAGTAATTGTCAATGTTGAGAAATAAATATTTGAATTTGAATTTGAACACTAAATTCCGGTAAAAGGGAAGGAACTCCGAATCCAGTTAAGTTACTGGGACAAAGGCAGTTCCAACGCATCATTCATCAATAAGCATTAAATAACAATACTATTAATCAATAACATCTAAGGTTATAGATGTCTATGGACACGGATGCTAGTTACCGTCAGATGAATCACGTGCTCGGTTGCTGGCTTTGATGAACTTTAAAAAATTATTACATTTCATATGGTATACATATTTTGGCGCCAAGAAGCCCGTCGACATTTTCCTAAAATTGTATTTTTCCTCCTGAAAAGCTACTTGCTCAAAAAATATAGCTAAAAAAAGAAATTCTGTCGGTCCTTTGATGCTTTCAGTTTTGTTTTCTATCTATATTATTATCAACTCGTAATTATTCTAGTTTTCCTTTATCTAAACCTTGCAATTACACAACTACAAATAATTCACAAAAAAATCATTGAAACTAAAAATATTTCACAAGATCAACGTCGAAAATTTATTATTTTTAAATATGGCGAAAGAATTTATGTTCACAGCTGTTTTCACGCCCGTGAGTTATTTAGTATTCAGACAGTGTCTCGTCTTCGAGTTGACGTCAAATATTTGACATAGGTCGCTGACTGATTTTATGAGGTCCAAATTAAGTTAAACTGCACTTACAAAATAAATTGGCGAGTAAAAGAAAACTTGATTTTTAGAAAATTATGGATAAGTCTATGAAATTATGCAATTTTGATAAGAAACATAAATAATTAAAATGCAGTGCATTAACTGTAATTTGCTGTATATTTTTAGGCATAATAATTATCAATACTAATTATCTACTATAATACAAAAACATATCTAAGTATAATTATTCTTATCGAAGGTTATCTTAAAAATAACCTTAACTTATTTACAATGTATACTCACCCTAACGACTACTTTTAAAAATACCCCGAGTACGTCAATAGTGAACTTCATGTTGCCAAGTTATCTGGTGCCCAGTGGACCGCGACTATCTGTATTTCACTTCAATTCACTTTACCGAAACTCACTGAAAACCAATAACACCAAACATTAGATAAGTCACTTGGTTGAATAACCATCGAAAACAGTGTCTCTCCGTCGAAAACATCTTTAAAAAAAGTTGTCGAGCGGAGAGGAGCAGCTGTTCTATTTTTAAAAATTAAGTATTTTCGAATCACTTACCATTCTATTGTTTCGAACACTGGCCACTCGTGTTAAATAGGTTTTCGTTTTAAAAAGGTTGGATTAACTGGAGAACTCGAGTTCGTGGGAAAAATATAATATGTGCTACGTTTAGTTTTTATTGTGCGATGGGCGTTGCGCGGGCGCATATTGTGACGAGGCCGACCGAAGGCGATCTTAATTTAGAAACGAACGAGCAGCAGTGGCGGACCGACCTGCCAGGGATACCGTTTTATACTGCGAGAGCAGAACAAATAAAATAGGTAAAATGCATTACTGGTGGTAAACATATGTGCTGATAATCAGCCTATAAATGTACTGTAATGGCAGCTGTGGCGTCCGGTTGTTCATGCAAATTATTATTTCACAGATGTGGTAAAGGCGTTCATGGAGAAATATTTACTATAGATTCAGTGAAACGTGAAGTGAAATGAAATACGTTCTTACTACGAGTTAAATTTTTTTTATCACTATCGTTTCTTCCGAGACTCTTCTTCTTGGGACATGAGGCTCTTACAAGGACCGTAAAGCCTCTGTTTAATTCACAAGTATCTTAACTTCCGTATTGTAGGTAAATACGCAAATTTGATTGTTGGTGTAGCGATTCTACACGCGAGCCTAGTACATACGTTTGGATTGGTTAATTACTATTTATTTTAATAACAATTGATCATGTCAATATCAGTATGTCTACATACACATATATAAATAAATGAGTTCCTAAATGTATTGGACAAATATGTTCGCAAAATCTTTATTATTTCATGTCTCTTATAACAGCTATGCGAACAAATGAACTTCACTTAAACAATTTAAATTACACAATAGCCTTTATCTTTAATGATTATTAAAATAATATAATAAAGACGAGGAGTTGGATGTGTAAAATTTAAAAGCTGCGTTACTTTTACTTGAATACCCATTGAAATTAATGAGATTTAGTACTCAAATACACTTGTCAAATAACAAGTTGTCATTTATATGGTAGTAGGGTTGTTCACGGGCGTAGCCAGGTTTTAGAATCGGGGGGGGTTCAAGAGAATAAAACGACTAAAAGTACATAAAATAACCCTTATATAAGAAAAATATTAAAGATGTCAAAAATATATACACAGAAAAAATTAAAGGAATTGGGAGAGTCCTTTTTCGAGCAGTGGGACAGTATAAACTATAAGCTAAATAAAAAAAATAACGTTCTCTTATATATCACAGAAACAAAGAGTATTACAAAATTAATCTTCTGTTTTTCTTTTTAAATATATCCGCTACTTCACTCGCATCAATTTCTATCTCATAGTGAATGTTCACGAGGGCCAAGCCGTTCAGTCTGTTTTCTCTCGTTGTGTTCCGCAAGTAGTTTTTAAGTCTTCTTAGGCTTGAAAAGGTCCTTTCTGGGGTAGCAGTGGAGACAGGTATGGTAGCCAATATTTGCAAGAATGTATAAATATTTGGATATAGTTTTTGGTCACACTTATCTAAGCATTCCAAAGCTGATTTTGGAGTAGGGGAGGTGAGAGTCATAGCTGCTTTCCACACTTCAAGTTCTGCTTTGACGACAGATGTACATTTTTCGGGCAGCACTGCCGAGTACATACACAATGCCTCTTCGATTTCACAACCGGCCGCAAAATTTGACGGTAACACACCGGATAGTGCCGATACTACTTTACGGTGTTTTGTAAACCTCTCGATCAATTGTTGAATTGTATGGTCGAGAAATGGGATGAATAAATTTCGTTTGTAATACGTGGATATATCCGACGCAGGAATGTTAGGGCGATTCAACTGCCTTCCGACGCTACGTGGCATAAGCAGTATACCACCATTTTCTTCGAGCAACACCTTTGCTTCTTCATAGAGACGGAGGTACTCTTCGTCAACTTTATCTCTCAAAAGTTGCAAAGCATTAATAACATCATCCACGTGACTGAATGCTGTTATGAGGTATGTGTTAATTGCCTGCAGTTGTTTTGACAGTGACAATGTGTAGCTCATGACTTTTTGAAGTATCACTAGGCACATAACAAAATTCGAAGATCGAAGTGTGTTAAGCAATTGGACGGCTTGTTGCGATGTTTCTTTATTGTGGATAGATTGAAGTTCTTCGAGAGCATGCACAATCGCTGAATAAATTTCCCTGAATCTTATAACGGCTTCATGCTTGTGAACCCACCGTGTTTCGCACATCGCAAGCAGGCTTTTTTGGTGATCAGCCGGTAACAGATCCCGAATTTTTTCTTTCAGAACAGCAGTGCGTTGAGCCGAATGTCTAAAGTAGGATCCAACAGACTGCACGATCCCAACGCAATTTCGCACATCTACTTGTGAACATGAGTCAGCAATAGCAAGGTTGAGAGAGTGTGCACTACAATGTACATAAAGAGCAAGAGGGCATTCTTGACGAATATACGCTTGGGCACCGCGCAAATGCCCACTCATTGCTGCAGCCCCATCGTAACCTTGACCAACCACATGAGAACATTCAAGTCCATGCTTTTTCAGAGCTGTGATTATAAGATTTGCAAGACCGGATCCTGTCACGTCAATTGTTGGAATATATTCTAAGAACATCTCCTTAACTTTATGTTGTGTAACATCTTTTGAATCAACATATCGCAAACACAGCGAGACTTGCTCAATACGTCCAATGTCAGTCGTCTCGTCAGCAACAATTGTAAAAAATTTGGCTTCCTTTACTTCACCGATGATCTTATGTTGAATAATTTCAGCACAAATGTCAATAATTTCATTTTGGATTTGAGGGCTCGTGTAAAGGGCATTCTTCTGAGAAGTGAACAAATGCTCAGAAAGATCTTTATCCCCAGATTCGGCTGCGTACCGCAACAGTGCGCGAAAATTACCATCATTTTGAAGTGGTTGTTCAAACTCCGGTGAAATGTGGATCCGTCCCGAATCAGTTTTACCTTTTAAAGGTATACCTTGTTTGCCGCAAAAAATTACTCCTTTTACGATAGGGATGAGTTTCTTTCGGTTTTCCTGTTGCTGTCTCTTTCTTTCAGAAGACAACTGATCATCGACTGAAGAAGCTCGAGAACACATTATTTTTAGGAAATTATCTGCGAGTTCCGAATTCCGTTTGTGATATCCTGATTTTGCATGAGCTTCAAATATTTCTAGCGCATTTTTCCACTTGCAAAAAGGATCGGTTACAAGCTGGCCGACCCGCTGATGGCCCCCTTTACCTTCATCAAGCGAACGTCTCATTACGACTTAAATTCTACAATATGCTCCACTTTTATATTCAGAATATGACAACCAGGGGAATCTTTCCATCCATTTCATCTGAAAGCGCAGATTTCGTTTTGTATAAATGGGAAACTTATAATCTTTAGATGGAGTCCAAGGCTCTTTTAAAATTTGAGCCTTTAGATATTCATCCTCGATTTTGTCTTGATTCGCATAACAACCAACATCCAATTTAGCAGACTGAAAAGATGACGTAACAGGTGACTTGGCACTGCTGCTGGTTGGTTCCAGGATAAATGTAGGCTCGGTAGTGGTAGTCATGAAACAGGGCGCCGCCGGGGGCATCACCGACTCGGTCTCGACAGTGGATACTGCAAACGAAGTCAAAGGCTCGCTTGTCATAACAACTGTAGTGTCGGCATGCGAACTAGTTATTGGTCCCAAATACTCTTCTTTACGGGTAGCCGCTTGACCACACCACTTTTTCCAATACTCCATACCTTTAAGCTTATCGCCTTTTCTTTTGTTTTTCTCCATTTTCTCGTTCTTAACCTAAAATAATAAAAAAAATACTATACTAAGAGGTAATATAATTTACACATAATAGGCTGACTAGCCTTCGTTCCGCAGCTTCGCCTGCGATAAATTAATTTTCCCATATGAAAAGGTATTTTCCCTCAGGAATAATGTAACATTCTAATGATGGAAGAATTTTTAAAATCAGTCGAGTGTATTTGTTAAGAACATAAACAAATACGAAGCTTTCCACTTTATAATATTAGTAGATATAGATTATGCTAAGTAGGTAATCAGGACAACGTATTACGATATTTAACTAAAATTACTTAGAGGCGTGGATGGCTTTAGTTTATTGATTCATCAAATAAGTCTCCAGGATAAAATCCAAATTCAAAGTTATTATTTCCAATATTAGTAGTAATTTTAATCCTTTTAAATCATTTCGTTTAATCAGGGATATAACCTTGCTGCAAAATTGCTATAAAATTCGTTAAATATATCTGAAAAGATGAAAATTTAGTTAAAAAAATACGTCAAATTATTCCTCTACACTGCACATTTAGAATTAGTAATTTAAATCTTATTACTTTTTACTTACCCTGGTATTTACACGACAAGTGTTTACTCCTGTGTTATCTTCAAGTCAAATCTTTTTAATGTATGTAGTGAAAATTCTAAATCAACGTAGGTCAAATCATAAAAATATCAAAATAACTTCGTTTTCCCGCGCTCGGTAATTAAGTGAACGCGACAAGTGCGACGCGCACTTGTCGCGCAGCGCGTGGTGTACGAAAGTGAACGAATATATACGAAGATTACCGAATGCGAACCGACGGTGGCGCAGGAATCCAAACCACCGTATATTTTAATGTAGGTAATAGTTAGTAATCAATGAGATATGCCGCACGCCTGTTCTTATTTTAATTCTATGAATGTTAATATCTGAACTTTTCGGGGGGGGTTTGAACCCCCAAAACCCCCCCCTGGCTACGCCCGTGGGGTTGTTGTATATGTATAGAAAAATAATTCGGTATGTAAGGTAATTTTGATGTATGAATTTTTTTATATTTTTATTTTAGGAAAACTCGAATATTTCTGATATCTGTGAAGATTTTAATTTTAAATAAATGTTTAAAGAAATTCGTATGGCGATGTCACGGAATATTTATCTTTTTTAAATAGCACTACAAAGTTGATTATATTACCTGGAATTGACAACTCCACAATTCTCTATGGATTCTTGGTGACAGATATTTATTGAAAACTTACATAACAGTTGAACCAAAAAAATTGTTAGAAAAGTTAGAAAATGATGTTACTTCATGACGTCAAATAGAAGTTGACTGGAAGTCTAGATATTTTGGTTAAAATAACCTAATCGCTTTTACCTGCGAACTTTTACTATTATACTATTATTATTTTTTAAAAATGTACACAATTCTATGTTGAGCCTTACCATTGTGGGTTTAGCTGTCGACAAAATCAATGATAAACTAGCACGTGCAATGATATCCTAAACTTAGCAACGACCTCGTGCAGTGTCGCTGCGCAAATCAATTGTTGACTCTATAACTAAGGTAGATAAATGAATCTGAATATCGCTTCGTTTAGGCATGGGAACAAACTACTATGTCGAGTTAAAAATACCCGACAGCTAATGTTATTTTATCGTGTAACTCTTGTTGACATAGGAATTCCTGGAATATATATCCTATGTCACTCTCGCAACTAGGACGAATCTATTGACACCTCATGTGTTGAAATCCGTGCAATTGTTTGGGCTGTAGAACGCGCCAAGGAAATACAGATACATTCATAGATACATACACTTGCAAAGCAAACCCTCCTTCTGACAGTCGCGTAAAAATAAGAGATACGTTGTGCCAATAACATTTAAACAATTTTTAGAATATATTAGTACTACTTCACAATTCAAAATTTGTTGGTACTACTTATGATGCCACCGACATATATTCTGAAGGGATTGCAAATAAGGATCAGAGAAAACACTTGAAAATCAGTGATTGCGTGTGCTCAACAATTTTAAGTTAGAAAGGAAGAAAATCCAATTATTTGCTCACACAAACGTTAATAACCAAAAAATGTTAAAGCTAAAAAACAAGAAATAAAACATTTTTTTATATGGAACTTCAAATAAATACTTTGATTTTCGTAACATAATATACACAATTTAATAGTAGAAGTGCTGTTTATTCGCCCAAGTACAGTTCACTGCGCTAAAGAACTAAATGACACAAAAAAAAAACAAACAAAGGAAAGCAAACAGATACATTATACAAAACAAAAAAGGCGCATAAGAATAACTAATCTTTACCAGCAGTTTAAGTACATACGTACGTTTTTAGGCTTAACTTATGTCTTAATATACTAAATATTTTATATCAAACAAGAAAATAAAATTACAGAATTATATTTCATTTATACCATCGGATAGTCAGAAACCATGCACCTTCATCTAATAACTTGTTTTTGCTGAGATAGTAAGGAAGTAAGTTATTTCTAAATTTAGATAATATTATTCACAGCCCGCAATGGCGGAGGAATATTGTTCCAGCACTTGGTGGCATTGTATCTGAAACTTCCACAGAAAGCATAAGTTGGATGCTTAGGATTGAGAAGCTCTTGTACACAGCTTCTATTAACGTAGCCTTTAGTAAATAACCTCCAAGACAGTTGGTTGTATAAATATGATGGCATTTTGTATTTAATAGCTCCGAAAAGAATTGTACATTGCATTATACAAGGACCACATACATTTACATGCTAAATTAATTAGCATGAGTGTTTCGCACACTATTATCCGTAAGGTAGTAGAGATATAATCCCATACCCTATAGAGATCCCTCAGACGATAAAACATGCATGAACAGCTTCCACAACGTGAATATCGAATTTTAATGCACTGTCCAGGATGACACCAAGATTACGCGCCAGTGTAACTCTCTCAATGTCTACACCTAGTAAAACTATAACTTTAGAAGAATAGTAGTTTTCATAGAACATTGCAATAAGATGTTTCGATCCAAGAACCATACATTTCATTTTAACAGGGTTGAAACCAAACAATTTTCTGACGACTAGGCTAAAATGTGATGTAGGTGTTGATTTAGTTGTCGAGGGCTGCAGGCACGTCATTTGGTTTTGGCGAAATGAATAGCTGAAGACCGTCAGCATAAATGTGGAATTGTCTGCGGTGTAAATAATAAACAACAGTGGGCCCAAAATTCAGCCTTGTGGAACTCCTCTGTGTATGGGAAACGTGTGAGAAAAAGATCTTCTACCATCTTGGGTAACTACAGAAACCTTTTGAGACCTCCCTGAAAAATAGCTGTTAAACCAAGTAAGAGCACTGGTGTCAAATCCATAATAAGAGAGGTTTGCCGGCAAAAGAGGGATGTTGATGCAGTGAAAAGCCCTAGACTAATCAAGCAGCATTAAGATACTTATTTTGCCGCTGTCCTGAAAGGACCTTTATCACTGTGACGTTTGCAGTTGATAGTTCGACGTGATCTGGTAGTTCGCAACCCTATTTTTTCGAAAAGGACAGTTTATTTATGGCCCTATTAGCCTTTTAAATTTCACTGGACGTTGTGGCCTAGCGCTGAGGGCGCTTAGCCGGAACTTAAACTACTCTTACATACGATACGCCTAAGGGCACCTGAGAGGGCACGGACCTCGACTTAGGACGTCGTATATTGAGTTCGCACCCCTTTCCAGGAACTTTGATAAAAAGGTTAGAATGCTTATGGGACGGAGATCTTTAAGATCGTTTGGATTGCAGATTGCTTAGGTATAGGTCGAACAATAGCGGTTTTCCAGAGAGTTGGAAAACAAATAGTGACTATAGATTGAATTTGAAGCCTGTAATATTTTTCCAATAGTAAACGAGGAGACAGAGCGAAGCTTAAATGTGTTTTGGAAATTTACATGAAATTCAAACTTAGTGAGTGCTGAAATTCGAATCTTATTTTTACCCGGAACATTTAGGAAATGGGTATTCATGTTGTCAGGATCATTCATATGATATGGTAGGTCAGAACTTTAAATGTCATTTAAAACTGATTTTTGTTAATTTTTCCACAGAATCCGTGACTTTTTTAAGTTACAATTAAAATTTTGGACAAAATGGCTTTTCAGCGCCCATATTAATGTGGACGTTACTTGTACTGCTGTTTGCGAGAATCACATGGCGCTTTACAATTTTAGGTTAGGAAAGTTGCAATGTTCTTCTATTTGTGTAATTTCACTGGTCTGTCATCTTTTTACTGGGCAAATGAGACAAATAACTGTAGCGATTAATATAAAAAGAGATTATTTATGTCGAGAAGGATCTAAATAATCAGAGCCTACTAGAGGATTTCCATGACCGGTTTCTTTCGTCTAGAAACATATAAAATGGCATACAAAACAATGGTCATTCAAGCTAAACCTGAAAGTGGAACAAATTATAGCGCCTGCGACACCTACCTACCTGCGTTGTCAGTTTATCTGTAAGACTAAGTTACGTATCAAGTAGGTAGGAATTGTCCCTCGGCAACAGTACATTTTGATCAAGTAATAAGTTAGGCTCGTTTATTTTTTCTCTATCAACATGTATGAAAATTGTGTGTTAAAATATATTTAATATTAATTTTAGTGTAGGGTTCCCCTACACACCTAACTTTTGTACACGATTCCTCTGGTTTTATTTGATTCAGATTTGTGTGCACAATGAGTTAAGGATCTCCGTGTTCTCATAAGCATACCACACCCGATCTTTTAAAAGTAGAAGACGAGTCATTGCTTCTTGGATTCAAGTTTTTATGATTCAAGGTGAAATGGAAAGCATATTCAAGTTCCCAGCAAAGAAATAACAACAGACTTTTTGAAAATAATGAAAGTCGTCCAGAGAGTATTTTAAGAGTATCTAAACTCGAGGTCTTAATCTACTAAAGATATTTAAGTTGTAGTTACCTGTGCCTGTGTACATACAGAATACCATAATTTGACAAAAATAAATGGAATATAAAATTAATAACTCGTTAAGAACATCATTTCATATGTTTTAGTTTGCAAGCAAGCAAGCATGCATGCAAGCAGGCATGCATGCAAGCAGGCATGCATGCAAGCAAAACAGCATGCATCCATGCAAGTATTTCTGGGTACTTATAGTCATGTGACGTCTTCAGCGCTACGGGATCTGCGACTGCAGCCTCTTCGCCCTTACGTAACAAAGCGCAGGCACTCGTGCTCGCCTTCGTTACAGCGGGCGGGGGCTGCCCTCCTTCCGCGCGTCTGGATTTATTAAAATACTCCAGGGCGGGACAGAAAAGTAGCGCGTGGTTTCGGGGTTGGCCAGTTCGGTTCTGTATTATTGTGTTATATATTTTGATTATAGTGAGATGATTATTTACAATTCATCATCATCATTTATTATATAATCTTGGTTAAATATTATTATTTATTATTCACGTGCAAGTCGCTTTTTGTCATGACCTACATACTGACTAACCTGCTCCTCCTCGATGCGCTCGACGTCGCACCTAATATTATGATTCGGCCATGGAAGTTAGATTGACAATGCTGCGAAATACTGTATTGCGACGACACGGAACTGCGAAAGTACTTACTTCGAGACATCATTCTTCTATACGATGAAATGCTAATAAATGAAATAGCTATAACACCGAATTGCGAAAATATTTACTTCGACACACCATTCTCCTATATGCTGAAATGCGCTGATATGGAACCAGGGGGTACCCTCTAACGACTCCACTATTGAACTTTACTGAACTTAAGTTCAAAAGTATAAAAGCACGATGTACATTAGTTCGAAAGTTCACTGTAGCAAAGTATGGAATTCCGATGACCGTGTCTTATTTTTGTTTTGAACCAAAGTCGCTTTTCTTGAAAAGCTGGAAATAGTACTTCATTAGGTCCTGGTGCGTGTATTAACTACATACAAACCTAACCTAACCCACTTGAGAGTCGCTTCAGTGAACTTATTTATTGAATGTACTTCGTATGTCTATACCTTTAAACTTATATACATCGCGATTTCGGAATTCGCATTACAGTAATTATAAGCATAATGTGTCGAAATATACATTTGTCGCAATTCCACGATTCACAACTTAGTAAGTCGAAGAAGGTATTTTCGCAGTTCCGTGTCGTCGCAATACAGTATTTCGCAGCATCGTTAATCTAACTTCCATGGCCGAGTGTAATATTATTTATTGTTACTTTCAAGACTCAACATAAAGTAGGTCCATATGATCTGTACTTGATAAATTAGGCACCAAAAGTGTTTTTATTACTTTACATTTATGATATTAGAGGTTATGGATACTTTTATTATGCGTTTTGTATTTAATGATAATTTATCTTTAGACGTATAACAGTTATGT
Source organism: Marasmarcha lunaedactyla (assembly GCA_923062675.1). Taxonomy (NCBI): domain Eukaryota; kingdom Metazoa; phylum Arthropoda; class Insecta; order Lepidoptera; family Pterophoridae; genus Marasmarcha; species Marasmarcha lunaedactyla. The sequence continues at coordinate 4,098,767 of OV281354.1, forward strand.
CCTTTACATTTATGCTGTATAAAATTATGATAAAGAAAATTAGAGTAAGTGAAACTTATGGCAATGAAACAATTCTGCGTGTATAATATTCTTCTTATATCAATTTATGCGAAAAAACTTTATGCTGAAACTGTTATGCCAAACTATATTATGATAAAAAAAATTATGCGACCAAAAGGGCTCCCATTTGTAATATTCTAGGACTTATTAGGGTTTCTTGATATAGAGGGTAACTTATTTAATTTTATTGACAGACACGAATACTATTCCTGAAGGGAAATTACAAAAAGGCTAATTCTGGCATCTGTCTTCTTTGAGAGATTGTTTTTGTGGTCTTATTTCCTAAAGTGCTATGCTATGCTCAGGATCTTCGACTGTTGTCCAAGGTGCGGTTATTCGATAACTGAAACTCTTACTGAAATTTTTCCCATACAGCTAACATTATGGGTTGATACAACCATCTGTTCACATCAAACCTTGGTTTTATAAATTAAAAAGTTCGATACGACGTCAACTTCAACGATATCCAGAATTTGTCTTCGCCTCTTTTTATCTCCTGCATTTTTACATCGTATTGGCGTTAGTTATTCTCCCCTTTATGATTGTGGCCTACACTTTAGCTCGGTCTATCACTTGTTTTTAAATGCCCTTTTTTACCAGGATCTTCACATGACTCCCTACCACCAGAAATTCATAGACCTACTAATATAAGTACCCTGCTTCCTGCTTATAAATCTATTATACTTTATTTTCCCATGTTAACATGCTCAGCGATATAATATAAGACTATGAAGTTTATGTATTTATGTGTTCCTTTTTTTTCCTTTGTCAATATGTAGTTCTTGCATTGTAAATTTGTAGTATTTAATACACTTAGTTGAATATACGTTTTCTATTACGTTGCTTCTACACGTATGTTTCATTCAGCCGTTTCCGGCGAGTACATTTTGCTTCCGGTTCAGAACTTATGTTTCTCCACTACGCGTCACTGGCAGGAATAGTTGTCAGTCTTGACGGTTGATTGCCAATAAGAAGGCAAGTATAATACATATTTCCTAACGTACATTTTCAATATTTTATCTAGATAGCTATCTGTCAAAAGCCGTAAATCATTCCACGCCTGTGACGGTTGTCTATTTCGACCTCTTTTTGTCAGTAAATTTTATTTTTTTGTCGTTTCCGACGTAATTTTAAACTAGGAATTACGTAGTGTCGGAGAACGGCAATGTTTTGATTTGACAAGTCAGTCACGAAAAATTATTCATCAAAGCAACTTGAATCTATTTATTATTTTTTCCGAGTTTATCATTCAAAATTATATAGTTAAGATATTTTATTATCGATAATCAAAGTTCTTTTTAAGAAACCTATTTTTTACGTTCACGAGTGTGCGTAGCCAAAATTGTTGGTAAGGATTCTCATTCATTAAAATTTATTTTATTGTTATTTTTTCTTTTCAGATCAAATTTAATTGTATTAATATTTCTGTTCTATTTTGTGTGACTATTTTTTATTTCAATTTTGTTTATATTTTTCTGTTTGTATTTACAGGCATCTTTGTATATTTTAAATTTTACCGAAAAAATAAACACAGGAGAGAATTTTGTGTTTTATTGAAAGTACGCAACATACTGGCGCCCGAATATTCAAACGTAGCTTATTGAGATGAGAGGAGAAATTGCAACAGAAGGAACAGAAGGAACAAAAGGAACAGAAGAATTGCAACATTAAAAATAATTTTTTTATAATTATTATTGAGGTCAGGCATAAAACTTTATTTGTTACCATTTTCAATCATTAACATTCACTATAATATATTTATATATGTATCTACTATAATATATCTACTATAATATATCAAAATACTGCTAAATTATTCAGACATTTAAGTTTCTTTAGTTTCTTTCGTTATAATATCCTTGAAGAAATTTTCTGAAGACACAACATTCTATAACCCAGTAATTTCACTATTTAAATAACATTTTCTATTCATTTTCATCACTTGTAAATACGTATATTTTTAAGGCTCTTTTCTGCATAACGACTATTAACAAATTTGTTTCACTTTAACATTTTTTTTTGATTTTGCAATGAATTTTTCACAATTAAATAAACCTGAAATAATTTATGAATTAAAAATCAGAAATATAAATTTTTCTTCGACGCAATCTGTAGACGAACTACGATCATTATTATTAAATATTAATGTAGATTCTGAAACAGAAATTTTACAAAATAGCCCTGAAGAATTTTCAGAAGATATTAATGCCATTAAAAAAAATTTAAAACTTGTTGAAGCTTGTATAAACTCTTATCCTATTAGGAAACAAAAAATTTCACCTTATTTAACTCATATAAGAACAAGATTAGGCCTCATTGACATTACATCAGATTTATCTTCAGAGCAGTTAGATTTAATAAATTCATGTTGGAATGATTTAACTCAATTAGACTCACGTTTTAAAAATTTGGAAAAATCACCAACACATTCCACATATCATTCCGCAGAATCTATACAAAATATTAATCTACAACCCCTTTCTTTTTTCGAAGCATTAACTGATAAGGTCAGTAAAATTACAGAAAATCGAACTAACAATGATTTAAAAAGATTTATTTATAAAGGTGAAGGTTGTCCAAAGGATTTTATTCAAAAACTTGAAGAATTTTCACAAATAAAAAATATTTCTGAAAAATCTTTATTCTCACATATTTATGATATTTTATCTGGATCTGCTCTTGATTGGTTTAGAGCTAGAAAGTCGACTATTAATGACTGGTCATCTTTCCGATCGGCATTGTTGAATGATTTTGCAATTACCGATTACGATTATAAACTAAAAAAAGTAATCGATGCTCGTAAACAAAAACATAATGAGAGAATTATCATCTACTTTGCTACAATGGAATCTCTTTTTTCAAAGCTCTTGGAACCAATGTCCGAAAAAGAAAAAATTAATACTCTTGTTAGAAACCTTAAACCTGAATTCACATTACGTCTTTCACCTACTGATTTACATACTGTAAATTCCCTCTTGGAATCATGCAAATTTACAGAAAGCATTCTCCAAGTTTCTAATAATACATCTTACTACTCTTCATCATCACCACCAGATCATTATCATTCTTTTCCTATTCCTTCTACATCAAATTCTAATAACAAATCGTATAATAATACTCTACTTTCACATAATCAACCATATATTCCTGAATTTCCTTTTAAAGCTTGTACATACAATTCCATAGCAGCTGTAGCTAATCCATTACCTAATACTGTAGCTGCAATTAATAAAAATCAGAATTTTTATAAATTCACTTGCCCACGTTGTAGATCTAATACACATCTATTAAAAGACTGTACTAACACTAATATAGTGTGTTTTCGTTGTGGAAAAAAAGACTTTATTACTAGTAAATGTCCTAATTGTAATAAGTCGATTCCAAAAAAACTAAATTACGAGGAGTGTATAAACAAAAATAATAGTGTTAAATCATCAAATTTTGACAAAAAAGATTGGGATACATGGTTAAAAACTTTAACAATTTTTTTTAAATCTTATAACACTTGTGCTCTCCTCTTTAATAAAACATCAGATTTTGAACGTCCTTATTTACATATAAAAATAAACGATTTAATTTTAAATGGTCTTTTAGATAGTGGTAGTGCTATCACTATATTGGGTAATAATTCTCATAAAATTTTATCACAACATGGTCTTTTTATGCAAAAAAGCTGTTTAATAAAAGGTAATGTTGCAAACGGACAAACTATTTCTTCTATCGGCATTATTACTCTTCCTACTTTTTATAACAATAAATTTGCATTAATTACAGCTCATGTGATCCCAGAAATCACTGAATCACTCATTTTGGGTATTGATTTTTGGAAAACTTTTAATCTTGCTCCGGATATTCTTAGTAATATCACATTACAACCTTCAAATTTAAACTCATCTTTTCTCATTAATACAGATTCTAACTTTCATTTACATGAATACCATTCTTTAACAGACACACAAAAAATTATTGCAGATGCAATTATGGAAAAGTTTAGGTTGATTTCAACTGAATGTAAACCTTTAGGTCGTACTCATTTAGTCGAACATTTCATCGACACGGGAGACCATCCACCTATTCGTCAACGCTGTTACAGACTTTCTCCTGAGAAACAAAAAGCTCTTTGTAAAGAAGTTGATGATATGTTACAATTAGATGTCATTGAACCCAGTGACAGCCCATGGCTGAACCCAATTATTATTACACCTAAAAAAGATGGTACTTGGCGATTTTGTATTGATAGTCGTAAATTAAACGATATCACAAAAAAAGATGCTTACAAACTTCCTTTCATTTCTGATATATTAGATAACCTTAAAGATGCTAAATTTATATCATCTATTGACATTGCTAAAGCGTTTTGGAATATTCCCTTAAAAAAAGAGGATAAACTCAAAACTGCATTCCATGTTCCAGGCCGAGGAATGTTTCAATTTAAAGTTATGCCATTTGGTTTAACTAATGCACCTGCTACTCAACAAAGATTCATTGAAAATCTACTAAATGATCTTACAAATGATAATAATGTTTTCTATTTTATCGACGATATAGTCTGTATTTCTCAAACCTTTGAACAACATGTCGATATACTTACTAAAATTCTTAAAAAACTTTCAGATGCCAATCTCACAGTCAATTTTCCAAAATGTTCATTTTTCCGGAAAGAATTAAAGTACTTAGGCTATGTAGTTAATGAAAATGGTTTAAAAACGGATCCTAAAAAAGTTCAAGCTATTCTTGATATACAAACTCCAAAATCTGCTAAGGAGGTCAAACGTTTTTTGGATACTGCCAGCTGGTACAGACGTTTTGTACCTAATTTAAGCACTCTTGCAGCACCGTTAACTAAATTAACTTCTACAAGCAAAAAATCACCTCCATTTAAGTGGTCTGTTGAAGCTGAAATTGCTTTCAAGGCTATTAAACAAGCTTTAATTAGTACACCAGTTCTGGCATGTCCAGATTTCTCTAAACCATTTGCTGTTCATTGTGATGCCTCTTCCTACGGCATTGGCGCAATGTTAACTCAGGAAGTCGATAATATTGATAAACCTATTGCTTATATGAGTAAATCACTTACAGGCGCTCAAAAGAATTATTCAGTCACTGAACGTGAACTTTTAAGTGTTATTACGGCACTAGAACATTGGCGTTGTTATTTAGATAATGGATTACAATTTACAATTTATACTGATCACGCAGCCCTTCAATGGTTTATGCATTTAAATAATCCTACTGGCAGATTAGCTCGATGGAGTATTCGTTTATCTATGTTTAATTTCGTAATTAAACACAAAAAAGGCTCAGATCATGTCGTACCAGATACTTTATCACGTATAAAACCAATTGATTTAATTAATTTTTCTACTTCTCAAACTAAAGACACTTGGTATTTAGCAATTTATAATAAATGTTTATCATTTCCTTCTAGTACTCCGGATTACATGATTCATAATAATAAATTGTTTAGATTTTGTAGATCTAACACATTATTTAACTCTGAATTTAATTGGAAACAAGTAATACCATTAGAATTTAGGGAATCTGTTATTACACAAAATCATTCTACTCCCCAAACGGCACATTTTGGTATTTTTAAAACATACCATAGAATTAAAAATCTCTATTTTTGGCCTGGTATGTATAAAGACGTAGCCATGTTTATTGCTAAGTGCGAGACTTGTTTAGCTACCAAGCACCAAAATCAAAACTTAATTGGTTTAATGGGCAAACCCAAACATTGTTCACGCCCTTTCCAATGTTTATCCATAGATTTGATAGGTCCACTTCCTACTTCACGTAAGCAGAATAGATTTCTATTTGTAGTTACTTGTTGTTTGTCCAAATATTGTTTGTTATTTCCAATAAAACATGCAACCGCTTCTATTATTCGCCATATATTGGACAATTTAGTTTTTATGGTTTATGGAGTTCCAGAAACTATTATATTAGATAATGGTCCTCAAATGATAAGTACAGAATTATCTGAATTATTTAAATTTTACAACATACCAAAAATACATTACACCCCACGTTACTGTCCACAGGTTAACACCGTTGAGCGTTACAATAAAACTATTGTAACGGCGATTGCAGCTTTTATAGATAAAGATCACAGAACTTGGGATACCTATATAAACAAAATACAGTTTGCTATTAATACTGCGGTTAATGAAACCACAAAATTCACTCCATCATTTTTAGTATTTGGTAGAGAAGCTGTTACATGTGGATCTATCTACAAAAATAAAGATTCCAGAGATGAACTAATTTTCAGTCCTAGGGATGTATATGCTGAAAACATAGGACAATTAATACCTATCTTTTCCGAAGTACAGAAACGGTTATTTAATGCACATCAATATAATGCAACTTATTATAACAAACATCATCAGAATTTAGAATTTAATAACGGTGATATTGTTTGGAGGCGAAACCATGTAATAAGTTCCTCTAAAAAACATTTTTGTGCTAAGTTTGCACCCAAATTTATTAAATGTAAAGTTTCAAATAAAGTTTCACCATTAATTTACGATTTAGTGGATATGAATAATAACCCATTAGGTCGTTGGCATATCAGAGACATTAAACCTCTACCGCGTTTAACTTCTTCTTTGAGTGACTAGATTGGTTGTTACCAATTACTTTATATGAATTCATATATAATTATTGCTAATTATCTCACGGCGAGCATAAGCCGATTCTTTTTGTCTTATTTTTTTTTTCTATGCACCTCATTATCGTTTGGCTATACCATTAACATTGACGTTGGTCAAAACTTATAATTAATTATCATCATCGTAGTATTAGGTTAACTTATTGTGTAATTTATTTAATATTTGCAATTCTAGGAGTGTAAACTCTTATTTTCAATATCTGTATTATACTTTATAGTATAATTTGTTAAATGTTATCAATTTTTTTTTTTTTTCTCAATTTTTTTTCAAGCGGTTTGCAACTTGTAAAATTAAGCCTTCTGCACGAGCGTTTATTAAGGTAACTCGTTAAACTAAACCTTACCTATGTGTATTATTTATACGCTTGAATCACTTTCCCGTGAGAATTATTTTCATATGTTTATTACATAAGTATTTTAATTACTTCACAAAAGACCCTTGGGATTTTATTTAAAAGTCAATGTTTCACGACTGGCTATGATTTTCTTTTCTTTCCGGCATATTTATTTCAGTCTTTAACTGAAACTTGTTTATAGTAATCACCGTGCGGGAGTTAGCGACACGTTAAAGAAGCCATAAGCTATTAATATTTTCAGCGGATGGCAACTATTAAAGCCTTTTGCCGTTGCGTTCAACTCTGTTGAGTTGACTTTTTTAGGATACGATTCCTCATAAGCAACTCTAACTGAATGATGTTTTATTTCCAGTAGTTGGAATAAGACTAGTATGAAAGAGAATGTATGTTGTAATTATAATGTACGTTGATGGAGTTGAACGATGTATATTAACATTGTATATTCCAGGATCATGTTTAAAATTTTATCATTCATGAACCATGTAATTTAAGATAATTATTTAGGATTTTTTTTTTTCTCTCTCTCGTCTGTTTTGTTTTCTTTTTCTATTAAATAACTTGTTGATAAGCATTATATCAGTATTTTTTTTTTTTTTTTTTTCATATATACAGGATGTTTTTTTTTTTCAAAAAAATTCTTCTATAGGATGTTAATATTAATTTTCATTTTGCTTTTAATTATTATTTTTTTTTTTTGTTTTTGATTGTTCTTTCATTTAGCAGATTATATATTAAAATTCGATATGTATATGCAGTTTATTTTGATTTGGTTTGAATTTGAAATTTTACTAAAAAAAATCTTTCAGATTTTTTTTTTCCCGGCCCCCGGGGTATTGTGACGGTTGTCTATTTCGACCTCTTTTTGTCAGTAAATTTTATTTTTTTGTCGTTTCCGACGTAATTTTAAACTAGGAATTACGTAGTGTCGGAGAACGGCAATGTTTTGATTTGACAAGTCAGTCACGAAAAATTATTCATCAAAGCAACTTGAATCTATTTATTATTTTTTCCGAGTTTATCATTCAAAATTATATAGTTAAGATATTTTATTATCGATAATCAAAGTTCTTTTTAAGAAACCTATTTTTTACGTTCACGAGTGTGCGTAGCCAAAATTGTTGGTAAGGATTCTCATTCATTAAAATTTATTTTATTGTTATTTTTTCTTTTCAGATCAAATTTAATTGTATTAATATTTCTGTTCTATTTTGTGTGACTATTTTTTATTTCAATTTTGTTTATATTTTTCTGTTTGTATTTACAGGCATCTTTGTATATTTTAAATTTTACCGAAAAAATAAACACAGGAGAGAATTTTGTGTTTTATTGAAACTACGCTACACGCCTATCTATTCGTTATTGCTTAGAAACATAAAGATAATGTCTAATCAGGACTCAAATTAAAGATCATTTATTATAAATCAGATAAGTCTCGATAAAATAATTTACAATGACAATTTCTAAGTCGAGTTTCATTCTCTATCGGTTGCCTATAAAGTCAGAGTTACGTATAGGCAGAGACTAGTAAATAACTATAGACTAACCATGTCTAACAACATTTTGTGACTTGAAAAAAAGTTGTTTTTAAGATAGAGAGATGGCGTTAGTTGTATTAGATTTACAAGTCATTTAAATTTAGTAAAAAATAATACGTAAAAAAACTAAAGATGACGCTGTTTACAAAATCATTTGATATTTCATTGCAAGTACTATCCGTAGGTATCAGGCGACAACAGACGTTGCCAGCTAGTGCATTATATTATTTGATGCTATGTTGCCGCTCCTATAATTCAGTAACAGAAAACTTTACACCACCCCGGATATTATTTGTAGTGTTACTGGGTTACTGTATTGCCAGTATATAATTTTTCCCACAAAAAATAGCATTCATCTCCACAGTTTGTTCTTATCTGCCTTAACATAATAAAACGAATTTCAGTGCATTTAATTAACAGGTATATAATATTTTACTTTATTTCTTGATATCGATAAAAATTATGTCTTAATAAGTGCATAATTTTTATTTATAATGCATATAACTCATAACTATTTTGCAGTAGTGAAAAAAAATTTTTCTTGCTGGATTATTATTAAAAAAATGTTCTGTATCCATCAACTTTTTTTGTTCTTTTTATGACAACATTTTATTTGTTTGACAATTTGAATTCTTTGTCGTTTATTGTTGTTGCTATGGGTGTGTGTTTGTTTTGGAACTTTTCCCTGCATTTCTTTGAATTCACAATATTTCTGCTCGCCTACTGTGACTCGTGCAAATTGTATGGCCCTTGATTAAGTTTACGTTTTGGCTGCTACATATTAGGTCTTTACCTATGAAATTGCCGTTTTTCACGAAATAAATGAAGCGTAATTTTTTTTATATATTTTTTATTTCTATTAATCAAAATAATCACCCATGCAATCAATGCATCTTTGCCAACGCATTGGTAGCTTATTGATGCCTTTCTTGAAGAAATCAGCTGGACGGGAGGCAACAAATTCTTCAAAGGCATTTTGTACTGCCTCTCGGGTATTGAATTTTTTTCCCGCCAAGAAGTTATCCAAATTCTGGAAAAAGTAGAAGTCTGTAGGCGCAAGGTCTGGAGAGTACGGCGGATGACGGAGAACTTCCAACCCCAACTCTTGTAGCTTGGAGACCGTCTGCTGTGCAGTATGAGGTCGCGCGTTTTCGTGCAGGAGCAGTGGAGCCGAACGATTGACCAAAGCTGGTTGGAGACTTGCGAGCTTCTCCATCATTGTGTTCAGTTCTTCACAGTACACATCTGCAGTAATGCTTGTCCCGTTTGGCAAGAAGCTGTGATGAATTACACCCGCGTTAGACCACCAAACAGTGACCATCACTTTTCTAGGGGTAAGTTTTCGTTTAGGGCATTGTTTGGGTGCTGAACCAGGGTCCAACCAACTTGCTGAGCGCTTACGATTGTCAAACAGGATCCATTTCTACAAGTAACAATGCGGTTCAGAATTCCTTCATTTGTATGCCTGCTGAGCAGTGCAAGGCACGTCTCCACGCGTACTTCGCGCTGGCGGTCATTGAGTTCGTGGGGTACCCATTTGTCAAGCTTTTTTACCTTGCCAATTTGACGCAAATGGACCAATATTGTTTTGATGCTAACGTCGAAAGTTGCTGCTAATTCAGCCATGGATTGAGTTTCATCAGCTTCCACAATTGCCTTTAATTCGTCATTGTCGACCAAAGTTTTCGGACGATCACGGGGTTCATTTTTCAGGTCAAAATTTCCAGAACGGAAGCGGGTAAACCAATAACGGGTGGTGCGTTCGTTTGTAGTGTTCGCTCCGTAAACGTCGTCGATGTTGCGTGCCACTTGTGCCGCTTTGCTGCCACGACGGTACTCATACTCCATAATTACTCGAATTTTTAACTTATCCATGATGACGAAAAATGTTCGAATGCGTTGAAAACAAAACACTAACTATTAAACAAATGACGATTTTAGAAAAAGAATTCCATGTTTGTCAAATAAAATTAATTTGAAATTAGAATCATCAGTCAAAAAAAAAATATTTTCATTTGAAATGGCGAGTACGGCAAAACGGCAGTTTCATAGGTAAAGACCTATTATATCGTATAAATTGTGCGTTTATCACATCTGTGATAATAAAAGCTTTTAAAAATAGGTTATTATGGCAATTAAGATAAAGAGGATGGTAGTGCCCAGGCGTCTCTGAACAAAATAAACTTATACCAGTATGTTTATGGTCTTTTGTAGTTGTTATTTTATCATCTATAAAGTAAGAATAAATTACTATCTACCTATTCTTATTGAGTAAAATTATCAAAATCAATGATATAAAACGATGACATTTTCCAATTTCAGGAAAGGAATAAATCCTACTTGCTAAGGTTTCAGGTTATTTGACAACGCCATCTAGCATTTGCATTACGTTTCTTGTCAATAATTCATATAAAAATTAAAGACGACAAGGTTGGTCCAAGCTATTTGAGAGCGACATTTAGTCATAGCTTGGATTTTGAGCTTTTTCCAAGTCACGAATTTTGTATGGAGATGGTCAGTCTATAGTTATTTACTAGTCTCTGGTATAGGTAAGTTCTGCTTGCTACAAAAATTAAAGAATTTCAAAGTTTGCAGAGATAGACCACAAAACTGATACAAAATGTCATGCCAGTTACTCTGTATAAAAATATCCCCAACGACTTACCATTTACCAACTCCATATAAATAGCCTAGTGATTTGTGTTGGTAGCAACGCCGCCAAACACCAGAGGTCTTAGGTGACAAAAGGTATTAAGGGACCTAGTGAATAAAATGCAAAATGTATGAAATTGACATAAGAGCTCGAAATGTTCAAGGTTCCAACATAGGGTTGTACATAGTAAGGTCCAATATTTAACTACGAGTGTATTCTACTCCACACAATCCCTTGCTGATGGGATTGGTAATTATTATTGCGATGTGCTTAGAACGCGAGTAGTTTGGTTGGTTAAATAGACAAGCGGCGCTACATGCCGATGTTTTCTTATTATATATACATGTATATACCAGGACAAGTGAAGAAGCCGTTAACTGTTTTATTTGATATTCATTAAATTTGGGTTTCACAACTCTTGCTAACCTCCGTACTAGACAATAAAATCTTTGCCTAGCTGGTACCTTCTATTTTAGGAGCTCTAACAGACTTGTTATTAAACATTTTTGAGAACCATATATTTTTATTGGGTACATGTTGTACCATACCTTAAGTTAAGTTTAATCAAATATAGAGAGGCGATTATGTTAAGAAACAGGTATTCAAATTCCAAATCTATGTTTACCACGTAAGTAAGACAATTAAGTTCAAAATTGCATAGATCTCCGACCGAATTTACGTAGTTTCTGTACTATTAAAGTTATCCTGGCGCTCCAGCGAAGAAAATCACTTATAATTTAATGTCTGTCGGTAAAGCGGGTCACAATTCGGTTTATTCGATAGTACCTCATGCATACTATATATTAAACTAAAATTCCATTAAACTTTCAAACCTAAGCCTACGCTGAAACCGTAAACAACAAAAATTGTGAACAAAAATTTGTTGTTAAATTGAAATTCAATTCTAAAATCCAAATTTATTTAATCAAAGCTTTTAAGTATACATCATCTATTTAGCCCCATTCTTGTTGACCTTTTGAGCAAAATCCATAAGCTTCTGTAGTTTCGTGATCAGGTCAGGTTTGGGTGCATGCACGTTCTCATTCTTCGGTATGCCAGGGGTCAGTTCCACGTGGGGCTCATTGGGTAGGAAGCTGCGCACTGCTTTGGCTGAACCGTCCAGCGCAACGTCATCCAAAAGTTTCATAATGCTAGCTAAATGTGAAGTTGGGAGCTGAAATTTGATAAAAAATCAAGCTGAGAAGCCAATAAATTGTAGAGCTTCTAGATAAGTAAAACGTTTGACAATGTAAGGTTGGAAGGATGATCAATAAAATAATTCCAGACAATATGATAAAATAGATCCTTGGAAGGTCCTCAATACCATTCGATCGAAATGGTATCGTAGTCACACATTGTGAAAGAGAGGTGTTATATCATACTCGTACGGTTTGGTATGTATATTCCTGGAGATCTCTTAGTTTGAAGTGTTATTTAACAAAACGATTGCAGAAATACGTATACTCGCTTGACAACGGTAATATTTTACTACAGTCAAATGATGATACTTTTATGAAAGGCGGAATAGAACATCCATGCACTTCTTTATCGCAATATTAGGTACAGGTACAACAAAGAGACAATTTACTATTTCTATTTATGCGCTACCCATAAAAAATCGTATATCCATATTCTGTAACTACCTTCTCAATGGATATGTACAGGAATAAATTCAACCCGTAAATCTAAACTTACAACCGCATTCAGAGGCGTTTAAGACACTCCTAAGATTAAGTGTAGATTAGGTGAATTAACGCTTTATCTACACGTACTCTAAGTCTATATTTGCAAAACCTATACTTAACAGCAATTTAAGTAACCGTTTGATGGTTTCGAGTATGAAAAAAGTCATAACTAGCTTTTCCTGTTGAACTTTTCAGTTTGGATTCTCGTCCCCAACAAATTTTCAGATATCCTAGTTCAGGTTATATTGTATCTATTTACTAAACATCCAAACATTAACAAACTGCAGGTTTTCACAATTATAATGTAGGTTTTACTCACTCCCATAAATGACTCCTCAGCATCGCTTTCTAAAGATTGCGCAAGAGACGCTTGTTTATAATTCTGAGGGTGCTGCACTCTTGTCTGAAAATCCCCAGGTATTAACCTGTACTTTTGCTTCTTAGGGCTATAAGTTTTAGCTGCTTTTAGCTTTAAACCTTCCAAATTCTTGAGTATTTGGTAGATATCATCATCTAATGTTTGTATATTTTCATCATCCACCTCAAAGTCCTCTGCTGTTATGAAATCGTTATCTGATTCATATCCATCATCAATTTTTTCAGTAACTAATTCACCTGGGCCCTGGTAATCATCAGGTGTCAAGAAATAATAGGTTTTCGTAGGATTTTTTGATTTTAAGTCGCTTTCCTCAAAAAAATATGCACCCCCTTCATCGTCCTTCAAAACGTAGAATCTTCCAAAAATTGGAGCTATTCTAGAAGTGATACATATGGCGAATATTAAACCTGGAAGTTAAAAACATATTTATTGATAGTTTATAGTTATTGTTGCAATTAAACAAAATATGTGAGACAATATTCAATATGAAGGTGAGTGTGGTATTCTACTATACTAAGCAGAGATAATTAGACTTCATGGAAACAATCCTCAGGACACAAACCTTGGACAGAAACACATATATTCAATAGACTTACTGAACCCGAAAATGTATTTTTGCATACTAGATTTATGTAAGGTATTCAAATGTAACAATTCTTTTCACCCTGCATAGCATTTCCTCAAAATAAAAATAACTAAGCCATTTCTGAAGTCTTTGTTATAAGTACCATACTTTAGTTCGTCGTTTAAAAGTAGATACTTACTCAAATATTTCATCCTTTGTGATGCTGAAAACAGAGCATCAGGTTCACATAAAAACCTAAGTACTTAATTTAAAATTGAGTTAGGCGATAAAAAATACTGCGCCGTTCTTACGACTAACACAATTTAAATTTAATAAATGGTCTGGTTTTTTAGTATTGTGCGAATATGAAAGCATTATTCTAGAAACACGATCGGCATGCAAAAATGCCAAATCAATGTAGGTCTCTTTACAAAATACCCAGATTATCAAATGAGCATGGTGCGGCAGCATAAAACGTCCAACTAAACGGCCTAGCTGCATTGTTGAATGTCTCAATCAACCATCGCCTGCGTCATATGACGAAGGCCTACTTATTTATTTATTTATTTACTTACTTAAATAGTTATGAAAAATTCAGAAAAAATTTACTTACCACCTTAACTTTACTAACTGGATCTTTCTACTACTTGTGAATAACAAATTTTATGAAACAACATTCAGTTGCTTTCCTGAAAAATACACAGAACTAATTTGATTAGCACTGTTTCAATGTTTCTAATTGAAATTTCATACTGAGTTTACCTACCACTTTTACTGAAGAGTTGTCCGCAAAATTACTTTCCTTAATTCATTATCATTTTAAAGACAAAAGATTGAAAAAATAATGAATGTGATTCGATTCGCAATTATTTAATGTTCAGAATAGGAATTTAAAAAACCAAAAACATTTATTTGTGAATCTTTTAGTACGTACACCGGCTACTTTGTGTGCAGTCGTGTTACAACTAATAGTGTACATTGCGATGAATGATTATCTTAGCTAATGTTTGACAATAGGTAGGTTTTTAGTTAGTTGTACCTATTTGTTTCGCTGATAAGCTCCCACGTAAAGCGCATTCACTATATGAATAATGCCAGCACAACGCTTGCACTCCGCCACCTACGTTCTTGCGGCGAAGTGAGGAAACGAAAAGTCAGGCGATGCCCGTGTAGTATGGTAATGCAATGCCATGGTAATAGAACAATCGAATAATCGCATGGGCATAAACGAAGCAGCCAACATAAAAATGTGAATAAAATTTCCTACAATTGATCAATTGAAGAAGTTGATCACCTTTAAAAAATCCGGCAAAGTTTCGAAAACAACATAGAATTTTATGTGTCTAACAACTGAAATATTTCTTCAGACCTATTCTCGCGTAGAATTAAAACAACAAAGTAAAAATAGTTTTAAGTTTAAAACTTTCGTTATTTCAAGTCACTACTCGTATTCTCAGAAAAAAAAACATTGTAGCAAAATATTAAGCATACCTCACAAACTGTATGTGGAAGTTAGCTGCAGAATTCGATAGTTAATTGGTATTTGGAGTATGTTTTCAGAATTCAGTTTAAAACTGTATTAGGGTTACAACTTACAAACAAGTTGATATAAATCGAAAATATATTTTATAAAAATCTAAGCGACTTTTCTATGAAGTCTTAGAAAAGTAACGACCACACTAATTTATACCCTAACAATAATTTAATAAAAATAATGTGTTAAATTTCGAATTTTCTTGTCTGTTTTAGCAACTGGATAAAGAAATTATAATTAAAAAGCAATTCCTTTCTTTATAACTCACAAACACTGCCTGTGTGGTGTGCCTAAAACATACTCCTTTATAAGCAACGAAAATCATACTTTACAGTTCTCGTTCCAAATGCACTTTAAAAAGTGCGCGAATGTTGTTTTTGAGTGGCTCGAACCTTCCCCGGTCAACCTGGCGCAGACAGACTTTTCACCCTTTCTTGGGCCTCCGTGCCAGAGTGGAACGATCTGGCTGCATCTGTTTTCCACATTAATATAACCCTAAAGGTTTTAAGTGTAGAGTGAAAAGGACCTCTCGGATCCTTCCTCATCATCAGCATCGTCATTTGAGATAACGAAGTGAGATGGAAGACTGCTAATTTATAATTTTGCCTCTATCATCAGGTACGTGTAAATAATTTGCTATATTAGTAAAGAGTTTCGAGGCATCGGTGGTGCAATGGTTAAGGCACTGGCTTCTTGGTCTTGAGGTCTCGAGTTCGATCCCTGTGACTGCCAAATGTACCAATGAGTTTTCACAACTTAAGTACATAAAGCTGGCTGATCTAACGGTGAAGGAATACATCGCGAGGAAGCCCACATACCTGAGTAATTATTTCGAAGGTATGTGTCTAAGTCTGCCAACCCTCAGTAGGTAACCGTGGTAATCTAAAAATTGCCCAATACCACTGCCTTAGTTGGGTGAAGCTTGATATCCCTGCAGTGGTATGATAAGGGTTGTCGTGATATAAAGAGTTTAGGTACTAGATATGGTCAGTTTAATATCGTTGTAGAACCTAATGTTGTTATTAATACATGGTTAATTAATACAATTAATTAATAATATATAATTAATACAAACAATAGTGAGAAATTTAAATTCTTGGAAGCTGCTTTTAATTTTTCTATTTTCTATTATATATTTACTTTTTAAATGAATATTATTAATCAGTTGTGTTTTTAAGGGTATATATCTGTAATTCAGTAACTAATCAGTTTGGACGCATGTACGATAAATGCCTACAGTTAGTCTTCTTACCGAACCACCTCTAATAAACGACCGGACAACTTTTTTGTTCAGCAAGGACTATTTTAGTTATCATCACTGTTATATAATAGACACATCAAGCTTTAATACATGTCAGTTTGTTAAAATCCCATAGTTTCTTAAGAGGAAGAGCGTAGTATCGCTAGTGCCTTCATCAAACTGCGTAATAGCTGATCATACTCATTTGCGTTGAGGTTGCGGGCAGATAACTTTTAAGGTTAATACGAGGAAGGTCAGGCGTTTACGGACTCTTAGGCTATGACTCTTACATATGTCATGTATAAAAGGCTTAAACTAGTTGTATCTTTTGCAATAATAATAATAAACAATAAAAAAATATTTCTAACAATCACACTACATTATCTACCCCAAATTACTAGATAACGGATAAATAAACTTAAGAAATATATAAACACACATAGATATTTTTTTTTAATATATAAATATTACAAATAAACTTAAATAAACGTACATGACTAGATAGCAAATATATTATTATATCTGCCAGTACCAGGACTCGAACCCGGGACCTGTGGCATGGAAGGCAAGGCTACTTACCTCCACACCAAACAGGCCGTCAATTGCAATGGCAATTGTTTGTAACAAGTTTTGTTACGAGTGACATCCAAAACCAGAACATCCAAGACCAAAAACAAAGTGCGAAAACTAAGGTTACATTTAAAGGCCGTTCTAGCCACCATCAAGGATGCACGAGGATGCGTAGCGGCAGCGGCTGCCTTAGAGGCTGGCGAGCAGGGCAGTCGCCCGGGGTCTCGCTTTTGCTGAAGCTTCGCGCAAAAATCTGAGCAGAGTTTTTTAAATTTAAATCTTTTTATTCGATCCTTAGCTTTGAGTTATAACATCACAATAGCTAAAATAAAGTAATTAATTCAATCGTGTATTAATTCAAACATCATTCAGCAATATTTCAATCTCGTGCCTTCAAAAACTTGTATTCCGGTTTTCGGGTAGCGCTCGGGAGACCCCGTGTTTCATTTCATTCATCAACTATTGTCACCTTATGTTTATTTTGCACAGTAAATAGGTAAATACACATTCAATCATATAATTTTTTTGTGAATCTTGCGTTCTTTTAGTATTTAATAAAGGTAATGGGTGAGCTGAAAATGTGGAAAAAAAGCTATGTGAAATTACGTTTAAAATATTTCTATCGTTTAATGTGTGATACAAGATTTACGAGATGAGTTCGAGTGATCGTAAGGACAGTAGAAAATTTGGGTCAGTCAGGTAGAAAATTTGGTATTTATATTAAAAAAAAAATAACTGAAGTTTAGTCCTGAGACTTGTCACCACACCAAGGGCTCTAGCCATGTTGCAATAACGATAATCACGTGATATGATCCATACAGTTTAACCCGTCCCGTGTCGAGGGTCAAATTAGCTCAAACGCCGGTAGTGTCCAGGGATTTTCGACAAAAAATTTTTTTTGCGACTTAGGTTAGAAAACTTAAAATAATTCCTAGATTCTTACAAGTATGTGCCACATTATATACATCATTAAAAAGCTTAGATTCCAAGCTATATGAACGTTTAATAATGTTATTTAAATATATGCGTTATGTTCCCAAAAATACGTGGTTTTCGTGAAGTTAGCAATTTTTGTTTACATTTTTTTAAATACTTTGATTTATTACAGAATACTCAGAATCACCCATCACTTTTGTTACACATTATTTGAAACTCTACTATTTACTTAGTCTATTTCATAAATTAGTTATTATGTAGACCAAAAAATAACTTCACAATATTAATTTATTCACGGAGTATCTCAACGCGTTGCACGCTAGCTGCCGTGGTTGATTGCGAAGAACCGTTGACAAAAAAGAAATTAATATATTTTAATTTTGATTGATAAAAATTATAAATTGATTTTTAAAAAAACATAACCAATACTATTAGATACTTTAGTTACGTTTACTACAAAATTAATCCTTATCCTATTGAGATAATAGTAATTTTTACGTTCAATATTATGAAATATAGCCCAATAGTTTTACGGAAATTTGATAAATAGCGATCCTTTGGCTGAACTGTAGATTGTGCTGGATTGCATGCCAAAATTATACAAAGGACTTTAATGTTGTTTTCAGCTATTAGTTTTGCAAAGAGATTTGATATTAGAGTGCTTTTATTGTATCTAATTAATTTATTTATAACTTTGTCGTTTCTAAAATAAATACTGACCAAATTATCTAATATTGCTCATAACTTTTAGTAGCCTGAACGGCATTAATTTGCTGGTCTATATTCATATATGTATATTATATAAACATTTGTCATTGATTTCTTGGTAAATAGGGAAAAAGGCATACCTCGAAATCACGCTCTTGAAAATCTTTTTATGCCAGTAGGAATGAGAATCTTTTCTGCTTAAGTTTTTAGAAGTTGACTACAAAATATTTTATTTATAAGAGAAACACAAAAAAAAAAACAAAACAATATATTTATTTACAATATTTTCACTTTGAGTAACATTTAAAGAGCCTGTTTCTCTTTTTATTACACAGGGTGAAAGGAAATGCGAGACATACCGTTTAAGGAGTTGTAGTTGAGCTTACTTCCAATAAATTTGGATAGACAACATGCGGTGGAAATTATTATTTATCAAGTTGTACCGACGTATTTTTGTGTTTTTTGAGAAAAATGTCCGATTTCAAACTCCAAATTGATGTATTTTCTAGAAATATATAAACAATAAGACTTAATGTTTTAAAAAAAAAAAAAAAAAATATTATCTATCCAAATCTATTGGAAATAAGCTCTACTACAACCCCTTCAAAAGAATGTATTGAATTGCCTTTCACCCTGTATAAAGTATAGTATGTGTTACAAGAACGTATTAACCAACAGCTGAGCTGGAAATTTTCTAAGTTATATACATATATAAAAATAATTTATTATGTGGTTGGAGTCCTCTTCCAATACGAAACATCGCTCTTCCTCGTCAATTCCACGGGCAGCGGCTCTTTCTATTGCGGAAATGCTGGCATTCTCAAGCCTGCTCGTTCCCCTGATGGGCCAGAGGTCACGTGGCCGAGACCGCGACACCGTTGACGCTTCTTCTGAATTCTATTGAAGAAATACATTTTTTTTAAATTTTTTTAGATTCAAGTTATTTTTTATTTTATTAATATATATGCCATTATTTCGTGAAAACAATTCGAAACGTAAAATATAAAATTTCCTATTTTATAATTTAAAAAATATGCATTGCAATATAATATTTCTGTTCAGCCTTACTTTCATTCAATCTATCAATCAAACATATCTTTTTTTGCTGTTAGTACTTTGCATAAATTTTTAGGTTGTTTTTACTAGAAATCGTAATATTGCTAAAAGTATTCAATATTACGTAAATATGAAGTCGAACTTAAATTGCTGGATAAATTTCCCACTAACTTGTCTATTTTTCTTAATGTATGAACATAATAAAGTGATATTTTAACGCAAATCAATGGCGTCTGCTTGCATTATTTCATAGCAATATCAAAGTTAGACACTTTTTTCACTGTAATACAACTATAAAAAGGTAAAATGAATACAATTCACACAATCTATATTATATTCTTAGTAAATTGGTATAGAAAACAAATCACAAATACTTACCGTTTCAAATTCCAGGACATTTTTATTCACTAACTATTTTCACTCGCGAATGCAAAATGGCGGAGTGGCCTTTTTTATGAACACCGAGAAAAAAACTTAAAACTAAAAGGGTATAAGGTCAACACAAAAGCTACAATCATTTAAAACAAAGAGCACATAGATGAGAGCTTCAGAGTGAATGCTTTTTTTTGTCTTTGGAAAAAGAATTATGGGCATTTTCGTCATTCATTTTCAATTAATGCGTTAGTGCCAAACCTTGGCACTAGGACATTGTAGGTACGAAATCGTTAGGCACAAATGCTGTGCCTAGGACACGGGACGGGTTAAGTATAGCGTTAGCGATTGTACATTGAAACTTAGCTAGCCTTTTACAATTATTGTAGGTATCTGCGGAAAGAAGTTTTTCGAAGATAAAAATATTAAAATGTATTTGAGGAAATCAATGGCTTTAGTCCTTGCTATTCTTTAAATAGAAAATGGAGTAGCTCATTTGTTAGATTATTGTGCTGTTATCAAAGCCACAAAAATCTATTTCATATCCATAGACATTTATGTAGATACTTACTTTAGTTTATCCTCATAAGTTGTGAACTCCGCCATGGATACCTCGTCCATGTAATACCTAATCAAAACTCCTTTGTTTCTCATGCAATACTTAATTTATAGAAATATAACGGCCAATTTTTGTTTGAATACAACTATTGCAACAGATATTCCTTTTGAGATAGTGATATCAGTTTTAATCCTATGTTTGCACAAAAATGTGAATTTTATTATTCTTATTCAAATGGCCAAATTAAGTACCTATTCCTTATTCCTCCTAAATATAATGCTTAGCTTAATAGATAAATCCACTGCTTTTCAAAGAATGCTTTGAGAAACGGGTTGTGAAAACTGCTCACTCAACAACTCATTCACGCGTCACAATTCATTCACGAATGGTTGAAATGAAATGTAAACATAACCGAGTCGGTCGACCGAAAAAAAACGGTAATGCCGGTTGGTTAGTTATTGGATATTCAAGAATTTGAAAGAAAATGTCGACTTTTCAGGGCTTCCCTGAACTACCAGGGCCAGAGGAAATGGCATTTTGCAAAATCAATCAGGTTTATTGTTGCGCTGATGCCCATTATGGAAATATAACGACATTTACAAACGTGGTAAGGTTACCTATACAAATTTTTTATCTAAAAACTTAGGAACTTCTCATACTTTAATAATATATTTTTTTAACATTGCAGATGAAAAAGCACCCCGTCATAAATGTAATGAAAGACTTGCATCACCATAGAGTTATATCAGATGAGAATATTTCAATGTACATTGATGTGCAAGACAACTTATTCAAGAAAATTACAAGTGTGTGGCACAAGCAGGGTTTCATAGAAGCCCTAGGCGTAGCGGCAGATCCCAATGTAAACCGTGACAGTCCAGTGTTATCACTAGCAGCATCATACATTTTAAAAGTAGCAAATGCATTAACAGCGTTTAGATACTTCTTGCAACCACATTTGAAAGATATTGGACCTAAAATTGTAGCGAATTATTCTAGAACTCGGAACTGGAACATTGCTCCGGTAAAATGTATGGCTTGGCACCCTCATACGACAAAAATAGCTATTGCGATGGCTGATGACAATGTCAGAGTGTACTGTTCAGACAACAGTTTCATTTCCTCTTTAAAATGTAAAGCCCAGGGACATGTGTCGTCTTTGAGCTGGAGACCTAATTCTGCATCTGAAATAGCAGTGGGTTGTGAGCAAGGTGTGATAGTTTGGACTGTAGACCCCAACTCAATGTTCACTAAACCATCATCGAGTAATGCCATAGTACTGAAAAGGTAAGTTACCAAAATTGAAAATAAACCCAGTGTACATTTTGTAAAATTTTTGTAATATTACTAAATTTGATAAAATTAAAATCTTACCATCTTACATTATTATATCTTGGTTGTTATTTACTAATCTAAGTCTCTAGATCTTAGCACTTTTATTATAAGACTTGCATCTTGGTCCAATTAAAATACTGATGACAACTGATTCACTAGACCTATTGTAAGTATCAAATGTTCAGTGCCAACAACCTTTCTGCTTTAATTCTCAGTAATTAATTTTAAGGGTTCCAATATGTACCTTAGGGTGCCCTTTTAAAAGCTCATTCTTTTATTGTTTTATAGTCTTGAGTTGTTGATCATGAACTGATTATGATGATTGTATTGGTGATGTGTATCTGTGAAAAAAAAAATCTTCATTAGTTTATTCTATTATTTAAGCTTTAAAAAAAGAGACAAGAGTTTCTTCAAGACCTTTTTTCTAGGGATTATTTTATAAAATAAAGTCCACCATTTAGTTTTGACCACTTTTGGTTGTCATGTCAAAAAGATAAGTAGTCTTGTAAACAATCCAAACAAGAGAGAAAAGGATTAGAATTTATAATAAAATTTAGCTAAAATATATTTTTAAAACATTTAAAGTCAGGTACAAAATCAAGCACTACTACTAATTAAATTAAACATTACCTGTATAATATATAACATCATAACATAATATTAGATGCACATTTAATAATTTAGATAAGCACCACAATAAAATAAATTAATCTAAATTTTTTCTTTGCTTGAGCTAAGTTGGTTAGTTTAAATTATAACATAATGAAAGTAGAAGTCTGGAATGTGTTGGTAGCTTAATGGAATTCAACTATTAATCAAGGAATACAGATTAAAATATTACTTTTTAAAATCATATTATAAGATGATAATATACATTTCAGGTCTGGTCATAGTCCTGTAACAGATGTCAGCTGGTCACCGAATGGAGATCTTCTCATAAGTTGCTGTGGTGCTGACATCTCCATGCTTGTTTGGGATGTTGCCATGGAAACTGCAGTTCCATTACGAAGAGTTGCTGGTGGAGGAATAGTGTTTGCGAGGTGGTCTTTTGATGCTACAAAAGTGTTTGCTGCCACTTCATCTATAATTTTCAGGTAAGTTTTTATTTGTTTACTAAAATTGATATAATTTACTGCACATAGAATGAAAATATTGGTATGATAGACACACAAAACAATACATTTAAATATGGCTCAAAGTAAACAAAGCTTGTGTTATAAAATAGATTTTTTTGAAAGCATATAAAACTTTGGTGGCCAGAATTTAATTTTCTGAGTAGACTAACCAGTTTGGTATAACCAATGATATTTTAATGCTGTCAGTATCAATGCACTTTGTCCCTTAGTTTCTAATCTCACATGGTTTCGCATATCTTTTATTTGTTACTCAAAAATATATTTCAATTCATTAAGCAATTATCTATCCTCATCAACATTACAGAGTATGGGACACCAAACGCTGGACCCCAGAACGCTGGGTGGCGCGCGGATGTCGTGTTGTTGCGGCTTGCTGGGGACCAAATGACACATTGCTGTTTGCTGCCAAATCTGAGCCTATGATCTATGCACTAACTAACACTGGGTTAATGAGTGGTGAGTTTTGTAATGTGCTGGTTTGTGAATTACAGGAATGGGAAATAAGATAAAGCTCAGAAATGTAGATTCGCAAATAATATGGCTTTATGTTAAGTGTATATTATGATGACTGATGATGTGAACACACATACCTTCATTACCATTTGTCTACTCCAACTACAAAGCTTCAAAGTTATGTGAAGGTAAATTATAGGTAATATTGTATTTTCAGGTATATACTTTCCGTGCTTTACAATATATGCATTTAAATAGGTACTGTATCAAGTCGGTCAATCGGTATCTGTATGTACAAGTCGGCAGTCTGTAAACGGCAACACAAATCCACCAAGTTGATAATGCTCAGTCCCTCCTTATAGCTAATTAACCAATAATCAGTACAGACCTTCTGTTTTTCACGTAGGTATTTCCTCTAAGTACATAGGTGTAAGTCCATCAGTCTCAGCCTCCACAAGGCTCCCCTTGGAGAACAAAAATCTTACTATTGTAAGTACAATGGTATATTACATTAAGAAATTAGAGAATATGGTCCACGTTACACCTAGCTTCCAGAAGCTTGTCACACACAAATTGTTTGTTCTAATGACAAGTATTGTGAAGTCAGGTAAAGGTCAAACATGTTGTCAAGTTTTAAATCATTTTCATGTTGATTATACTATTTTCCGTTGATTTGTTTTATATAATAGTTCCATTTTTGCACCTGATAATTCAATATTTACAGTGATAAATAATAATGTTACCCTCTTGGAAACTTTCCCAGGCAAGTATGCAAATATTCCCGGATGTGGTATATAGGTTAGATTACAGAAAGATTCTGTACAGCACATAATTGGCTTAGACTAAACTTTTCCTGTAAAGTATACACGGGGAGTTAATGGAGTTCAGTCCCTGTAAACATGAACAATAATATAAAAATAATAATTTATTTTCAAACTTCATTTATATTATGGTTGCAGGCGCTTCCGTCATCTAACTTGGGAACCCTTTTTGACAACCATAGCTTTAGGCTTGCCTGTAGTTTACGTTTAGGAATAAAATTATGTGCTCGACGCCGCTGCCGCTGTGGCGTGTTGGTCGATGAGCTCGGTCGCCATGGCCTTTCATGTTCTCGCAGTGGTGGCAGAATATCTCGCCATGCCAGTTTAAATGACATCATCCATCGGGTTCTTGTTACCTCCAACACTCCCTCGGTCCTTGAACCGTCAGGATTGTTGCGTGATGATGGCAAGCGACCTGATGGTATGACTGGTCCCGTGGAGGATGGGTAGGCCGCTGGTGTGGGATGCAACCTGCATAGACACTCTCGCGGCTTCCCATCTTTCCACAACTAGTATACAATCTGGCTCTGCTGCTAATAACGCTGAAAGCCTTAAACGTAGAAAATATCAGAATTTGGGTAGCGGGTATATTTTTGAGGCTTTTGGCGTTGAAACCATGGCGTCCTGGGGACAAGGGGCTCATCGTCTTTTTTCGGACCTAGCGAGGCGATTGGTAAGTGAAACTCGTGACCCGAAGGCTGGCACCTACCTCGCACAACGAATTTCTATTGCGATCCAGCGTGGTAATTCAGCCAGCCTTTTGGCTACGTCGCCCTCAATGCATTCAAGTTTAGATTTAGTGTTTTATTTGTAGTATAATTTTAACGTATAATTATTTATCTAATTTAATTTTTAAATTTGTCAATACACAACCAAAAATAGTTATAATAGCTAAATAATAAAAAATAAATGCTTCAAAAAAATTTATATTTAAAAAGTTTAATAAGCAAAATATATTTGATTAGCAAAATATATTTGATTTTCAGGCTCACAAACAAGTAAAGCTATTCCAGTCCTTGATGTCACTAAAGTGGAACTGTCTTCGGGAGACTCTGTAGGGGGTCCTATATTGGACATGGCATGGGATCCTACAGGAAAATACTTGGCATTACTGTTTGAGGAGTCCTACTTGATTGCCATGTTCTGCACCACTCATTTAATGATGCAGTTGAAGATTTCACCTTGGTAAGAGATTCTAAAATTGTGTTCATTGTAAAATCTCACTAGAATTTACGGAGGTTATAATAATAATAATAATTCTTTATTTATATGGTAACAATATGTTCTTAAAAATAGGTAGGTACATATAAATGTTCATACATATACTACTGCTGTGTCCATGGTAAGTTCTAAATTCTTTAATCTGAATTCATAAAAATAATGAGGTCAACAAATTAACAATAAATTCAATAGGATGTCATAAAGTATTATCATTCAAAAATACATTTTTTCCAATAGTAACTCAAATAAAGACATTTTAAAGTTTACTGGTAGCTCCCTTATTTTTTTTGGTAATTTGTTATATACCCAGTGCACATTATATCTGTAGAGAGCAAGTTTCTTTTGCGGCACGTATAACTCGTCCTTATGTCTACCACGCCGCCGCCGTCCAATCATATCCTCATTTTTTTTTTCAAACAAATGGTTATTTTGTTTCACTAAACAACAGATCTCAAAAATTACTTAAGATCATAAGATTAAAAGTAGTTTCATCTATTTAATACCAAAAAAAAACTTTATTCCACAGCTGTTTTATACCTGGCCTTGAGAATGAAATGCCTTCAACTATGGCCTTCCAGCAGAACTTCACCGACGGAGCTTGCCTCAGTATTGCATGGTCCTCCGGAAGGATTCAACATTTCCCCATAGTCTTTACTGATGTTTATTGAACGTGAATAAAAATAATTAATATATGTAACTGGTATTGATTTGAAATTATGTAACAATTATTAAAATCGCGGACTTATTTGAATAATATAAGGGATGAACAATCTTTAATTTAGTGTCTGGTCCCAATTAAACACAATCGAAGTAAATTCATCGCTCCTAATATTTTACGCGAACAAAGCCACGGGCTAAAACTAGTGCTAAATCTGATTTCTCAAATTTTCTCTACACGGTCATGGACATTCACATAGGACTGGATTATAACATCTTGTGCCTATATTTCTTCAACCACAATAAAGAAGTGAAGTACTTACTTGGTTGTAAGAATTTATAAAGCCTTGTATTTTATTATATCTTCTCTGCTCTTCTTTTGCTACCAACTATTAGTAAGGCTACATCAAACCCACAGCATCTGCATTTATGAGAATCAGTATAGGTTTTTGGTCCTTATTTTATAAGCTAGAGTCAAATGCTATTTTTATGATGATTTTCTCAGTATCGTAAGAAGTATTTGTTGACAGTCTGATGTAAATATTTTTGTACTTTATATATTAATAAACGTTGGCTGGTACTGAATCGCTTTGTTTTATTTATTTATTAACACTATTGTACATCAAAATAAGTATGCAGGAAAAACACAATAATTTGTGATCACAATACAACATACAACACGGCGATCTTTTTTTATAATAATCAGACAAACGCACCAACTGTATGGCCTCGCACTAAGCTGAGCTTGTGTTATGGATGACCATACAGCGAACAGGGGGGAACCAGAATAAACATACATATATAAATACAAACAACCATGACCCGAGAACAAACATCTGTGTTCATCACACAAATGAATGCCCCGGCCAGGACTCGAACCTGGGACCTTCGGCGTATGAGGCAGGGCTACTTACCACTACACTAGTCGTCGCTTTTCCAGGGGGCCAATGAACATGTAGGTAATGTTTACAAAGAGGGAAAGCATATTCAGTACAAGTTGAAAGCAAATCAAATTAGATGTACTAATATAAAGATATCATAACTCTAAACAAAACAGAAACGAAATTTTAATTTGTTTATATTTTTATTTAGCGTTTGTATTACCAATAGCTCTTAATTCGTAGGTCACCAAAGTTTACAATATACGCCAAACTAGCTGTTACACGGGGTTTCACCAGCGTTATTCTAAATTGCGTGGGAATATCGTGTCCTTCAAGCTGTAATCCTCATATTTGAAAACTCAATGAAAACGAATTTTGAGAATGCTAAAAAATAGTCATGAAGTCGTGCATGTAAATAAAATAGTCGTATTATAGTTTCGCCGTTATAGCTATAGGTTGTGTGAGGATTATGGCTTGAACGTCAAGCTGTAATCCTCATTTCTCGTGCAAGCAAACGGTAAGGTCTATCGACTTGGTTTAGGTTCCAAAAAATAGTCATAACGACATGCCAAATCTCAGAAATAGTCGATTAAAGATTCCAGAGATATAAAGTTACCCTGGTGAGGATTATGGCTTGAACATTTGAATACTTCCTCCGGAACGCCTACGACTTTCAGTTTAAAGTTTGTGTCAAAAAATAGTCTTGTGAAACGAAAATAGTTTTGAGCTGATTTCATTTGAAAATAAAAACTTCTTAGGTTCCCTACATTTCTATGGATGTACAGTCGCGTACAAACTCATCATTTCTTTTTGCTTAGTAAAAAATTGCGCTCTTTTGGTTTGTTACTCATTTCCATTACTGTAAACAAACTATTTGTAGATAGGGCTCTGAAATCGGCTTTGTAATAGGTACCTGGAAGTAGTACTTATCAACCCTAATTCACCGGTGAAAAACCGGAAATGAAAAGGGCATTTGTTGTAGGTACGCGACAACGATTTGGACTTTTAGAACGTGTTTCCGTGCCCTGGTTGTAAGTATGAATAAATGTGTCGTTCTATGGGTAAAGGAAAGTAAGTACCTTACGGTCGATTTTGAGTTAACGTTTTTTTTGTAATCAGCAGCGAATGTGGAAATCATTGGTGTAATAATAGTCGTTAATACCTTAGGTACGTTACTATTAAGTTAACGCTACTATTAAGTAAATACCTTAGGTACCTTTACCCGTAAAATAACACAAATGTAGTAGGAACTGCAAAATATTTGAACAAAAAGAAAAACGTTTAGAATTTGTATCCATATTTATTACAATTTAAAATTTTCCCTCAACTCGCCACTATATTGGCTCCACTGGCCCCTCAGGCCACCCCCGTCCCTCAGGCCCCTCTGGTCCTAGACCCTCCCGCGTCCCCCACCTCCAGTGACATGGAGTGTGAATCGGACGCCATATCGCGCCGTAAGCGCACCGCTCCTAAAAGCGCACCGCTCCTAAAAGCGCACCGCTCCTAAAAGCGCACCGCTCCTAAAAGCGCACCGCTCCTAAGAGCGCACCCGTGACCAACTCATCCTCAGACGCAACCCTTACTGGCTCAGAGCCACCCACTATCACCCTTATTAAGAAGCGCTCGAAACAAGCCCCGGCGTCCTCAACGCCCGCCCCGGTGTCTTCAACACCCTCCGCTACGGCTTCAACGCCAGCTACCCCGGTGCCTGCAACACCCGCCTCGGCCCCATTGATGTCACTCAAAGTGACTTCACCCCCTACCCAGGCTTCAGTCAAGCCTCGTGTCCCACCACCCGTATTCCTTCGGATAAGGAAAAATGGACCGAGGTTTCGAACTTGTGCAGAGAGCACAAGATCCTCTACACCCGAGCGACCAAATCGGGTGAATCTATTAAAATCTTAGTCTCGTCGATAGACGATTTCCGCGGTTTGACAAAGCTCCTAACTGGTAAGCAATATGCTTACCAAACCTACGCTCTCCCGGAAGAGCGTAAGTTGAGAGTGGTACTCAGGGGAGTCCCGTTCGAATTATCGAACGAGGCTATCCTAGAGGATCTGCAGTTCCAAGGCTTCCCGGCAATTGCGGTGCATAAAATGCACAGCAAGTACGGAAGGCGTCACCCTCTCGCTTTGGTGGTTCTCGCCAACGTCCCCAAGTCCAGGGAGATCCTCAAAGAGGTCAGCACAATATGCGGCCTTTCTGGGATCTCGATTGAGGTGCCTCATCGCCGCGGTCACCCCGGCCAGTGCCACCGGTGCTAATGTTACGGGCATGCGGCGGCCAATTGCCAGGTGCGTAAAGTGCCTGGTACCTCATTTCACCAAGGAGTGCAATCGCACTCCTGAAACTCCCTCTCCTCCCGATTGCGTGCTTAGTGGCCAGTCCGGCCACACCGCAAATTACAGGGGCTGCCCTCGTGCACCCCGTTCCATACGTTCCAATTCAAAGAGGGCGGCACCCAAACGGGCCCCACCCCTTTCTCAGGCAAATTTTTCGCCGCTGCTTAGCCGGGTTCCTCCGGCTGCAAAGCCTACACAGCACAAGCCTGCTCCAGAAAACTGGAGGCAGCGCCCTGCTGCACACCCGAATCCCATCCCGGCTCCTCGGCCATTCAATTCCACTCCTCAACCTTCCTTAGCAGACGATATGCGTATCGTCTGCGAAGCTATCAAACATGTCGATGTTAGGGAAATTTCAGTTTTAGCCCGTAAATTTGAGGCTTCACGTTCTCCTACAGAGCGATTTCTAGCTCTGGCGGAGCATAGTTCCCTTCTGAATTCATTATAGGTTCATTTAAATGAGTTGATCCCTCAGTCAAGCTTCGGCCAACCTCTGCCGGCCCCCAACTTATGTCCCTTTGAGCACCTTCAGTGCAACTTTCACATCCGGCGGACGACCCGCTAGCGGGTCTACGCCAGCGCACCCACTTCCCAAGGGGTGTCGCTTCCGATGAAGGCTAACGGTAAAATATTGCCACAGCCAACAAGGTGGTTTTTAGTGGGTAGGTGCCATTCTGGTGAGTCCCACATCACCCCCGCAGAGGTCGGTATTTTACTACGGCGGTATGCATGACGCATCTTCCAGCTCCCACCCGTGAGGGTGTGCTCCGGCGGCAAAAAAAGAAAAAATCTCATTCTAAAGCCACTGAGATTATTTACGATTGCTTCGTATTATCTGCGACAATAATGATACTTACTTTTGAATAAATAATGAATAGGCACGTCAACAATACTGTATCACACTTAAATTTATATTACAAATGGTAAAAGTTTAACAAAACTGAGTAAAGTACAAGGGAAGCATGAATTTATTTGTTATGTATGTTAATGTAAGTAATTGCAACGTAGCGTATTTTTGGTTTGAGCACAATCAACAATATAACTTGACAAAATACACAAATGAAATGACATACTTACTTAGTAATTTTCTAACAATATTATAGTCGTGAATACACCACGCTCAATAAAGCAAACAACCTTTTTGTCTTAAGCGCCGCCCGGCCCTTCTGCAGCACGTGTGTACAGCAAATTTTGTTCGTGACTGTACATCCATAGAAATGTAGGGAACATAAGAAGTTTTTATTTTCAAATGAAATCAGCTCAAAATTATTTTCGTTTCATATGACTATTTTTTGGCACAAACTTTAAACTGAAAGTAGTAGGCGTTCCGGAGAAATTTGAAGTTTTCAAATGTTCAAGCCATATTCCTCACCAGGGTACCTTTATATCTCTGGAATCTTTCATCGACTATTTCTGAGATTTGGCATGTCGTTATGACTATTTCATGACTATTTTTTGGAACCTAAACCAAGTCGATAGACCTTACCGTTTGCTTGCACGAGAGATGAGGATTACAGCTTGACGTTCAAGCCATAATCCTCACCAACCTATAGCTGTAATGGCGAAACTATAATACGGCAATTTTTTTACATGCATGACTATTTTTTAGCATTATCAAAATTCGTTTTCATTGAGTTTTCAAATATGAGGATTACAGCTTGAAGGACACGGAACATCGGGATAAAAAGTATCCTATGTGTTATTCCAGACTATAAATTATCACTGTGCCAAATTTCATATTGATTTATTCAGTAGTTTTTACGAGAAAGAGTAACAAACATCCATCCATACTTACAAACTTTTTGTTTATAATATTAGTAGGATAACGTCACTTTCTAAACTACAGTAGGTGGCCAAATTATTAGGGACAATACTGAGATTTTAGAATTTTCCAGGTTAAATGAATTTCTGTAAGAAATATTAAGCTGTATGTCTCTTATATTTTTATTTGTATCTGTACATTATTGGGATCATAAAAAAAAACAAAATTATATACAAAACTGTTTTATTTTATACGTATAACTAATATTAAAATACACAAAAAAAAATAATGAAATTAATTTTAATATTTCGTGATGCCACCTTTTGCTGCAATAAGAGCTTCTATGCGTCGGGGCATGCTTTCGATACATGTTTTTGCATGTTCTTTAAGGGTGATGTTGTGATGCCATTTTCTAACGAGAGTTTCAATCATCTGGCGTTTAGTGGTAATCACTTCTTTTGCAATTGTTCGTTTGGTGAGTTCCCGCATGTTTTCTATGGGATTCATGTCTGGTGAATTCCTTGGCCAAGGCAAAACAGTGACATGTTTTTCAGCCAAAAATGCAGTAACACTTCTGGCTTTGTGGCATGGTGCTGAGTCGTGCATGAAAATATAGTCGTCATCACCATTCATTGACCTGCGGCAATAACCGGGTTTCTAGTACTCGCTTGTACTGATCCTGTTTCATTGTCCCTTCTACAACGTACAGGCGTCCCATGCCTTTGGCTGAGATGACAGACCACACCATGACACTAAACGGGTGTTTGACCCTCTGTACGAGGCAATCTGTGAGAAATTGTTCTCCAGGTCTTATGAAGGAACTTTTGTCAACCAAAACTTGAAACGTTGATTCGTCGGAGAAGTATACATGTGAATTAATATAATAAATAGGTGAAAATTGTTATTTACCAATTACACTAATCAAAAATGTTATACTGACCCGACTCCAGTCTGCAACAGTCATATTTCGATGTTGTATGCTCATTGCAGTCGTTTCTTCTTCATACTATCGGTTAGGCGTGGCTTTTTTGTAGATCGCCGACCCATAAGATTCTCTCAGCCAACTGTCTCTGCATTCTCCGTTCTGAAATGTTTACGCCCTCGTCGTTTATCATTGTAGTGAAACCGGCAACGCTCTTTTTTAGATTTTCCAGGCAGATGTCCCTGATTTTTCGATCGGTACGAGGTGTAGTAATTTTTTTCCTGACACATTTGCCAACACGATTTGCCTCAAGAGATTTTTTCTTGTTAATTTTATTTTTTATTCTTTTGACGACAGACTTTGAAACCCCAGCAATAGCTGCTATTTCTCTCTGGGAATGCGTGGAGTGCAGTAATAAAGTTTGTATCTCTGTACATTTTTTTATAGGGGAAATGTCCGAAGCCTTACCCATTCTAAAAAATAGAAAATTTGAGGTTATGGCGTTGAATCAAAACTGAACTTGAAGACAAAACTTTGGAAAAGTATTGTTAAAAGGAGCATTACTTACCTTTTGATTATTAAAAACACAAAAATCAGTTAAAACTTATGAAAAACTAAAACTAAGAGGTTGGTGATGTCAACATTTGTTCAAGGATGATCACCATGATCTTACCTACACTTCTGCCTATTCTCACCTACATTTTCAACCATTCACTTAAAACGAATACATTCCCATCCTCCTGGAAATGTGTCAATGTTATCCCACCACCTAAAGTCTCCAACCCTACTACACTGTCACATTTCCGTCCTATATCCATACTTTCTTTCCTCTCCAAAGTCCTCGAACATGTTGTCCATCATCAACTTTCTATATTTCTATCGACAAACAATATTCTCAGTCAATATCAATCCGCTTTACGACCAGGGCATAGCACAGTATCTGCCCTCATTAATGTGACTGACGACATTCGATGGGCAATGGAGAATAGATCTCTTACACTGCTTGTGTTGCTTGACTTCAGTAGTGCTTTTAATTCAGTAGACTTTGACATTCTCGTTGCCATATTACAATCTATTAATATTTCCTCTTCTGCTGTTGCTTGGTTTAATTCCTATCTTCGGGGTCGTTCTCAACGGGTCCGCCTAAATGAGTCTTACTCAACTGGTGTGATCTAGTTGCTGGCGTGCCTCAGGGTGGCGTTCTCTCTCCTTTACTTTTCTCTGTTTTTATTAACTCCATAACCAAGGTTCTGTCATGTAATTTCCATCTTTATGCTGATGACTTGCAAATTTACCGCTACTTTACTGTCTCAGAAGCTAGCTCTGCTATCGTTGAGATCAACACTGAACTCAAATGTATAAGTGACTGGGCCAAATCTTACGGGCTACAGGTAAAGCAATGATTTAAGGCACGTGCGTGGTTGTCTTGATCCTTCTAATTTACCTTCTTTGACCCTGGACAATATACCCATTGTTTCACAGAGTCAGCAAAGAATTTAGGTGTACTCTTCGACGCAATCCTCACATGGCGTGCTAACGTCTGTGAAATCAGCCGTAAAGTGCACTACCCATTGCATAAATTAAAGGTCCTCCAGACTTTTCTGCCCTTACAAACCAAGATCTCTTTGGCACAAACACTGATTTGGCACAGCTTCTGGATAAATTGGAAGGCCTACAAAATCTCTGTATCCGCTTCGTTTTCGGGCTTGAAAAATTCGAACATGTTTTAGAATACCGCAAAAAGCTTCAGTGGCTCCCCATCCGCTTGCGTAGAAACACTCTCTGTACCCTTTTCAATGTCCTTTTTAACCCATCCTCTCTAGTTTACCTGTGTGAGCGGTTTGCGTTTACCCATTCTAATGATGCGTTTTGTAGAGCACATAAACGTACTCTCCTTCAAATTAAATCTCATAAAGCTGATTTCTATTCCTACTCGTTTACTTTTCATGCTGTCAGATTGTGGATTTCTTTACCTTACCATATAGGCGAGTCAAAATCACTGCCTATCTTAGAAATCACTGCTTATCTCTACAAAATACTGCTTTTAAAAAAGAGTTAAAGAACACTATTTGTCTCAAACCTGAGACTTACTATACTTTTATCATTTTATTTCTAACTTGTTAACATGTACCTTTTCCTTGATAATCACTGATGTCCAACAACTTAAGTTTGTATTTCAGTATTAACTAAAATGTTTTGTATGTAATTTAATACTATATAATATATACGTATGTTTATGTATGTTTGAATGTATTAATATTTTTAATATTGTTATAATTGTAATAATTAATAATCGCACTATGTTTGTTAATATTTGTATGTAGTACGGCACTAAAGGAGGCTGAGTAATCGTGGGCTAGACAGTTAATAGGTGGAAATTCATGCCAAAAAATAAGTTATATTAACCTTATTATAAATATAATAAACCGCGAACGATTTAATTTCTGGAAATGAAATAAATTCACTGTGATTTTTATGAGTGGAATTTAGTTTTAACGTCGGCAATACTGATTTTTTCCCCCTATAACGAGCGAAAAGAACGAACCCCACGCACGTGATTGACGAGTCACTCACTCAATCATGCCGTCAAATGGCTGCCATGCTGATACTCGTTTGTTTGGCTTTGTTCCATGCGCCTGAGTTGTTTTGTGGTTTTCCTATTTTCTTACGACGTACGCTTGTTATACGGACTAACTACGATTCTTTTTTACTCGAATATTTTCTGCTTGCCTACCGGATCCCGACAACCCGCCTTACACGACGAATATTAGATTTGTTCCCTTGGATACCCGATTTTGCATTTCGACATGGATCGTTGTGTTAACTGTGGCATTGCGTTTGGTCGCTGTGCTACTGTTGGCAGACGAGTTTTAAATGAAGAAATATTGTTGACAATAGCGTATGACTGAAACAGTAATTTATTATTAAAGTAATTTATTCTTGCGAATAATTTCAAATTGATAAGATAAATTTTTATGCTAATTTGGGGAGCATACAAGGGGTGAAATACATACACGATTCGTTTTGGGACATCATTAAGTATAGTTTATTTAAGTAATTTATTGAAAAGTCCAACGAAATAATTTAAAATAATATTCTCATAACCTAACGAAACTTTATATGACACGACTAAAATATCTTATAGCTTAACTTCTAGAAATACAAATGTTTTCAAATTTTAGGTGAACACTTCAAATGTATGTTTCTTATAGAAAACACTATTTCCAAGTTGTTAACACCATAGCCCAGAAATATATGGGACGGTATCTGCCTCCTTTGTTAATTTGTCACACTTTCCAGCCTTAGGCTAGCTGGAAGAAATTTCTTTTCGAAATAAGCTGTGCCTTTGTACATTATCTTTCACTTATTGTTAGTTTTTTTTATATTTTCTAATGTGTGTACATAAATTGTTAAGTAAATAAACAGTCCAACACCCGACAAAATATTTCAAACCGCGCTTTTTAACGAACAATGAATGAATGACAAGGAACGTCACACAATTGACAAATTAAGTCAATATTTTGTGTTGCCACTTTACAAAAACAACGATAATAATACAACAAGCAATATCAAATAAAATAACACTTTTAAAAGTACCTTGTGACAAAGTATTGGCCAAAGATAAAGGCCAACGCGCCAATGCACAGCGTTACATTTGAAAACGTGTTTATGCATTTGCGTTTATTGCAACATGGAAACTTGGAAAAATAATTGTTCAAAAGTCGTCTCTGTCGTCCAAAAACATCTTTATGTTTATAAACAAAAACCGGTTGTAGATTTTTTGCCTCTTTTTAGCCGTTTAGAGTAGTTTCTTGCGTTTCACGTTTTCGTTAGATTTCAACTGGGGCGGTACTGCAGCCCTTTCCAATATAACCCCAGTAATAACCGTTGTGTTTCGGTTAAGGGGAAGAAACAACCATGAATACAAAAGCAACGGCAATCGCAACTTAAGCCTGAGCTTAGGTTGAGCTAACGTTAATTAATAAAATGAATAAATTGAGAACTGCAAAATAACTATGTTTGCCGGTTATAAAAAAAATTTGAGTCGGTTTCGATGTGGATTTGGTTGTAGCTTTTTAGTCCATCAAATTAATACCACAAGTGTTTTCTAACCTAATCTTATTCAGGTAGATGTGAATCTAGAAGATAATAGTGTAGTATAAAAGTGCAAGTTAATAAAAAAGACTAACTATATATACATATATATGCATATATATATATATATATACACGGTTGCACCCAGTTTCTTTTAAGTTCCCATTTCATATTCCTTAGCAACAATATTAGAATACTGTAATGTTCTAGATACTTACCTACTTTCATTCTCTTTGATTATCAATGAATTTTTCATGAGCTTACTAACGAAGATGGGTAATAAAACTATAATGAAGCCACAGCGAAGCGAAATTTCATTTGAACAGTGTAGTAGGTGGTGTAAATATTAAGTTATGTACATATTTTTATTACATCCCCACTCCCCACCGTTAACTTTTACAAGACCCTATTAAAGTAGGAATAACACATTCTATATTAGCAAAACCTACATCACTAGCTGCCGAAATGCTCCACGACATCGCGGCGAGTGCTCACTAGTATCAAAACTTGCTTTAAATGTTATAATCATATAGTATATTATTATTACTAGGGCTGACATGTCAGCGTAACAAAAGCCCTATCAAAAATTAATAATAATAATAAATAATCAAATCTTTATTTCCCAAAAATTTTAAATACCTACAAGCGAATACAATATCTGACCCGTTTTTCTGAAGTCAGTTCCTTCCTCATTACTTAATTCTAATTTAGTACTTCGCGCTAGCAGACATATTTATACTGCAAATACATTGTGTTATAACATGTTAAGAATCTTCTTTTACTTTACATTCATATACAAACACAAACAAATTGCTGGGTTTTTCATTTCTTAAATTACAAATAAACACTGGATAAGTAACTAAACTCACAAAAAATTGAATAGAAAAAAAGAGTATCATAGAATCCTAAGATATTAAATGCTCAACAAGAGTTTTAGATAAGATAGGGACAAACATTTGGGAAATAATCCCTACTGTGCGCACGAGTCGGCGGGTTTTCTCACCTCGTCCTTATAGCCATTAATTACTATTTTTAATCTACGAAACCATAGATCTAATTACAGAGGTAACTATCACAAATTTATTAAACACTAACTAATAGTCTGAAAATTTGTCGTCGGCTCATGTACCGAAGATCATATCATACAGTAAGAATACATAATACCTAGCATAGAAAAAAGGTTATAATAAGTGTCTTATAATTTCTTGGAGTATGTATTTTTTAATACAGAACCTAGACAGAAAAACATTGCCAAGTGACTCAGATAGATGGATAATAAAGCCTTGAGCGTGTCCATTAGTGTGCGCATTATACAAAGTATTAGTTGGATTCCATCATCAGATGGAACCTTTCTGTCACCGAAATTCCCGGAACAAATGTTTATTTTTGCATCAATAGACAAGTTATTTTCATTTTCAAAACGAGCATCGTAGCGAACCAAAATAAAACTCTTAAAAATCGGTCTGTTTGTTTAAGAGTTACTTAATATGATACACACAGAAACGTGGATACGAGCGTGAAACTTTTAACACTTCCATTTTTCCGTAGGGAATACATAAAAAAGTGATAACAATTCGGCTAGAAAAATACCTATTTACTTTCCAAGCTACCGAATAGCTAATGCTTTAAAACTGACAGTTAAAAAAAGCTATTTAATCTATCAAAATACCTCTTAAAATAAAAATAAGCAAAGAAGCTTTTGACATAACTTTAATTCAAGTACTTAATCTCATTTGTTCGGGACTAAACTGCACGTTCAAAACTTTTATTACTCACAGTAAAACACATTTCTTATCATTTAGTTGCATGATACTTTCCAATCACGTGCTTAAAAACAATTTTACTGTGAAATCGGAATTATTACTTTCTATTGTGATGAGGTTTTATGTATCAATAAAATATTGGAAGTAATGATGAGAGCCTGAGTGCAAGGTATTATGTTGTCGCTGTGAATTTTGTAACAGACTCTGTCGTTCCTTTTGATTTGCCTGAAATTACTCATAATCTCTTCTCATACATGGTCTTTGTAACTATTACTTACAACGTTGCAGCCGATTTGGAGTGCAACGTCTGAATTGTTTCTTAGTCATTCTTTATTGCAATGGATGCAATGGAGTCTGGGATTGCGCTAATAGAACTAATCAGAACCACTCGCCCATCCGTCGACTAGGCGCAGGCACATGTTGCACCTGTACAACGCGCCAAACAATTGAAATAAACGTTTTGATGGATCTCTTTTGGTTCCCGCCGCCGTGGAGTCGAACTGCGTGCAATGGTTGTTCTTGAAATGGTTAAATACTATATACAAATGATTTTATTTATAAATAGAGAGAGATAAGGAACTGAGCAATCATAAAAACACCTACACTTATTGTTTATTTAGTAGGGTATTTTTTATGTATAAGCCTATATGTTAAGTTACTGAATGTTGCCGATGTTGCATTGATATTATTATTGAACACTAGAAGTCCCGGCGGGATGGCTACACTCGCATGACACGCGTTCCCATGGAAATATCCTGGTAATATGGATAATGCAACTTTCTAATGGTAAAATAATTTAAAGACTTGGTCCAGCTTTCCTCTTTTTAATTATAATATAGATTAAATAACTAATCACCAGTTGAGTCTGATATTAGATTCCCATATCAATACAATGTCTCAGCGAAAATTTTTTTTTTTGTTCCCCTCCACGGAGAGGGCAGTAGGATAAAAAATGCTCTGACGCATACTCCGCGCGCGATCGGAGTTATGTGGAACTCGCTCCGAGCCTGCCAGGACCACTACCCACTAAAAAAACCCGTGAAAAAAACACTAAAAAAAGCGAAGAACCGTGATCCTCAACCATTAAGTAATTAATTATTCCGTAAATTTACAATTTCTAGCTGGTTGTTTCACTTGTCTTGTGATCTCTAGGTTGTAGCTAGCCTGTATGAAAGGCCTGGGCGGCAAAGTAAGTTTTAGTAAGAGCTTTTTAGCGAGGAAATATGAGGACATGATCCTTTTGACGGTAAGCGTCGTCCGCACCTGTGCGCATCAATAATTGTAGGTGTTATAGACGAGTTATTTTGCGTAATAATGAAGGGATACCGACCGCTGACTTCGACTGGTATTACCGTTGTTCCTATGATTGCACTGACTGGTTCTCCCTTCAGCCTAAACACAGCCACGTAAACGTGATTACGTAGTAAGTAAAACCAAAGTACGTCTTCTTACGGGAGCGTCGGGTGACGGGTCGCTCACTTCCCTCTAATATGGTTGAAGAGGGCGATGGCTGGATCCCGCGTTAACTCGTGAACGGGTGCCATTCGAGGGTGTTCGCCGGTTATTATGGCAGATGAAATAAAGAAACAAATACTTAGGAGTTTCTTTGGTTAAGATATTTCAAGATATTCGGTTGAGGTAATTATTAGTAAAATCTCAGTCCAGTTTTATGATATATTAACCACGCTTAATCTTAATATTATCCACGATAGAGCAATTAATAATTACTTGTCGTAGTTCCAGAATATGTTTACTTTTTTACATATCACTCGTACACAAACTTACCTACTTTTAGCTATATTTCGATCACCTCTTTCTTCGAAAGATATTTGTTTAAACGTAAACAAAACTTATGCACATATTGTCTTGCATGGGAAGACTTAATGACATGTAGCGTTCTCTACTAAAGAAAACAAATTTTATCGTAATTTTTATATTACAATAAAAGATAATATAAAAGTAAATAAATCCAAAAATCAGACTCTTTAATGAAATGCATCCAAACAGTTTTAACGTTAGGAAATATCTACCTGTGTCATTAGCTCCGGGATTGCATCCTAGGTACGAACATTGTTATAATGAATACAATAGTCGGGTGTACAGTCTTACAATTGTCTAAAAAAAATCAGAATTTTATTTCAATGACATTGTAACCCAATCGGTCCAGCACAAATATTGTGGAGAAGGTTAAGCAACTTTGCAGAAACAACGAGAAGCTCAGGATTGGGGAGCTACACAATACACGTTAAAATGTTAAAGTTTTGCTTCTTTATTACAAATACAATCAAACTTACTCCAGTGTTCATCAAGAGGCAAGCTTTAAATTCTTGATCTTTGTAATACAATTTATTTCCTTGTGTATGGCTCCCTAGAAAATGACTAATAATAACGCATTTTGAGAAATTGATGTTTATTACTTCTTGAATTAACTTAATTTAACTTTGGTATAACTTTTACAACTTTTTATTAGAAATTCCAAAATTTGACATACATAAGTTAGTTTATCTTTGATTGTCTGTAAGGTTATTTCCAGAATATATCTAAGTAGAACTAATTTTTCTTTGGTTGTATTCACTTAAATTCTCTCTCTGTTAAGAACAGAGCTAGGGGGACATATAAAGGGCACAAATCTTACCGGAGCAGCTAATTAAACCCTTGATCTCGTAGTAATTTTGTACATAAAATTGTAAAAAAATATTTTTCGTGAAGAAAGTAAAAAAAAAAAAAATATAATCAAAAAGTCTTACTTTGAAAATGCTAAACAATAACAATAACGATATTGTTTAGCATTTTCAAATATTCGAGTACTATATTGATTACTATATCGAATAGAATAAGAATTAAAACCGCTGCTAGGGTTGTCGGTTCGTAAGAAAATTTACCAAGTATTTTTTTAAAAGAGTTAGTTTTAGTTATTTTTTGGTTATTTGTTATCAAAATTTGGTTTTTTTGATCAGGGTTTTTAAGACAAGGTAACCTAGTGGCAGACTGATAGAGTAGGATAAGAAAAAAAACCAAGAAATAAGCAACAGCATTTTAATTAACAACATTACAATAATTGTTCTCATATCATGTAACACACATATTTTCTTACACTTACAGTACAATATAATAGGGTCGTAGAAAATTGCAAAAGCCCAATGTTAGACTTAAGACTAATATTGCAACCAGAATATCACTCGCATGTTAAGAAGCTAAAAATTACTAAAATCCAATTAAAAATATAATTTTGGCCTTGAATTAAAAAAAAAGGAAACATTATTTAAATCTAATTATTTCACATTTACATGTATGAAAGTAAAATTTACATTTTTACATGTCTACTTGACTTAACTTAAAATGTATAAGAAACTTTTTGAGAGCTGCTTTCGTTTTTGTGTTAATTTCACTTTTTATAAACTATTTATCATTATTAAAATTTTGTATATATGTCCTAACTCAAATCTTCTAAATTTTCGCTTTTTTATAAATTTATATTTATTGTATTAATGAATTTGCTATATATCTGAATAATATTTGATCAAAGTATCAAAACGTTATAAAAACCCTATACTATATGACAAAACGTCATAAAAGTACTATATTGAAGTCACGTAATAATTAGAAATAATCTAAGTACACGCCTGCCTTTAAATCGCTTTTCGAAAATAAGTCTTTAAAATATAAATAAATGTGTCTCTAGGGCTAGATCAAGGTTATATCATAAATATACCGGTACCGGTACAAAATTCCCAGTATATGCCTTTAAAGCGATATAACCTACAGTCGATTCGAGGTAAAACAGGAAGGTTACTAAGTCCTTAAGTTAAGATTTTTACTGATATGTTAGAGTAACCGGTAAAATCTTTGTTAGTAGCTTACATCTATTCGAGTAAATTAAGTTTGCTGTTAGTTTTACGCAGCTGCGCTCGCCATGGAATTATTTTTGCTGATTCCTCTTCTTTTTCATGTTTACCATTAGTGAACGAGTGGCCTGTGGAACATATTTCATAATTACTACAAAACTATGGCCTCTCAAAAACACTCTATTGATACTGTTGTATTTTTAAAGTTACAATAATGATAGTCAAAATGTTAAAAAAAAACAAAACATGGATTTCTTAAGAAATGGACACCCAATTGTTTTCAAGTTTTATTTTAACAAAATAAATGTAGGTATTTACCTATTCAAAATAGAGGTATACAAGTATCATATGAACCGGCACATCTTAATAAATTGTTTAATTGTCTTGAAGCAAAAAGAGGGGAGCGATTTAATCTTTCTAGTATCAATTCGTATTATGAAACTTACCATTACAATGATCTGAAGTAAGTTTGACCTCCGAAGGAGCCCGCATTGGCTGCGAAGGGGTGTCGTAACAAAGAGATATGTTGTCTATAGACACAGCTCGCTGCGTGCCGCTGGGGTACGATCGCCATTCGCCGTTGGATCCGTTTTGGTCTTCCACTTTTGGAGTGTAGAGGGATTGTCTGTAATGTAAGTGTTTATGATAGTTAAAATGATGAATTAGTGATGTGTTTATTTAAAGATTTATTCATTTTTGGTACAGAAAATATCAAAAATATAGTGTTTTTGGTGCTGTTTCAAATTAGTGTAAATATCAATTGAATTGCTTTTCCTATAATTTTTTAGCATCTTACAAATCTGTTTAAAAGTTTACACGTAATTTAATCACAGCCACGAATATTTAAACTAGTATCGTACGAAAATATTTTCAATATGAAACTGCAATTAAGATAACAATAGCCTCGCACGAATTTATATTATACCATAATTCCTTTGTACATTATTTAATTCATTAAATCATAGTTTCAATTCTATCATATTTAATTCATGATGATGAAAATTACGTTTTACTCCTCACACGTACCTTAACCGACTCTCAGCTTCCTCTCTTCTCGCCAACAACTGTCTCTTCCATACCGGTACAGCAGCAGCTCTTCTTCTCTCTGCTTCACCAGCCAGCTCTCTTTCCAAGTCTTTCCTCGCCTTTTCAGCGGCTCTTCTAGCTAGCATCTGACGTTTCCAGGCCGGGATAACGTTACCAGCCGCGTCGCGTTCCGGGATCTGGGGACAACCCTACCGTCGGCCAGCCGTCCAATATTTGAAGAGATATTTTTTTGTCCAATCATTTGACATGTTTTTTTATTGATGTATATTCTAATCAAAATATTTACAAGTTTAGCTAAATATACCTACTTGAAACTTTCACCTACTTTATAT
Organism: Marasmarcha lunaedactyla; assembly: GCA_923062675.1. Taxonomy (NCBI): domain Eukaryota; kingdom Metazoa; phylum Arthropoda; class Insecta; order Lepidoptera; family Pterophoridae; genus Marasmarcha; species Marasmarcha lunaedactyla. Next base: position 4,142,260 of record OV281354.1, read on the forward strand.
ATAATGAAATGTCAAATGACTGGATAGTTTTATTAGTATTAGTGAATAAGTATTGAAATCAGAGTGCCATTATAAAAAGAAAATACCAATCTCATTTGGTTATTAAAAATGTATAACATCTTTATGATTCAGAGTTCTCTTTTAAACGGAAACAAATTAGAATCCTTTTATACTTCCAAATATACTTATATTTAAAACAATATTGAGAAATAATTCTCTGAAATTATCAGTTTGACTTGCCAAGTTTGAAAATTGTAATGAAATGGCATTTATAAATCTAAATACCGATTTGCGAATACATTTTTAAAAATAATTTATAAAAGAACTCCAAAAGTACCAAACAAAACACAACCGTGCAAAGAAAAGAAAATCTACGTGCTAAGACATTTCAAGTACTACGCTAAGGCGAGATAGCTTTGCAGTGGCGAATGCATTAATTGTTTTTTTACAGTATAGTTATACAATGAATTCATCCCGTTAGATGTTTATTTATCGTTTGTTATATAACACGCGATCTCTTCATGATCATTGGCCGTGTTATAACAGTAGCTAATACCTAGACTGTGCTTCTGTAAATAATTGTTATCTTGTGCGCTATTTATGAGTATTAAAAGTAATTAATTAAGGCTATGTTTTGCGTAAATAAATTATAAAACTCGACAAGACGGTTATTATATCGCTACGACACGCGCGGGACGATCTCTACAGTCAAATTTAACGTGTGAACATATATTGATAAGCGTGATGTAAAAGGTTTTTCATTTTATTGCTTTTTAGCACTGCTTTGCCTGTGACTCATAATGATTATTATTATTGAAACTAGTTTTGTAATTTAGTTTGTTTAATGCATCTTACAAGTCACAAAAAACTTACACTTTGTACGCTTCTTAGAATTAATATTTTCAAGTCATCAAACGTTTAAAGTAGGAACTACTTAAGTTTGGTCGTTTCTCTTTGCTTAGCTGTTCAATCGATTTTGAATATTATTCATGTTTTTGAACTTTTTCCTTGCAAAATATGCATTTTAAGTTTGACGGTCGCTAAGTTAGTAGAGTCTTTTTCCATGACTTGCAAGAAACGTATTTCAGAATCACCATTTTGATCGTTTACGCGTTTGAACGGATTACGCAAGAATTATTATATACATATACAAAATATACATAATTGCACGAGACTAAGTTTAGTCCACTTCTTGCCGTGCATGATTACTGCATTTAAATGGCACTACCAACACATTCGAACTGGCATTAGTCGGCACTGCCCGGCGACATAGGCGAATTTGTTTAGATGAATGAATGAAACAGGCGGCCAAAGCCGTTTGGGTTTTGGCGGGTTATGCTGAATGTGCTGATTTGCATATAACCAGCACAAGCTTGATTAATGTAGCAATTGCTTTGGACGGCCTTGTATTCAACAAATTCTGCCGACCCGAATGCGGCGGCCTGAGGCGGCGTGATCATCTAAGCTGTCCGAAAAAACTGCAGTTTGCTAAGACAAAAACGACCAATAAGATCACCTAGTGGATTAAAAAGCCACAAAAACAAACGAAGTTTTCCAAACGACCAGGTACTAACGCAGTCCTACAGGGACGTCAAATGGTTCCTAAATGGGCTCCTAAGTTCGGATATTGTTTTGTGAATTTATATTTTATATATGCTTCATGTAAAATCTATATTTGCTAAGCAAAATCTATAATAAAGAGCTTTAAGCAATGTTTGAAGTCACTCAGTGCGGGCAATCCAATTTATGTCTACACGAAAACTAAATTTCATCCGAATCCGTTCTGAGGTTTATGCGTAAAAGAGTGACAACTTTCATTCACACACTTACTTTTTTATTTTATTTTAATTTTAAATATTAGTCAAACTTATCTGAGACATTTTATTCCATAAGACTGGTTTATTAACTTAGGCAAGGAAAATATTTACTTATACAACTTGATTTTTTACGATCTTACCATATAGGTAAATAATCTGAATTCAGCGTTGTGCAATCAACAAAATGAAAGCACAATATTGTAACATATTAAGAATTTTTTTTTCTCAGTGTGGACTGCATAGGATATTTTTCGTTGTTTTCTATGGCTAAATTATTTCTAGATACCTATAAACAACAAAGTTTAGATATCTATTCTTAGCAATAAAAACAAAACTACAGAACAGAATTTAAATCGCGAGCAAAATTCATGACTTTGATATAAAACAGTGAAAGCGTAAAAACGGATATGAAACACTGAGACGTAAACTCAGCAGAGTTGCTCTTATTCCAAAGGCAATAGAGTTCATTTTGCGAGATATAGTAGCATGTTTACGGCATAAAAGATTCTTGAAATTAATTAAGACGAGTCGATTATAGAATTTCCGAAAAGATAACGAAAATGAGAAAGGATTTGCGAGTGTGACTGTATAATTGAATTCGATTGTTTTGGCTCGTGTTCTGTCTAGAAATTTTTAGTTAGTTGCTAAGTGCACTTTAAGGCTTCACGATCGTAATGACAGTAATTTTTGATCAATATTAGTTAGTAGGAAGAATATGGTATGAATATTTATTACATCGTATCTATACTTATGTTATTACACATAGTTACTAGTGGTTGAAAGTAACTCATTTTTTGTATAAGGGTGTAGAGTGGTGTTAAATTGCATGACAGACTTAGTAAGAGCTGCTTACTTTGACACACCCGCACGCGAGCCACCTTGTCAGGGTCATCCGTGCCCATAAACACCATCTATATTGTTTTTTTTATTGATTATCGATCAATGACGCGTTGCCAACCGTTTCCTTTGATCCAGTGATTACAAAAGCTGTTCCTTCTGTAGTTCACAACTAAGTAAATGCGATTCTTATGGCGTTTAAAATCGGATCTGAATCAGAATAGGCTGGAGTACTGCCCCGGCTACATCTTAATATACGAAGCAATACTAACTACCAGTACAGTTTAAAAAAATGGTTCTACCGTTTATAAACGTATTAATAATACAGAAACGTACGCTTATTCGCGGCTTTTACGATTAATATCCATAATATAATATTGATAATAATAAAAAACTATAATGTGAATTACCATTACGATGTATTATAATAATCGCGATTAAGGCCAAATTAATTTCACTTCATACTTTCTTTACAACGCTAGCATACCGTGATTGCAATTTGTACATATGCAAAAGTATTTATTTTTACGAAGTGTATTGAAACAGTCAAGAAATTGTGAATACTATAATTGTTAAGATATACCTATTCATATTCAGTTCACCATAAGCATCTATATATTTAACTACAAGAGTGGTAGTTCCGAACTGGTGGTAGTCATGTTTTATTTGACGTCAATAAGAACAAGTGATTGTCAATGTTGAGACTTAAATATTTGAAATTTGAATTTAGAGTACCTACTTATTCAATCAAAAGAGTAACTAAATAGTGCAGAGATGAACGTAGGTAAATCATGATGGATAAGATGGACGGATAGCTTGTAGCAAGATGGCGTATCTTATAGACTTTAACGTAAATCTTGGCCCCTATATTTATCTATAGAAAGCAATCAAAATAAAATCGATCTATTATTTTACATCGTATTTGACACTTAAACGTTATTTTTAAGAAGCCATTAAAAAGTATAAACTGCTCGTACTAACGTAATGATTATTTATTGTAAGTCTCACAAGACTATCAATTGATAGCTAACTAGAAGATTTATTGATTACCTAATATTTTTTTTTTCATTCACGCTGATGTAGTAAAATAGAAGCTACGTGTTATTCGAAGTCTAGCTAGAGTCTGCTGTATTTATCAAAACACTTCGAGCTGTTTCAAACTTTCGCATTCAAATTAATTGTTCCTATGACCGTTTTAAAATTATTTTTTAATGAATTATGTTTTCTAGATGTCGTTTATTTCTTCAGTAACCTCGATTTATGTACCCTGAAATTGGTTAGAAATTTTTTTATAGACAAGAGTGTACTAAAGACGTAGCAATCGGTATGTATCTATAAACGATCGAAATTGTGAGAATAGTTACATTTGTTTTAAAATATTACCTTTGTTCGCCTGTTGCTCACAAAAGTTATTTGATTAGTTCGAAATAAAGTCTAGATAAGGTTCTCATTAGGTAACGCTGAACAAGTAAAAGATTTCTTTTCACAAAAAATTTAATGTAGTTTGGCCAAATAAAGCTGGTTGCAAATTGAACTAGTATTTTACTACAGGTTATTATTTTACATTAGGTTTATTTCAATTTCAATATCAAATTTGATAAAATTTATGAAGTAAAACGATCGATTCCTATTTCAATCTTTTATCCTCGATCTATTAATCTTTTAACTAATAATTGTGTTTTGTTATCAAATTTATCTAACACAAAGTTAATTAGTTAGTGCTTATAATTATGCAACATTTACACCCAACCCTTTAGTGTAATAATCGGAATCGGCTACCATGTCATAATTTCAATTAAAAAACTTTAATTCCTTTCATTATTTCTCAAACCAATTATCGGCGGCGAGCTCGTTTTTTAGCTTGCGGTTGCGCACATTTCTTGCTAAAACTGTTTCACAATATTATTAGTTTCAGCGCGTTTTTGTATTACATAAATATATGTGAATTCAAATGTCACGCACAATTTCTATACAGTTTCAATTCACATACTAGCCAACGTACAATTTATTGCTTGAGTGGGCATTAAGAAACGTTTCCAAGTTACAAAACTAAGAACGTCACAAGGTTCAAATCGTTCGTTAGTTTTCCTATTCGAATCCCAAGTTGGCTACAACTTTAAAGCTCAGAAAAGAGTTTTCATTAACCAAACTTATATCCAGTTAAGCACTTAAGTCTCGTGAACTACGTAAATCCAAGTTAGATAATGCAATCAGCTGCATGCACGCTTTGGAGAATCTAATCAAGCTTTTTGCACCGAACGTATCTAAGATGAAAGCGTAAGAACTCTCTTTAAGTTTATAGTCCGAAAAGTTCGCGTGCTCGGGAGTAGTTACGTCAGGTAATTTGTGTGCAATGGAAGATGGTCGACAAACACCTGAATATCGATTTGAACTAAAAGTAAAAAGTGTATTTTGTAACGATGCAAGTGACGTCGACGTTAACTGGAGCACTGGGTTAAATGCACCGATGCAACATGACTGCGATCACACACACCACGGCGGAACTATCTCGCGTAAAGAAAACGGAGTCACTGACCTGATCGACGAAGTTTTCGGCGGTGAAGCGTTTACTGAATTCCGTGAAGGTTTCCTTGTCTTGGAGGCTCTCACGGCGTGCGCGCTCCACTTTTAGCTTCTTGATGCCGGTGATGTCTTTGGACATTTTGAGTTCTTCTATGAGGTCCGTCTTGGCGGTTTTGAAGTCGACGGCGGTGGAGAGGCATTGAAGGCTCAGAGAGCGCGCGGGTGGAGCAGAGAGCGTTTTTGTTGCGGGAGTGCGGAGTCGGACAGCGCAGAGATCAGCGCTGCTGATGGCCGCTAAGGGTTGTCTTGGGGGTGGCGGAGCAGGGGCTGGTGGGGGCACAGGGGCGGCAGGGGGCGCCGGGGGCGGCGCGGGGGCCCCCGCCGCTTCCTCGCGCTTGCAGGGCGCCGTGATGGTCTTGAGGTACTCCGAGGGCTTGAGCAGGCGGTCGGGCGCGGTGTGCGGGAACGCGGGTGGCACGAACGGGAGCGCGGGCTGCTTGTTGACGAGGCTGGGCCGCGGCCGCTCGTCGTCTGCGGAGCTGCGCCTGCCGGCTGAACACGCAACGTTAGGGGGGAGAGAAAGTCTGCGCTCCACCGACCACAGTACACTCGACGCAAACGCACTCTCCGCCTCTGACTCAGGCAGAAGGCCAGCTCGAAAACTGTTCAGGACTTTTCCATTCGTCGTACATATGTAATGTTTATTTTAATTTCAGTTTTGATATTCAAATTTACAATATCCAGTAGCAAAACAACAAAAATGATTATTTAATTTGCGTACAGCGTATGGAATCAGTCGTCGAGTGTACCCGGGAGTTATAAAACACTAATTGAAAATATTTTCGATTTTATGACTCCTTCCCAAGCTTTTAAATTATGCAATAATAATTGCATTACCCAGAATCAGAATCATTATCAAGTAGTAAAAACAAACGTAAAAGGTACTTAAAAACCAGGGATACGAATTAAATCGAACATAAAATATGACCAATAAAAATAACAATATCTCCAAAATAAAAATAATAATTCGTTATAACTACCTAAAAGCACAGAGTAATATTATCAGTGGGCTAATGGATAGAAATCGTCGATCGGAAAGACGCGTATTAATGAAAAGACGCAGTTGATTGGGAGTCGAGCACATTAATTACATACCGTACCGAGTAATGGTCGCGTAGAAACGGTATGCTGTGATGTTATACTAGGAAAATTATTCCGCATTGTTATGAATATACATGCCTATTGATGGGCTTGCTCTTTTTCTGAGATAATAGTTGTTTTGACGTTCATGATTAACTCATTTCAATATTGAGATCAAAATTACTAGAAATCAATTAACAGGCTTTTGCTTTGCTTGTTATTTGCTTAAAGGGTGATCTTGTTCTCTTATAACTCTCTCTCTTATTGTAATATTGTAATATTAGCTGTAACTTACCAAAAAGTTGTAAATAAATAAATACGTAAACAAGGACCCATTAAACCACTGTTTGTCTAATAATTCACTTTATTTTCATGGGAAAGAGTAAATATGCTTCTACAATTTTTTTCAGTTATTTTTTATGTTTAGTTATTTCGATCGGGACTTAAGCACAAAATTAAGATGAGTTGTCGTGAAATACAGATATTGTTAAACGGTGATTAGAAAAATAACAATACGTTACTGAATTTAGCTGGTTTCCAGCAACAATGCAGTGTTTATCTATATTCAAATGTTTTGTGCCAACTGAAATCGGAAGGATTCCACTAAACTATCAAAATTGTGAAAGCTTGCATGGTTTTCTTGCGTTTGCAATCAATTTTCAATCAATTCATTCATTCATCTTCAATCACTTTTGTAGCACAAGATCTAAAGTTTGTTGAATGAACGCGTCCAAAGAGAGCCAAAGTACCTCAATATTTTTTATTATGGCCATGGATAGGAATTGTTCTACTTAGGGGTCGTATTTTAAGTGCTCAGAAAAATTTTATCCGTAGAAAAATTCTGACACTTGACAAGACTTTTCATAGAAATAATATAAAATTTTCAAAATTATTCAACTGATAAAAAGTTATCTGATCATTGATAAACGGCCCATTAACTACATAAGTCAATAAAGTCTTTTGTATTTTCAAACAATTGTGTCAAGCAACAAACAAGATATAATTGAAAGAAATTCTGAATATGTAATGTGTTAAACGAACTCGAAATTTAATATATTCTGCTTTTCAAATTAAAATTTATTTAGATTTAGCTAAAGTTGCAAATTCTACCTTTTGTGGTAAATGGCGGTAAAAGTGAAACCCCTACATTTATTGACTTATGAGTTGGTTTAAGCAAGTAAAATATATTTTCTATTATACGGTTACTCAATTCGGAGTCGTCGATATAAGTATTTAAAAACTATGGATTTCGAATATATAAATAATTTTCAAACATAGGGGTAAGTTTTACTATGTTGAGACTAAATTAATAATTTAATTATTTCTGTCGTCTCAGCTATGGCTCAATTCAAACGGTCGAAACTTGGTTTTATCAAAGCCACCCAAAAGCAATATCTTTCAACCATTTCACAAAATATCGTCTTTGATCTAAACAATAGCCTCATAGCTACGGAAAAAATTAACAACATTTTGCTTCACAAAACGCTCAAAAAGATACCTTGAAACTGTTCAGCTATGGCAACATTTATATCAACAACTTAATCCAGTGTTATTACAAAAATACTACGTAACATACATAAATACACTATACAGATAAATTACACTAACATTAAGTCTACAGAAACCGTGCAAATTTAAGTTGTAACAAAAAAATCTTCGATGCGTAACATAAACAGTTAAGTGTTTATTAAATATTCAAGTTAACAATCTTCTCACTTTCAGTTTTTAATTTGGAAAGTTGTTTTTTTCTATTTCTGTTACTGTTAATTATATTTATGATGTTAGATCGGTACATGGACTTTTTGCTTGATGACATTTAGCAACCTTATTAGAATTTTTTTTCGAAATGGACAGTTTATTTCTGGCAATATTAGCCTTTTAAGTTTCACCGGACCTTGTGGCTTGGCGCTGACGGCACTTAGCTGGAACTTAAACTACTCCTACATAGGATACGCCTAAGGGCACCCGAGAGGGCACGGACCTCGGCTTAGGACGTCGTATACTAAAACTACCACTGGTTCGGAAGGGTCATCTAAAACCAGCAAGAAACTCAGAAACAGAAGAAAGTGGGTTAGGCGATTCGAAAGCCGTGTTGTCCTATTTCTAACTGGAACGCCAGCGTTCCTTATTACGTTGACATATTAGATTTAACTGTAGATGATTCAACAAATATAATCGAAGAAAAGAAACTGTTTAAGCGCTAGTGGAAACTATTACGATTCATGAGCCTGTACATGAGCGTAACCCGAGCATGTATGAGCATGTAACCCGATGACAGACGAATGGGTAGATAGCGATTAGTAATAGAGTCCATCTAGCACTTTCTACTTATAGAACCCTCAAAATGAAGAAGCAAATAAGGTGTAGTTCTAACTCTTGTCTTTTTTTAAGTTGTACGAAACAATAGTTGGATACGAGTACCAGTTGAACAAGCCATTTAGATGTGAAACATGACGTCAATTGGATATGGACTGACTCTCTATTTATTTTTGTATTTTACCCTGTAATAATTTACCTGAATAAATTACCAAAGCGTGGAATGGCACAATTTTCACAGTGCTTGTTTTGTTTATTAGTTTAAAGAATTGAAAGGGGTGGTCGGACTCCGTCCGTTTGTGTAATTAACTTGGTCGTTAAGTAAAAAGAAGATTTTATTGAAACATTAAATAAAGTACGTATTTACTTATTTCTTATTTAAGATTTGGTATCTTAAAGTCTGTTTCAAAACCACCGTGGATGATCTCGCTAAGACAGATGGCATAACTGAAATAATTCAGATACCTGCCGTAAGTAAAAAGCATATTTTAAGTATATAATGAAAAAAGAATTAAATGTACATGTTTATATGTGCATCACAAATGTATAATATGACACTTTAATATACTTTGTATAAAATATTTTCAATATTCGAACGTATAATTTCTATTGATGATGTAAAATTTATGAATAGCATAAATGATTGCTGGTATGCATTCAGTGGTCGTTCGATAGTATTCTAAGTAAATTATTTTTGCGTTACGTGCCAAGATTGTGTAATTAAACCACGGGAAGAACGAATATCTTTAAACTACTTTGTCAATTAAGACATTATCTCAAAGTCAATGAGAATCACCATTAATGACATAATCAGAAACACCATGAAAACGAAAGTAAACGTCTTCACTAATTTGGCAACACCAAACAGAATAATCCACATACATTTTATTGTTTTAATGCAGTTTAAATACAATCAGAACGAGACTAACTGCCTCTTAAACTTGGGGAAAGTAAACTCTCGTTAATGACTACGCTTTACAGAATTTAAAATATTAAATACTCAGATGTCTTTGGGAACATTATTTTAAGATGTGTAATAGGACTGGGTGTTTAATAATTTATATATATAGTTATGGAAACCAAAGATTAATCATAGCTAAATACTAAAATACTTTTGTAAACGTTTGTTTAATAAACTATATATTCTCCTGAAGATTCTGGCCAGGTAGAATCAAATTTTTTTTAAATGGGCAATTTATTTATGGCCCTATTAGCCTTTTAAACTTCACCGGACTTTGCGGCCTAGCGCTGAGGGCGCTTAGCCGGAACTTAAGCTACTCCTACATACGATAAGTCTAAGGGCACCCAAGAGGGCACGGACCTCGGCTTAGGTCGTCGTATATTGAAACTACCACTGGTTCGGAAGGGTCATCTACTGCCAAAAAACCAGCAAGAAACTCAGTAGGAATGCGTACGCCGCATTAGCCTGGCCCACCGGTGGGTTAGGCGATTCGAATGCCGTGATACCCTGTTCCTAACTGGAACACGCCGGCGTTCCTTGTTGTAATAGCGTCGCCTGTAACGGACCGGCGCGTCTGGGTTGGCTGTGTAGTCAGCTGACTTATTGACCAGCGGGTTGGGATGGTGGGGAGCGTTGTCGAAGTAGCATTTAGACACCAACAATATATCTTTATGCATATGTAAGTTATGGATATAGGGCGGGGCCTCGACGCATTTGCGTAAGAACATATTTTGAATAACCTGCAAGTCATTGTTATTCGACTTGCTGGCGTGAGTGAAAACCACACTGGCATATGTCATGATGGGGCAGATGCAAGTTTTGTAAAGTGTAAGCTTATTTCTAAGCAAAATTTTACTCTTCTTGCAGATTAGGGGGTGCAGCCTACCCATGACGAAGGCGACTCGATCCCGGACTCGTTTTATGTGGTCCGCGAATGTAAGTCCACTATCTAAAGTGACTCCCAAGCATTTGACTTTTTTTCCGATCCAGGGGATCGGAATACCAAATAGGGAGATCTACCTAATCTATTGGAGGGTTTCCTAGAGGTTGTCCTAGAGCAGGTTGAAAGAGAGAAGTACACTGCTGCACTTTTTTCTGGGTTGACTTCTATTCTCCATTTTCTAAACCATGCGGATTGGAGTATTCTACTTAGCCTACGTAGATTCCTATCAGATGTGAGGTAGAACCACAATAAACATTCAGTGTAAGCAAATAATAATATTAAATCCCCAGACAAACTGTCGTCAAATGATATGGTATTTAATATTATACAGCAAAAGTCACTTCAAGGAGTCACCAAGTCTTGCCCGGCAGCGTTCCACAAGAACAGCCCATAAAAAAATACGTAATAAAACATAGTTTTTGTTTTGGCAAGTCTAACATTCCCAAATACATTTCAGGTGGTTAGGAAGTAATAATAGGTCTTTACCTATGAAACTGCCGTTTTGCCGTACTGGCCATTTCAAATGAAAATATATATTTTTTGACTGATAATTCTAATTTCAAATTAATTTTATTTGACAAACATGGAATTCTTTTTCTAAAATCATCATTTGTTTAATAGTTAGTGTTTTGTTTTCAACGCATTCGAACATTTTTCGTCATCATGGATAAGTTAAAAATTCGAGTAATTATGGAGTATGAGTACCGTCGTGGCAGCAAAGCGGCACAAGCGGCACGCAACATCAACGACGTTTACGGAGCGAACACTACAAACGAACGCACCACCAGTTATTGGTTTACCCGCTTCCGTTCTGGAAATTTTGACCTGAAAAATGAACCCCGTGGTCGTCCGAAAACTTTGGTCGACAATGACGAATTAAAGGCAATTGTGGAAGCTGATGAAACTCAATCCACGGCTGAATTAGCAGCAGCTTTCGACGTTAGCATCAAAACAATATTGGTCCATTTGCGTCAAATTGGCAAGGTAAAAAAGCTTGACAAATGGGTACCCCACGAACTCAATGACCGCCAGCGCGAAGTACGCGTGGAGACGTGCCTTGCACTGCTCAGCAGGCATACAAATGAAGGAATTCTGAACCGCATTGTTACTTGTGACGAGAAATGGATCCTGTTTGACAATCGTAAGCGCTCAGCAAGTTGGTTGGACCCTGGTTCAGCACCCAAACAATGCCCTAAACGAAAAGTTACCCCTAGAAAAGTGATGGTCACTGTTTGGTGGTCTAACGCGGGTGTAATTCATCACAGCTTCTTGCCAAACGGGACAAGCATTACTGCAGATGTGTACTGTGAAGAACTGAACACAATGATGGAGAAGCTCGCACGTCTCCAACCAGCTTTGGTCAATCGTTCGGCTCCACTGCTCCTGCACGACAACGCGCGACCTCATACTGCACTGCAGACGGTCTCCAAGCTACAAGAGTTGGGGTTGGAAGTTCTCCGTCATCCGCCGTACTCATCAGACCTTGCGCCGACAGACTTCTACTTTTTCCAGAATTTGGATAACTTCTTGGCGGGAAAAAAATTCAATACCCGAGAGGCAGTAAAAAATGCCTTTGAAGAATTTGTTGCCTCCCGTCCAGCTGATTTCTTCAAGAAAGGCATCAATAAGCTACCAATGCGTTGGCAAAGATGCATTGATTGCATGGGTGATTATTTTGATTAATAGAAATAAAAAATATATTAAAAAATTACGCTTCATTTATTTCGTGAAAAACGGCAATTTCATAGGTAAAGACCTAATATTATATGATTGACATAAGGAAAAGTAAGAAAAACATTGAAAGACTTATTTCCTGTTCCAATTTTGAAATAGCTTTTATTGTTCTGAATCATAGCACTAAAAAAGAGTTTCATTATGTTATCTTACACAAAAAAGGGGATATAAAAACAGATTTAACATTTCACAGTTTTTTTCCTGTTAAAATAATCGAAGTAAATTCTTAAATTTTATGTAACTTATGGTTATGTAATGTGTTTGTGTAAGTTTGGGACATTCTTTTTATTTGCATTTTTGTTTGTTAATTTATTACTTGCACGGAGATGAAGAAATACGAAACACTTTTTCGCTTTAAAATTGTCTTTAAAAAATCATTTTATTTTGTATGTGCCATGTAATTGTTGTCTATGAGTAAGTTTCCAGTTTTACACCGTCCTTATCTTTTCTGAATACGGATTTTCTTTTTCTTTATCTGGATATAGTTACTGTTACACTGTGTGGGATAATAAAGGGTAGAACCAATCCATGTTCACGATATCATTCTGACTTTGCCCTAATTGTATCCAGTAAATTTAATATACAAATGACAATCGAAATGATAAAACTGAAGGACTTAAAAACATCTAAGATTTATCCAAATAAACAAATTTTATAAATTAACAAGCATCTTACTTAAGGACCAGTGTTTCAGAACCATTATTGAATTGCCTCATGTAAGGCCGGCCCTTGACAATCATTAAATTGCACAAAATAACGAATTGTGCAATGTTTTTGACTGTTTAGAGTTAGTGTTGAAGATTGTGCAATGATTGAACAAAAGTTTAATTTTTATTGCACCATTTTATTTTATATTTTTATGTGTGTATATTTTTGCCTTGCCCAGGTTTATTGCGTGATAATATTGATCGTTTGATCTGAAGGGGTAGTTCAATTATATTGCGCCATAAAAATATTGTGCAAAGTTATTCCTTTAAGTCTAGGGCGGGCTTAATGATGGTTTGTTTACCTTACGTATACTTAGACTTGATAGGTTAGGTTATAGGTTGTTTCTCAATACCATAGAAAGAAAATAGCAATTATTACGTCATACTTGGATTGCTATAAGATTTTCAACGAAAAATATGAAAATATAAAATAAAGTTTATGAGGTAAAATAAATTAAAGAATGTGTGTAGGACTTTTTTGTTAATTAAATTAGTTATACCCCGTGGTGATTCTGGGTAAATGCAAGCCAAAATAAATTTGCAAAGGAGTCATGTACTTTAATGGTTTAAGAATATAGTTGAATTGATTAAAATGTTAAGTTGTTGTTAAATGGGTCATGGTTGCTTATATTTATATATATAGGATTATTCTGGTTTTCCTAAGTTCGTTGTATGGTCATCCATAACACAAGCTCTGCTCACTTTGGATCCATGCAGTTGGTGTGTTTGTCTGGGGACGTATAATTATTATTGTTTGATATATTGGCAACGGAAAAAGAATGGGCATATAAATAGTTTATTTGTAGCCAATATAAATATTATTAAATAAAAATAGTAAAGTATTATATTCTTATAACTATATATGTAGCCCAGTCACCAAAAAACATCAGAAATGATCACGCAGTTGCCGATTTTTTGGGATGTTCTTTGGGTTATCTACCTTGTGCTGAGAAACCAACGCGACTTCTGTATGTGAAATATTTATGTTTAATTTTATATAAAAAATACTACTCTCATATAGAATAACATATTCAAACTAAAAAAAAGTACAAAGGTACTTAAATAATACTTTGAAAATGAGTCGTTACTACCAAAACATTGGTTTGAATTCTTGAAACTCCCAGAGATCCCTGAATGAACCTTTCAGTTCCACAAGTACTTAGATATAAATAATTTTCCACTAAACTAGACTTACAAAAAGAAGATGCCTCAACAAAAAAAGAAAAATACTTCGTTATTCTTGCCCCGTTAACAAAACCCTATTTCCTGTTCCTTATATTTTACTATCCTAATACAACATAACACAATACATTAAAAGTACCAAGATATGAAATAAAACGATCACCTAAATTATAAGGTTAGACAAAATTGTATTTTACACAAAATATAAAGAAGATCATTTTAATCATATTTCATATTTGTTCAATAACCTGTTGCCACCCTCTAGTTCGTGACGTGATTCCGTTGCTGTAGAAATTTTGAGACATCTGATTATAAAACTGCGACAAGTAGTTAGACAGTCCTCTCTTGACGGTAACTTTAGGTGTGCTACCCACATATTGAATCCGGCACATTCACATTTTTTTAAAGATACGCTCGCTCCGTACATATTCGGCAGTTCGGCACATTTGGCTCCGTTTTGCCAAAACCTGAATTTTAGGTAGCGACCATAACATGAAATGAAATGAATTGAAATATTTATTTTCTCAACATTGACAATTACTTGTTCTTATTGACGTCAAATAAAACATGATTCTACCACCAGTTCGAAAAAACCTTCGTGAAGAAGAACTGGCAAGAAACTTCACGGGTATATTTTTTTCAAAATAAATTTACAGAGTCTCTTTATGTCTATACAAAATTATTATTTTCTGCATATGTTAGCTCGGCAAGTCTCCCTCCCCCCAAGTATCCAAACGACGAACACCCTGAAACAGTCTGGTTTAATCAAGATAATAGACAACAGCCTTCCTATTGCTCAATTCCCGTCGTATTATCTTAATTACTTGCTTGGGTCTCATCAGTAATCGATGGTTTTACCTGGCAGCAAGGGCTAATAATAAATGCTGCCCATCCAAACACACAATACCAGCTAGCTACTGCCTATTCCGGGTTGGCAACAACCTGTGATGCTTGGCTGCCCTTTGATCATGATCTTTTTCGCACGTTCTTCCGTTCGATCCACTTTTCATCACCATTTCTCGATCTTTTAAAATATGGTAAAGTTTCATGACGTATTAACAGACAAATGAATAGATCCTTCATTAAATTTCTTTATGGATTAAACTGTCTTGTGGTACTATTATTGATTAGCTGCTTATGTCGTTGCTACTAATACGATTTTGGTCTACTTTTTCAAAAGTCGCGTCGACTTTATCCGTAACAGTCCTGAGCGGCATATTTGAACCCAATTTTTTCATATATAAAAATGTCCATAAATGTCGCATACTTCTTCGCTGCTTTTGCTGCATTTTGAAGTAAAATTTCAGTACGTATCGAATTTGTATCAGATGTATCGGAAAAATGACTGGAAACAGTTATTATTTTTTAACGTTACCTTTTTTATAGTATCAGTATTAGACAAAACAAAAAATACAACCAAAGAGTAAATATCATATGGAAATAATTTTTCCCGACCTATTATAACACATTTGTTGTGTGTCCTTCAGCACCACACCCCGAGGCTTTACTTTGTATGATTAACTCATTCCAAACAGTCATTATAAATACTTTTTAGTAAAACAATTAATTGGTCTATATGTTCTCACCAGTTTATTCTTGCATTTTGAGCTATATGACTAAAATAATGTATAATTACAGAGTAAAATCAGCAATATCTATTTTGTCCAATGTTAACATACCTTTACTGTGAAAGTATGCAAGTCTTCTTACTTCCAAATCCGTAAATTAATTCCCTACTCTCAGCTCCTCAACGCGCGTTAGGGTAATTGTACCGTTTATATCTCTATCCATATCATAAATTTTACGTGCATTTCATTAATTCTCTCATAGTTCACTATCTGTCTATCCATTACCAATCCTGATTTTCAGTTGCGACGGCTTCAGACCCATCGCATCGACGGGCACCATGTTAATAAATAGAATTTCAAATTTAATGAATGTCTTTAAGACTGTCTTTTGTCTATGTTTTTTTCCATTTTGTGTCATACTTAACTCTTGACTCCCATTACGTATCTATGTGTCGGAAGACACCAAAAATCTAAATAGCATCAAAACATTATCGGGTGTTCGACGTTTGGATACTTGGGGAAGGGAGACTTGCCGAGCTAACAGATGGAGATAAGAATCATTTTGTATAGACATACAGAGACTCTATTTTGAAAAAAATATACCAGTGAAGTTTTTTGCCAATTCTTCTTCACGAAGGTTTTTTCTAACTGGTGGTAGAGTCATGTTTCATTTGAAGTCAATAAGAACAAGTAATTGTCAATGTTGAGAAATAAATATTTCATTTCATTTCATCAGTAAACGAATCATTTTCCTTCCATATTTCTCGCACCCTTATATCAATAAGACTTACCAATCCTAGCCTTCAGCTCCGACGGCTTCAGCCCCAACTCCTCAGCAAGCGGCGGCGCCGGAGGCACAGGTGGCGCGGGCGGCGGCGGCGGCGGTGGAGGCGCCTCGTCGCCTGAACTACCGCCAGAGGACACCCCGCTGGAGTTAGAGGCTTGGGTCACAATGGCATCTTCACAGAGGGAGGTCCTACGGGAACCAGCAGCTGAGGATATTCGGCTTGCCTGGTGAAGATTAGTAAAATTTAAAATATTTACACAAAAAAAATCCAAGGGCATAATTATGCAAATTATATGTCACATAAGCCAAAGCGGCCAAAACACAGGCTGGACTAGCTCGCTGGATCATAGTAGAACTGATATATTTTAATGTTAGTTTGGCATTGTATTGTATGCTAAGGAAACTTAGATTCGTATCAGTTTCAAGTTTTTTTTATTCAAAAAACTATTTATATCATAAATGATATCAGTAACTAAACATAATTCATGAAAAATTCAGCACAATCCACACCACGAAACATGTTATTTATTTATTTAACTAACTTTTGAAACGAAAATTTGTGAACAATTCTTATAAATCAGTAGTACATTATGGTACAGGCGTGCCATGTTGGTCATGAAACTCGAGGCGGTATTATAAAATGTGTAATAATAGAGAAAAATACAGTTATATATTGTTACCTATTAACTTTTGATAATAACCACATAACGAAAACTTTAACAAATATTTGTTGAAAATGGCGCTTTTGATTCTTCCACGCGCCGTGCTAAAGTTGAGCCATTGCAAACGTGCGAACTAAGTCATAAAATATTTTTATTAGATCTCTCGCACACACTTGTAGGCATATCGGAACTCTCGCTCGCACTTCTAGTGTTGTGTGTAACAACAAAGAAAGGATTTGTCGTAATGTTTTATGACTCAGTTCGCAAGTTTGTAATGGCTCAACTATAGCAATAATCACGCAGTTTTTTTAACTATTTATTTAACGACTGGGATCTAACCAATATATTTCAAGGCTGGATTCTAGCTGGACCCAGACGTTGAAGTAGTTGCAGAGCGTATCGTGTAGGAGCTCTATAAGGGGAGAGCTATTTGTATGAATGATAATGGCCTAATCAACTTTCTTGGGTAATATTGCAGTTTATATCTTTATAATTTGATAAGTTTATTAAAAGTTTAAAGTGAATCAATTCTGTTCTTAAAGTGGAATCTCTTACTACATTATTTACGAAGCAAAATGCTATAACAATATCCTTTTAAAGTTAGCTAACTCGGCACTCCCTTTGTCCACTAAACACAACTTTGTCTACAAAAACGTTAATTATCTCGCATACAGTAATAAGTATGGTCCTTTTTCTTAATTTTAGTTGATTTTATTTTATAAGAATTCCAAGAGAAATAAGCTGCACCATGTACCATTCTGACTATAATATGAAGCTTCTTACTCATTTTATGTGTACATAAATTTTTGAATAAGAAATGAAATAAAAGTTATTAAAGTACATTAGTCCCCATCTATAGGTTGTGTGAAAAAAAGCTTGACGATTCAAATGCAAATATTTATTTCTCAACATTGACAATTACTTGTTTTTATTGACGTCAAATAAAACATGGCTCTATCACCAGTTTGAAAAAAACTTTCGTGAAGAAGAACTGGCAAAAAACTTCACGGGTATAATTTTTTCAAATAAATACAAAATCTGCATCTGTTAGCTTGGCACCAAACGACGAACACCCTCAAACGGCACCTGTTCACGAGTTAACACGGGATCCAGCCATCGCCCTCCTCAACCGTATTAGAGGGAAGTGAGCGACTCGTCACCCGACACTACCAGAAAACAGCATATTTGTTTTAATTGAAATCAAATTATAATTGAAATGACATTGTCGAGACCGTATTGGTCTCGGGCTACATCTGTTACAAACCTTTCGTGTGAAAAAATGTAAGCTACGATAGCGATTCAAACTACACTATATTTATCTAAAAATCCAAATTCCGGAGTCCGGAACACTGTTTTGTTTCTGAGCCCCTATGCAGAGTGGCCGGGACATTGACATCCACAACATCATTTAGGACTCTCCTGTCGTTATCCTTCGGGATGTCCGAATAAACCCTATGTAATTTTCCGCGACTTTTCACAGTTTTCAAGTTATGAATTTTTTTCTGAATATCCGAGAATTTTCGACCTGACCAACTTAAAAATTTCTTTCATAAAATAAATATTTCTCACAACCACAGCACATTATCTAGCCCAAATTAAGTATCATTAAAAATATCATCTTAGTGAAAATCAGTTGTGGATACTCTAGTATCCACAACTGATTTTTATCGTCATCTATAACGGATAAACAAACTTAAGAAACTTCTAAACACACATAGATATTTTTTTTAATACATATATATTAGAAATAAACTTAAATAAACGTACATACACATCCATGACTAGAAAGCAAATATATTAAATATCTGCCCCTACCAGTATTCGAATCCGGGACCTTTGGCATGGAAGGCAAGGCTACTTACTTCCACACCAAACAGGCCGTCATAAAAGTAGACTTTTTCGAAATGTATTTCAACTTCATAACTGTGATAAAATGTAAGTCCACCCAACCAACGCCAATGTTCCGACCAGCCGGTACATTTATAGTATCTATGTATTTATGTCTCAATACTCACAAAGTTATGTGCCTTATGCGAGAGCGCGGCGAGCTTGGTGGCGATGCTAGATTTCGGGTTCGGTTCCGGAGCTGACACTTCTTCGTACGCTTTGCTGGAGGCACTGAGAATAGACAAACAATAAAATTATTACTAATTTAAATATCCGTATTCGTTATTCATTTATTTTCCATAGTCGAATAAAGACGATTTTGCGTACATAAATAAAATCAAAACCCTGGAGAATATGGATAACTGAACAATAAACTATGCCTTGTAAACTATAGAACATCGGCCTTTAAAAGGGTTTAAAGGAAAACCCTTTTAAAGGTTAAAGGGTTGGAGGAAAAATAACCTCTCGGCAGTCTTTTGTAAAATTTGTTTTTATAAAATATTTAGGGTAGAAGGTATACAATTAGACGACGACCTAAAAGAATAGTGCATGCTAATAAAATGCCGCAACCAAGCCGTTTAGGTTGTGTGTATATTGTTAGCCACAAATATGTAAATGTAATTACTATGAATTTACTAAATTCCCTCCCTAACAATAGCATTGGTTACCAAGAAACTGTAATAAATACCTAAACAAATTTGTGCTGTTGTTTGTAACTGGTTTAATTTAAATGTGGAAATAAATAAATATAATTAACTTACTTATCGTTAACGTTTTCCTTGGTGGTGTAGTCGACGACCAGCGCGGCGCTGCCCGGCCGGCTGTGGCTGCCGGAGTCTCTGGAGTTACTCCTGTAAGCGAAATGCTCGATTTCTTAGAGGCTTTTGAGACTTAAAGGAACATGTACAATAAGGATAAATAATTATGAATAGCGATTTAAAAACAAGGTTAATTTTTTAGTTTAGTTTTATTGTCATGTTTAGTGTGATTTTAAACAAATAGGTACAATTGTTCGTCCTTGGGGAACACCGCAAATTACTTTTAGTTTGTATTTCGTGCTTTTAAATGTTGTGATATCGGTTATAGTTTGAAACGCTACAGTGTTTGAAATCCTGTCACATCTTAGTTCCAATATTTAAAAGAATATAAAGATATTGTAAATGATGTCTAAACTTTATTAATTATAAGTAGGTAATATTTTGGCATAATAAAATATTAAGAAGTCAATATCACCTCCTTCTATGCTCCTGCGGCAGATAGATATCCTCGTAATGATGACCGTCATTGCGACGCGTGACGTCAGCGTTGCTGTCACTGTCATTCACTTCTGTGCCTGTGGGCTCAGATCCATGCACTTCTGCTTTCACTGAGAAAATATGGAGTAAATTAAGAGTTTGTTTTCTATCAGGTAACTTGTCTTTACTTGCCTGTCTGATTAGATAGTCTGATTAAAATATGTTGAGTAAGTATTTTTATATAAAATAATGTGATTCACCACAGTGTAACCATTCATGACACATAAAGGTTAATGCGAGTTTCTTTTCTCGTTTTTTTTTATTCCAGATAAATCTTTCTTAAAGTTTCAGATAACTAAGTTTTTTTCAACTTGTTCAAAAGTTTCTTTACTGATTTATTAATGCTTCTTGATTTAAATTTAATTGTAACAGTAGGTGATTCACTATCCTCACCCAACCATTAGATTCCTCCTAGTTACATGCGGTGATCAAAAGCACATACCTTGTCTTGTACAATTAATTTATTCATCTGGCAATTAATAAGTTTACCTATTCAATATAAATGTACTAACATTAGTATTGTAACATTGATGTTAGGAGATTCAATATAATCACAAGTGGTAGTAGCTCTGAATAAACGTAGGATTTCATTTTATGATTACCTAGAAAAATCTAGGCAAAACACTCGCTCATAATAGGAGCTTCTTGGCCCCAGAAACCTCATCTTGTTCATTTATATCTCATACCAATTACTTAAGATCTTCACTATCATAACTGGTAGAAGTTCTGCCTTTTACGCTAGATTTCATTTTATTACCATCTTCACTTACCCGAACAAAAGGAGCTAAATGACTCTCAGTAGCCCCGTTCAAATTCAAAACAAACAAGTCTAGATACCACTGGTACAACGTCTTCATTATTATCTCTTCAATTACTGGGCTTCATGGTCATCAAAGCCATCTTCCTCATAAGCGTAATTACCTCTGCCTGTTGAAAACAGATTTATTTTGGTTTCCATCTTTACACTTACCAGTAACAGTAGGAGCTTCTTGTCCCTCAGCGGGCCCCCTCGGTCCCGGGGACCTCGTGTGAAACAAGTCTCGGACCCGCTGGTAAAGTGCCGCGGGTGCGCCTGTGTGGTTGCTGTGCAGGAACCAGCCGCTGCCCGTCGTTGCTTCTTCAGAGGCTGAACATGCTGCGTGACATTGAAATGTTAATAATTGGACACTAAATCACTAAATCAAATATAAGTTTATGTTCTAAACAATTTAAAAAATGTATCCCCTTTAACAAACAATTGGCAAACGTGTATAATGTGATTTTATTGTCCAACGCATATTGAACTATATACATTTCTACAAAGCTGCGATGCTAATTGAGCTTTACATATTTTGTAAAGCAATAATAATTCTTTTTAATAGTACAATCTATCTTCAAAATTATTAAATTGCTCAAACCATTTATTATGGAATGGTAACCAATTAAAAATGGTAAACAGATCACATAATATGCCAAATTACTTAATTCGATTACAGTATTACAAGCAGTTATATGAACATCACACCAACGTAATAGTTAACAAATGGTTCATGTTTTAGATAACTATTCGCAACCACTGATTTAATTAGTTATGTAAAAACCGCTAACACAAGAACATTACATACTCGTATCTGGATAATATAACATTTGATTTTATCTCAGTAGATTACCACACCTCGCAAATGAGCTTTTAATTGTTCAAAGCTCAAAATAGTAAAATGATTTGAATATTTGAATATTTCCGGCTTCTGAAAAATGTTTTTTACAGCTTTGTATGCAAAATTATTATTTTTAATAATTCGTAATTTATACACGATCCATATGACCCCAAAAACCACTGAACCAAAGAAACATCCCTTATATCACAGACACTAGAACTCTTTAACTAGAACACAATCAACGTTAAATAACAAAGACACACCATATAAGTTAAACAGCATCACACGCCTCCGAACTGTCCATCCTCCATAAGGAGGATATGCGTTGCTAATCACACTCATCTTTATTCCCTCACAACTGATTCACAATAAAGAGAACTGTAATTAGCGTTCCGACTAATCCTAACACGTGCTCTCGCCTCGGCGGCTGGAACGCAAATGATCAATGTAGCGCTACTAGTTACCTAAAGTCAGACTTCCTGGATTTGACTTCCGGTCGTTTCGCACCCATTATTAGATGCGCTGGTATACTGTTTTACGCCTTCGACAATGTGATTCATAATCACTAGTCAGTCAGGTGTTATGTTTGCAGCTTATTGTTATTCGATAATTATTTTTGCAATTTTTGTTACGTGCTCTGTTGTTTTTACAGAGATTGCTAAGTTTTGCATGTTTTATTTGAAATTAAATTGAGAGCAAAAAGATTGGGTAAGAGGAAAAAATTATGTGCCAATTGGAGTAGTAACATGAGTAATTTATAGCATTGTATTGTTACATGTTAAGTACTACAGAACAAGTGCTAATAGTCATCTCCTACTTTTCATTATTATTTTTCGTCTGTTTATTATCGCTTTAACTTTGTACATGTAGAAATGTTGTAATGAAAACTGGTAAAGGTCATGGACTGAATTACTTAATTGTTGGAGATATTTTTCTCACAATAAAGAGTAAAACTGAATATACTGATAACGAAAAGCTAGTTAATGATGATGTCCACGAGCCTTGCTTATTATTTAAAGCAGTTTATGTAATTGGCTGACTGACTATATTCTGTTTTTCTCTGTTGCTGGCAACATGTGTATTATAGAATAGAATTCGTTTACGCTGTTAAAATACAACCTGTCGTGCCCTTGTAGAATATAGCCTAGCTCATTTTTATAGTCTTACTGCAACTCTATTTTCTTCAAGCCTACCTGAACTTTCCTCCCCCTCGCTATGCTGAGTTCCACTAGCAGACGCATTTCTCTGCATCGGGTTGACATACAACCCATCTGCCGGGCCCGAGCGTCCGGACGTGACTGACGATAAAGATGGTACGGAGCCTCGACGTTCACTGGTTGAAGATCTTCTCTCTCGCTCTGGCGCGTGAAGGTAGAAGGGAGAGCGAGGACTTGTTGCGTTGATGCAGTTTGGTAGAGCACACTGAAATTTTTTAGAAGAGATTTGCTAAATAAAAAAAGAAAAGATATGAAAGCGTTTATGTTATTTTTGGAGTCGAATCTATCAAATCCTTTTGCCGAAAAAATAAATAAACGAAGCCACTTTAAGAGAGTCCATCACCAGGCTTCTCAGCCCTTCTAACTTCTACTTTAGTATAAATCATCCAAATTTGTTGGAAGTTGGGAAGTAGGCTAACGGCAGTAAGCAAAACTATGCCATTGTTTTTTTTTATTAAATAAGTAATCTCTTATCTCTTAACTCTACTTACCCTTGCATCTCCCGGAGAACAGGCGCAGGCGTGCACAGCCTTGTAAGAAGATAGTTGTTTGCTGTCCGCCGCCCCAGCCGCCACAAGCACGTTGAGACACTGAGAGTCACAAATAAGGGGTTGAAGCCAATTTACAAAGTAAATCAAAACATAATTAACATAAGAATATAGACTGTAAAATAAGAAAATGCAGGCTGGCTGACTCTTTAACTCGTCCTCCAATCCAACACTTTAGAAAGCTTATATTTTCCATGTAAATTTTCTTTAAAGGATAAAGTGGGTAAAGCGCAATGAGAGGGAAAAATGTAATATAGTAATTACGCGTAGTGATGCTATGCGGCTTAAAACTTGCAAATCTACAACTTACACAGAAAATCACACCAGCTGTATGTCCGCAATGTTAACTGAGCTTGTTTTATGGATATCCATACAGCGAACTGAGGGGGAACCCAGAAAAAATATACATATATGAACATAGCGAGCTATGACAGAGCTATGATACAGGGCTTCTACCACTCACAACTGACACCACTTCAATATAGACAGTTTTAAAAATATCTTGTTGTAACTTGACTAGCTAACGATTTGTAAACAATTGAACTATGATAACTTGAAATAGCTATTTTTGTTAATGAATATTAGTTGATCTAAAAAATTTGTTCGGTCGTTCAGTTGTAACGATATAGCTTCATAAGCAAATAAAAAATTGGATAGGTTGGCTTGAGTCCCTGGTCTGCGATTACGTTAGGATAACTGATAGCTTTTGTCATGACCACTACTTATATTACCTTTTACGTCTAATAAAAGTCATAATATTTATTAATAAATAATTTATACATTCTTCATCTTGCAGTTTTTATCTACTAATGGAAGCTGACTTGGATGGATGACTATCAACAACGTGGTGGGAAGGACTTCCAGAACTTCTTTAAAAAGGTATTAAAAAAGTATCTTGCTAATATGAAATTATTAAACAATATATATTCGCTGAGTGGGTTCGATGGTGGGCAATCGATTTACGTTACGCAGGATATCAAATAATATAATTTATATAATTATTTGTTTACATTAGAAACACTATTAAACGTGTCATTAGAAACTCAGGCGCACACGCACAACTTTCACCTTCAGTTTTTAAAAGGTGATAGCTACACTAAGAGGGAAGAAAGCTGGAAGAAAAAAAGACGCATCCAGGGACCGTTTGTGTTAACTATAGGAGTGCGCTCCAGTATATATTTTGGTAAGTCTAATTTATACTTTATCTATACTGTATCTTAGTCTATATTTGCTAAGCAATCTGTCATTATTTAAAAATATGTAAAGTATACGTTTGGTAATATTTTTTTCCGAAAGAATGCGGTGCTTTGAGAAAACGATTTGAATATTTTCGATTTCTGTGCTGTATTTAATTTTAAATAAATTATTAAAGAATTTATTAGGACGACGTCATGGAGCAGTTATCTTTTTAAAAAAAGCATTAAAAAGTTTATTATTATATGAATATAATCATGAATAATAAATCCCCAGACAAATACGCCAACTGTATGGCCCCAAAGTTGGCAGATCTAGTGTTATGGATGACCATACAGTGAACTGGGAGGAACCCAGAATAAACATTTATGTTCATCACCCAAATGTAGTCAGGATCAGAGAGTTTCTTTCATCTTCAAGACAAATACTGCTAGAAATAAATATGTTTTTAATAATTCACAGTTATGACGTTTATGCAATGATTTTAAATTGTAAACAAAGAAAATAAATAAATACTTTCTCTCATCTTTAACTTAAGGTGCCTCTAAGTATACATAATGCTTAGCGATTTCATATTTTATTTATACTAAGTCTAAATCTATATTTGCTAAGCAGTTAAGAGCGCTTTAAATAACAGTTTCACGTTTCTGTCGCTGTTCAATCTTTAATTTACATTTATTACAATTAGCATTGTCAAAAGGTAAATATTTTTATCAACAAACGCCGTTTTTCTGCCATTTTGAGGCTGGATCTGTGTAGGATTACAACGATTATCTTTCTGATCCATCAACTGGAAATTACACAAACCTAAATTCATTCTCCGTCAACAATATTTAACAACAATAAAACTTATGACATGTGCCCCATGACATTGACCGTAAAGCGTGACTGTACATTTTGATACTTTACGCTATAAATCTTTTATTGAACTACGATTGAATAGAGTGATGCGATACTCCATTGTTGAATTTTCCACAGGTTTGGCCGTTGCAAGAGTATTAAAATTAGTTTTGCAACGGTTCGATGTATTGTCAATAAACGGAACTAAACGGTCTGTACCACTATGCTTTTGCACTTATAAATAAGGTCAATGACTTTTCATAGATACACTGTTTTCATTTGTCACAACTCATATTTAATCATTTATAAGTGCTGTTGTATTTCAAAATTTTTTGCAAGCTTTATTTGTAGAATCATGGCAAAAATCTTGAATAAAAATAGTTAGAATTTATTTACGGATAATTGGATTTGCTTTTATGCTCTATCTCCTCTGTTGGGGAGTTATTATGAACACGTGAATGTAACAGGTCTATTCTACAGGTAGCTATTCGCTCTACTATTGCAGGTCCAGAACTTTATGTTTTAGGAAAAATAAAGGTCTTTCTTTTCTCTTTTTAAAGTAGCCACATTTTCCACACTTTTGTAAGAAAGAAAACTTAACTGTTTGCATAATTATTTTTTAAAGAGTTTTACACGCATAATGTACAATTTTTTAGAGGTAATTATGAAATAGTGGATTATTTTGTAAAGTGAGTGCCTTTTTTGGACTACGGCACACTACGATGAATAGACCAAAAATCTAGTGAGGCGAGTCTTTGTGGACTACTCACTAGGTGTACCTAGTCTTTACAGGCTCCGAACGTCCGAATGCAAACGTAGGTGCCGAACTGTTACTTATATTACATTCAGCAAAATGCTACACCGCAGAAAACAATTACCATCTATGTCAGCTAAAGAAATTACATTCCAACATACTTTTCCAAAGAAAACAAGAACATTATCCCGTCAATCCGAAAGGAAATCAAACAAGCAAGAAACAAGTAAATAACTTAATTACGCGCACGCACACATGTGCACGCGCACACATAGACAGACGTCGCCGAAATATTCTCACCGTGCATCAGAGTGTAACGCAGTGAAACTAGGGTTGTCAAAATTACTGTTACAAATTGTATGCTACTATGTGTGTTGTATACAAAATGTAGGTAAAAACCTTATTGCGAACAAGACTTGTGTACAGGGGTTTCCATTTCTATTTCGGGGTTGATATTTATTCTTATATTTATTTATTTATTCTTGATTTTTGTTTTCTAAATTTTAAGCAATAGTCTTACATACTTTATGAATTTTGAATTGTGTACATATAACGGTTCAAGAGGCACTTTCAGAAAAGCACTTCCTGCATATGTTTTAGTGAGCGTGGCTACTACATACTCCGAAGGTCAATAAAAACATCTCAAGCGCTCTCTCAAACCGTTATTACAAAAAAAAACGTATTGAAGCTAAAACTCGTGAAAGGGACTGCTATCTATTAAACAAAAAAGTGTTTCTCGACTACAGCGCCTTTACATGTTTTATAGAATATTTCTAATAACAATAAATTAACACAATCAACGGGTTACAAATTCATGCTTGAAAAACTTTGTGTTTCCCGTATCCATCCAGATATTTAGACAATTCTTCAACGTTTATTTAGAAGATATCACTATCTATTATTTAGTAGATATCAAGTACTAACGAGACCGTTGTATGTAAATGTCCCTGCTGCAAAAGGCGATAATTTATTATTCTTTTTAACTGTTGCCAGCCCTAAGTTGTCGGACGCTTTCCACACATTGTATAAGTTTGCTTCTGCTTGACCATGCCTAGGGTCCATAGAGCCTATTATAGTTAAGTACCGTTACACACAAGTAATGAAAGGTGTAGATTTCGCAGATTAACCTTTTTGTTTGGTAGTGATAGAGTGGTGTGATGAATTAGTGTCGATTTTTGTCTTGTATTATTCAATGTTTATGACCTAATATATTTTTTCCTCGCAATGCAAAATGCTGATTATTCTAATATCGTAGGTCCTGCACCTACGTATGAACTAGTATCAAATACATTTTCGGTTAAAAAGATAATCTGATTATGAATGGTTAGCTGTTTTTAACTGAAATTAATTCAGTCCTGGTAATTATGAAAGCAATAAATAAACGATGACAACGTTCCTTAAGAAACCTTTAAACTACGTATAAATGTATATGTAGTTAGCCCAGTAGCTTCAGTAGTGGTAGCCCTACCTCATATGACGGAGGTCCCAGGGTCGAGTCCTGGTCTGGGCATCCATTTGTGCGAAGAACAAAGATGTTTGTTTTTAGGTTTGTTTTCGGGTTATATATTTATTTATGTATGTTTATTCCTGACCGCTGTATTATTATTATTTCGCTCGCTACAAACATAATATATATCGACTTAAGCATCCTTGAATAAAAACTTTCTACCCTTTTATAATATCAAATATTTTACCTAATCATTTCTTTTCTGAATTAACCGTAATGATTGAAATGAAATCAGATTCTATAACTACCAGAAATCGACACATACGTAATTATTTTACAGATACACAGTTTCACTAATTTCACTTTCATTTCATCCAAACTATTCGCAATTTATGCTCGTAGTTTGTCTCTGAAATAGATAATCTTTACGAGTAATCGATGTGAAAGTAATTTTTAAGACTTTTGCCAATTGTCGGATATAGTCGGTTAGTAATGTATTATTATATTTACAGGTCTAGGAATATACGATTATCACGACGAGTCATGATGTTCTCTCAAACTATCAGTCCGCCCCCATTGTCATTCTCCGTTGTTTGTAATTGTAATCTATATGTATTTTAATTTTGTAACTGGTTCGGCAATAGTGTATAATTATTATTATTATTATCTGCAAAGCATATTTCGTGTTTTTTAAAGAGCACCACAAGAGATTAAAGGAAGATTAAAACTATATTTTGCCGATATTTTAATATCATAGCTCTGTATAGCCTAATAGCAAAAACGTCTTAAAGAGAGCTTTTGGTGGCGCAGTCGGTAATACATTAATATTACCGACGATTTCATGATTTATTATATTGAACAAAACATTTTGAATTACATTACTCTAAGCTGCCAGACGCTGTCAACTTTCTGTGTTGATTCATAACGCTACGCTCGCAAATTGAGATGAATGAAAATAAAGTTATTATTATTATTTTTATTATAACTTTTCCACGACTCTAAGGTGAAGGTAGGTCTCAGTCTCGTGTGACCTCGGTGTATGTAAAGGCACTGAAACGTCGAGGTAAATGTAAAATTATAATTAAACGCGATAAAAGCCGGTTTAAAAGTGTTTTATTGACTTAGCTTCGTACTAGATGTGATTTCCGGGGCGCGTTCTTGTGACTTATAATCAAACCAATGAGTTCATTTTCACTTCGTCTCTTAATTCGGTGAAATGAAATGAAATAACGAAATGAAATAAAATTTTTATTTCTCAAATTGACAATTACTTGTTCTTATTGACGTCAAATAAAACATGACTCTACCACCAGTTCGGAAAAACCTTCGTGAAGAAGAACTGGCAAGAAATTTCACGGGTATATTTTTTTTAAAATAAATTTAGAGAGTCTCTTTATGTCTATAAAAAATTGTTCAAACTTGCATCCGTTAGCTCGGCAAGTCTACCTCCCCCCAAGTATCCAAACGACGAACACCCTCAAACGGCACCCGTTCAGGAGTTAACGCGGGATCCAGCCATCGCCCTCCTCAACCATGTTAGAGGGAAGTGAGCGACCCGTCACCCAACGCTACCATAAGAAGACGTACTTGAGTGACAATGACGCTTTAGATATTCATCGCGACGAAGAACTCAACGAGCAAACAGACACATTACACATATGTTTTGTTACAAATACTAGTAAAATCCTGTTAATGAGGGGATTATACCCAAGGGCTTTTATCATCCAAATAATCGGATAGTTTATAATATGCTTCAGCACGCAACTTTTGCTTTCTTTGAATTTTTCAATAGGAAGACCTTGGATATCCTCAGGAACCTTATTATACAAGGGTATACATTGACCCATGAATGAGTTAGTGACTTTATGAAGCCTACTATTGTGAGCCTACGAAGTGTTAACATGACTGAAGAAGTTTTAATGAAAGGCCTACCTAAGCTAGTCGTTGATCAGCTTGCGCGACATCAATCTACTGTAAATTTTTTGTACTTGTGAAATACAATGACGTTGTGGACACCATTAACCAAATATACCTTCTATTTTCATTATTCTGTTTCAGCCAGAAATCTACCACTATTGAACAAACGCCTCCTTTATATAGCACCCGATTTAACAGGATGCGCATCCATTGTTTTTCACCCACATTGACCAGATCCTTAGTCCGTCCTGTGGCTTTCATTACATTTACACATAAATATCTAACTAACCTCCAAATGATGATTCTCAGCGGCATCATTAATGGGGCTCTTCCCGTGTCTGTCAAGGTGCAGTCTAGCACCATGGCGTAACAACCATCGGACAGTTGACAGATGTCCTCTTGAGGCTGCAAAGTGGAGTGGTGTGGCGCCGTCTCCGTCGCGGGCGTTGGGGTCTACCCCACGTTCAATTACCTAGAAAGAAGGATGTTTTGAGTGTGATGTACGTAAAATGTTACAATATAAATACCTGCTTTATATAGACTATAAAATTAAACGCAATGATTGACGTAGTAACTCGCTGAACACTTATGTAAGCCACTACAGGCCTCATCAGGGAATCAATTTCGCTACTCCAGATTTGAAAAAAATGTTTACTTTTCATTACTTCTAAGTAATTTATCTAACACTAATTTTAAAAAAATTATCGGCCCAGTAGTTTCAGAGTCTATCGAATATAAATAAACAAGCTAACGAACGATAATAGTAAAAATAGGTTTTGACGATACGATAAAATAATTAATATTAAACAGAATATACCTACCAATTAAACAAATCCTCACGCAAAAGCTAATATTATCAATTTTTACCGCACAAATTTTGGTTTCAACCAAGATTCGAACTGGCTTAGGTTATAGGGGAAGTGTTACAATAAAATTAAACGTAGTCTGCGATCTGCTTATGAATACTTGATGACTACGACGCACTTTGAAGTTATATTATTATTTTTTTTAAATCTTAATCAGTTTTTAGATTGTATATGATGTACTTTTAGTTATAACATCTGTTAAACGGCTAATTCGGAAAAGCTCGTCATCGGTGCCGTGACTAAGAATATGAAATTCATCATAAACGCATTAAAAAAATATAAAATGCACAATTTCATAAAATAACAATTCAATCATAACAATAAAGTTTATTACTCTTCAATAAACCCTCGTAAGAAAGTCATAATAAATCAATCATTTTACGAACTATCAATAATGCTTATGTATGGAATATCAGAACATTCATCACATCCTTTGGTAACTATTGTTAATATGTCTGCAATAAACATGTGTGTACAAATTTTCTAAAAATAAATACGTATGATCAATTATCCGTAAACAAAATTTTTTGTTAGGTTTGATTAGAGAAATGCTAAAAAACTCATGCTTACTAATTTGAGCAATTAATTCGCATATTAAGAGTACAGTACATTTGAGACCAATATTACCACCGAATCGATTGAGCAAGTAGGAAAGGTCAGTTAAAATTAGAAATATCACCCGAAAAAATTGACCACAAGAAAAGAATACCTAAATCATAACAGGCCCCAGATGCACAGTCAGTGGATCGCGCCAAGCCGTGATTGACCAATAATTCAATCAGATAATCACCAATCAGTAAATCGTGTCATAGTTTTAATTAATACAAATAAACCAGTGTAGTACTATCATCGAACCCATTCACACTTGATGACTTTATTTGCTCAACACGATAACATTTGTATACCTATAATGTCATTAAAAAAACTTTGATTTTAATTGTTGACAGCAGAGTGTCCTCGGGAAGAATGTGTTCTCATGGAACAAAAATAAATGCACGCAGACGCGACAAACTGTCCAAATATGCCTATCAATCCGGTCAAATAGAAATTTCAATTTCCAAAATTTGCATAAATCTGAAACATGATACATACATTTAGGATATTGAATTTATTTATTCAAACCATTTAAACCAATTTTGACTGATAATATTCAAATGCAAGAATGAGAAAAGATCTACAACTTATCTCCCGTTAACGTCATAAAAAAACTTATATCATTGAAGTATTCAATAATTCATACCAGTGAACATAATAATCTGATATTTTCCTTCAGCCACAATTTGCTTTACAAACCAGTTTGCGATTACAAAAGATAGTGTTCAAGACTCGAGAAGGTATTTATACAGCTTGGAGAAGCTCCCAGATATAATATTTTAATTTTCAAATCCTGTCTCATTGTAGTTAGAGAGTTTATTTAATCTAGGGTTGAAAAAGAATGTTTGGGTTTTAATAATAAAAAGTATAATTAGTATGAGCATAAATAGTAATATTTTATTTTATTTTTAAAAGAACTTGGTACATTTATGCTTACATTATTGTACCAAGTTCTTTTAAACGCTTAGATGCTGCATTCTTAGATAAATTATTCCTAAGCGTTCCTTGAATGCATCAAACATTATGCGTAACAGACCGATTCCATGACCTTTTGCAAGTTATAAATACATATTATAAAACAATAATTTTCCTAGCAGCAAACACGATGCTTTTCTGCAATAATCATAATATAATAACAAAGCGTCATATCTGCGCATAAAAAGGTTTTAGTGTATGAATTTTATCAAACATTAACGAACGTAGCTGACGCAAAAAAAAAATCGCTACGGATTAAAATGTATAAAAAAACATTGAATTTCGCGTGTTACACTTATAAAATGGTGATCTAACTGATGAAAAGCCACTCCTTGGCTTTTACTTGTACCTACTTCAAGAAGTACCTACTATAACTGTACCTCAGCACACGTGAAGGTATATTATCAAGACTATTCAATAACGCCCTGTTGGGGCCAGCGCTTTGCACAGACTAATTAAGCAAGTGGCAATTGCCTCTAACTGGTTCAACAAAAAATCTACGAGATGTCGTCTCTATAGCACGTCTACGAGCTTACTTGACAAACCTCAACTACGATAACTGATTTGGCAACACAATACGTGTCATTCAATATATTTGCCAGCACCTAAGCTGTATACAGGGCGGCCAGAAAAGTGACGTCCAAAATATTTTTTAGATGCTTCGTGTTGAGAGGTATCTGAATCACCCCTATGTATGTTACATTATTGACAAATTTTTAATAAGTTATTAAGTAGTACTTATTAAAAGTTTGTCAATAAGGTTTTTTATTTATTTATTTTTCTTAACGGTAAACATAAAAGAAGAGGAACTGGGACGGATAATTTTCGATTACGAGATTTGTGTAACAAAACAACTATGGATTAATCGATTAGATACAGAGATCAGACATACTCGATTTGGAGTAGGATTGTAGAAATTAAAACAAATACAAAACTTTTAAAAAGGCACGACATGACAAGTTATATGCTTTGCAAACAAATATTTGTATAAAATGTAAAAATATCAAATTATTGTTAATTTACTTGAAGATAATTGCGTGAAGCATCTTTTACTTCTTCGATACTTCTACTTACTTACGTACTTACTTACGATTACTTCTACGATCTTTAACTTGAAACACTAAAGACGTTACTCAATTAGTAACGTAATCAATAAATCTAAAGTACGTATTATATAAAGTACACAGTCTTAGACTCAGCTCATAATTTTTCCCAAAACTGAATTTATAGCAAACTTGCTTTTTTAAAAACCACATCTCTTAATTTTCAAAAACAAAAACTACATATTATATTCGAAAGATCGTTCCTAATTTGAAATCGACGCTCGACTGAGACCGAGAAACAAAATGAAGGAAAAGAACGAAGAGTTCCAATTTTGAATTTCGCAGTCATGGCATGCAAAAACACTGGCCATCTACAATTGAGTGAAGGAAAAGTTATCCATATGTTACACTTTCCTTTCCTTGACGTTTTGTTTCCCATAATGAGTGATTGAATGGAAAATTTACGCTCGCGCGCTGCTAATGGTGATTTAAGTATAGTGATAATCTATTTCAATAGCTTCCTATGATGGTGTGATTATAGATAGGTATATTACAATGTATCAATTGTTTATAAATATTGTTCGTATAAGTTAGTTGACTTTTCTTGTGTATATTTGGACGGTTGTTGCTAAAATAAGCTTCGTTCACTGAATTTTATATTATTTAAAATAAAAAGTAAATTATTTTACTGGCCTAATTCAAGAAGCCATACTTATTATTTGTTTTTTTTGTTCTTTTTCGTTGACTTACTTTTAAGTTTATGACAACTATTGTTTATAAGTAGCAGTATGAAAGTAAGACTTCGAAATTCAAGCTTTAATATACATTGATTTCCTTTGTTCTTATGTTTAAGTCAATTTTATCGTTTAATTATTTCATATAGACATTGTATTATTTACTTAATTTGGAGCAGGAGCTGTCCACCAAGAAACATGTTTCCTAATTTCGAAGGCACTGATCACACTTGCCTTTTTAATCCAGTTTGCAATAAACTTATATAGCAAGTATTGTATAAATATTTCTTTTCACTCACCATCCACTTGACACAATCCAGGCAGCCGGTTTGCGCGGCCGCATGTATAGGCATCATGCCATCCCTGGCCCTGGCGTCCAGTCTTCCGCCAGCTTCTAGAACCAAGTACTTCAGCACCGCCAGGTGTCCTTCCTGGGCGGCGAGGTAGACCGGCGTCACGTCGTTGTCCATGGCCGTGTTGGCGCTGTAAAAAATAAATAATGAGTCAGTGAGTGAGTGAGTGAGTAATTAAGTAAATCATGATAAATATGTTGAAGACAGATAGTAGGTAAAAATAGTTGGGGGCTAGATTTTGCTTAATTTTATGTGTCGTTTGTTTAAAACGACAAAAGCTTGAATTTTTTATGACATTTAGTACGTGTATAGGTATGTTGTGTAAATTGTAGAAGGCATTGAGGTAGAACTCGAAAGATCTTTGGCATTATATTCAAATATTTATTTTCGAACCTATATTATTATTATACGCAATGTATAAAAGCATAGCTTTCTTCGCATTTAATAATTCATATTGTATGATATAAAGTACATAATAAATCCCCAGACAATCACACCAACTGTATGGCCCCAAAGTAAACAGAGCTTGTGTTATGTTAGCGAACTGGGGGGAACCCAGAATAAACATATCAGCAATATAAATATCAACAACCATAACCCGAGAACAAACATTTATGTTCATCACACAAACAAATGGTTAGCGTGCCGAAGAGCCGAACTAAACGGTTCGATAGCTCATTTTTGGTTCGTGTTGCCAAAGAGTGGAACGATTTGCCTGCGTCTGTTTTTCCAGACAAATATAACCCTGGAGCTTTCAAGTGTAGAGTGAATAGGTATCTCTTGGACAGGCGTGTATGATCCTCGTCTTCATCGTCACTTTCCATCAGGTGAGATGGAAGACAAACGTCTGCTAATTATTAATAAAAAAAAGGTGAGATGGAAGACAAACGCCTGCTAATTATTAATATAAAAAAAACTCGAACCGAAACTCGAAACTCCGAATGAGGCAGGGCTACTTACCACTACACTACTCGGTCGTCATTTAATATTTATCACACAATTATATTATTTACATAGTTTCACCTACGTATCTATCAAAAATGTATTTAACCAAAAATATCATTTTGAAATTTAATCATGCTAATAAACTTTAAAAAATTAATAGTCATATTACATTATTAACAAAATATGTCTTAAAAATACAACTACAATCACCATGAACTTAAAACATCAAAGGTAACTTCTCACGATCTAAAATTGTTCGTCCAAAAACACAAAAATGTTAGGCCTCTTTTACACCAATCTAAATCTAACAGAATGTAGGTCTAGTGGACAGAGTTCTCACTAACTACAATACAGTAAAGTTGTAAAAATTATATAATAAAATAACCTATTACATCACTTTAATGCAGTGGAATTGTGCTTAGGCTGTATGCATCGTGAGCTTAAAATGATTATTTGAAAAAGTTGGAGTTGTCTGTTTCTTTCGGGACTTGTGACTAAACAATTTTTGCAATAAACACGTCCTTAAAAAACTTAGCATTTATTCTTGGCTTTTGATATACACATGTAAACCAAACCGTATCTCACAAGTATAAAACCTCCGACTCTAATGTAAATAATCGACGTTTAAGCGATGTATTGGGCCTGTACATATAATTTATTTTAAAGTGGAATTATGAGGAAAGCAAATAGTGTTTGTTTCTTATAATAATTGTAATATTATAAAATCTATATGTAATAAAATGAAATGAAATGAAATATTTATTTCTAAACTTTGACAATTACTTGTTCTTATTGATGTCAAATAAAACATGACTCTAACACCTGTTCGGAAAAACCTTCGTGAAGAGGAACTGGCACGAAACTTCACGGGTATATTTTTTTCAAAATAAATTTATAGTGTCTCTTTATCTCTATATAAAATTATTCTTTTCTGCATCTGTTAGCTCGTCAAGTCTCCCTCCCCCCAAGTATCCAAACGACGAACACCCTCAAACGGCACCCGTTCACGAGTTAACGCGGGGTCCAGCCATCGCCCTCCTCAACCATATTAGAGGGAAGTGCGTGACCCGTCACCCGACGCTACCATAAGAAGACGTACTTTAGTGACAATGACGCTTTAGAACTCTACGAGCAAACAGACACATTACACATGTTTTGTTACAAATACTAGTAAAATCCTGTTAATGAGTGGATTATACCCAAGGGCTTTTATCATCCAAATTAACGGATAATTTATAATATGCTTTAGTTTTACTTCTGCTTTATAGTTTCTTTGAATTTGTCAATAGGAAGACCTTGGCTATCCTCAGAAACATTGATTGACCCGTGAATGAGTTAGTGACATTATGAAGCCTACTATTATACATTATTATTATTATTATTACTATTATTTACATACATTACATTTTCTAAAATATATTGTGAATGGAAAGTAAGAATATTTATTTCTTTAAATTTACTTCTAAGTGTCACCCTTGGACCGAGCTGATAGATTGCGCGAACAGCCCTTTTTTGCAGAATAAATATAGTATCGATGTCGGCAGCACTCCCCCTAACAAAATGCCATATGTTATGAGGCTGTGGAAGTGGCTGAAATAGACTAAACGAGCAGTTATTTCATTTGAAATTTGTCAGTGTTCATTTTTTTAACAGTATATGCGGCAGAGCCAAGCCTTTTCGCTAAACCATCAACATGCGGTCCTCACTGGAGTTTGGCGTCTAAGTTTATGCCCAGAAATACAGTTGAGTTTACAGAAGTCAGTTCCTGGCTCTTAACTACAATGTGTTTACCTGTTTGACATTTAGCAATGTAAACTTAACACATTTCATTTTTTTTTTCATTGAGGAGCAAATTATTAGCTGAGGATCACTTCTCTGTGTTGGACATGCATTGTTTTACTGCTCGATAGTCAGTTTCTTGTCTTTTGATTTTAAATAAGAAGGAAGTATCGTCAGCAAACAATATGACCCCGCACTGATTCTTAACGACCGATGGCAGATCTTTGATATATACTAAAAATAGGAAAGGACCAAGAACTGAGCCCTAGGGCACACCCATTGTCACTGCCGATCCTGATGATTTTTCTCCATTTATTGCAACTGTCTGTTGTCTGTTAGAAATATATGATTTAGTCAAGGTAAGCGCTATGTTTTTTATGCCGTAATAGTGCAGTTTCATGAGTAGATTAGTATGATCCACACAGTCGAACGCCTTGGACAAGTCACAACAAAAACACCAGTAGCATCACACGACTCCTCCCAGGCGCTGAATACGTGTTTTATGAGCTCAACACCGGCAACGGTTGTTGAGCGATCCCGCGTGCAACCAAATTACTTTAAATTCATTAAACTATTACCATAAAAATGAGAAAGTAATTGATTTAAAATATTTTTTTTACAAATCTTACTGAGCGTTGGTAGTATAGATAGGTTTAAAATGATTAGAGTCAGACATACTACCTGCTTTGAATATGGGAATGACCTTACTCAATTTCATTAAATCAGACAATACACCATTATCAACACAGTCATTAAATATACTGGCTAAGTGCGGGGCTATACCATCAATGACAGATTGAATAATTTTAACAGAAATTCCATCTAAATCGGCAGTCTTTTTTACTTTAATGCTTTTAAATGCATTTAAAACTTGTGGAACAGTAACATGTTTAAAGTTGACATCAATTTCGCATGTATTTACATTTTCCATTAGCAGTGACTGTGCAAGAGTGGAACATGAATTAGTACTCGGAGTAGTTGACACAGGGATGGCAGTAAAAAAATGGTCAAATGCTTGGGCAACTTCTCTGTCAGTTGACAACAATTTATCATTAATTTTTAAATTATATTTGGTGTGAGGGTCTTTTGCTTTCCCATTTCCTGATTAATTATATTCCATGCAGATTTTAAAATGTTAGTACAATATTTAATTTTATTATTAATGTAATTACTAGAATTACTAAATTAATAGAATTACTATATTAGAATTATTTTTTAAATATTCAAAAAATGTCTTTTTATGATTATAATATAATAGTGGTATGAAGATAATTTTGTAAAGACATAAAGAGACATTGTAAATGTCTTGAAATAATTATACCTGTTAAGATTCTGGTCAGTCACTAATGTTTTTTCTGAACTGGTGGTAGAGTTATGCTGTATTTAACATCAATAAGAATAAGAAGTTTTCAAAATTTCAGGACAAGAAAGTGACATTTGTATACTTACAATCATTAAAATAAATGGTAGGCAGGTACTTAGCTATCGGTATCTTAAAAATCCAAAGAAGACCTTATATCAATAAATGTAATACCTATTTGACATAATACATACAAAATGCATATTTAAAGATTAACAAACTGTTGATTATGTTATACTTTGTGTCGCTTTAAAATAATTATTACCCTCTATTTGGACACCGCCTTAGAATAAAGTTTATTACGATCGTTACAAAATTGAGATAATACAATTTGTGCATTTCGATAGCAATGGCCCTACGAAACGATTTCTTTAAGTTAGCTTTTCGTAATAGAAATCAGTTATGTCATCATAAATTGAATTTATTTGTTTTTAGCTAATACTCTTTTTAAAAAGGTTACAAAGATATATTGTGAATGCGAAAGTTCATTTGGTTTATTTAGGGTATAGTGTAAAGTATGTTGTAAGCTTTGAATAATGTAAAATAGTGGTATATCGGTAAAGTTCTTACATAACGTGCCTGAAAAATGGCTCTAGTATTACCACATATAAGATACATTTACTCACACAAACTGAGTTAGGTATATTATATTGCTCCAAAGATCCAAAACATGGGCCTCGGAGTTCCGAATTTCGTTTCGTTTATTTTCATTTCGGTTCGCGTGGTGACTGAATTATTGGAAAAGTAAAATCAGGCGACCGGGAACAAGATTTTTAAGTTCCAAGCTTCTATTTTACTTTTATCGAAGTTTGTATATTTTCACGCCGTTCCCAACCGATCATCTAGTAATGTTTTCCGTTTTTTGTCAAGGATACAGAAAAGGACTTTGGGTACCTATTGGCCAATAAAAATAATTTTAAAAACCTCACATCCACCAGAGTACTGAAATATTTGGCTAAGTGGTTCATAGCCGTAATACAAACAAACGGGTAGCATCCGGTACGAAAGTGTTTTCGGGGTTTAAGGATGTTTCTTACAAAGCGAACCGGTTTTAGTTTGTAACCGGTAAAGACATGAAGATAAAGTTATTCGTTTGGGCCGGGCATTACATAATGGACCACTTTATACACTTTTCTCTAATCCCAACTTTGCGTTTACTTACTTTTCCAATTGTAAGGGTCAATCGAGTAATTCTTTAGTAAAAAACGAATAATATAATTATTCATTATATTTACACACTTATTCAATATTTACAAATTAGTATATAAAGTAATACCTATGTTAAATGTAATGTTGTCAGTGGACAGAAATTATTGTATAATTGTTATTTACAGTAATTGTCGGTAACATATTAGTGAAACTAATTTTCTCATTTAATCATGATCCATTTTTGAACAATCTCAATATATTAAATCTGGGATAATTATTTTTTTAAATGTTGTCTTCTGGGAAAAGCGGAGGAATGGTTTAGTTTTAAAACAAAGCTAGCAACTATTTATTGCTATTATGACAAGGACTTACACAAAACGAGGAGCAAAAATCTGTGCCAGAAAAAATGGTACTAATTGTTCTCTCAACTCATGTTTTAATACATTGTTAATACGAGTAGGTAGGTGCATCATGTATCCACATAACCTATTTTAAAATGTGCCTCATAATGTTTTTGCTTTGTAAATAATTTGACTTCTACCTTTGTCTGTACTGACAAATCAGTTGATTTTGTTGGATTTTTCAACAATGGCCTCAGCTCATCACATGATGCACCTACCTACTCGAGGTAGGTGCATCATGTATCCACATAACCTATTTTAAAATGTGCCTCATAATGTTTTTGCTTTGTAAATAATTTGACTTCTACCTTTGTCTGTACTGACAAATCAGTTGATTTTGTTGGATTTTTCAACAATGGCCTCAGCTCATCACAGTTCTAATACCAATCGTTTAGACAACCGAAATCGTTTTATAAATTCTTCATATTCCAATTAAAGGGGGTCCGATTGTTTCCGTGTTAAACGTCTTTTTTGTCGCCGTGTTGTATTTATTTTATTATAATTTTCCAAGAATTCAAAAAGGATTAATTCGTCAGACATCTACGGTAAAAAATTGCTCTAGAAATAACTTTTTCACATTAACACATAAGAAACACTAAATATTCAACTGAAATACCTTAAATTACGTATATTTTCAATCATTTTTTTAAAGATAAACCAAAACGATTCACTTCACGCCAAGACAGTAGCAACTTTTTTTGAATCGCTTACTTTGACATTTAAGTCATCCAATATAGGTTGAAATATCACCTCATGCTACGAAAAATGAACGAACTAAAACAGTTTGCGATTCAATGGCCGACTTGATTTGGCGTCAACCTAAACTGGATCGTTTTAATGACGTCGTGGTATAAAATAGCAAAGCAGTTTATTTTAGGTCGTCAATTGAATCGCAATAATAGTTCATATATATATTATAGTTCAATAGGCCTTCAGGTATTCTTTTTATGAGGATTTATTTGGTATAATTTAATCCGATTTAGTCCGAATTTAGTCCGATATTGCAAGCTTGCACAGCATCGAAATATCGGACGCGCGAAATAAAAATCGAAAATCGTGGTAAGAATCCCGTAAATTCATTAAATTATAGTGAAGATAACCGCGACAGTTTAAAACAGTTATGGTATATTTGGTGTTTATTTCTATTTCACTTTTTTCTCTTAACTCATGTACGTTTTTATATTAGACCATCTATTTGTGTTATAAATAATTTAATTTAATTTGGGTTAGATCTATTTATTACTGGTAGTATATATTGAATTATTGGCAATTATTACAAACATTGTGAACTTATGAAGTGATGTTTTGTGAATGCAGTAGTACTGAGTGGGTTTTAATATTAATAATACATCTATTGAACATTTATATTTGTAACGTGTCAGGAAATTTAAGATACTTATAACGGCCTGTTTGGTGTGGAGGTAAGTACCCTTGCCTTCCATGCCAGAGGTCCCGGGTTTGAATCCTAGTAGAGGCATATATTTTATTATATTTGCTTTCCAGTCATGGATGTTTATTTAAGTTTATTTCTAATATTTACATATGAAAAAAAAATCTATTGGTGCTTATATTTTTCTTAAGTTTATTTATCCGTTATCTAGTATCCATAACACAAGTTCTTAATGGGCTAGATAATTTGCTGTGATTGTTAGAAATATTTATAACTTAGTAAAATATACTTTCTTGTTACATAGGTCACTAACCTGTAATATAAGAAATTTCGAATACGCCTAAGTACCATATAGAAACTGGATGCGTGCGCACTTCGTGTAAATCAAGTTAACGATCTCATATTTGAAGTCATCAAGATCTACGTAACAGCTATTGTATTTTAACGAATTTCCAATAAATATATGTAACTTTTACTATACTATGTTTTCGTATAAAATCCTAAGTAAAACGTACATTTATAGTTTCTTATCTTAGGTTGAAATCTATAAACAGTGCTCAAGATTTATCTCAGCTACCAGCAGTAATCGTAGCACGGCGTGCCAAGACAAGAATTATATCACAGATTATATCACAATTCGGCCGATATAACCGATGTAATCGCATTAAGTAGTTCATTTTTATATCACGTCAAGACAACCTAAGTCAGAGCAAGAGATTTAGTCGGTTTCTCGCATAGTCGGCCCGTGCGACTACTTAATTTCATTTTAAGACTGGTCGATTTCTTGTATTGTTCCACTTGAGTCTTAAGTCGCCCGTGCTAGGTCTGGCCTAACGTGTTTATGTTATTCTTTCACAGTGCTTGTTTTGTTAATTAGAATTAAATTATTGACAGGTCAAGCCGAATTCGGCCGTTCATCTAGTTCGCTTGAGTAAATAAATAGCGACTTTGTTACAAACTGTATAATGATGAAAATCACTTTTGCAAATATTTTGACAAGATTGGTGTAATTTGTTTCCAGAATATGAATTCTACGTAATATAAAACAAAGTCACTTTTTCATTGACCAACTAGCTGAGATAAGTCTGTTCTAAGCGCGCTTTATAGATTTCTACCTTATAGTTCTCGCATATAAGAACTTACTTGTTACTTCGGAGTAATGTAGGTTTATAACATGAAATAATTTTTTTTAATAATTTCAGTGGGTCAAAGCTTTACCCATGACATATAAACTAACTTCTATACATATACGTAAGCAGGTAGGTATATTTAAGTTTTGACATTCCGCAAACGGTTTTTGTTGCGTCATTAATTTTACATTGCATTATGTTCACAAATTTTTCTAGGTTCACAAAAAAGCCATAAAGGAAAATGTTTGTGTTTTATAATAAAACGAAAACGGATATTACATTTATTATACCTACAACACTTGACTCCGCCATCGATCGCCGAACTTATCCGGCAAGCCGACCGCATAATACATAACAGGGAAACCAAATTATCTGTTAACTGGCAAAAACTGGAACTTAAGCATAAGTTACATGACATTGAGTCCAACTCCATTTACGCATAGAACGCAACGCCACTCTTTACTAAACATACAAGTTGGCCGGTCTGTAAGATGACTTAACAATTTTAATACTCTCAAAACCAGCTCAAGGTGAACTTAGCAAAGCGAAATACGGTCTTATATCTTTTGACTTAAGGTCCAAAGAAAGATAAAGGCGTTGAGAGTATTGACGATCAACTAGCGCTTTTCACTTTTGTTTCGTTTTCACTTGTCATACGCCAAGCTGGTTATACTGTCGCTGGATTATGATCTGTGATGTCACAGAGTATAGAATTGTTTAAGTATGACAAAATTGTAAAGTGTGAAAGAGGCTAAAAATGAATTGGATAAAATTACAAGATCTATTTTGGTCGATAATTTCATACTGAGAAAGCTTTAGGATTTGATTGTGGCTTTTACAGTTTTAAGTTTCGAATCGCCATGATATGAATTGAGCTAGCTGGGTCCGTATTGGTAAAAAAAGATAATGGCAAAGATTTTCAAGTAAAAACAAAAAATATCTTGGAAGAACGTACCAACTGCCTTTTTTGGTTTAATTTTCACCATTTAAGATACAAATATTTTGATATATTTAAATTCCTTGTTCTTGTTGAGGCTAAATAAAAGAAGACTCTACCACCAGTTCACATGACGAAGAACTGGCAAGAATCTTCATAGAAAACAAACGAACGCTTGCCAATTACTATGAAATAAGAATAACTCAATTCCCATGTTGATCTTTATATCAGTATATACTTCTAGTAGTTATATATACTTTCCTAAGGAAATAAGTAAGACGAAATCAAACGAATACTACTGTTGGTATATGTTTCCTGAGCGCACCGGCCGGATTTTCTCACACTTCTTCAGTGCAGGTGCCGCCTCTAGGCAGGTCAGATAACTTATAATAATAAAAATATATTTGACTATGTAAAAATACTAATATTTTGAATAACATATTCATACAAGGGAACGTAATTAAAATTACGATGGTAGAAAACTTCAGAAAACTTTTCATTTCATTTCATATTAATTAAATTCTAACTTATCTATTTAT
This sequence comes from Marasmarcha lunaedactyla, assembly GCA_923062675.1. Taxonomy (NCBI): domain Eukaryota; kingdom Metazoa; phylum Arthropoda; class Insecta; order Lepidoptera; family Pterophoridae; genus Marasmarcha; species Marasmarcha lunaedactyla. Next base: position 4,186,368 of record OV281354.1, read on the forward strand.
TTATAAACTTATCGTTTTAAACGTGACCTCAATAGTAAGAATAAAAGTTCTTTAATCCATAATTCGCTTAAATGTCCATAAATTATTTTTATTTTTATTTCATAATTTATGTACCTACACACAGAAAATCACAATAACATAAATGATACAGCTTATTTCTAATAGAAATTTCTACCAGCAGACCTATTACTGGAAAACTACTACACATATATATATATATATATATATACATATATACATATATATATATATACATATATATATATATATATATACATGTCTATAAATATACTAAACATAGAGTAAACATTGTATAAGTATATAAAAAAACCCATATAAATCATTCAAATACTTATATACATGCATACATTTATACACGAATTATAAATATATCAATATTCTACGTAATACCTGTACATTTATTTTGGACAGCAACACAACATTTTATGATTGTGATCGATAGTGTTGTTTTACTCTATTGGTACTGCCATTTATTTAAAAAACACAATAGTTTTGATAGATAGTATTTTTTACAGGCAATATCAGAAAAAAGTTACAAACAGAAACCTATTGACAGGTTCCGGCGTTTTGTAATTATTTTTAAAACTTAACAAGATCTAGGAATATTTATGTAGTTACGAAATATCTAACATAATATTGAAAACATTGTTACATCCAAACGGACGCGATCGATAAAATCAATCAAGTGTAAAAAGTAGGTAGGGCGAATAGCATGGCATAAGATTTATACCGATTATTCATAATCATATTATCTAACTAAATATTATAATATTACTAAGAAAACTCTATTTACCACTGAAAAATGTTAACGTTGAAAACATAGATAATACGAAAACCGCCGTAAAGTTCAAGAAAAATTATTATCTTCACTGGTTTCCATATTATGTAAAAGTTTTGTTATTTATTTATCTTGATACAAGTAAGTAAAAACCTTATACCTCTTGATAAAATACGTTAAAATTATAATCTAAAGTTCTCTTACCGTTCCCGGCCATTATAAGTCCCAGCTTTAGTTTTAGAAAAACGCTTCTGCTTTTTACTTTTCTTCCCAAAAAGCTTCCTTGTAACTCTATTATACGAGTTATTATTACTTGACAGTGTCATCTTGTCATAAATATGATTACCAAAACTTTCTCTAAACAATCTTTTTTACAAACATTTTTCAGTTTATAAATATAAGGATTTACAATTTCACTCTCGTCAAAACTCAGGTCGAAATAAAAAAAAACAAATCGTTTAAAGAAGAAATTCAAATTTAGAATCTCAAAATAAACAGGATAAGCTTTTAAAAATGTGAATCGAAAGTTTGAGTTTGGAACGCGGAGGCGCGCGCACTACGCGGGCTGTCATTGGTAACTGCTGAGCTTATGGCGGCAACATTTTCACGTGGAAATCATTAAGCGAAAGTGCTCCGGCTAAGGCTTTTGTACACGTTTTTCATAATCGAAGACAGTTTATTGACTCGCCATTCGTGTGTCTAGTTAAATGACCGGGAATTTCTTTTGTTTACGACCCGTTTGTTAAAAAAAGTAAATAAAAAAGTAATTTTATTTGTAATATACTAGGCTATCTCACAAATAGATCCACATTTAGTTGACACACTGACCGACTGATCTTGTGTATGAAAATTCTGTTATTAAAAATAATATACAGTTGCATTAAGGGTACAATAAATAAAAAATTTAATTGTTTTACGGCATTAACGTACATGAAATATAAGTCTGTTTTGTTCAGAACTGATAATGAAACATTAATAGGTTCCGTGTATATAAAACGAACTTTGACTTTAGTTGATAGTAATAATAAAAGAGAAATTGTTATCATCTTTGACCTGTGGAATTAAATTTAACAATTTATAAGAAGAAATAAAAATATTAATAAATAAAAAATATAAATAAATATTATTTCTTTAGACAATTAAGCGACGGTTAAAAGGTTTTCAAATCAAAACATTCTTGATAAGATTTCCCTTTGTAAAAACTAAATTAATGAACACTATATCCAATTAAAACCTAACCAAAGATGATGACTAATTAATTAAACATTCCCAACAAAAAAAAAAACAATAGGGCTCCGCAGAACAGAGCTGGAAATGAAATGAAGTATTAATTTTTCTCAACATTGACAATTACTTGTTCTTATTGATGTCAAATAAAACATGACTCTACCACTAGTTCGGAAAACCTTCGTGAAGAAGAACTGGCAAGAAACTTCACGGGTATATTTTTTTCAAAATAAATTTACAGAGTCTCTTCATGTCTATACAAAATTATTCATATCTGCATTTGTTAGCTCGGTAAGTCAGTCTTTCTCCCCCCAAGTATCCAAATGACGAACACCCTCAAACGGCACCCGTTAACGCGGGATCCAGCCATCGCCCTCCTCAACCATGGTTTACAAAGAACCAGGAACGATGCCTGAACGAACCACAGCAGAGTGTATCTAGGCATAAAACAGTTATGATGCCTAGTCTAATTCTTTCCGAATGCTTTTAATTCCCAATATAACTCAAATTAAAAGACATCTCTCATGAGAACCTGGAAATAGCCGTAAAACAAACGAGCAAATTCTTTTCTTTTCATTATCAAGGTCGGCAACACCTAACCAATTCAATCGAAAAAAAAACATAGAGAGATTCCATACAATGTCAACATTATTTACAACCCGACCAATTTATCTGTTCAGTAACGCGTCACGCTGCAATCTACGCGTATATGAAGTTTGACATTCAGTCACGTAACGAATGTTTTAGTTCCAATTTTTGCTACTGCACAGATATGTTGGTGGCACTGGAAGTACCGTAGTTTCCCCGCGCCTTTTTAAATTTTCCCACCGTTTCTATCCCTATAGATGGCGGTTGAAAAAATATTCATTGTAAAATGGCCCGCAAAAAGATGTTGATGTTAAAGAGACGCTGAGTGAACGAAATTGATATTGGTATTTTAAATTACATGTTTTTTTTTTTGATTTTAATCACTTTTTGATGGATGTATTCATTACATTGCCATAATATGGACAATTTTCTTTGTATCGTGCGACCTAAACGTGGGCAACATTTTTAAAAGAAAAAAAATGGTTTTTGAGTGACTAAGTACTAGTTCTGTTGAAAACTTATGTTATTTAAACAAACATGATTGCTCATTTATATCTACCTACTCATAGCTGACAACACCGACTTCTGAAGACTAAAGTTCAAGATGTCATGTAGTTTTATTACGATTTCAGCAAACAGAGCAATTGGCATTCACCGTAGAGGGCAATTGGCATTCACACTATAAACTTTTTAAAGTCACATTGCATGTGAACGTCAACTATCCGAAGTGTTCCATGTTCTTAAATATAACAAGTGTAAGGGAGATTTACATGACTTAAAGTGAAATAACAATTACGCGAAATAAAATACTCGTATAATATTTCGTTGGAAAATGAATATATGGTATGAAATTTTAAAACTTAATAATAAATCGGCTATAAATTACTTTCTATCTATTTCTTGTCCTGGAAATATATTGGGTCCTTGCTATTTATATGAATTTCATTACATATTAATGATTCTTCTGTCTTCACATATTTTGTTTATGTAAGTAAACTATTACGAACATATTATTCTTTTTGAAACTCTTTACTGAAAATAAACATAGCTGACAAAGGTGTCAAAATAAATCGACGTTCAAAAAGTCCATGTCTTAAAAGTATCTATACCGCCAGGACAGGGTATTGTTATAAAAAAGGTTTTAAGTTGTCAAAAGATGAAGGCATCGCAACACATTTACCTAAACATATTTCGAGGTCCAATAAGAAAGTTAACAAGCGACAGAAACTCTAGCAGTTTCTCGAATCGCAATACTACAGAAACTTCTCGAATACTCTCAAACTTTTGAAACAATATAAAGTTTGTCAAGCAAAAATATGAAACCCCAATGTAAGATATGAAAACCAATGAAACCCTATTGATTTACGGTCCAGGTTGCTTTGGATATCGATTAAACTCTTACATCGCGCTTACAACTTTTTTAATAGTGCAGATGTAACACAATTCGGGCCTATAACTTCTTGAAACGCAAAATTCCTGTTTCAAGAAAGCTATAAATGAGTATTATTAACATCGTACGACCGTATTGGGACAACAAATGTCTGAAATACATAATTGAGAACCTAAAGTCATGTAAAAACTAGTCGATGTTTATCTTAATATGTTCAAATTTTTTATCCAGGAATGATCGCAACTTAGTAGGGTACCTAATGGTCTAAAACACTTATAAATATTAAAATTCCCCATGTCTAAAAACCTAGTTCGGCGGGAGATTTTATATATAACACAACAATTTACTGCAATTTAGCACGTAACACAATATTGTGTGTATTATTAAGTGACGGGTCGCTTACTTCCCTACTTCCCCACGGTTGAGGAGGGCGATGGCTGGATCCCGCGTTAACTCGTGAACAGGTGCCGTTTGAGGGTGTTCGTCGTTTGGATACTTGGGGGGAGGGAGACTTGCCGAGCTAACAGATGCAGATAAGAATAATTTTGTATAGACATAAAGAGACTCTGTAAAATTTTGAGACAAAAATATACCCGTGAAGTTTCTTGCCAGTTCTTCTTCACGAAGGTTTTTGCGAACCGGTGGTAGAGTCAATAAGAACAAGTAAGTAAGTAAGTAAACATAAAAAATAAATATTTATAAAAAAAAATTCTATTTTCGTGGCATCCGCCATATTGCTTTAGCATATTATTATTATTGCGTTATTGCATTAGTTCCAGTGATTGCACCGGCTGTGCCTTCCCTTTGCCCGGAACACAACCACGTAAAAGTGGTTCTTATGGCGGTCACAATAGGGTGGACTGTAGTACTGCCCCCAGACGAGATCACAAAAGACACTTTAGTACCACCAATCATCAAGCACAATTTGCCTCTACCCTCAATACTAACATATATTTATATTTATAATTTTAAGTACAGAGCTCTAAAATTCTGATACCAATGATGTTAAGTAATTTCTTGCCTTCAAAGAATACCGCCAATTATAAAAATATACTTACGGTTTGTAATTCTTAACGTGCTTAGACACTAATGTCACATAGTGTGTTCGTGGGGTTGGTACGAAAATGTAAAAATACCCCTCCTCATACCAAATAGGGGACTTAGATAGATTCGCGTGTTTCTCGCGCGGAGATCTTTCTAATGGTTTAAGAATTATGAAAATTGGGTCCAAACTTTTGATTGTAAATATATTTTTTTTAATTCTCTTTATATTCATAGTATGGATAATTTAAAAACCTATAATTTTGTAAGTCATTATTTTTCTAACATCTCTATCAGATTGGTTTTTATATTATTTTTTGGATAATTTAATTTTTTTAAATTATTGAATCAAATATAAATTCCGGACTTCCAAGTATCTTATATTATTATAGTATTAACCCTTGGATTAATGATCGATACAAAGAGATGAAACCATACTACAAGAAATCAGTGAGACTTAGACATTGATTCCAAAACTATAGTTGAGCCATTACAAACGTGCGAACTAAGTCATAAAACATTACGCCAAAGGGATCTTTGTTGTTACACACAACACTAGAAGTGCAAGCGAGAGTTCCGATATGCCTATAAGTGTGAGCGAGAGATCTGATAAAAATGATTTATGACTCAGTTCGCACGTTTGTAATGGCTCAACTATAAAACAAACGGAACCACCACGAGTTTAAAGATTATACTACTTCCATTTCTTTATTTTCTCGATAACAGCTCCTGTGTAACCTTGTGCGAGCGTTTTTTTTACATTATGTATGCATTATTTTATAAAAATGTGATGTTTACACACGAACAAGGTTATATAATACCTAAGTCGGAGAAACTGATAGGGATGGAGCTATTGGATGGAGAGAGAGCATTATATCAAATTAAGAAATAGAAATAGTATAGAAGAACTTTAAAGCTTTTTGTCTCCCTCAAATAAACATATAAAAGTAACGATAAAGCCTAATATACTTATACACATATATTAAAAATACCCTTTAAAATATTTTATCCTTCACCGTAAAATATACTTACAAACGCTATGAAACATTTTGCATATATTCAATATAAAATTATCCTACACCCAAATTACTCCACATGGTGACCTACTCCTTCGAGTATTCTGTACTTGCAACTATTGCTTACAATAATTTTTATCACTCTAATAAACACAAACAATTACTTAGGGTGATGAAGCCATATTATAGATATAGTCTATCGTGACCACGAATTAACTAAAATATACGCGATAATATCCGGTAAAAAGTGTTTTACTTATACATTTTTATCGATTTTCACTATATGGTATTATCGGGAAAGTTGCTTAGATCTTAGGTCGGTGCCCATCTGGCCTTCTTCCGAACGGTATGTCATTCGGTATGTATATTTACTATCATTATCAGGTAATATTCGTTTGTTTTAGATCGATAAAGTCTCTGGACTAATCAAAATTTCTGCACACTTAAAAATGAATTCAATATTAAAGAAAGGAGGTGTAGGTTATCCAGAAATCTGGGCGAAATTAAGGCGTAAGTGGCAACGTGGATAAGTCGCTGCTGGCTCAATGTTAACGTCCCGGATTTGATCCCGGTGGCTACCATATGAACGTACCAATACGCTTTTACAACCTAAGAACATTAAACCGACTTCTCTAGGGTTAGCGATCTAATCTAGAATTGCCACGGAATCACCGAACCGGAACCACGCGAGACATCGTAAATATAATATACTGAGTGACTGATTTAATACGAATTATTTATGTATATATTTTTATACCTTAAATTATAATTATTGTAACTGTTCATTCGAGCGTTGTTTATTAATTTATAAATTTCAAATGATTGATGATAAATACAACTAAAACTTTGGATTACTGTCATGGTCAAGCGTCATCTAATGTCTTCTACAAACTATTGATTTAATTCATACCAAGAAAATTAACCTGAAATAAGTAGTTCTCATTATAAATGTAAACATATAAAATCTAGTTTTGCATAACATTCAGCAACAGTGCATTAATTATGCTGTACTTAATGAAAGCTTTTGTGGATGTTATTGTAAGCACGACCGTATGAAAGTACGGTGTCCATAGCGGCCCTGCATCCAACGAGGCTGGAGGCATGGTTAACCTTTCTAAACTCTAGCCTTTATCAAAAAATACCCCAAAACTATACAAATATGTGATAAATACCTTAAAAAACAGATACCTATACGTATACAACTCAAACAATGTGGTTTCTTTACTACAGCAATTTAACGCCAAACACATTTCTATCATAACTAACGCCATCTAGTTTCCCCAAACGACAACTCCACAAAATTTCCAATTTCAAACGTCAAAAGATTTCCATCAACGCCACTTTTATTAATTTCAAGAACGTGCGTGTACATAGATGATTAGCAAAAAGGTGTTTAGAACTATTCACGCTACACAACGGTAGCTGACTGGATACATTGGTTCCGTTCTAAAACGCAGTCTTGCTCGGCTGCATTTTTGTTCTTTTTTTAAATGCGTTTCTTAAGAAAAGCCATCTTGAGTCTATGGACCATGAATTGATTATAAGATTAGTTAATAATTATGAATGTTATCGATTGGTTATTAGAACAGTTAGGTTTGTGAAGTCATTGCACTGCTCTCGCCTTATTAGAATTTATATTCTTTATAATAGCTTTAAAGGAGACCATTTTGCGACTTTTCTGAGAAATAAGTTTCAATCTGAGTATTGAAATAGGTATCTAGATCTACCCACAGCTAAGGACTATTATTGCAAACTTAAAACTGCTCGAAATAGGCAGAAAGTGTCCAGAATTTATCTAAATAATGTTTTTACCATCTCATGATAATAATTTACTGTTTTTATCATACAAAATTGTGCTTCAAAACTTTGTTTATAAAAAGTTTTGATTATTTTTGAAATTTTTACTATACCTAAGCATCAGAGATGAAATAATTAAAGCAAGAACTCTGAATCCTGATGGCAACGCTTTAAAGGTAACAATTATTGGCAAACGTTTCATCCATTCCTTATAAAATATATTATTTAGATATCTAAAACAATACTATCACTTCAATCAACTAAGATTCAATTAAATAATACAATTCCTATGAGGCTTTTTGACGTGCACGTTTCTCATGGAAATTGACTCATTGGTCGTGAATTGGTATCACAGGCAACATGTTCAGCCGTTTCAGTTTGAAAGATAATAACATCAATACACATTCAGTGATGGAGGTCACAGTCAAGATGTAGTTATTTTATAAACATGCTAAACAGAAGAAAAGAAACGTACCTATTTTGTTTAAGAAAAAAAAATAGCTTACCTGATAGTACTGGCAGGAATAGTCTTAGAGTATTTGAGTCGTGTAGAGGACGAACGTAGAGGGCGTTCTCGTCTAGGACAGGTCGCCATTTTGTTTATCCGAAACCTTTTTAGTTCACTTTTTTATTCACAATTATATAACGAAAACTGCTTGATATGTATTTAGGGAAACACTTTTATTTTTCTGTGTTAATTTATGCTAATTCGCCACGGGCCATAAATTTTGAATAACTTTTCTTTCAAAAAGTTAAAAACTGTTAAAATAATTCAGTGTTAACATAATATGATCGTACTTGCTAGAGAATTATATAAATGGTTAACTTTTAATATAAAAATATTTAACAAAGTAATATAAATGTACTTTTATAGGATTAATTGAAAGGAACGACTCTTACTGCTAACCGCAAAAATAAAATGATCCTAACAGTAATAAATAGAGTCGATAAATAAGCCACAGATTTATCTCCCATCTAGTTTTTCCACCGATTGTCAGTAGTTTTAACTCTTGCTCGTATTTCAGACAAATAGCTGAAAGGAAATCAAGCCTACAATTATAAAATTTCACGCTAAAAAGAATCTCATTAGCTACAAATCAATCAAATATATACTCTATCTCAACAGCGTAAAGTTTGTTATCTAGTTACTTTCTTATCATTCATCATCTTATTCAGTTTGACAGCTAGATATATAAAATGGCCGTTTGATCCGAAAAAACAAAATTGACTAGCATACATCAGATGTATAGAAGAATTTTCCTTGCGTGTTTGCAGATGTCGAAGTTTTCATTATTTACGAGTTAAATTGAAAACTAAATTAAGAACTGTTGTATTTATTGATTTTAAGTTTTTTTAGTTTTCACGGCTCACTATTATTTTGTCCCTAGTTTCTTTAGTATGAAGCTGTTTCGAGTAAATATTTGTGTTAAATTATATGAATGTAATAATTATTTTATTGTTTGACATAAAAGTTGACTAAATAAATCAGAGTTACGTAAAAACGTGATGAAACTTGTGAAAAATTAATTTCTAATATTATATGAAAAAAATTTAGTAACAGATTAAGAAATAACAAGCAGTACCAGAGTGTACAAAAAGCCACATGATTTAAATTAGGCATTCATTTCAATGTTATAACAATCCTAAGAGAAGTTGTACTCACTTACTCCATGATTCAGTTTATTACACAGTAAGCTAAGGTATACATATACATAATTTGTAGAAAACTAAATGCATCGAATAATAACTAAATACATACAAACTATTTTCCCATACCAATTCTGTTTTATGAACTTGAACTTATTTAGTGTATTCTATGAATAATATGTCTGAAACAAAACAGACCTTTCTCCTACAAAAAGTGATTTCTAATCACATATTGACATGAATGGGCTATTAATAAATAAATCAATTTATGAATCTAATAAATGAAAAGCAATTACAATTACCTATGTTAGATCTAAATAATTTGTTAAGTGTTGACACTGTTTTCAAGTTGTTGAGAAATCCGCTTTATACCGTAATTTTATAATACACAGCTTATTTAGATTACTTTCATGTATAAATTAAAGTCTGTCTTTCACTGCTTATTAAAAAAAAACTTAAAACCGATGTTAGTGGTTTTTGTATATGTACTAAAGTAAGGTTTATTTAATAATAATAATAAATTTTAGTTATTGTGGCACCTTGGCCCACTTGTTAGTAATACACAATTTAAATCGTTTTTTGTGTGTTCTGTTTGTCCTTAGCAGAAAGAAAACACAAGATCGCCGGTAACGAAGGCAGAGTTACTATATCTATTACTACCATTATTACGAGATAAATCCAGTAAATCCAGGATTGTTAAGAATTTAAGAAGGAATGATTTTTAAGAATTTTTTATTTGTCATCTACGGGTCCATGCACAATTCACGTAAAGGCAGAACATAAACTAAATATTTAGGTCAATTCTGATTTTTTCTTAAGTTAGAAAGGAATGTTATTAGAAATTTTTAAATAAAGGGTTTTATACCAAGATTCAAAAAAGTACACAACTTATGATTCTAATCAAATTAAGAATTTTGTGGAGGAAACTAAAAATAAATACATAATACTAGTATATATTTCAAAATATTTTATTTACTCTAACAAACAATATTGTATTTAGAAGAATGATTTGCTTCATATTGTATTATTCGTTTTAGTTTATCGGGCATATCACGTTCATTTTAAATTAGACAATGTTCTAATTTGTCAATAAGTATAAGGACCTACACATCGAGTAACAACAGTTTTAATGAATCCGCATTGAGTACCATTCCTTTCCATCAATCCTTTGAAAAGTAAAAACAAAATAAAATATCACATTTACAAAAGCACGCGGGTAACACCACTGAATTCTCACAGATTTTCTTTCAGTCGAGCAAAAGAAAAAATCAGAAAACTTCACTAAAGCTACTGTCACTGTCAATCTGTTGTCAAACAATGTAACTTTGAGGTTATGTTTTAGAGGATGATAAGTTTGGTTGGGTCCGGCGCCGCAACAAGCATGCGCGGAGTTACATCTCACAAGACTGAATCTGAAGAGCACTACTGGTGGAACATTACATGGATTATCGGTCTGGGGTTGGTGAGAGGAGGAGCGGGCAGCGGAATTAGTCGTGTGTGACGAGATGGTACAGGGTATATAATGGAGGTACCTAATTTACATTGCGATTGCATTATTTTTATTTAAATTAATTTTTATTTTGGACTTTCATAAAATTATTATACTAACCTTATGAAGCTATAGTGAAACTTGCTTGTTTAATAACATACTAACTACTATAAATTTTTTGCATTAGGTATTTTTGATTATAATTTTGAAAAAGACCGATCACTTACGAAAGCAGTCTTTCTTTTATTTGCCCTGACAGATTTATTGATACCTCAATGTAAAACTTCTTATTGCGATTCTATATACCTCTGGATTTTCATTACTGAGTGATCTTAAGCTGCATAGCATCGAGCAGGGGTTTTCAAAATGGGAATCCCTAGGGGTTCGCCATTCAACGATAGGAGAATTTGCGACAAAATTTACTCAATGGTGACTGGTCGCATTAAGTTTACAATTGTCCAGAATTCCTTCTAAAATTTACTCAATTTGCGATAGGAAACAAGCCCACCAATCACATTAATTTCAAGAATCTTTCTCTTTGTAACATTTTATTGAAACCTTATTTTCAATCAATTGTTTAAGAGGGGGGTTTAGGGGTTCGCTGTTATCTGGAAACTTAAACAAGTACGTGGAGCCATAACTTTGAGAACCCCTTGCACAAAGTACAAGGTACTAAGGATTGGTTACTTTTGTAGCAATCTACAAATACTCGCTTAAAATAATTAACAACACAAACATCATCATCGCTCCTACAACCACTGCGGCCACACCCGAAGCTATCCGCGAGCATTGGTTGGTTACCTACTTACATATCGCTCGCTTTCTTTGCACTATGTAATTATGTGTTTTTTCACAAGTTGCGTGTAGGAGGCCTTCCGTATCATCTCATTTATACATTCAAAGGTCTTTAGAAATTCTGCAAGTTCACCAATACAATTACAAAGTAATTTGTAAGTCTGCGGTTATTTTATTTGAGTCATAACGTCACAAACTGTCCCCTAACCAGCGTATTTGAATATTTAAAATTGGAAGCATCGTTTTTCATTTCAGCTACTAAAGTCAGTGGCAAACGTAGTACTCAGCCATACAAGAGATATCTTTTCGATTTGAAATTGAATTTAGAATCTTTTTGCCAAACACATGCATAAGAGAGGGAATTATGAGCCTTTGAACACCGTAAACAGCATATGCAACAAAATTTTCATATTTTTCCTCACATTGCAACACACCTAATAACCCCTACCATTAATTATGTTTATGAGTGTGGATGCAACTAAATACAAGTGGTTCACGTGCTCATTTGATAGCTTTGAAAAATGCTAAAAATATTTCATAACGTTGACATGGAAAGCCTACATTCCACTGCTTTAAAGATCGCTTTGCAATCAACAATCTGAGCAGATCCACAGATTATGCGCGAGCGCAGCGATAAGCACAATTAATTCCGTAACGCTTTCTCTGGCAGACTTTAAACCAATGTTATATATTTATTTGCATTAATTCCGCTAAAAAAGTAAACTAATTCAATTTAATTAATTAATTTAGACTCGTTTTGTTTAAATTTAAGTAAAATAATGAAGATGGCTTTTAAATGTGTGTTGACTTTGAGATCTATTTGTTGGTTGAGTAATAAAATTGAGCATTTTTTTTTTATAGTTGAATTGTGAAACTAGATTTAAGAACTAGAAATAAAGATATTTTGAGTAAAAAACTGTATATGCCGCCTAGAAAATTAACATTATATAGTAGAAATATTTATTGTATGGATATCGATATAAATAATAAGTTGCCCTTTAATTTAAAAAAAACTTAAATTTTAATGACTATAAACGAAAAATATATGACTTATTGATACAAAAATGTTACTAGACAATTGATGAATATTTTAAAGACACTGAATTGTAATTAAATAAATCTATCGTATATGTATAAGTTTAGGAATCATAATGTTTTGTAATATTTTTATAATATAAATATTAGTAAATACTATTTTGATATTATTAAATAGGTTTTTAGATATTAAATCATATTTTGTAATTAACTTCTTATAAATATTTGCACGCTGTTTAACAGTAAAAAATGTAGTACTGTCAATTTTAATTAAGAACTATTTGTACACATTTTTTCAATCATGAAATAACACAATTTACGGTTTATTAACTTTGATCAGTAGCCATATCAAAAGCTTTTTATTTTTATAGATTTATTTACTAGCATAGCATTTTATATGTCCGGCACTATATCTATGAAGCTAAAAACAATAAACCAATAAAAAAAACTAAATCAGACCGATTTACTGTTCATTTATCTCGCTTGTTCCATCAGATCTTGTCATATCACTGTCCAATAAACTTTTCAGTTTAGAGGCAACATTTTTACTAAAATATTTCTACGCTCGAAGGTCTTGGCTGAGGCCCAGCTAAGGGCGAATATCACGTCGTTCCGCCTTTTGTGACGCCCCACACCCTGTTGGACGATGACACGACTCGGGATTTGTGTCACACGATTGGGGATGACTGCAGCAAGTTCTCTGACACTCTGCATGTGTCATGTCTTATTTTTTTGTACGAACAAACACCAGTTACGCCATGGCGAAAACCTTTAAAGAATATGCAAGTAAGTCAGTTTCAAGAAATGGTATTGCTTTCCTTTATTTTACGTTCATAGGCAATAAACTTTCTAGGTGGTAAGTAATAGTCGTGCCTTTGGATATCCTTAATAAGATTATGTATTACATTGATCAAAATCGAAGCAAACGCACAAAAGAACAATCCGCGAAAAAATATTGTTTTCAAAAAATAAGATATGCGATAATTGTGGTAAAAAATTCGCTATATGAGCGATACTAATACCGTGTATTAGAGAACGTAGACTAAGAACGAAATTTACTAGTGCATTGGAATTTTGATAATTGATGCATGCGGATAGTAGATTTCAGTTGGTAGATTTCAATGGCTGCTTGTTTTCTTTACTTGGTCGGAGCAGAACTAAGAAAACATGGCATTTATGGTGGTTAATAGAGGCTCCGAACAAATAATACCAATTGCAACTTAACTATTTTATACGTTATGTCAAAACAACTGAAAGACAATGTCATTCACACAGATAATGCACCGCCATCGTCTACCAAAATTATAATTAGATATGATTATCATTTCTGCAAGAGTTTCATCCGTTTTCCACTACAATAAGGCGCACGAGGGTTGGAATAAAAACAGTCGGTTATCGGCTTGTCACACACGATAGCCTTCCGTATCGTGTGCATATCTGATGCTTATACAGTGTGGTGCAGCATACATGGCGTTTTATTTATGTTTACATTTCACACTACTTCGGCTATTGTCTGTAAAAAATGTCAAATGCAAATTTTTTATTTCAGTCGGTGTTTTGTAACAACTTTTTTCATTATGTTGTTCCATAAGTTCATAATTGCAGCAAACAATTTAAAAAAGAAATTCTAGTTTTATTAAAACTTGCAACGCATTAGTAGTATTAAACGTAATAATCCTCAAAAAACTTTTTATACGTAAAAATCTATATGTGATTTTCTATTTTTAAACTTTAATTATTTTTGCAATTTTTATTATGTACTTTTATTATCACACAGGGCATGCTTGTGTGTGGCCATAAAAGTCATTATGACTCCTTTTAAAAGTTTACAAACTTGTACTAAAACGGAGATTAAAACTATTCTATCAACATGACGTCACGCACACAGACACACACGTCCTGTATTTTACACCGAAGCCAACAGCACTTTGTGTTAAGTTTTTCTTTGATAGATGTGGTGGTAAAATAACTGCGAAGGTAACGGGCAACAGTTATACGGCCGACTGGACTGCCTCTATAAATGATGGGATAATGTTATGGCAATCTTGACTTTATTGATGGCATCTGATGTTTTAAGTTTAGCTGTGACTCGTGTTATACAAGAGAAAAAGTTTTCTCTACTTTTAAGAAAAAAATATGGTGTACATGAGTTAAGAAAAATATGACCATAAAATTAATTTTTTGCTCTTTATATATACAAAATTATTTGTATCTGCATCAGTTAGCTTGACACGTCTCCCCAAGAATCCAAACGACGAACACCCTCAAAAGGCTCCTCCCGTTCACGAGTTAACGCGGAATCCAGTCATCGCTCTCCTCAACCAGATTAGAGGAATGTGAGCGACCCTTAATACAGAAAAAGCTGAGCAATGAGCACCCTCTCATGTGTTACAGTGCCACTTTACAGGCCTTCTTTATTTTTAGATATTATTACCTATGAATGAATCATTGTCTGTAAGTCAAAGGACGTCTATAGGTATATTTCCTCACTTTTTTAAAACTATAAATTCAGGTTCTTTTTATCACTATTCATGCCTCTTGACTACATACATAAGAGTTTAGTGATACACAAAGTTTGGCAACCCTTTTTAAATGGATCCATTTAAAAACATTAATGGGTCAGTAATATTTTGAATCTAATATAAAAATTCTTCAAGCATGTAAATAAATAAAAGCTTCCAGACACAACAATAGCAAACAATGCATATGCGTTGGGCTCTTACTGTCACGATTTAAATAAGAAAATATAACCACAAACACGTACTGGCTTACTATGGACTTCATATGAAGTAATGCACTCCGGTAGTAATGCAGAGTTGCGTCCACAACCCAGAAGCTGTATAGACAGGCCTTCTACAAGTTGGACCAAGGATCTGGGCTACATCGCCGGATAACAATGAATACAGAGTACAGATTCAAGCAGTGTGGAAATCTTAGGTGGACCCCGTAGATACCGCAGTGGATTTCCTTTACCTGTATGCTGGATATTAAAGATACTCACGACACATCAGGCGTGGTGTTGGCCAACAATCGCACGCAGTCGAGGCAGCCTCTGGCCGCGGCGTAGTGGAGCGCTAGCGCTCCGTTGTTCGCGCGCGCGCCCGCCATAGCACGCCCGCACCACCAGCCCTCTACCGCTAGACGACCGCTCCTGGGTAGGAAATCAAACATCCATGTAGTCAACAAGTTATTTTTACTAAAAAAACAGTTGGCACGCTAAGGGGCGCTACCCAAATATGTGGGCTAACTGTGCCTGGATTCCCCCGGCCAATGTCGTTCAGGTTTTGGTGAGACGAGCCACATGAGCCAAAATGTACAAAAAACCGAATGGTCGGGTCCGGCATTGCCATTCAACAAATAATGCCGACTCGAAAATGCCTGCCCAAAACATGTGGGCAAACGCTCGTAACTTTTAAACAGCTGAACAAGTGTAATTATTGGTTAAAAATAATTTCTCCATCGGTCGACTAGTCAAAAATAAACGGTTCGACAGTTCATTTTTGGTTCGTGTTACCAAAGAGTGGAACGATCACCCTGCGTCTGTATTTCCAGATAAATATAACCCTGGAGCTATCAAATATAGAGTTAATAGGACCTCTTGGATCCATCCTCGTCTTCAGAGTCACTTATCCCCAGGTGAGATGGAATGTAAACGCCTGCCATTTATAATAAAAAATATAAAACAATATCAGTTTAGGTACATGCAAATGTGCAAGTGAACGTATTGATATGTATGTTGTATTTTAAATAACCTAAAAGAGGATCAGTGTTAAATTGAAATAGCTGTTTTGTGACTAGCATTAATAATTATTAGAGGTTTTTTTACATTTATTTTTCTTTATAACGCTACTAAAAACCCAAACGAAGTATTAAAAAAATAGCCAGTGAACACACAGAATATGACCTGCAATTCTACAAGGGAGTTTTGAATTCCCGGCAGCCAAAATTTTTTTTTTTTTCGAATTATTATTTATTGAGACAATAAATAATAATTCGTTGTCAAAATTTGAAAATAAATAAAACTGTAACTTGAGTTCTTATATTTTTTATATATATTTCTATATGTGTACAACGAGCTAAAGCAATTCAATAGAAAAGAGTTCAACGATACTAAGTGTTAACTATGGACAGCGCCATCTATGTAAAATTATAAGAACTTTTAATGAGAAAGGCTAAGCGTACGCCCGCTTCACTTTTCTAACTGAATGTAATACAAGATTCCCTACTCGACAGTAGATGGCGCAACGCTTGGAAAATATTTTGTAACCAACAGTCATCAGTAAGAAACCAAATTGGTGCTGATTTTCATGTTCAACTTCTTTCAAAAGTATTGCCATATTTATTTAAAGGGCTGATTTCTTAATGGATTTTTTATTTATTTATTTATTATTATGTTTTTTGTAATCCGTAAACTTACACATTTTGACGCACTTAGTAGGTAACTAAGGCAATAATAATTACTTTAATTGTTAAATATTCATTATTGATCTTTGTTTAGATTTTTGAATATTTTTATGCAAATGTTTTTAAATTTCATAATAACATTTTTTAATTTATTTATCTAAAGGTTTACCAACTAGGTGTACACGATTAGGTACATTTTATTTAAATATTTAGTGTAGCCTCGTTTGAAGGCACACACAGCTTACACCAATTGCATACAGAGCAATTACAGTCTTCATAAGTAACTTATCAAAAAGCGAGATGTTAAAAAAAAATGTTTTTGTCAAAATATTAACATATTTTGTTCCATATAAAATTATTCTTTAGTAATTGAATCTTTGAGAAAACCAATAGCCTAATTATTTATTACTAAACAACTACAAGTATAAGTGTATTTATTAAAAATATTTACAATTCCAGAATGTACATATGAGTGCATTAAATTAATAATTATAAGACAAAAATAGGCTAAAAATTAAAAATAAACTACACCTAAACTAGTGTGTATTTAAAGCAACATAACCAAAAACAGATTTAAACCTAATTAACAATCAATGACAATTATTAAACGGTTCGATAGCTCATTTTTGGTTCGTGTTGCCAAAGAGTGGAACGATTTGCCTGCGTCTGTTTTTCCAGACAAATATAACCCTGGAGCTTTCAAGTGTAGAGTGAATAGGTACCTCTTAGACAGGCGTGTACGATCCTCGTCTTCATCGTCACTTTCGATCAGGTGAGATGGAAGACAAACGCCTGCTAATTATTAATAAAAAAAAAAAAAAAATTAAAAAAAACAGTATAAAAATTAAGAATGAAGAATAACTCAAAAATCTGATTTAAGATTTATCACTGTCAAAATTTTAGTAATTAATAGAACATCAAAATATATTCAACTACAGAGTCAGAATTAGAAATAAGCCATGAGCAAATTGAATACATGTCATAATTAGGATTAAATAAAATAAAAAATATTGTTATATGTCAACATTACACTCAAGGATCTTCAGAGGTCCTCACGGTTATAAATTTTAACCGAATTAAAATTAAAATATAAAAAATACAAATTAATTAAAATTATGAATTATGAATAAATGATATACTTTAAAAAAAGAATTGTTTTGTTTATAGTCTTCTCTAGGTACTATAACCCTTGTAAAAGTTAGTCTGTCGGTTTTGAGACTGTTTACAACGAGATAATTTCCAGTTTTCAAATTGTTTTCATACTATGCGATTCAAATGAGAATAGGAACGTCAAAGACCTCTATCTGTCAAGTTTCACTTAAAAATTATGGTCTGCAAAGAAACTTTTTTTGCATAAAAATAATGATTTTTTTTACTTAATTTATGAAAGTATTATATCTAAAAGAAATTTTTCAAAATACAACTGTAATAAAATAAGAACTGTTATGAGTTAATAAAAAGGCACAAACCACCAAAAAACTATGTCAAAAATAACATTCTCAACTCTCACGGTTTTGAAATTTTGAGGTTACCTTAGAATAACCTTAGAATTCTAATTTAAATCTAATGGCATGACAAAAACGTCAAAAGTTAGAGAATCAAATTGTCAAATCAATTTGACAACTATTTTCTTGTACTAGATTGTCCTTCGTTTCTTAATTTTAAAATGACGGCACTGGATTTTGGCGTAATGCCATTGTGGCAGCGCGAAAGCCCCTATCCTTTTCTACAAGATACTTTAACAATCTAAAAGATAAAGCAGGTAAAATAAATAAAAGACTTGTATATTTATGATATTTTTTATTTCTAAATTTTGTTTTATATTTTTATATGCTTTGTTTGTATTGCACGGGAGGCAAATTTTTATTTCCTAGAAGCGAGACATCAGTGCCTTTTATTCATATTCTGTTAATTATGTTACAGCAATTAAACACCGTTATTCATATTGAATAATCCAGAAAACATTTCTTGTGTGGCTCACAAACAATTTACAAAGTTTTACCACACTTAAACCTTGTAAGCACAAAGCACTATTAGCACATGGACACGGACACCAATGTTAAGTCCTATCTCAGTTCTTGGAAAGAGACGGAAAATAACGTCCTTTCGCCTACTTTCTCATTCACTACATACACGAATAAACGTAAATTAATTACTATATTTGGTAAATGAGAGGTTATGTTACGGAAATTGATCAATGCACTCTTCATTCGTCAAACATTGAAACCGTAATGGCAGATCGAGCTGATTGATTGAAAATTAAACTAAGTTTTGCGTCTTATGGCAATCAGCTGTAATTACTACACAATAACTATTTCTGCCAATTTCAAGTATTAATATAATAAAAGTAGTTTTAACATAAATAAAACATTGAAACATAACCTAAAACTTGATTGAACATAGTGTTATCATTCATCATTCACATTGTTGTGACATATGACAATTGTTCGCTCGAAGCGTAGCAACGGAGCTGTCAGCATCAAAAAGTTCTAACCATAGACATAATTCCTAGTTTTTTTGTATGAAGACTACCTGCTATGGTTTGACGCTAGCACCAATTATTTGTTTAAATAAATCCCATTAAAAAAAATTTTTTTTTTATTCACGCTACCTTGATTCGAATTCATGTCACAATATGGTGCTAAGCCGGTCCTATTGTTATTTGAAACGCATAGTACCAAAAGGTAAAGTAATTCTAGTGCATTATGTAAAATGCCTTAAATTTGCAATAAGTAACGTAAAGTTAAACTAAATATTTAGCATTTAGATCATAAACACAACGACTACTTTGGCATCATGTGTGATAAACCGAAATTAAATCTAGAATATGTCATTCGTATTCACTTGCTTTGGTCACTAGTTTTTTTTGTTATTCTAATCATATTTATAATGATATTCGTGCCCAGACAAAAACCTTTTTCGCATTTGTTCATATACCACAAAACCGACACCTTTTTCCTATATGTCGATTTAATTATTTATTATACAATTAATAAATAAAAAATCATTGTATTGAAACTCTGTCAAAAATCTGATTTTGAGAACATAACCGTAAATTCAAACATGGTGCAAATTTTCCTGAAAACGCTTTACTATCAAAAGATATCGATAAAAAAATCTCCGATTTAAGGTATAGATGAATAGGATCGCATGAAGTTACAAATCCTTTTTACGTAAAGCTTTTTCCTTCAAGTAAATGTTTTTTTTTCTTTTTGATAACGGTTGGTAACGATAACTTGGTTAGCTGCAAGTAACTTATGGGAAGAGTAATAGCTTGATATTTGGGTGGGTTCAAATACATTTTATCATTACGAGGCTCCCATAGTGAACGCCATCTTGGATGAGAGGGCTCAAGCCTTTCTTATTGATTGAATTTCAAATATTAAAAATCGAGTGAAAATTATAGCACATTTGTTTGTCTGTACAAACTATATGGGCAGAAAATTATTTTTTAATCCCCAGACAAAAACACGCAGGCCTTGTGTTATGTATGAACAAACAGCGAACTGTTCAAACTATACTACTAGTTGTAACTACGGAACCAGTTTTAATAGTTCTTCTACAAGATTATAAGCCAAGGTGATAGAAGATAGAAGAAGCTAATTAGTGATAGTAAAATATAGATAACTTCTTATGAACCGAATCAAATTACATCTGAAAATGGTACTGTAAGTAAAAAACGGTAAAAATAGCGAAAAATAATGTTAGGTTGGTTATTATCACCATAATTAGGGAATTGGAAAAGGGTCGGAAATTATAACCATAGTGGACACATTCATAGGCAGACATTGAAGGCCGCAATACGTGGCTTCCACGTGCTTACACGGCATTCTGATCACATGCTCTACTGCAAAGATTGATTTTTGGGTGGATTTGTTATATTTCAGTTGATTTATTTGAATTAAAAGTGTGTCATTGTCTCTGACTTTATAAAGCATTCTTGTATGTTTTTTTACTACGAGGAAATTCTAATAATTTAATACGAACATTGTATTTAACAATGACAGAGTTTTTAAAACGTTTTTCATTATTAAACCAATATTTGGTATTTAACTTTTTTTTACTACGAGGAAATTCTAATAATTTAATACGAACATTGTATTTAACAATGACAGAGTTTTTAAAACGTTTTTCATTATTAAACCAATATTTGGTATTTAAAAAAAGAATTTTTTGCTATTTCACTGTCGTCAAAGCATGCACGCGATGTAATAGAAAGTGCAGCCTTATCCACTGTATTTTTTTTTAATATTTAAATATTACATATATTACGAACCTATATTATATTTTATGGGTTAAATATTAGTACAAGGATTTTTATAAGAAAATGACACACAAAAACATTTTACGGTTTCAAACTAGACCTCGTTAAATAAATTGTATAGAATTTCAATTTAAATTTAAATTAATTGAATGAAAAACAGATTAAAAAATACTTTTTTTAAATCTACCAGATTTCCACCAGCAATTACCTACATATTTCCAGTGACTGCTCGCAAAAACTCACGACTCGTTCGTACATTCACGATAATTCGTCGGCCATTTGTAATTTTTCTATTAAAATAAATATAGGGTAAGGTAACAATGGGTGCACGAGCAGTCAACTATGTTTCCGGACTATTTTTTTATATTTCATTGATGTATAAGTTACAAGTGTTGTCATTGTTACTTTGGTTAATGTTTATTTTGAATGATAAGCCACTGATTAAAGACATTAAGTTTTTATGGGGATTAAGAATACTAAAAGCACTTTGTAATAGCGGTAAACTTGGCATGTTATGGGCGGATTGTTAAATTAGCCATTTACCTAAACAGCTAAATGGTTCTATTTATCGGCTAACCGTAGTGTAGAATAAATAATTATAATGCAAGGAATATACGATTTGTAAATTATTTGTTTACAACCTTGAAACAAGCGGAGGAAGTGAGCGTAGTGGCAGCAACCGGCAAAGCGCCATTTCGAAAACTGAGACTATAAAAAGCATAAAACATTCAACCAAGCAGCTGGTGTTTAGTTAAATGGCTAATTCAACCATCAGCCTACGATATATGTATACATAGCGAATTAGATAGTATTCGATATTCAACTGAGCATTTAGCTGTTTAGGTAAATGGCTAATTCAACCATCAGCCTACGATATATATATACATAGCTAATTAGATAGTATTCGACATAAAACTGAGCATTTAGCTGTTTAGGTAAATGGCTAATTCAACAATCTGCCTGTAGCATGCCAAGTTTACCGCTGTCACAGAGGGTTTTTAGTGTTGGGGATTAACCCCATAAAATTTTGGCAAATTTATGCTCTGTGTTTATGGGACATACGTGCATGCGTCCAGCTGAACAGACGTGATATTTTAGAAGCCAAAATTGGAAATGTTTAAGTATAGGTGCTGGAAACGATTGTTTTTGGGAATTGGAAATCTGCCTAAGACCAAAAAAAGAAATTACTTCATTCATATTGTGTTTAGGATTAGTTTACTACTCTTATTTTTCGTTTCCTATTTTTTTCAATCCATCAGTCTATTGCTAACAAAAGTGCGCCATCTACTCGCTTGAAATCTTTCGTTCATCAAACTATCTTATCTTATCGACCAATAGTAAGAATTAAATGGTGCTATAAGCAATGTATAAGTAGGTGCAAAAGTAACTTAATTTGTAGCGATAAGTACAAAGTTGTGTATCTATTATTGTTATTATGTATATTTTAAGCTATCGGTTTCTTAAGTTAGCAAAAAAATATTAAGTATGAATGGAAAATGAACTCCGCCACAAACACATCAAACATAATAAATATAAAACTTTCACATTTATATTTTATATTTATAATATTAATGTTGTCAACATTGTGTGCAAGCGCATGATGTTATAAATCTAACACAAATAACACTTCTTCTTGACAAGAGCATCTTAAAATGCTAATTTAATATTTGCATGAAAGCACATGCAATTAATTATGAATTTATAGATAATACGTTGAAAAGTAATTAATTGATTTTTGATCGTATCTTTTGTTCATAAATTTAAAGGTGAAAGTGAACGTGGATGTGTAGACTTCAAATTACATTCTTAAATATCTCAGAACAGAAGACCCCGTGATTTTTCAAACGATTTACTTCAGCAGGCTTACTCTTGAAAACTAATTTAGATTCTAACTCAAAACCAATCCAACTCCAAAGATAATTTTAAAGTCGCGTGACTTTCTACGCTTGAAAATAAATTGGCAACATTATATTGAAAATATAGTTGGTCACCCTTGGCATTCTTGTGAGTGAAGTTGGTTACAATTCAACGATCAACAAACAACGCACACTCAATGTGACTACAATTGACAGCTGTCAAAACAAATTCGAGAGTTGCGATTTGATGTCTTTAACTTAGCCAATGCCAATTTCAATGCCAATTTCAATCCCAATTAGTTCCATTAAATGGCCGTATATTAATAATTGTCTTTACCATCGCATTCGAGAGTACGAAATATGAGAATGTGATAGCCGATCCATCGGAATTGTTAGAAGAGTAAGCCTGTTGATGCCATGGGACCTTCGGGTATAACCTATATTCTTTTGGTGAAAGAACTTTTAAAATCGGTTCTATAGTTCCTGATTTAATCGATTACTGATAAAGAGACGAATAACATTTACTCTTCATGGCAGCCATGTCCAACAAAATTATTGCTCAACACAATGACTGTTATTTTTAATAAATGACATTAATAATATGTAGAATTTGAATTTTGATAGCGAAGTGCCTACGTTCTCATAGAATTATAATTAATGTGGCAGATGTGACAAATTTATCAAACCCTAACAGACAAATTAAATTTACAAAAAATCTCATAGTGCTTAAAGGTGGTCTAGATCCCAAAAAACAAAAAACTACTAGTCGATCTCATATTTATGTATATAACTAGTACTAAAAAGTTATTTAAGGAAAAGTAATAAATATTAGTTTTCTGGTTTTCAAAATACGATAATAATTATTTTGTTTTTACCCTAACGATGAAGATATTCCATAAAAAAAACAGATCAAAACTAAAACGTTAGTATACCAAGGTTCAAATTATGCATCATTAACTTTTATTATTTCCTACACAGTGTTAGCTCATGAATATTTGCATGCAATTACTGTTCGTCACTGTCATGTGAACTCTGCAATCAAATGAATCAAAAGCAGACTTTCTGATTCAGCAAGCGGCATATTCATATGGCAACAAATGAAAATTCTGTAGGAATTTGTGAAATTTGTTGAAGTAGGTCATGAATAAGGCAAAGCGAAATACAAAAGGAACAAAATTTAAGTTACTATAATAAATTTTAATATAACAGTAATAAGTAGAAATAAAAAAAAACTAAACTGCATTTTGTAGATTGAGTAAAAAAAAGCTCCTGTCAATTACGTTTATTATTATATATATAATTATATATATAATATTAATGATAGGTACGTGAATCTGCGGGAAGCTTAAACAAATTTATTAATTTGGCTCTTCCTGAAATAAATCCAATGTTCTCAACGCTTAGCCAGTCAGTATGCGTAAAATATCCCTGAGCCAAATCACGCTGATCTATTTATTTACTCTATTGTAAAGTAAATTACAAATGAATGGATAATTTGGCCATACTAATAAAAGCTATGTTTAATTAACTATTGTAGAATATAATTACCTAAAATTCCCGGCGCGTAAAGCAATCTCTAGCGTGTCGAGGTCTTCTTCGTAGTCGTGACACAGTTCCAACGTTGTGTTCCTGGCTTCATGGACGTCAAACAATACCGCTCCTTCCCCCAATTTATCTGTCAAAACACTCCTGTAGGAACGCGTACCAAAGCTGGAATTCATCGACGCTCCCCTTATAAACTTTCTTGGAGGCACGTTCGCGTTTTGAACCACGTACGGCTTCCTCAATCTCTTCTTCATGTACCTTCTCATCCTTAACGACAGCATCACTCTTAAACGGATATGTCTACGAATGTTCCTCTCATACCTAATCTGCTCTTTGACCTTCTTCTTCTTTTTCCGCTGTGGAACTTCGTCTATACGTTCCAGGAATGAGTGATGCCGATCTATGAGACGGGCTGTCTCCAACGAGGTACTAAAATATTCACTGTTGTTATTTCTCCAAGCCTTACTTAGAGACCAGTTCTCTCCGCAAGATATGGACCTCTGTATCGGTTTCTCATATATATCTTCATCCAGCGCCATCATTTTACGCGATAATAAAAAGTTGTCAATGTTTCTTCTTAAAGTGCTAGTTTGTGAACTCATTGAAGAACCGAGAAGGTTTGAGTTCAAGGATTCATACTTTTTACTTTCGTTAACAGTTTCAAATTTCGGAGGTTCAGGGGTCACGTGTCTAGTTTTACGTTTAGCGATTGTCAAGATGCGTCTGCGCATGGCTGACATGTTTGTGAGTTCGCTTTTCAAAAACGGAGACTTTCTTTTTTCGGCGGTCATATCTGGCGACCACGCCCCGTTTTCGGTGCAGCTACAAAAATCTTTTATAAGTCGGCCGATGGCATTGCAATCGTCTTTTCTTTCCCTCGGCATGTTTACTTATTAATTCATATCACATAAGTACTATTAATAGTCGTTATTTAACTGTCACTACTAAGAAAGAGCACAGAAAATCAAGGGTACCTAGAAAATTTTGAGGTTATTAGAATGATATGCAATGCGTACTCCATAACATGCATCCGCATTTGTTTTCCTACTTAAAGCGTAATGTTGCATAATTGCCTACTTCTTAAGAGATGGACTAGATTCTTTACGATGTACAGAAGTCATTATATTTATGCATGCGCATTTTGCTTCTTATTATAATTATACGCAACAAAATTTTATAACAATACAGACAAACTGTTCGCTAACAAGAATTTGATAAAAAGCGTGTTTTAAGAAAACCGTAACCCGCACCCTTCTTACATCGGACTACTAGACGCAGACAGGCCTTCCATCCCTTTATAGTAGATATCCCAAGAAGTCGAACCAAACGCTTCGATAGTTCCTTTTCGGTGCGGGTCGCCAAGGTGTGGAATGAACTGCCTGCGTCTGTTTTTCCAGAAAACCCAGTTCTTTCAAGCGTCGAGTGAATAGGTATCTCGTGGATAGACGTGTAACACCTTCGTCTTCACCGTCACTTTCCATCAGGTGAGATACAAAATAAATGTCTAATCCTTTTTCAATAAAAAAAAAGTCTTAATAGTTTTGTCATTCGTTGACATAAAAAAACTTAACACGATTCAGTCTGAATCTAATTGTTATCAACAAACAATCTACACAGTAACTACTAATTTATTGATTAAAAATCGATTTTAAATTAACACTGGCTTAAAAATTGATAAACCGCAATCAATATGATACCGTTTTATATCGTCAAAAGGTTCCGTATTGCTCAACGATATGTAAGTTTAAAATTGTGCTTCGATATTCAACTCTATACCAAAGATCGATAGTTTCAATTCGTCGTCTTTACTCGTACGGTGCTATTTAAAAAAAAGTATTTTCCGTACCACGAGTATGTGGTATTCAAGTCCACACGAAGTTGGCATTAATTATACATTACCTATCTAAATAGGAAACACTGGTCACGCGAAACTTATGTACAGGTATAATTTGGAAAATATTTCGGTGGTTAAATAACAAATAGAAATGGGTACAGGTAAGTTTATTTGTTGCTTAAAAAACATGGAAACACAATACGATAAAGACTAATAAATCATTAAAATTGTATCTCTATCCAGAGATTATTTTGCATCAAATATTCAAATCAAGTACATGTTTTATGAAGGTCGATTTGTGAAAAGTCAATCAACATCTGTAAATAGGTATGAACTAATGTAACGACTTAATAGAAAAAAGTTCAACGAGCATGTACACAAATGTTATGTTTGCGTATAGCATAGATGCAAGCATTACTCGATACAGAATCGCCGACAAATCTATTAGGGTTAAAATAACATGTCCTTGACGAATTGCTGATTCTTCTCAAAAGTAGAATCATTCGAACCTGTGCTAGTTAAAATGCAATTCATAAATCGACAATTAAACAAATATTTTTGTATGCCCCCAAAGTAAGCAGATCTCTTGTTATGGATGACCATACAGCGAACTGGAGGTAGGGCAGAATAAACATACATACTCGTCAATAAATATAAACAACCATGGCCTGAGAAGAAACATCTTTGTTCATCACTATACTACATCAGTGCCATTTTATGTAGAGCTTCAATTTTTACGATAGAACAGTTAAAATTTTCATTGACAAGCTAACACCTGGTTGTAAACAGCATTCGGGCCTCAGAAAGTTAATAAAATACGTCTCAAGAGCCTTAGAACAGTCAGAAATATTAGCAAAGAGTCCTTTTACGATTCTGAAGTCTTAAAACTAGATGGTACCTCAAAATATAAATAAAGAAATCGCTTGTATTCCTAAGCATCCAATAGCCTTTCTTACACATAAAGCTGCAAACCCCTTTTGAAACAAAAGCATACTGAAATCGTCCTAATTAACTGACCCTAATTTAATTTTGGTTGCATTGTAATAATACTAAATACTTCTGTGACATAAATTATGACATTGTTCTTTTAACAATTAAATTGAATTAATTATTTATTGCGGTCACCCGATTGTAACATGGTGCTGACCTAAGGTTATTCATTAGAATCGGCTTTTGTTTTATTTTAGTGCTCAAAACTTGCTTTCAATTTTCACACACTTGTTTACCAATGAAATTAAAAGTTATACGTGAAAAAAATAAAAAGATGAACTAACGCCCGCACCCAGATACCTTCCCTAAGTCTAGATTATAACTCTGAGTTCTACCGTAACACTAAGTATGCACGTCATTATAAAACCGTCAAGTTCCTTAAACTTTGCAATTCACTTTCTTTCTTTCTTGTCTCCATCAATCAGTAACTTAACAATATAATTACTGTGACGACTGATCATCGACGTTATCTGTTAAATAAATCTAAGACTCCGCCACGAAGCTAATAATTAGTAGAGTATTATAAAGTCGAAAATTACAATCGTTAAAATCGATTTAATGCTCGAATGATTCTTTATTGAAAGTATGCTTATTTTCGGTTTCTCCTAAGTTTGCTGTATGGTCATCCATAACGCAGGCTCTGCTTACTTTGAGGTCATAATCTTAGTGCGCTTGTGTAGGTATTTCATTGTATGTTACTTAATATAACTTACATTTTGATATTGATAAGATACATTTTGACGATTCTAGCTGCCGACAAAAATTAACACATTGATTAAAAAGAAAAAATGCTTACCTAGGTTTTTTTTTGTATTTAAATAACTAAATCTAAATGACCTTGAACTAACGATGCAATGTTAAATTGTGAAGCAAATATGACAACAGAGCCATGTAAAATTAGTAATCAATGAATAACCAAAGAACAAAAGACTTCATTGTTTGACAATGTGTTAAATTAAAAATAAATTCCAAAGAATATATTCTTAGCTTCGTATTCATTTATTTGTAGTTATAACGAAAATATTTTAAATCAATAATACATAAAAATATGAAAGAGTGAAAATGCAGAAAGTAGGTACGCCTAGCAAAATTCTGAAACAAACCGTTTTTATGAATTACCTTAAAATTTATTTAAAATAGAGATTTAAGATGGAGCTTCATAAGACTTATCTTTAAGACCTTTAGAATATTCTTATTTATAATTCTAGGACTCTATAGTGTAGATCTTAAAGTAGCTCCACGATATTGAAAGTTTGTTCAGAAGAGTAATTTGCATTTCACATGACGTACGAAGTGCGATGACACCGAGAAGTCAGGATAGAGAAAAATCTATCTTATAAGCAGTTGGATAGAATACACTTTTCCAAACAGGATCCAGTTAGGATCTAAAGTTTGTGAATCGGAGTATCTATCTACAGATCGACTTGTATAAAAGACTTGTATTATAATATAATTCATGTATATTTTGGTAGGAATTTTACCATAGCTACACTGTGTAACTAAGCTTTTCAAGAGGAAAATTTCATCCGTAGTAATCTTTTCATTTTCATATTTTTAATCAGAAGACGCGTTTTATTAGTAGTATTAAAAGGCTTTCGTAGTTCGGTGAAAAACTACCTTATATGTCCTGTAAATAAACTATGAACCTTATGCAAATGACAATTGGTTTATGATTTGAGAGAAACTGCTTTCAGTGGTTACAAAGAATCGATGGGAGAGTGGCAGAATTCACCGCAAGAACATAAAACGAACCTAACACATTTACACCTCAGATTTAACTAAACATATACATAAAGTTTCTCACCTTCTTTGATTTTTACTGATACGTAAGGATACAACATTTAACCGGTTTTGGTGGATCCGTACTTGGCCCTAAGCCTATGTATCCAGCAAAGCCATAGGTCAGTAGCCACAGGGGTTTTATTTATCAATATTGAATGTGATGTGATTATTATATCAACCATGATTGAGTTGCCGGCCGCAGGCCTCAATTGAAATTGCCTTGTTCCAGTAATTACACCGGTGTTCTTTCCCTTTAAAGGTAAATGTGATTATAATGACGGTCGAAATAAGAAGGACTATAGGTTTGCCATCTTTATGACAAAATAAACCCAACAACCACTACTAAAGCTACCCTGAACACCCTAGATAACTAAAGTCTAAAACTAAAACCTAAATTCCGATCATAAAATCGAATTTGAAAATCAAAATTTGTGTGGAATATGTATTTATAAATATTTTTCTACCACTGCACCGTTTATGATTACGTATATTAATAGACCTCAATATTTGTAAATAAATAAGTATAAAAAATCATAATTTAACGAATTATTTACCTAATTATCACCCTAAGGCTGGCACCTACCACGCCCAACGAACTTCTATTGCGATTCAGCGTGGTAATTCGGACAGTCTTTTGGGTATTGCTATATTTATATATCAATAGATTCTAGTATAGGCATAGGTTTTTATTGGAAGCGATTTTTTATCTGGTAAATTATTAACTTCATACACGTATATGTACATTCCAGAATTGTAAATATTTATAATATATAGTTTGTAAACAAATACGAATAACTTATATTATTTACCAATTCATATCCTTTTACAAAGAGAAAGGCTAAAACAATAAAAATAATTTAATAATTAGCATAGTAATTAAAACCTCGTTACATTTAGGTACGTGCAAAAATATATACGCAGGTTATGTAAGCGTAAGAACGTCGTGTCGGACGTAGTTCGTAATTCTATAATGAGAATTCGGCTTGAACTAGATTAGCAGAAACATGCCTTTTACTAAAACTCATTCGGTTAAAATGTGATTCGAATCTGCTAGCTTGGGCACATATTTCGACACGTTTTAATACAAATTTATGTATGTGCTTTTTATTTTTATACTGCAAGTGAATAGCTGCTTTTGTAAATGTTTTATGGATTTTATTTTCAGAAGTTACAAGATTTCAAAGATAATTTTACGATTCGTTTGATCACACTTTTTTTAAGTACGTTTATATTTAAATTGTTATTAGAAGTTCATAAAGATTGTTCTTGCTGCGAAAATCAACGACAATGTCAAAATTAATATTTATATTAGAATTCATCTAAAAACAAATAAATACACAAAGATACGCGCCTGGTTCCCTATTTATATTTGCACCAACAAGTCAAAATCTTCAAATTCAAATATTTTTTTTGACAACACTGACAATTACTTGTTCTTACTGACGTCAAATAAAATATGACTCTACCACCAGTTTGAAAAACCTTCGTGAAGAAGAACTGGCAAGGAACTTCAAGGATATATTTTTTTTTTTTTCATAATAAAATTTCACAATCTCTTTATGTCTAGACAAAATTATTCTTATTTGCATCTGTTAACTCGGCAAGTCTCCGTCCCCTCAGTATCCAAACGACGAACACCCTCAAACGGCACCCGTTCACGAGTTAACGCGGGATCCAGCCATCGCCTTCCTCAACCATATTAGAGGGAAATGAGCGACCCGTCACCCGAGTCATCCATCCTATGCGACTGGCATCCGTGCCCACGGTCATTGTTAATCGTAGGTTTTATTTATTGTTACCATTTATAATACCAAATTGGGGTGAGTACGGACTGTCTTGCGCCTGCAGTTCTTGTTGACTGTGCCAGACTTATCAGAAGAAAAGAAGTGAATAGGGTTGTTACGTTAATGGGTAGTACTTTAATAGCGCCCCAGAAAAATTTCTAAAAAGCGACTACTGCTAAGCCCGTAACAAAACTGAATATACATGAGGTTTGAGCTTTTGTTTCACAATATGTGACACATTCCTCATTTTGTAGCTTTATCATTCAATGACGGAGTACAAATTGAGTTCGCGGCAAAAGTGACTCGCGTGGATAAGTAAAAATTTTCGGAACTGCATGATATTTTTGCCACTCCAATCAAGACATTGTTTCTTCCTTTGATATACATTATGTAAACGAACTAAACGATTCTTTCCAACCTATACATAGCTGAGTTAAGCGGATTGCCTGTACTGTACATACTGTATATTTTTTGTTTTACTTAAAATAGACGGAGTGAAGGTTCTTGTTTGTAATTAATTTCTAGGACAATCGCATTGCTTTTTCATGAAATTTCTTAGTATAATGATTCGAAAAAGAATGAAGCTCGCAGTAGTATTGAGACCTTACCTTTTGACGTTACCTTTACTTCATCATCATCACAGATGTTTGGTAATTAGCAGTAGTTTACCAATTAGACGCATTATATAATTAATTTAATTCGATCAAAGATTGCACTAGCAATAGGCAAAAAAATTTGGAAATTTGGCAACCCTGTGCACTAACTGTAACAAGATCTTAGAAAAAACACGCCATAATTGTGAATATTTCAGTGAACTTCATAATCTTGATTACTCGGACCATTACCGTAGCCATAGTTTGTTCTTTGTATAATAAAAAAAACTATGAACTAGGTGTATATTTTATTATCTGTTTCCAACGTAAGTGTAATAATTTTAATTGTTTTGAGACTCTCATATACTATTCTCTTTTAAAAGTAATGGAAGAAACATGAAAACAGTATCACGAAATTCATATTTTTACTCCATACTCAGGTTCTCAATAGGTATTTAGTATCTAAACCAAATTCTAAATTGGGTACCTATCCTTATCGCTAAACTTTCTGTCTAAAAGCCTACCTTACTACGAAAGCTTAGTTTGCCAAAGAAAAGTTAGCGACTGTTGGAACTATTAATAAAGCTAAGCATGAATTACATAATGTCCCCATACCAATTACGTATATGTAGAACAATATCCTACTTTTAACAAACCCATAATTTCATTGACTTGTTATGAGTCGTGCAAAAATTGTAACAAAACATAAATAATTGTTCACAATGGATTAACAATTACAATTCCGATTATATCGATGAGATTTCCATGTTTTTCAAGAATTTTCTACTCTATTAAATAACACTGCACTTCCACAACAATTATGAGAGTATATTTCCTATATGGAATATGTCTATTTAGCACAAATATCGTTTATTTTTCTCTTTATTTAGGAGCTTTTAATTAGTTCCGTATTTAGACACGTATTAAAACTTAAAGCGAAAAATTAACCGGTAACTTATGTTACAATACCTAAATTTGAAATTGGAACCTCGGTCAGAACACAAATACGGAGCATGTTATGATAATGATCATCAGAACATCGATAGAAAACAAAAACTTCCTTACGAAGAATATTTAAGAACACAAACGAAAATACATCAACATTGCCGAAACATATCGCAGTTGCGCAATAAAATAGTTTCACATTCACTCTCACACGAAACGTTACTAAATGTTAATTCACTTTCATACACGAAACCTGTTTCGAGTTCATTTCGTCCATCACCATGACATCTTCAAAAAGCTGTCAAATCAAAAGGCGCGCCGAACGCATTCTTTTAAATTAGGCTGCGTTCCGAATCGCGCCGCGGCTATTTCGCGGGCTGTGAATAATTATGTACAGTTGACCATGTCGAATTGCGCGTGTCGAGCGACTGCCGCGGCCACCGGCCCCGCTCTTTCTACCATTCCTACATAAGTGATGTGATGATCCACACGTTAATGAACATTATCTTCACAATACATTGTTGTTCGCTCATCTGACAGGTGTTCATTGCTCTGAACGTACAACATACTCCCATGAACGTTTCCGAACTCGCTTCCGGTTTTTTGAATTCGGATCAATTGTTTTGTTTTTTGAACGAAATTCAACGTTATTTTTTTATTGACAGGATCCAATTCAAATTTTTTGGTTTACTTAATGTTTGTAAATTATTTTATAATTTAATTTAAATTTGTGTTTCAGAATAAAAATGTAGCCACGAGAGGAAAGAGGCAACAATATTTGCACATATATGAATATAAAATAGTAGCCAAAAATGCACTTTACTTATTATCTATACATAATTTTAAGTTTAATAGATTATACTCAACAATTACTCATACAGTTCAGCACTATACGTGAATTTCATTTAAAGATGGCGGAATAAAAATAGCTTCAGCACTAATTTCTCAATCGTCAAAATCTGAAAGTGAAATAGTTTCATGCATAGCAGTCCTGCCTAATTAATTATATTATATTAGTGTCGTATTTAATTACTAGTTAAGTTAAATGAATGAAACGGCATTGAGTTAGTCATCATTGAACGTTCTAACGACAGTGGTTACACGACAAAATTTAGAATGTAACTTAATCACAGCGGAGTTTTCGTTTAGTTTTCAAGAGCGACATACGTTGTCACGTATTTTTTTAATTTGTTAAATTGCAATAACATGAAATGTATTATGTTATATGTCATACCGAACAATCGAATTATATTACGAGATCCCGTGGGATTTGTTTTGAATTAAACTAAAATGTGTGATAAAATTTTCTAAATGGCTTGAGGGACTAAATTTTCATAGTAGTTGTTATACAAAATCTAACAACTACATGACGAAGCCTTCGTACGCCGGCAGCTGAGAAGGTTTTTTCCTAAACAACGAGTCTTGCTTATTTGTCAAACCCCACTAATAAGAAAGAGAAAAATAAAAATTATGATGGTGGCTCCTGTTCCTTTCAAATTACGGGACAAAATAAAGCCTATTTTACACCTGGATAATGTTATGTTACTGCATAATACAGTCCAATAGTTTATTTTTTTTAAACTGAATCACTAAAATATGATATCCTTTTTATAGTATATAAGAGGGCCGGGTGCGGCGCGGATTTAGAGGCGTAACTCCTGCCTATTCCTGCCTGACTCATCCCGTAGGAATATCAAAATATAGTATATACGAGTATATCCTTCTCGCCCATACATTGGCGTGAGGCTAGCAACTTAACGCAGTTTTATTTAATTACATGTAAAGAATAAGGTACCAAATTTATAAATAAATCAAATTATCTATGTCAAATAAAGATATCCAAATGGTCTTTGCAAGAGTACATATAAATCAGAATTGATGATTTAGTTTTTTATAAATATGTTCGATTAAAAAGCCTTGTAGAAATATTCTTGTAGATAAAAATAACATTTTCAATAACAATTTCAATTTGCCTGCATTATAATCGAAAGTAACTGCGGAGAGCATCACACACACACATACACACATGTCGCAACAAAGAGCAAGTTTGTGAGATTTAACAAAACTAATTACATCATAATTACCCAAATCTTTGGTGTGTAAGAATTATACGGACCGTAAACTTTGTGTCGACAAATGGGTAAGATAAGGATAAAATAGAGGTTAACTTTCGCATTTCTAGTCGTTCCTAATTATATAATTTGACCCATTCTTTTAATGTATATTTGTTATAAAAAACCCACTTTTGTTTCACATAGGATTTTTCAAACTGTGCGTGCACTTAATATGGGTAATGTAAAAAACTTGATGTAAAAAATAATTGAAATGCGTAAAAACAAACGCAATTCAATCACAAAAGAAAAGCCCGTAGCGAAATCTATCGGAGTTAAACTTGATGGTAGCAATGTACATGAAACAAATGTACTGGATTCAAAAAAAAAATGTTTTAAAGCCAGTTCTGCTTAGTTCAGCACTGCTTATCAACGAGGTAACAAAACAGCTTGAAAATCTTTATAAACTTAAGTAAATTCGTATTTTGGGTTACGTTTTTTGTTCGTTACGAAAGAAGTAAATTATTTTTCATTTTTCATCTTCAAATCAAATCAAATCAATTAATTTGCAAAATATGGTCGATACAATAGTTGTTATAGTTATTCAAGTACATCATATTTAATCTTTATCAAATTATAAATTTAAAATGTCAACATCAACAACGAAAAACTTGTAACAATAATTATTAAAGCTAAGGATTTAAATCTATAATAAATATTTATTTATTGAGTAGTAACTCTTATTTAATAAATAATTAAATAAATTTATTTTAAATAGTCTAAATGTTAAGTTGTTAAAATTATTTGGTATTTTATTATAGATACACACAGCCATACAATAAAATTTGTTTGAAAATATATTAAGTCGTTGAGCCTTCTTGATACCCAATGAAAAAAATTTTGTTTCCTCTCAGTCTACCTATAATACGTTTTAAAAGCCGACGAAGTATATTTGTATTTAGAATAAGATGAAGAAAAAAAAGACGTTCATTAATTTTTTTTTTGTGAATCAAAAAATTTGTTGATTTTTGGTTTGATTATGATTTGATTTTGTAATAATACTGAATTGTTATTTTAAGTAGCGTAAGTGTACAGACCGCAATTTTTTATGTTGTGGTCATTGCTTCTTATAAACGGTATGATACAGTTCGATGGACGTCGCATACGGAAGCGATAGCATCTTCAAACGAAAAGGAAAACTGTTTACGTAATTATTGGTGCCCATAGAAAATGTTACGTACTGCACATTTAAACATACAATGATTTTCCATTGAAAGGCATGCGACTGAAAACCAGCAATTTTCGATTTAAGTAATATGCTGCAGAGCCTTTGTCGCATAATATTTGTGTAAGTTGCAGCTAAACCGAATTAAACCAATAATTTAATCCTGCGTATCCATCAAGGTTTTATGAAGGACCTCTGGGGTGAGTGAAATGAAATCGACCTATTGAATTACTGAAATAAACTTATTTTTGTCTTTTTTTATTATATTAGGAAATATAAGTTCGAGGAATCAATTTAACAAATTAGTTTGTCGATTTTTTGTTGAACCAGATATCTTTTTTTTTTATTAATAATTAATTTTTTTTTAGTAAATTCGGTAAGTACTTAGTTTTGTTTTTAAAAACAGTTCAAGTTCAAATATTTATTTCTCAACATTGACAATTACTTGCTCTTACTGACGTCGAATAAAACATGACTCTTCCACAATTTCGGAAAAACCTTCGTGAAGAAGAACTGGCAAGAAATTTCATGGTATAATTTTTTCAAAACAGATTTACAATTCTCTTTATGTCTGTACAAAACTAATTGTATCTGCATCTGTAAACTCGGCAAGTTTACCTCCCCCCAAGTATCCAAACGACGAACACCCGTTCACGATTTTACTTGGGATCCAGCCATCGCCCTCCTCAACCATATTAGAGGGAATTAAGCGACCCGTCACCCAATAGTGGTAAATTGAACCTCAGGTAAGATTGAATAACGAACCCTCGTGATACCGGTTGGGTGCTTTTACTTCTAAGCTACTGCCGTGAATCAATTAGTATCTTCATTTCTCTTAATGTTTTAAATTAAATTTTTATTTCCGAGAAAAAGTTCGAGTGATGCTTGACCAACACCAAATAGAGATATTTTTCATTAATCAAAAGCTATTTTGTCTCGAACTCTTCACATGTTTCACTGTAATGAAACTATCGTTATGGAATTCCAATTCTTCTTGTATATTGATACCATTAAATTAAGTGACCATTGCGAGACTGGCAATGTTCAGTGGTCAACAACACCGCATTCTATGGCCAACCACACTGCGTCTAAGATTAGCGAGAAGATGCAGAGGTGTCAGCACCCCTTACCGATTATTATTAAATTATTTTGTTATAAAAGATAACTGCCGCCTTCATTAAATTTTACAAGCTTACCGAACAGAAACATATATTGATAATGTATGTAGGTATGTTGGTACCCATGGAGATCGTTAGTCAAGGGTGTCGTTGATTGGTTCTATATTACAGTTACACAATAAAAGTATAATAATATGATCAATCCACAGTTGCCAGGCTTCCGTAAGCGAAATCCAATCCAATTTGTGTAAATTTAGGTGCGTGTGCATATATATTGACAAATAATATGTTATACTTGTACAATGTAATGTTATACTGTTATTCATGAATTAATTTAAAGAAATTCATTTGTTTGTTTGTTTTTTATTGTTTAAAAACTGTGAAAATATTTATAAATTATCTTAACATTTCATGAAGTCAAACGAATTACATTTTCTTTTAACATGTATGTAGTGTTTGGTATTACCAATTAATTTCCTGTTTTTAAATAATTTTCTTAAATAAAAACATTGATATATTTATTTATAAAACTACTTCGGTTGGGGTTTAGGCCCTTTTCCCAATTTGAATATAAGGTTTCAGTATTTACAATATTATCAAAGTGTATTTCTACAGTAAAATTATGTCTTTTTGACTGCACATAATTTTCAACAAAAATTATCTAAATTCGCTTAAAAGACTAAGAGGAGTTTGATTGTAAGATATTTGCAAGAAAATAACAAATATGTAAGTTTGATCAGCTGTCAGGCTCTTGTAGGTAATACCTATACAGGGGGAAATTTTGCTTTGCAGCCTGTAGGGAAAGTATTCTTAATCCAGGAGATAGCAAGTTTACGCTAAGGAGACATTACTTGCTTTCTACAAAAAAGAAAAACTGTATTCAAACACATTTGAAAATAAGCTTGTCACGTCCGAGAAGTGCATCGGCTAAAATCCAAAAAGTTAACAACCTGTAATTTTATAGCATTAATTAACAAAGAAAACACTTGATAAGTTAAATGAACTAAAAACCACGAAACCTTACCTTTTTACTAGTATTTCGATAATTTTTGATAGCGAATTGTGGTGAGTATTTAAAATTGTATGGTTGACAGACTCATTTACAGTTTCATTGTTTCTTTCATGTCCATGTCAAAACACCTTATATTTTATGTATTATAGAATTATGTTTTTCTTTTTTTATACGTAAAGGAATGTTTCTTTAGAGCAAAACCTGCTATCTACAATATTTAGAATACCATCCCACCAGATGGCTATGCAACATTCCACCCTGTATATTTTTATGAAACATTACTTCAAAACTAAAACTGACAATTAAAACTATAAGTTTATTACGTTTTTATTATAAGAAATTATTTTACACTTTATTTATTTTAACTTCTTTTTGTGTGTGTGAGCTTCTACGAGATTATAATCTGTGGAAAGTGTTCAGGATTTGTAAACATCGAGAAGCGCTAAATATAATATCACTAAAGTTAAACCAATTAAGTGAATCTGAGCTGCGTTCTACGCGTAAATGAAGTTTGACAGTTATTCACGTAACAAATGCTTTAGTTCTGATTTTTGCTACTGCACACATAATAAATAAGTTGGTACTGTATTTAGTCCGTTAATTTCATGCATAGTGGCCGATATTAAGCCCGTTCTATACTGACTGCGCCATTGCAGGAGAGAAGAATAATATTAATTAATCATATGTCACCGCGTCTCGGCAAACGTAGTGTAGGACGTCCTCAGACACGGTGGAGTGATGATTTGCGCGGGATGGCTGGCAGGAGCTGGATGCGAGTAGCCGAGGATAGACCTCGATGGCGTGAAATTGGGGAGGCCTATGTCCAGCAGTGGACGAATATGGGCTGATGATGATGATGATGATATGTCATTTGTTCTTAGATATTTGGGTAGGGATTGGATGGGCCACATTCTGTGCTTTTATCCGTTGACATTCCGTTTAAATTAGTACATTAAATTTGTGTTAAACTTCTATATAGATGTGGATATGAAAAAGCTAATAAATAATAAATCACTTAAAATAAATTTTCAAAAGAGATATAACTAATTGACTTTTAGAAAAACTATTGGATTTGCACAAAATCAATAAATACACAGCCGATCAAAAAAGATCGGAATGATAATAATAACATTTAATTATCGTTTTGCAACATTGCCCAAAGAAAACTACTGCAGTATTTCAATTTAAAATTAAATTAAATATAAACATATACTCAGGAAACAAAAAGTATTATTTAAATATACAAAATGTAAATAAAATAAAATAAGGTGCCTGAAATTGTAATATATTTTTCAATCAGTTTTTATGTGAACAAAAGAAACATAAATCATCACATAAAATCCATAATCAACTGCGCACGAGTCTGTCACGCTCAGACGATCTTCCACGAAATCCCCACCCCCCTGCAACTGACAGTTTTTCACCTTCACAGGCGCACCACAAAAACTATTCTCAGACCAATTTATCCGTGCTGTCAAGAGCGGCGCTGCGTTCTATGAATTGAATAAGATTTTAAACATCTATTCTAGGCTATACAAATCTTTTAGTTCCAATTTGCGCCGCCGCAGAGTTAAGTTGGTTGGAGTGTAACCAATTATTTCTAATCAAGCAGCTGATCTGCATGTGTTCGGCAGTTATTTGTGAAAGCTTATTGCCTTAGATTTTTAATTGCTTTTGGCAGTTTGATGATTTCTAGTTTTTAAAGTGATTGGTCTGTTGATAGACTACAGTGGATTTCCTTATGCTGCAATTTTTATTTCGATTATATTGTGGATTTTGCTATTAAAGCTGACATACCAATATTTAAAAATTATTAATAATAGTATTTGTTCTATTTATTCTTTAAGACAAAATTACTTTGCAAATTTTCAATTACCGACACAACAGAAAAATAATTAGACTCTGTTACGTCATACTAAAACAGTAATGACGTCATGTTACAAGAAAATGGGCTGTATCCAATTTATTCATGTACATTTAAGTGTCCCCGACGAAAATATCAGATACCATGCATTATTATTTCCATTGTAGTATAACACATCGTTTTTCCTGTACACTGAACACCACAAACGAGTTTAGGTTAGGTATATTAATGAATCAAATTAATCTTTACCGGTTCGATTTCATTTAAATTAAATGCAAACTTTCTAGAAGGTACGCAGTGCCTTAAATTCGTACGTTTATACAATAAGACACTCTCTTAGAGTATTACAAACTTATCGTTTTAAGAGATATTTTAAAATTAATTATCAAGTAAATAGCATCACATAAATTAATAATCTTAAAAGAAATAGTTAAACCATTTAAATTAGAAACTGTGCATTTAACTCTCAATAATAAAATTTTCAGTGCATAAACAATATTTGTGTATACAAACATTCTGACACCACAGGCGTGCGCCGTCGCAGCTGATTCCTTCCGACGCATAAAGTCAACCATCCATATCACAAATATACCGACGAAAATCAACCACATAACTCAGTGTCAACCTAAACTTACTAAAACTACACACTTCACAAAAAAAAAAAGAAAAACACTGGTCGAAAACAAAAAAAAAGACTTAAAGTCAGGTCAATCAAGTTTGACTTTAAATAAAAATCACCAAACTGGCCGAAAAAAGGCGGCAAATTAAAAAATAGGTTAAATAAGAACGTCGAATAGTAAACACAGAATGCGTGTATGTGAAAGCACGAGATGCACATAAGTAAAGATATAAGAAAGATGTCGTGTGCATTGCTTTGTGTTCGATATTTGA
This sequence comes from Marasmarcha lunaedactyla, assembly GCA_923062675.1. Classification (NCBI taxonomy): domain Eukaryota; kingdom Metazoa; phylum Arthropoda; class Insecta; order Lepidoptera; family Pterophoridae; genus Marasmarcha; species Marasmarcha lunaedactyla. Next base: position 4,227,350 of record OV281354.1, read on the forward strand.
ACGTGGCGCGCTGTCGCCGTCGGAAAATTGCACTTTAACAATCTTGTGATATTAGCGCGTTATTGTAAGTATTAAAGAAAATAACGAGTGGTTGCCTGATTGTCTTAATAGTAAACATGGCTTTTATTTCATTTTATTTACTTTTTATTTGTTAGGTTATGTAAACTTAGTATTATCTGATTTAGTCGTTTAATACAACATTATTGGGACGAATGATTTTTTGTGCCTGTGAATACGTAATTGTGTTTTTTCATCAAAACTCATAAAAATATAGGTACATTTGGCGGAGAAATCTAGAGAAACATTCCGAGCGAAAAAAGCATTCAAAAACCAATAATTAATACAGGCAATTTCCGTAATTTTATAATTACAATAAATTTACGTAAATGTCTATCTTTTTTAGATTTCTTTTGTTTGAACTTCCATTTTAAATAAAATAAAATCTCGAAAATAAAATAAAAAACGTGCATTTATTTACTAATCTATTATAAAGTATAATTGTTATATGAGTATTATATAAATAATATTATAAAGCAAATGTGTTAGAGGATTTATAAAAAATTTAATTTGTGCATCCGCATAATGAATTATTAATGAAACCTTTACTCCTTTCGCTCAATCTTTTCATTGTGTTCCTGTGTGGTACATGTAACTTAAGGACGTTTTTCTTATTTACCTACGGGGTCTACGGGAAGTCCGACGGATTAATTATTATTGTATTACTTAACCCAAATCTGTATTTCTCACTCCTAACCTGTAACATCCTTTGAACTGCAAAACATTCATTACAACAAAAGCCGCGGGCTTATCCTAGTATTCCGATAGAAACAATGTCTTGACAAGTAATAGTTATAGCGTTTTCTATAGTAAGTAAGAACGTTCTATAATAAGGTTAGTAGGTAAATTGTCATACTTCGGTCTGAGCCTAGCTTTCGTCTACGCCTGTTAGATTTATTTTCTAATAATATCTAGTTTTGTTAGGAAATATGTTTTTATTGGATGTTCTTCGCCTGGAAAGAAAAGCAAGTTTCATTACTAGCTTCACGTAAGTTTGCGATAGTGAGCTTTATCAACTCGATATTGTGTAATATATAAAAAAAAATTAAAATGTAGAATCGAATAAATTATGTCGCGGTAGTAGTTTTATCCGTAGGAATTTTGGATGTATAAAAATATCTGGATGGAAAATAACTTAAATGAAGGATTTAAATTTACTATTTATTACAAATAAGTTAATTTAAAATATTTTTCGGTGATAAGAAAATAACTCGCTCAAGAAGAGTTTCCAAAAAACAAGTATCATTTTGCTAACATAATATATAATGCTGGCCCGTACCATCTAGTACATCTTCTATACAGGTGCCGCTCGGATACCCACTCGAGCTTCGAACGCCTCATTGGGCACGTCTCGCCGAAACCTAAACGGCATTGGCCGGTTGGCATTCTTCCTGATCAATAATTTACATAAATTCGCCCGGCAGTACGCAGTAATGCCGGCCTTAACATAGGGAAGCGCCCTTTTATTGTTATGTCTAAGTGAAGTGTTGGGGCCAGGGAGCTAAACGATATTTTTTTTTAATTTTAGATAAATAGTAATTACATATTTATGTCATGTTATCTAGTAATGTTGCTCTGTGTATTATGTAGTTTATATAAAAGTTTTATTTTCTGAGTTATATTTCTACCCTTTTTCCCATTGTTGCCTTGCAAATATTTATTGTTATGTAGAAAAACTTCTAAAAAGTTGAAAGTTGAAAAGTATTTCATGTGTATGATAAACGTGATTTTCTAAAATGTAACAACTGCAAAATTAACGAAACCAAACAGGATGCAGGATAAATATCAATAAAACATTTTATTCCTAAAGTCTCATATAGAAAATTGTTATTTAAACATATTCTAATATTCTAAACCGGATGCAAAATAATTTACATACTGTATGCAAATAAAAACTTTCAGTTTGACGCATTACGAAAGCCTAAAAAAATATATACTGTTGTGTAAGTACAACGTAATGTGAAACTGATCTTATCTTTACTATGATAATTTGGCAACTGTTCATTATCCGCAAAAAGATGATTGAATTATAGTGAGTTACGTGCCAGCCACTTCACTATATTTTTGTTCTATTGTCACACACTACGGTGAATAAGTAAAGCGCGTCTTAGTGGATGGCACTCACTGTATAGACCTTCCAACTCATCTGTAAGCTGACAAGCGTCGCCAGTATCGTTTAAATGTTGCCATTTTATTCAGACACATATAAATATCGGGAAAATAATTGCAAAGACCAAAGCTTGTAAACTATAATTACGGCAAAAAAATGTCAAGGTGGCAGTTGATTTTCAAAATACTGCCATTTCACAGATATATTAAAAAATATGAACAGATATATTAAAGATATATGGAAAAACTTAAACAATGCTACACCGACCAGGTTATCGGTTCAGTAAATGGTGGCGCTGTATTCTACGCGTAAATAAAATTTGGGATTTAGTCACGTTACAAATACAACAGTTTAACTGTTGTTACTGAACTTATAAACTGGTGTTATTGGACAAAATAGTTTTTTTTAGATATGGCTTCTGACAGTATTAGTGATGTGGTAAATGTAAAATCGTAAAGAATTTAGTACATTTACGATATAATTATATATTATATTTATACTATATATATTATAGTGAAGTTATATAATTATTTAAATGAATGTGTGTAATATTGTGTCTTATTTATGAAATACTTTCACTACTGTCAATAAGTAAATCAAAAGATTATCTTGACAGCCGTATGAAAACGCAAGAAAAATAAAAGTAACCGTATAAATTAAACAACTCCATCTGACGTAAGCACAACGAACTTATTCACTTACTTAATATGAAGATACCTACAATTAGATGCATGTTAGCAAAGAAATACTAATTACGTGTAATGCGGTTGTCTATGAATCATTATTAAGTTGTATCTGTTTTCTTGTAGATGGCAGCACAACAGTTTTATATAAACTACCTAGGTACCTATATTATTTATTTTTAGAGAGAGCATTTATATGGAGATAAAGATGAATAATGTCGAGTATTTTGTTTGGTCCAAATTGCGTGAAAAAGCCTATCGTTCTTACTATAACAACGGTCTAAATATTAGTAACTAGATAAAGTAATATCGATATTTATTTATTTATCGATAGAGTTTACTACAATAGCTCTGATGGTAACTAACATCCTGGGCCCGCGGTCAAAATGATTTGCTACAGTACAGTAGGTACAGTAAGGGATGTGGGCGGAGACTCAGGCTAACGCTAGAATGGCTTGTTTTTTTTTTTTTTTTTTTTTTTGCTGCCGAGGCACCCTCACGGGAGGGAGGTGGAAGATGCGTCATGCATACCCGCCCGCAGGTAAATTCCTCTGCGGGGGGGTTATGTGGGACTCACCAGAATGGCACCTACCCACTAAAAACCACCTGTTGGCTGTGGTAAGCGTATACCTTTAGCCTTCATCGGAAGCGACACCCGTCGGGAAGTTGGGCGCGCTGGCGGAGACCCGCTAGCGGGTCTTCCGCCTGTAGTGAAAGTTGCACTGAAGGTGCTCAAAGGGACATGAGTTGGTGGCCGTTCTGGGCAGCCTCCGGTGAAGCCGGGGCTGGGCAGAGGTCGGCCGAAGCATGATTTAGGGATCAATTCATTTAAATGAACCTACAATGAATTGAGAAGGGAACTATGCTCCGCCAGAGCTAGCAAACGCTCTGTCGGAGTACGTGAAGCCCTAAGTTTACGGGCTAAGACTGCGATTTCACTAACATCGACATTTTTAATAGCGTCGCAGACGATACGCATATCGTCTGCTACGGAGGATTGAGGAGTGGGTTTGTATGGGCGAGGAGCCGGGATGGGATTCGATGCGGGACGCTGCCTCCAGTTTTCTGGAGCAGGCTTGGGCTGAGTAGGCTTTGCAGCCGGAGGAACCCGGCTACGCAGCGGCGGAAAGTTTTCTTGAGAAAGGCGCGGGGCCTGTTTGGTAGCCGCCCTTTTGAAATTGGAGCGCATACAACGGGGTGCACGAGGGCAGCCCCTGTAGTTTGCGGTGTGGCCGGACTGGCCACAAAGCACGCAATCGGGAGGAGAGGGAGTTTCAGAAGTGCGATTGCACTCCTTAGTGAAGTGCGGGACCAGGCACTTGACGCACCTGGGCGGTGCGCGGCAGTTGGCTGCCGCGTGCCCGTACAACTGGCACCGATGGCACTGGCCGGGATGACCGCGGCGATGAGGCGCCTCGATTGAGATCCCAGAGAGGCCGCAAATAGAGCTAACCCCTTTCAGGATCTCTCTGGACTTGGGGACGTTGGCGAGAATCACCAAAGCGAGAGGGTGTTGCCTCCCGTACTTGCTGTGCATTTTATGCACCGCGAGTGCCGGGAAGCCTTGGGACTGCAGATCCTCCAGGATGGCCTCGTTCGATAATTCGAACGGGATTCCCCTGAGTACCGCTCTGATCTTACGCTCTTCTGACAGAGCATAAGTGTGATAAGCATATTGTTTATCGGTGAGGAGCTTAGTCAAAGCTCGGAAACCGTCTATCGACGAGACAGTGATTTTAATAGATTCACCCGAGTTTACCGCTCGGGTGTAAAGGATCTTGTGCTCATTGCACAATGTCGAGACCTCAGTCCATTTACCCTTTTCCCGAAGGAAAATGGGTGGTGGGACCTTGGCCTTGACAGAAGTCGGGGCCGGAGCGGGTGTTGAAGACACCTGGGCAGCTGGCGTTGAAGACGCCGCAGGGGGTGTAGGGACGGGCGCCGAGGGCGCCGGGTCTTGTTTCGAGCGCTTCTTAGAGCGCTTCTTAACAAGGGTGAAAGAGGGAGACTCAGGGCCAGTTGGGGTGGCGTCCGAGGAAGACTCAGTCGCGGGTGCGCGCTTGCGGCGCAGAGGGGCGTCTACTTCGCACTCCATGTCACTGGAGGAAGGGGACGCGGGAGGGCCTAAGACCTGAGGGGTCTGGGGAACTGGGGTGGCCTGAGGGGCCGGTGTGATTAGTGGCATGATTAGAGGGAGAAATGATTGCAGAGTGCGAATCATAGGAGGGGCGCAGTAAGTGCCTTGGGCGTCGTAATCAGCGATCAGCTTATTCAGGAGCTCCTCAGGGCTTAGGGAAGCCATTGCGGAGGGGTTGGGGAGGGACGACAATATATAAATATATATAATATGAACCTATCGACGATGACTAACTTTCTAAAACCACCCTACACGCAGTAGGGCGGTTGAGAACGACGCGGATAACTTACTCGAACACGGCACTTGAAGTCCTGGAACAACGAATTCCCGTCGACGAAGCTCACGTTCCACGAAGTACGGTTAACAAGCCACTATTCGCCGTGAAAACGGCGTTAGAAACTTATTAGAAGTACGGTTAACGAGCCACTGTCCGCCGTGAAAACGGCGTTAGAAACTTAATACGGTACAACTATGAAATTTGGGTGCTCGATTAGCGCGGGGGCTAAAAGAGCGGGAAGGCGTCTGCGATCGACGTGCGCTCGAGAACGCACGCAGACCGAGACTGAGAATGGCTTGTAGTTATGTGGGACTCGTCCCGACGCCTACCAGGACCATACCCACTAAAAACCCCCTGTCGGCTCGTGCATTTTTGCCACTCAGCCTTCATCGGAGCGACGGCCAATTGGAGAAAGAGGCCGCGCTAGCGGGGCCCAGAAGGGGTCACCCGCTGGGATTACATAGCACTGAAGGTGCTCAAAAATTAAAAGTAAAATAAAAACATTAAAAAATGAAAAGTATATAATGAAAACATTAAAAATTGAAAAATTAAATATGCATTAATTCGGATTTACGTTAGAATTAGAATTTACGTTAGAATTAGAATTTGCGGCCAGAAGGGCCTCGAGATCGCGTGACAGTCTGGTGGATGAGTACGTTTGCGCATTTCTAGGCCTAGCGACTTTGAACTTCGAGTCTAACACAGGAGCAGCATATGAGACAGAATCACGAACTAGAGGATTGGGATGGGTTTCGGAGCGTTTGAAGAACGCTTCAGAGAGTGTTTTGAGATATTGTTGTACTGTAGGCAGTTCAAGATCTCTATGCAAGTCCGCGTTACGCACGTACCACGGTGCGCCTGTGGCCCGGCGGCAAAAGAGGTTTTGAACTACCTGCAGTTTGTGCAGGAGGGAGGGTTTGGCGTGGGCAAAGATTGGCGAGGCATACGTCATGACGGGTCTAACGCAGACCTTGTAAAGTGTACGTTTGTTTCTGAAGGACATTTTACTTTTTCTACCTAACATGCTATTTAGGCAGACTAAATAGTGACGAGCGAGTTTCGAAACTCTTTCAACGTGTGGCTTGAAAGAAAGCGTCGGATCTAATGTGACGCCTAAGTATTTAGTACTGCGCTTCCAGGGGATGGGAATGCCTAACATTCGAACGTGGGGATCGCCATCGGGACGACGGCGTTTGTGGTCGAAGCGCATCGCAGAACTCTTTTCAGGGTTCACATCGATGCGCCATTCTTGAAACCATGCACCAAGGGCGTTTACGGCCTTTTGGAGTCTGGTTACAAGGCGCCGAACACCGTGGCCTTTGGTATAGAGTGCGGTGTCGTCAGCGAAGAGGGCGAGTTCGACGCCTTTCGGCGGGATGGGAATGTCGTTGGTGTACACGGTGTACAGCAGAGGGGCGAGGACTGAGCCTTGAGGGACGCCAGCCTTTATGGGACGAGGTGCAGAAAGCGTGCCTTCGTGTTTAAATCGAAACGTACGGTCTTTGAGAAACGACGCTATTATCCTGACTAGGCGATCCGGTAAGCCTATCTTGTAGAGTTTATAAACGAGACCGCTGTGCCAGACTTTATCGAAAGCCTTGGCTACGTCAAAGAAAACCGCGACTGTTTTATAACGACGCGGATAGAAACCGTCAAGTATATACTCGACGATTCGGTGGACTTGCTGAGGGCAGGAGTGTTTAGCGCGAAAGCCGAACTGATGGGGAATAATGAGAGGATCGCCATCCGTTGGAAACAGATGGTTCCGCATTCGAGAAAGTATGACTCTCTCGAGAAGTTTAGACATTGCCTTGAGGAGGCTGATGGGTCTGTGATTAGCCGGGACGTTCAGAGGTTTGCCCGGCTTGGGAATGCCTATGACTGTCGCTTCTTTCCAAGCTTTAGGAAAGTAGCTATGGTCGAAGCAGGCATTGAAAATGATAGCTAACAAGGTAAGCATCTGTTGCGGTAGGTGCTTAAGTGCGTGGTTGGAAATTCCATCCGCACCCGGAGCCTTTTTGGACTTTTGATTTCTAATGAGAAGCAAGATTTCGTCATTAGAGACTGTGACAGGATCGGCGGTGATGGGGAGAGAGTCTCTGCGAAGGACTTCGTCCTCCACCGCTTTGATGTGAGTGGGATTCGCGGGTTGCGTGCTGGGCGAGCATTGTGCGGCAATGCTGTCGGCGAAGCATTCGGCTTTCTCTTCGACTTCGAAGGCAGTAGTGCCATCGGGACGAGTGAGAGGAGGAACGTGAGAGACGGTGTCTACGCGTAAGGCTCGGGCCATGCTATAGTACGCTTGGTGGGACGGAGAGATATTCGCCATGAGATCGTTCATCTGAGCGTCTCGGAGTTCCGCGAGGCAAGACCTAACTTTACGTTGAAGCTGATTCGCAGCTGTTCTATAGGCGGGCGTGGGATATTTCTTGGCTCTCCGGAGAGCCGCGTTTTTAGCTTTAATAAGATTGCTAACGGCTAAGGGAAGCGTGGGTTTGCCTTGCTTAGCAACCTTTTCGTTGTCACTGATGGCTGAGTTGATAGCATCAGTGAGAGAATTTACTAAAGAATCGATTTTATCCGGGCTATCTAATTGCTCGGGAGAGATCGCGAGTGGAGAGTTCGGAGCCTCTAAGGCTGAAACTAACGTATTTTTAAAACCTTTCCAATTGGTAAAGGTCTTAGGAGATGAGACGTTATCGTTCGGCGGTCCTAGCACGAGGGAAACGGGGCGATGGTCGGAGCCTAGGTCATCGAGCGGTTCGATAGACCTTAGGTCAAGATTGATACGCTTGATAATTGCAAAGTCGAGGATGTCAGGAGAGTAGGACGGGTTGTTGGGATAGTGAGTGGGAGTGACGGGGGATATGACATCTAGGTCAAGGGAGTTAGTGATGTCGAGGAGAGCGATACCGCTGGTGTTAGTCGATAGGCACGTCCAGTCAGTATGTTTGGAGTTAAAGTCTCCGAACATAATGACTGAATGGCCGAGGGCGAGAATGGCCTCAAAGTCGCTGCGGATTGGTCTGGTACCACTAGGTATGTAGATTGAAGCTATGATGATGGTCGGATGACCAGTCATAGCCAATCTACACACAGTGGCTTCCATGTTGAGGAGAGGAGGGGTAGGGAGAGGACAGCAGTGGAAGCCTCTTTTGTAATATATAGCGGTGCCGCCGAAACCGTCAGAGTTGGGCCTATCGTTACGAATAAACGCGTACTTAGGTATAGCGAATCCCCTGGAGCGGTTTGGAGTAAGCCATGTCTCCTGGAGAAGGAATAAGTCAGGTTCTTTGTTCTGAAGGAACAGTTTAATCTCGGGAAGGTTGGTATTAAGGCTACGAGCGTTAAAAGATACTAGGGATAAGCCCTTGGGTTTAATACGACTGGACGCGGGATTCGCGGGTCTAGACATTATAATTTATTATTTACGAATTTATAAATTATAAAAGAATTTACAACGAACTTAGGAGCGAGTGATGCTCGGCTAAAGCAAATAAACGCTCTTGAGGAGAGCGGGCGGCTCGCAGTTTGCGTGCGAGCACGGAAATTTCGTTAATATCGACGTTTTGAATAACGTCGAATACGGTCTTCATGTCCTCAGCCAACGACGACTGAGGTGCGGAAGACGGAGAAGGACGCGGCCCTACGGGAGCTACGGGAGCTGGGATAGGTCGGGAAGGTGCAGGCGGAACGGCCGGACGCTGCCTCCAAGACAGAGCCGGAGTAGGTGTCGGCTGAACGGGCTTTGCTTCCGGGGGACCCCGGTTGCGCAGCGGCGGGAAGTTGGCAGGAGTGAGTGGCGGCGCCGGTTTAGGCGCGACCCTCTTGGTGGTGGAGCGCGGAGCGCGCGGGCAACCCCTGTAGTTAGCTGTGTGGCCGGACTGGCCGCACAGCACACAGGCAGGGGGGGAAGTGGATTCGGGAGTGCGAGTGCACTCCTTTGTGAAATGTGGATCCAGGCACTTAACGCACCTGGGGGGAGCTGAGCAGTTAGCCGCTGCGTGGCCGTAGAGCTGGCAGCGGTGGCACTGGCCAGGGTGACCACGGGGGTTGGGACGCTCGACGGAGATATTTGAGAGCCCGCAAATTGTGCGAGCCTCTCTAAAGATCTCCCTCGAGTTGGGAGTATTCGACAGGATTACCAACGCTAAGGGAAAACGCCTACCGCGGTTGGAGTGCATCTTGTGCACTGCTGTGACCGGGAAACCCTGAGACTTAAGGTCATCGAGGATGTCTTCGTTGCTGAGTTCGAACGGGACGCCCCGTAGTACTGCGCGGATCTTACGCTCCTCCGGGAGGGCGTAGGTGTGATACGCGATTTGGTTTAATCCGAGTAACCTGGTAAACGCGCGGAATTCGTCGACGGTCGCTATTTGAATCTTGATTGTATCGCCAGCGTTGGCGGCTTTTAAGTAATTGATTTTGTGCACTTTGCACAAGTTTGAAACCGCGGTCCAGCGCGCTTTTTCACGCAGGAAGACGGGCGGAGGGAGCTGAGGCTTCGGCGGGACGGGAGCGCAGCGCGTCGCTGGCTTCGATGTGACCGACGGAGACGCGGTTACTACGAGCGATTTTAACGGCGCGGGGGCTGGTGTTGAAGACACCGGGGAGGGCTCGGGTATTGAAGATACCGAAGCTTTCTTAGAGCGCTTCTTGGAGCGCTTGGCGACGAGTTGAAACGCGGGCTCAGGAGAGCCGGTTAGGGTGACGGCATCTGACGACGTATCAGACGCGGGTTCGGAGTCGCTCCCGGGAGCGGTACGCTTACGACGCGACGCGTGAGAGGATGCGACCGATTCGCAGTCCATCTCGGACGAGGCGGGAGACGCGGGAGAGCTGAAGACCTGAGGGGTCTGGACGTCGGAGGCCTGAGGGGCCGGGGTTGAGGCCTGAGGGGCCGGGGACGCGATAGATGCCTGTAAGGCCTGCGTTAGTATGTCATCGGGTATGCTGACGCCGGACGCGGCGAGCACCTGGGCGAATGACCTAAGAGCGTTAACGAGATCCATTGGAGGGCTTGGGATAATATGAAATATATAAATATATAATGTATGCCTAGGTTCCCTAGAAAACCTAGCGCCTATTTATATAACAAATGCCTAGAATTCCTAAATAAAAATCTAGTGAACCCTAGCGGCAAACCTCCCTACCAGCGGTAGGGGGGCTGGGGAGAATAAATTAAAACTAACAATAGTACGCCGAAGGCCGCTACCTAGAAACCTAAAAAGGGTGCGCAGGTAAAGAGTTGACCGCGTTAGGGTCAACCTTTACCGACAGAAAGGACAAATACACACGAAAACACACAAATATGATAAAAATAAATATGAAAATAGAAGAAAAATAAATAAAATAGAGAAGAGAAATAAATAAAAATAAAAAGGACTGGTTCAGTACAAATTCGTTGTCACCGTTAAGTATCCTTTGCACTGAAACCAGACTACTTACGCCGGGCACAACACTGCACTCAGCACAAGCACAACACAACTTAGCACAGCACTTTGAAGACTAAGAGGCTTAGTCGCAAAGAAAAATCGCACTTCGAAAGCACTCAGACGGAGTAGAAAGACTTAGGAAACCGTAGCACGGAGCCAACACGCTAGACTGTGACGTCAGTAAACTGAGCGCCGCGGAATGGCGGGAAGGGACCGATCAACGGAGAGCTGGGTCTTGCACGTCCGCACTGGGCGGCGATCGGAGCGAGAATGAGAATGGCTTGCGTGTTGTTCGGTCTCTTGTAGGTGACCCGCATACTATGAGGACGGGGTAGGGTACCACAATACTGTAAGGGATCCGATTGCACATCGGGGCTAGCAGCAAGTTCCCTGATTGTACCAAATTGGATATCAAGATTTTCTGAAAAATGATCCCAAATACATTGTATAATTTATTTTAATATTAATAAACCTCGGAATGTCTGAAAGTGTCGGTATATGTTATGTCACTTAGAAATCTCTTTTAAAACAAATTTTCTTATAAAAGAGTTGAACGCGTGGAAGGACAATGCTCTAAGTTAGTAATCAAAATAATTCAATTAGATAAATGTACTTTAAGGTTTCAAGTAATTTTAAATATAAAACTACTTGAATAAGGTAAGTTATATATCAAGTAATCCGATCCCCATTAAGTTAAGATTAATCTATGATATTATAATTTGTGTTCTTTCAAAATAATTTCACCATATATTTTAATAAGGACAAGTTTTACCTAACAACAAACCACATTGATATAATTATTTCACACTGATGTACATCTGAATAACTATTAACGCAATTAGTTTAAGTTATTTATAGTTATAGTTATATATATAGTAATCGTAAAATTTTCAACGACTCGCCCCTGCTAACTTACAATCACGCAATGTCATCATAAAAATGTTCATGAAATCTCGGCAAATTATGTGACTAATTACTCTTAATCACTTTCATAAATATCTAACGTTATATTTTGTGAAATAAATAGGTTACAAAGTTGTAATAAATGTCGTAAAAAGACGGATTTAACTATTTTGCGTATGCCATAAAACCTACATGGTATTTTTATTCAGTTAGAGTTAGATAACTAGTTTAGTGGTCATGGTTCATGGTTTTTTATATTTATTTATGTATGTTTTTTTTTCAACACATTCACAATCACACCACATTATTTAGGCCAAATTAAGTATCATTAAGAACTTGTGTTATGGATACTAGATAACGGATAAATAAACTTAAGAAATATATACATGCACACATAGATTTTTTTTCATGTAAAAATATTAGAAATAAACTTAAATAAACATACATACACATCCATGACTAGAAAGCCAATATAATAAAATATCCGCCATCTCTTCCAGGATTCGAACCCGGGACCTCTGGCATGGAAGACAAGGGTACTTACCTCCACACCAAACAATGTGGAGGTAAGTATACTACCCCCAATTCGCTTATGCATGGAATTCCATAACAGAAGCTCTGCTTACTTTGAAGCCATTTTGTTTTCGAAGTGCACATTTTATTTATGGCCCTATTAGCCTTTTAAACTTCACCGGACTTTGTGGTGTAACGCTGAGGGCGCTTAGCCGGAACTTACACTACCCCTACATACGATCCGCCTAAGCAGTTTGTGTGCTTATCTGGGGATTTATTTTATTATTATTATTATGTTAAGATCTCGTCTGGGCAGTACTACAGTCCACCCTATTGTGACCGCCATAAGAACCACGTTCCCGTGGTTGTGTTCCGGGCAAAGGGAAGGAGCAGACGGTGCAATCACTGGAACAAAGGCGATTCCAACTTAACCCCACGGTCGGCAACGCATCGTTAATAGATAACCTACAAATAACAATATCATTTATCAATAATGAAAAAAAGACGCCTCTGAATGTATACTATGACTGTATGGATACTATGGATCACGTGCTCGTTTTTCGCTGTAGATAGAACTAGAGGGCGCCATGTTATGTGTTGTGTTGAGGTACAATGGTATAACACAGCTGCTGTTACTACGTGATAATTAAAATAAACAACTCAAACTACCTTTAATCGTATTGACGATAGTTTTTATGATATAAACGTATATTTTGTAAATAAAATAAAATGATATTCATCCAAAACATTTATCCAATCAAATTCTGACCTGATTTTAGTTACGAACATATGCATTACATGGTCATTCAAAGTCCTATTCATAATGAATCAAATGTAGTATGTATTATCACAAGTTCAAACAATAGAGTTTTACAAAAAATAGAACAGTACTGTATGTTGAACTATATAATAGGTCTTTACCTATGAAACTGCCGTTTTGCCGTACTGGCCATTTCAAATGAAAATATTTTTTTTTTGACTGATAATTCTAATTTCAAATTAATTTTATTTGACAAACATGGAATTCTTTTTCTAAAATCGTCATTTGTTTAATAGTTTGTGTTTTGTTTTCAACGCATTCGAACATTTTTCGTCATCATGGATAAGTTAAAAATTCGAGTAATTATGGAGTATGAGTACCGTCGTGGCAGCAAAGCGGCACAAGCGGCACGCAACATCAACGACGTTTACGGAGCGAACACTACAAACGAACGCACCACCCGTTATTGGTTTACCCGCTTCCGTTCTAGAAATTTTGACCTGAAAAATGAACCCCGTGGTCGTCCGAAAACTTTGGTCGACAATGACGAATTAAAGGCAATTGTGGAAGCTGATGAAACTCAATCCACGGCTGAATTAGCAGCAGCTTTCGACGTTAGCTTCAAAACAATATTGGTCCATTTGCGTCAAATTGGCAAGGTAAAAAAGCTTGACAAATGGGTACCCCACGAACTCAATGACCGCCAGCGCGAAGTACGCGTGGAGACGTGCCTTGCACTGCTCAGCAGGCATACAAATGAAGGAATTCTGAACCGCATTGTTACTTGTGACGAGAAATGGATCCTGTTTGACAATCGTAAGCGCTCAGCAAGTTGGTTGGACCCTGGTTCAGCACCCAAACAATGCCCTAAACGAAAATTACCCCTAGAAAAGTGATGGTCACTGTTTGGTGGTCTAACGCGGGTGTAATTCATCACAGCTTCTTGCCAAACGGGACAAGCATTACTGCAGATGTGTACTGTGAAGAACTGAACACAATGATGGAGAAGCTCGCACGTCTCCAACCAGCTTTGGTCAATCGTTCGGCTCCACTGCTCTTGCACGACAACGCGCGACCTCATACTGCACAGCAGACGGTCTCCAAGCTACAAGAGTTGGGGTTGGAAGTTCTCCGTCATCCGCCGTACTCACCAGACCTTGCGCCTACAGACTTCTACTTTTTCCAGAATTTGGATAACTTCTTGGCGGGAAAAAAATTCAATACCCGACAGGCAGTACAAAATGCCTTTGAAGAATTTGTTGCCTCCCGTTCAGCTGATTTCTTCAAGAAAGGCATCAATAAGCTACCAATGCGTTGGCAAAGATGCATTGATTGCATGGGTGATTATTTTGATTAATAGAAATAAAAAATATATTAAAAAATTACGCTTCATTTATTTCGTGAAAAACGGCAATTTCATAGGTAAAGACCTAATATTATTATAAAATCTAACGTAGAATGCTTTTTCACAATAAATGAATTTGAATCGGTCCTTTCATCGGTTCTTTATCGATTATGTAGTTTTAGAGTTTATCGATTATATGTAAACAAACAAATCCTTACTTTTTATAATAATAATTTTTTCTTTATTATTCATATTTATTCCAAATAGTTGGCGCGCACTGTATGCATATGACCAGCAGCGGATAGCCATAGGCTGATTGATTTCTGTGTTACATGGAAAGCTTTACCAGCTTAAGCTTTTATAAGCTTTGAAAGCTTAGAATAGTCAGTGGTGCCCGCGCTCATGCACATCGTTAGTCGTAGGCGTTTTAATAATAAATAAATAACAAATAAATATTTCTAACTAACACATAACATTATCTAGCCCAAATTAAGTATCGTTAAGAACTTGTGTTATGGATACTAGATAACGGATAAATAAACTAAAGAAATATGTAAACACACATAGATATATAAAATACATACACATCCATGACTAGAAAGCAAATATGATAAAATATCTGTCTCTACCAGGATTCGAACCCGGGGCCTCTGGCATGAAAGGCAAGGCTACTTACCTCCACACCAAACAGGCCGTCGATTTATTTATTATTATTGAATGTGATTATTAATGACAAGTTGCCAACCGCAGGTTGAGTTGCAACTTTGTTTCAACATTTGTACTGCCTGTTCCTTCAGTGGTTATGGTGGGTCTTTGTGGTAAAATAGAACCGCGATGAATAACAATGTGTTACGTTTTTCGATGTTACATTTAAACACATTTAAACTAAAAATGAAAAATACTGTATTAAATCACCAACTGAGCGGTACAATAATTTTGTGAATAGTCTTATATTGTGCATAGAAATTAAATTAGTAGCGAGTTCTAATGTGTCATACCTTAGAGTAGAAATATAATGGACGATATAATCGTATAACCGTGCAACTGGATTTTTTGTGACATCTCCGGCATTTCACCATGGTAACAACTGAAAACCAGCACCACAGTCTACACTGCTGGCATATAATGCTGAGCTAGCCATTTCAGCATTGTTAATTGCATATTTAGTTTTAAGTTTACAATTCTATTTTATTATTTTTATTTTTTTTGTTTTGTTTGTATTTTTTTTATTCAATTGTTTATGCTGAATAAATATTTTTCATATTTCGTTTAACCTCACGTGACAAAAACGTTTTGGAGATGCTTAGTACATACACATATCTAAGCGGTTTTTGTTTCTCTCCTCTTTGATAGCTGAACATACGGTGCGAGAAAACAAGACATAGGCAGCCTCATTAAGTATTACACAGTTTGCTGTCTTGAAAACTTGTCGCTTTTAATACAAATACCTCCGCATTTCTTCCATTTAATTCTTACTCGTTTATATCTACTTTCTTGAAAACTTAACTTCGAAAAATCGTTTTGACATTACTCAATCCAAAAATATTTCCTAATATTTCTCAAACATTTATATCAAAATGTCTGATATCTGTCGAACAAATCGACGGAAGAGTCGACTTTGTCGCAATAATATTGTCGGTCAACAACAATGGCTTCCTTACACATTGTAAGAAAGAATATTGTTATTTTGGTTATTTCCTGTTACATTATTTAAAAATAAGGTTATGATTTAATTTCCGCTGGGCTTGGTGCAATATTTTGGAATTTTTTACTACGGGCGAAATAGTTAAGAAACACCTTCTTTCTTGCTAATATGCTGCAAGCTTTCCGTATAAACAGAGATTCACTTCTATATTAGCTACCTATAGTACATCCTTACACACGTATATGTATGTATATACAAATTCAAATTCAAATACACACAGCATAAAAGTCTGAGCAACACAGATTATTTCAAATTTATTAACACTGACATACTGGCTATTGTTAAAAAAAATTTCGACTATCATTTGTTTTTTCACAAAATTTAAAGCGAATGCATTGTTTTTGAATTTTATTGCGTTTTCTTTGTGTGGCGTGAGTGTTGGAAATCATTTATTATTATTAATTTTTATTGATTAATTGTGAAAAATGTTAACTGTAAGACATTGTTTATAACATGGAGCGACGTCATTTGACCTCATACGAAATGCTAAGAGCCGTAGGGATGTTGGAAGCGGGAATCAATCAATCGCGATCACGATATTTTGGTGTCAACAGAAGCGTTATTTGCCGTCTTTATCAGCGTTACACTAACACGGGAGATCCTGCCGAGCAGCACCCAGGCCGCGGAAGGAGTACAACCATTCGGCTAGACCGATACATTCAACTGACCGCAAGACGTCAGCTGATGTTAACCGCCCGAGAGATAAGTTTAAGGCTAAAAAACACAGGTGGTGTTGTTGTTAGCACCCAAAATCGACTGCATGAGTACGGCCTACGTGCACGACGTCCAATTAGGTGCCCACCTATACGTAACGGGAACCGCGCTCGTCGAAATTAATGTTGTAGAGAAATAACAAGGACCCAGGAGCAATGGGATAAAATTTTATTTTGCGATGAGTCTCGCTTTGGGTTTAGGCCTGATACTAGAAGGGTAAGAGTTTACCGTCGTCCTGGAAATACTGAGAGGCTGAGATGCGTTCAAGAAGTTCATCCATACAACGGTTCAACAGTTATGGTATGGGCGGGTATTATGAAGAACAGACGAACTGAACTCGTTTTTGTAAATGGAAACATGAACGCTGAAAATTACGTTGAGGATGTTCTAAGGCCTTATGTCCGTCCATTTGCACAAATCCTTGACTTCGATTTTAAGTTGATGCATGATAATGCGCGTTTGCATACAGCTTTGCACACCAGAGAGTACTTTTCCAAGGAAAAACATCCGAGTATTGCCTTGGCCTGCACAATCGCCAGACCTCAACCCTATCGATCCAGAGACGTATTTTAGAAGACTTGGACGGAGTGACAATATCCCGACAACTGATGGACTTACTAAAATTTTATTAGGAGCTATTGCCACAGGGTAACACAGTCTCATCGATTCTCTGAATAATAATCGGTGTCAGCAAGTTCTTAACAACAGAGGCGGCCACTCTTTGTATTAAGTTATTGAATTTCTTTTACAGTAAATTAATTTTGTTTAACAATTTCATTATGTTCATTAAAAGTTTAGTTGCTTAGGCATCTTAGTTTGTACTACGTATGATATAGTACTCGCAATATAGTAATTTATGTAATTAAAAAAAAATATAAAAAAACAATTTATTTTTTACTTTGAAAAGACACTAAAGAATAAATATAATTACTAACAATTTAATGTGAAAATACATTGTAAAATTCAAATTTGACATTGACAATTAATTGTTCTTATTGACGTCTAATAAAGCATGACTTTACCACCAGTCCGGAAAAACCTTCGTGAAGAAGAACTCGCCAGAAACTTCACGGGTGTATATTTTTTTCAAAATAAATTTACAGTATTTCTTTATGTCTTTACAAAATTATTCTTATCTACATCTAGTAGCTCGGCAAGTCTTCATACCCCCAACTATCCAAACGACGAACACCCTCAAACGGCACCCGTTCACGAGTTAATGCGGGATCCAGCCATCGCCCCCCTCAACCATGTTAGAGGGAAGTGAGCGACCCGTCAGCCGACGCTACCACACACGTGTACGTGTACGGGAACTCGGTATTCGCGTTAGTATTTTCGTATTTTTAACCTTCTAAGCAAAAATGTGGGTATAAACTAAACGTATGTGTTTGAGTCTCTCTGTAACATATCTCCCATACAAATGGGTCAATTTTCTTGAGGATATTGATTTTGTTTGCGAACTGAAGAATTGAGGGTTTCTAGCAATGCTTGATAAAATTAGTTAGGTTAGGTTAGAATATATAGATGCTTGGAGAATATAAAAATATAACTGAGCAAATTATTATATGGCAGAATCATTTAAATAATTTTTCATTGAAATTAATACAACATCCCATCTTCGAACTGAAGTAAGTTTCATTTTTCAGTTTTATTCTAAATGGGTACGGAATCAAGGTCGATATCGCTTTAACTTGTTCTCGACAGATGCAATTGCATGCATATAAAAATAAATTGAAATTGCTATGATCATAGTCTATTACATGAGGATACATATATAATATATCACCAAATTAGGCATAGAACACGAATTTATGAATGAATAAAATTAATATCAAACAACATGGAAGAAATGTGAACTTCTGTATCTAAGTAGAACAAAAAAAACCTGACATTCTAGCGGAACTCTGAGAAATAGAGAAATCGCCGATCGGGTTGAGGTTATGGCAAAAAGTTACAATTTACCATCAGGTAAAAAAAGTTTGAGGAATTCGGCATCTAATTTTATTGCAGTCTACTTCTAATCTACTCTTAAGTTAGTCGTGTAATACTGTCAACCTAAAGTTTGCTTGCAAATGCTTTCACAGACACAATGTATTTATAAATAAATGCAAAAGTTGGACAACCATATTGGATATTACTTCATGCCGTTATCTGCGGATTACATTGCAGATTATGGTACAGAAAATTGATTCTTTTCGCATTATATTAAAATGAAACGTGTTTAAGTTTATCATGTTACGCAATTAAGTTTTGAGTTTATATTATTAAAATGGGGCTGTTATATTTGGCAGGGCTTTTTTGGTTGTAATCAATAATTTGGTTCATTCATCAATAATTATGTCCAATAGTTTAAGATTGGCATTATTAGATTTTTTAAATATTTTTTTAAATATATGTTCTTTCATTATTTATTTATTTATCACGAAACGCCTTACAGCTATCCTAATACCTATGCTCATTTTGTGATAATACTCAATTATGTAGTCCAGATCCTGAATAATACAACCGATAAAAATACAAATGAAAAAATACAACAAATAATAATAATGCAACAATAATACAACATACTGAATAATACATTATATTACAATGACAATAACACACATGTTACACTAAAGGCCCTGTACTGTACTAAAGGCACTGTAATGTAAAAAAAGTTTCCAATTTCAACATAAAAAATTTGCAATATAGTAATAAGTACTCCAAATATTAGATATAGCATGTTTTACTCTTATAAAACATTCCTATACTTTTAAAAAGAACTGCATCCGGAATTATTTGAAAATAAGCTTGGCACGCCCGGGAATCAAATTGGCTCAAATCCTAAAAATGAGTACCCTGTATACTACACTTATTTATGAATTAATAATAGATGAGAGCGTCGGTGTAGCAATGTGTTTTTCAAGCACTAACGGTGAAGGAAAATAAAATGAAGAGACCCGCCTACCAAAGAAATGATTTCGAAGATCACTTAATTGGGTATTATTGTCTCTGTAATTGATTATGAAGAATTTGAAATGTCAAGATGATGATTTATGATTAATATACCTACTTAGTTTGGTATTGTCTTCTATTATTGTAACTTGTCATTAAGATATTGACCTACTGTTTACTCGTTTATTTTAATCTTGTAGCCCATGTGTCTAGGATTGTTGATAAAGTTTCTTGTATATGACAATTATAACGGAATCCCAATGAAAGGAAAACAAACTAATTTACCTAAAGTATCATTTTTGCATTCATAATTGTAGTAAAATACATTTAAAAGCTGCTTACTCATCCAGGATTCGAACAAATTATCAATTACACCGGCGGTTAACACCATTTCAACCAGTTCTGAGCACAGTACGGTACAAAGACGAACATACGCACTGAACAACACGCTCTACTTACTACAAGATACCGCGATAGCCACACTATAGCTATAGTTAACAAATATATGAAATGCGCAGGCGCACCATTTATGCAATCTTTTGTTATTAGCTCAACTTGGTAGATTTTTAATTGAGCTGGAAAATAATTAGAAACTATGGTCTTTTTTAGTTTAATTATGTATTTGCTAATAATTTACAAATTTATATGTGTTTAGAAAATATTATGAAATGCTTTAGGTTAACATACATATGTTGAAGCCCTGACGCAAGGGGAGAGGTGTGATAAGTTTGACCGTGTCTGTCGGTAGCTTCGTACCTGCTAAACGGAACCTGCTAAATGAACCGGTTTGATGCGGTTATTTTCTGTTTGATAGGTGAAAGAATCCAGACTGGTCTTCGCCATATTTGATCACAATTTGTACAGTTTTTAAAAATTAGCAATTATCTCCTGTAATATGGGGGTTTATGCCCAGTTACAACTTTGAATTCCAAATATAATTAATATCTTTCCAGATATATTTTCAATATATAATTTTGTTCTCTAGATTTATTTTCTTTACAATACCGCTATTTTTAAAATCATTGATCCAAAGAACATTCGTTTTGTTCTTTGATATTGATTCAGATTCAAACGTAAAAAATAGACATGCGTTCTCAATGGACGTTAAGCTGGCCAGTTTCTAAATTAATTAATATTTGTACAATATTGTACTTCCTGCCAATATAATAAGTATTAAAGTTTGCATTATAGGTTTGGATGTTCACAAAATTAACATCCATGCTCTTATTTCTGTAGTTACCTACTCTTTCTTACTTTCATATTTAGTCTGCATTTCGCTTCACGGTTTTACGGAGTATGTTAGAACGATTATAATAAAAATTAATACTATTTTTGAACTTGTTGGAACTACCTATTATTATACACTGGCCTGTTAGGTGCAGTTAGATGATTTATTGTGATTTAAGATAACGATTCCACAAGTCCATATTGATTTGGATTTCCCATACGTCGCGTGAACTAACTGTAGATTCTTTGATTGGTTTTGAAAAATAGTGTGAAGAGCTTCCTGCGTCTTTTAATAGGGCAAAATATAATATTAAGCCCTTTCACATGTAAAGTAAATAAAGAATAACCACTATAGATCACGATCCCTTAAAATTTAAATCTAAATAATGCTGTTTTCCATTAGCACATACCCCGCAACTTTTCTATGATGATAAACAACACCTATTGGGTGCGTCTCTAACAATTTCGTCTCCATCGCCATTTTTCATTCTACTTGATATGAGACCTTCACTAGTATTCAATAAAACGCATAACATTATAGTATATTGTTCTACAAGGTGAGAAAGCGACCGATTACCAACGAGGGTGCAGTTTGAGATATTAATGAGAATTACATGTGATATTATATAGATAGATCTTTTTCTGTCCGTGAATTTGGTAGATATTAATGATTCCATTTTTAAAAAAAGAACTAATTCACTTTCCGAGCAGGTATAGTATAGCAGGTATAGGCAGGTATATTATTTTTCGTATAATACAGGGTGGCCAGAAAAGTGACTTCCAAAAATTTTTTAGGTGCCTTGTGTTGAGAGGTCTCTGAATCACCCCTATGCATGTCATACGATTTTCATAGTTTTCAAGTTACGACTTTATTATTGTTATTATGGAAGCTTAAAGTCTAACGCATTCTCTGAAGCTACTTCAAAACGAAGAAACTACCAGTTAAGATATTTAATTTTAAGTTGATAATTTAAATAATTATAATAAATAAATAAATATTCCTAACAATCACACCACATTATCTAGCCCAAATTAAGTATCGTTAAGAACTTGTGTTATGGTTACTAGATAACGGATAAATAAACTTAAGAAATAATAAATAAACACACATAGATTTTTTTTTATATATATAAATATTAGAAATACACTTAAATAAACTTAGGTACATACACATTCATGACTAGAGAGCAAATATAATATAATATCTGCTCCTACCAGGATTTGAACCCGGGACCTCTGGCATGGAAAGCAAGGCTACTTACCTCCATACCAAACTCATCTAACATAAATTCTCAACTTAAGGAATTTTTTTAGTAACTTTCATTAAGTTAGAGGCTGTTTATTTTATGGACGAAAATTTTGGACGTCACTTTTCTGGCCACCCTGTATATGAGCAGTGTTGATAGATTAACGGGTAATATTGCATTCTGGACCAATAAACTAACGGCGGTGGCTGGGAGCGACTGGGTTAATGTCTTGTAAGACAAATTCCTTGAAGATGGAATGGTCAGTGAGGCAAACGATTTTGTCATGCTGATGTGTAGCCATTCATTTAGTAATTTACCATTTACCATGTACCTATTTCTGGATAATTATATTTATTTTGTACTGCGAAAATATTGACGTAGGAAATTTATTCCCTGTTAGTCGTAACTTTTGACAAATGTATGTAGATGTTTCAATTAATTTGTGCATGCAGCTCTGTAGTGAAGTCAGTCATCACAGTTTGACAATGTTACTACCAGACAAAATTAAGTTGCATATTAACAAGCACACGCACACACAGAACCACGCGAATGTATGACTTGAACCATCTACACACGTTTGTATTTATTAATTTAGGCAATCTTAGTTTATAAAGTGATTGGCGATGCTTTTGAAATGTATTCATAAGCCTGCAGCAATAAAAACATATTGAATTATGTCTGGAAATTCATTCTAACTATACCGATAAGCAATGATACAGCAGAAGGTTTTTGTATTCTGGTTTCGGCTGATAAAAATTGGGTTTAATGTACTCTATATTACAGTGGACATTAAAATGCTAAATAAAATTGTATTTCTCAAAAAATATTTGAATTAAGTCAATAATTGTTCTTTTCAAAGAAAAGACTTAAACGAATTAATCTCGTTTGTTAGAACATGTGTTTTATAAACTTTACAAGTAGTTTGAGACGTGTACAAATACTTATACAAATCCTTCGATCTTCAAATACTTGAGTAAAACGAATAGCAAGTAAAGTCGGGAAACACATAAAAAAATGATATTCCAAAAAGCGTCAATTTCTTAAACTTTAAGGATACTATTTATATTATTATTTCATGAGTATTTTAAAGAATTTGTATCAGTTTCTCTTCGACTTTTGCGTTTCCATCTCAGAAACGTCGATGTTAATATATTTGTGAAGAGCTGTTGAGTGATTTAGGATAAAATAGTTAAAATAGTTTACTAATTGTGATGAACGAATATAACACTTTCAAGTAATGATTCCATTGCACGCGAACCGCAAATCATAAACTTAAAACTCAAATCTGCTTAAAAACTTATCGTTACATTTTTATTATAAGACATATTTAATGCATAAAAACTAGAGCAAAATAAAATTCATTGACCAAGTTACCACTTGACCGTAAACTAGACATGCTCAGCGATTAACATTTCAAATCATTCATACGCCCGTAGCTTTTTGTACTAAAATGTATACATATAGGCGGAGGTGTATCTAAGAACAAATTTCAGTTCGACTGCTGAGTGATTATCGGCCTTAAGTTTTAGTGATAAGGTAAGAATTCGAATACTTTCAACAATATATTTAATATTATTATGTCACATTAAATAAACTTGTGAAAGGGAAGAATTTATTTTGCTTCAATTTTCTCAAGATCTAACAGAGATTCTGTTATATATTGAGAAAAAGGTATTGTATGCTCTTAGTACTGGGGCTGGAATCTAACAGAGAGCGAAATAGGATTGAAATAAACCTAGAGCGAATCAATCAAAGTCTATTTTTTGTCTTAAATTTCAACAGAGATTCCAAATAATACGAACAAAGTCATGGTCAAAAACCAGTTGGTAAATAATCACACAAACCCATTCTACAAATTATTTTATTGAATTTTCTATCATCTACTATCAGAAATACTAATTAACATAGCTATTTCACATCGCTTTTTATATTATTAATGTACTTTTAATATCGAAAAGAAGACCCTTTTAAATAGCAACTACTATGATCATTGAATTTTAAGAGTTTATTTGATTTTCACACAAACTTGCAAAACTTATAAAAGAACGAGACCTCTTAAACTCTTTTACACGTTATGATGATTGAACCTCAAGTCATCTTACCGTCAGAAGCTTAGAAAGCGTTTTATTGAGTATTTATGCACATTTTACAGTAAACCACCTGTAATAGAGCTTTCTCTATATGTGCTCGTTTCCCTCTATCACTATAAAGTCGTAACTTCAGGTACGTTCTAAATAACCCGTGATTTATGTTCCAGGACAGCTTTCCTAATCCCCATTATAGAGTCATCATTATGACAAACCTAAGGAGAGTTTTCAGAAAAATTGTCCTCCATACTGCGGGCTTGCAGATTAAACTCAAACCATCGAAATAATTTATTTGGTATGTGGTTTTCTTCACGTTAGAGCACTCGGTTTAATGTTGTAAAGTTGTGGTACCTTTTGGAATTTTATTTTTTTTATTTTATTTATTAACAAGACACGCCAACAACATTATTAAACAAAACATTTCAAGCGTCTAGTGAATAGGTATCTCGTGGATAGACGTGTAACACCTTCGTCTTTTAACCTGATGGAAAGTGAAGATGATCTTTCCTTTTTCATTAAAAAAAAACGTCAAATGCAGTTGAGATTGAGTAAGGGCGATTATTAATGTCAGTTACAGGCATGTACAGCATTGGCCAACATAGTCCAGGAATAATTACTTAAAAATAACGAATTAAAATAAAATGGTATCTCTCAAATATACAAAAATGTCAAAATAAAAAAAAATCAATATTAAAAGCACATCACAATCAATCAAATAATATCAATACAATAATACAATGAGGTAACAAAAATGTATATGTAAAAATTTAAATTATTATGGTACAATGAAGTCAATAAAATTAAATAAATTAAATAACTTTACAATTAAATTATAAAATGACTTTTTTTTAATAACGTTTATTAAAAGGCAACGTGACGGCCAACATATCTTAAGTACGTAATTGTGTGATGTTATGTTAGCGTCAATGAACTAATCGTAATTATTTCAGAGTTTCGTGCCCTTTAGGCACACAATAGTTGTTTTGCTAATGGAAGCTTACGTCCAGCAGTGGATAGTGACAGGCTGATTGATCAATTAATTGACTGATTATTGATATTTGGGAAAAGCGACCTGGTTTTGGACCTACAACCACACAAGTACAATTTGCTCGAACCACTACATAGGTATGACATTATCGCTAAGAAAGAAAGCTGATATTTTATCCCTTGGGTTCTAGATCCTCCTCGGCTTGAAAAGCACTCCGTGTCCAAGTTTAGTTGTCAGGACCAAATAGCTTAAAGCAACTGTTGTTTTTTTATACCTATTGTTAAATTAAATTAAATAATTATTTTAATTTGTTAGACATGCGTTTGTTAGACCTTGGTACGCACTCATCGTCGAATGATCAATGATTTAATTATAATGTTTTGTTGTGAGTCGCGCTCATTGATGGATGGCAGTTTTTTATTGGTGCTCTTACAATTTTATTTAACAGCTATTATTTTAAAACAAGCTTTGCATTAACATCATAGTTATGCAGAGGAAGGTCCATACATATAAATATTAATGCGACATGTTTTCCTGTAGAGGTAAATTTTATGGGTCTTGTATTTTTGGTTAGGTTTGCTCAAATTTTTACTTATCGATTAATACATACATCGACTAGTAATTAACAATAACCAGCTCTACTTTGCTTTGGTTTGGGATAACTTTATCCAGGTTTTGCAAATTTGAAAAGTTATTTCCATAAGTAATCGAAATCAATCAAGAGATACCTTTCGAACTTGCCGACACAATAATTTCGATTCCAACACACACTTACCAAAAACGCGCCAAAAATCCACTCTTTTTTCACGAACAGCCAAAACTGAACACAGCACAAATTCACAAACTAGATTGTAAAACAGTTCACTGCTTTATTTAAAAAAAAAGTTTTGCCAATTTGAATTTCGAATATCGTTAATGCTCTTGCATCGAGTGACCTACAAAATGGCGGCGGCAGAGGTCCGCGCGTTTCTGCCGCTCACAAACGAATGCCCGCAAATTTTGTTATGTTTTCGCGTGCGTGTAGATTACGTGATATATGAACTACGGTATTACGGTAATATTTGACTTCTGTAACGTGGATGTGTCGGTAATCGACGACAATCTGCCTTTACTCGTATATTGAGTAATCGGAGGCAGGAAAATGATTGGTCATTTCAAGATGTAGGTTAGATAGAGTTACTTACTTACTTTTTCATTTTATGCTCATGAAGACTTTAAGACAATGTTTCATCTAATTGCTTTTAGAGTCTTTGTAAAGTTAAACATACCAATTTTTAATTTTCACTAGAGGTTTTAACGCAATTTCAGGCAATATAGGCTATTTCTGAATAATTAGCATTTGACATGACATTTTAAATATCCATAGTTTTCTTCAGATTTTTTGATAACAAAACACAAATAAATGATTCATATATAATCATAATAGTAAATATTATCTAAGTTAAGGGCGAAACATCATAAGGTCTAAACGAATTATTTCAAATGCGTTGTATAGGTGTTACCGAATGCCCTCATTACATATTCATAAGTATGGGCGCACTGAAAAGTTTTACATTGTTTTAATATTGTGCAATATAATTCGTGCAAATGCCAAATTCAAATTCTTATATTTATTTTATACTTTGACGACTGCTTGTTCTTGTTGGCGTTATATAAATTCGCTCTTAATTTAAAGAACAACTTTATAATTTAAACAGAAAATGGGTAACTGAATATTTAATTACTTATTCTAAAATAAAACCGGTTTAAAAATCACTTTTCTTTTCATTTAAATTGAATAAATAAATAAATTATCTAGAGCTCGAAATAACTGTGAAGGATTATATTTAGTCAACTTTTAATCCCTTTTTTGCACCTATTACTTATAATTACTAATAACAAGATGGTTTTAAAAAGTATTTATAAAGCTTTTCTATTTAGTATGTCAAGAATAAAAAAGCTCTAGAACCAGAACTTATTGTCGACACGAGTACTGTTTAAAGCTCATACATAAGTTTTCTTATAGCTGTTACAATATTCGTAGGCGTCACCATATGTTATTTAACTCTCAAGATGACTCTTCAAATTTTATCCAAAGTGTAAATTTCACTACTGGTATATATTTACATTTTATAGTAATTAACTAATTTTATGTATTTTCTACAAATCCTCTTATACTTATATAAGGTTTTATTTACCTTAAAACCTATCTTAAGAACTTGACGTTTGACAGGTAGGCGCCTTTTATGTTTATACCTTGTTGACACTACTCCTGCCTTTAGATCTTTCCAAGAAATGTCGGATTTATTCCAAGTAATATTCCTGGCTACCTCTTGTAAAATTTGCATAAAATTTCTAAGGAAAGGAATAGCCAGTTACGTTCAAGAAACAAAGGCAATTTGTTCCTGAAACAAATTGTAACCTTGGCAACGCTTCAATTCATTAAAACCTAAACAAGGCCTTGTATGTTGTTATGACACTAACAATTTATGCTAATTTATAGGTTATAATTTAATGAATTTACGGGATTCTTACCACGATTTTCGATTTTTATTTCACGCGTCCGATATTTCGATGCTGTTGCAAGCACCATGATCGCTGACTGGCAGATGTAGGTAGGTGGCGATGACAGTTAAAGGCAGATAAATCGATCTACCCTCCTTCTCGTTTGTTTTGATCTGCTACTACTGGAACTCACATTTTTGTCGTTTTTGCAATACACGCTCACCGTATCACTGGGTTTTTGACCGAACACAACACGATTGTTGTTTTTTCGTTTCATGAATGTCCTAACCACTGGGTTCCACGTACTAAATAATTTAAAACCTTCATCTCGATTAAAGTTATTTTCGCACTTTTTTATTTCTAAGGCTTCTTTAACGAGTCGCGGTATGTTGTGTCGTTCCATAGATAAAATCCGAGTATTATAGAACTCAATCCAATGGTTAGGGCCTGATTCTAGCAAATGTTCGGCGATGGCTGACTTGTTTGTGTCTGAGTTATTTATGGCTTTTATTTGTTCTTAAGACGGCAAGAAATGGTTCTTTTCATCTGGCCAATGTAGAAGCTGCCACAGCTGCAGTCAATTTTATAAACAACCTGTGTCTCAAGCGGTATGTGATCTTTCGGTGAGCGCAGACACTGGTTGATTTTCTTATAAGGAGTAAAAATCGTGTCAATAGAATATTTATTTAATATTCTTCCTATTTTATCTGTTACTCCTTTTAAGTATGGCATGAAGGAGGGCTGACGCTTCACCTTGGATGTATTTGGTTTGGTTCTCGTGTTTATATCTCGCGTTTTATATTTGACACCTTCACGTTGTAGCCATTTTAAATTAAAACTTGTTGTACGTGCTGTAGTTCGCCCTGAACATGATCCTCATCGCAAAGATCGTCAGCGCGATTGGTGAGTGATGAGACTACTGCGTTGAGATGACGGGGGTGGTGATGAGAGGATGCGTGAAGGTATCTGTCAGTGTGCGTTGGTTTTCTGTATACTGAGTAATTTAAATAGCCATCACTCTTGATCGTTAGCTTTATATCCAAGAACGCCAAAGATATTTTATTTTCAAGTTCTACAGTAAAGCGCATTTTATGGTTTACACTATTGATGTGGTTCAAGAACAACTCAACTTCCGGTGGCCCACCTTCCAAAATGCAAAAAACGTCATCAACATATCTTTTCCACAAGCTGACACAAACTGGAGATGTACTCGAGGCTAAGTTCTCGATATGTTCCATCCACAAGTTCGCCATTACAGGAGCTACTGGACTTCCCATCGCTACACCACCAATCTGCAGAAAGAACTCGCCCTTGTAGATGAAATAGCTTGCGAAATAAAAGTCGAAAATCGTGCGAAACAAAAATCGCAAATCGTGCGAAATAAAAATCGAAAATCGTGATAAGAATCCCGTAAATTCATTAAATTACAGTGAAAATAACCGCGTTAGTTTAAAACAGTTATCATTTATAGGTTTTATAAAAAATTGCCAAACTTGCATTTTGTTTACTTGGAATTTCGCATCCCGTTCTCATATTCGAGGGGACTTAGCGGCGGAATCTCCAAACCTTTTCTTACCTCGTAAATTTTTTATTATTATGATAGGAAGTAACTACATGAAACTAGAGCCCGATGTTTTTGCGGTTTTAAGCCGAACTTTAATATAAACATCAGTCAGTACCTTTTAGTATTAAATATCATAATTTTTTGTTGTTACCTTTTTGCACATCAAACTTATCATTCATTTACAAATAATGGTTTGTTTAGTTTTTGGTGCATTGTTGCAATTCCTTGCACTTGCTGTTTACAGACACAGACAGAGGTAATACAAAGGTAAACATGTATGCGAAATTTGAACAATGACGCTTGCGCATCCGATTGCTTTGGCAGAAGTCATAAAAGATCATTCGGGTAAGATCAGCAAAAACAATAGAATATTACCAAAATTGATGATTTTGAATTGATTAGCGATATACGTAACGAATTCATGAACTATAATAATACTGACCATCAAATAACTTTGAATGTAAAAATTCTAAGAGAACCTGTCTTCTGCAAGTAACTATAGAGCAGGGAAATGTGAAAAAAAATTATCACTGCACAAACAGTAGCTTCACCCAACTGAAGGGTGGGCAATTTGTAGATTACCACACTTGCCTACTGCGGGTTGGTAGATCTTCGAAATAATTACTCAGGTATGTGGGCTTACTCGCGATGTTTTCCTTCACCGTTAGATCAGCCAGCTTTATGTTCTTAAGTTGTGAAAACTCATTGGTACATTTGGCAGGTACGTTAATCGAAACCGGCAAGATCGATCGAAAGGCCAGCGCGTTAAGTATTGTGCCACCGAGACTCGTCCGAATTAACAATTTTAGATTTTAAAAGACTATCAATACAGGACAAAGGCGTTAAATATAATTATATAAATATAATAATCTCAATAAAGAAATTTGTTATTATTATTATATTGGGATTCTTCTTAGCTTGGAAATAAAAGCTTAATTGCGTTTCTCTGTAATAACTAAAGTTTTTATTTAGTATAACTTCAAAACATTCAGTCAACAAAACAATCTCTATTATCCTCAATATGACCTATAATAACGAAAGAAACTACTTTCAAAGCCATTATTTCAGGTCTCTTTTTAGTAAAGTATAAAAAAAATTACAATAATCTTCCTATAAATAATTATTTGTAATCCTGACATGACTGAGAAGAGTTTTCTTTAAATAAATATAATATTCGTGCCCCACAAAACAAGGTTCCAATTCATATTTAAGCCTATAACTTGTACAACTACTTAACTATAACTTCATTTCTTCGCCTTTGTTAAAGACGAGCTTCGATGTAAAGTAATAATATAAAATGTCACTTTGTACACTCTGAAAAACTCTACAGACCAACGTAGAAACGTCTCTCTATTAGCAAGACGTGTGGCATATAGTGATAGCTTGGACCTTGACATGGTCAGCATTTTGAAACAAAATGCCACGAACCGGGAAAATAGATCAAACGTAAATCAATGGAATATCATTTTCTTAATATTTAGATTAAAAACTCACGGCACCGTTTTCATCAGAGCAGCTGATTTTTCAGTCTTAAAACTGCCACAGTTTGTGGGAGATGATAGTAAGCCGAGTGATGATTCTTTGCATTTGCATATAGAAAACCGCAGCATACCGCCTGTCGTATCTTCTACGCACCCGCCAACGCTGCCTTCACCTGCCTTCACCATGCGCCCACTTCAAGTAAATAACTTGTCAAATTCAAATTCAAATATTTATTCCTCAACATTGACAATTACTTGTTCTTGTTGACGAGGTAAAAGCATGAATCCACCACCGATTCGGAAAGACCTTCATGAAAAAGATTGATTGGTTTAATTTTTTTTTAATTAATTTACGTTGGCTCATCTGGGTATACGAAATAATTCTTATCTGCATCTGTTAGTTTGGCTCCCCACAAACAATCCAAACGACGACCATCCGCGAAGAGTAAACCAGCCATCGCCCTCTTCAACCATATTAGAGGGAAGTGAGCAACCAGCCACCCGATGCTACCGTAAGAAGCCTACATTTTTTCACAGACACGTCTGTATTCAATCGAAGAAGTGAGCCCGTGATCACGGCGCGTATTAGTGGAAACCGCTACGTGAGTTGTGCGCTAATACATTACTTGATCTTCAGACTAGTTTTGATGATTTGGTTTGGTGGTATATGGAGATTTAAGAAATTTACCGTCTTTCAAGATCAAATGAAAATTTACCTCACATTTGGAAATAGACGACTATTAAGCATTATGCAAATATTGCAAGTTTAAATAATTCCAAAGATTTAAACCTATATAAATAGGATATTTCATAGCTTAGGGACATATTGTAACGGATTCGCGTCGGATGCATTGTAAACCATTCTACGAGCATTTAAAGGGCCCCCAGAGGTCTGCCACAATATCCTTACTTATTCTGCTGCAAGGACACCAGCCTGAGCCAACCCGGGGATGGGTTCACTCAATTTATAATCCATCACGCTTTCCCTTCTGCGACTTGGTAGACTTTGCAGACCGCTTCCGAACTGTATTATCCTTTGCGTAACCTATTAAGCCTGACGATTTGAATCTTAAAACATCAATAACTAGTTACAGATGAAAGTGAGATGCGCACAAACATGTTTTCTAAGTAAATGTGTTTATTATTCATGATTATTTAGAAATGCTATCCGGAAACTAACAAGCGAAAAGTTTCGAGAAATACTTTTAAGTAATTAATGTTAATTATGTAAAATTATTAGTACGGTTTAGTAGCGCAATGAAGATGCTAATTAAATTTTGGATTCGGTTTTCGATTGTATCAAAAAAAATTTAAATTAAATTTAACTTTGAACACTTTGGTGTAGTTTTTTTCTCAGAAAAAAACTTAAATTTGCATGTACTTGAAGGTTTTAAGAGTATTATAAAGTCCGAATTTATAACCTAATACTGAAGTTCAAATTCAAATATTTATTTCTCAACATTGACAATTATTTGTTCTTATTGACTTCAAATAAAACATGACGCTACCACCAGTTTGGAGAAACCTTCGTGAAGAACAACTGGCAAGAAACTTCACGGGTATATTTTTTTCAAAATAAATTTGCAGAGTCTCTTTATGTCTGAACAAAATTACCCTTATTATGCATCTGTTAGCTTGGCAAGTATCCAAACGACGAACACCCTCAAAGTGACAAAACACCTCTCTGAAGGCGTACAAATTTGAAACAAACGAGCCCGGGCAGATTGTGAACAATGCGTACAATGCGTAGAATTTAAAGCATTTTCAACTATCACAAACAATGTTTAATTCGAATCGACCCTGATGTTAGACAAAATATCCACCTATCGACAACCGGCAACCACAACCCTGCGGCACCATCGCTGTCTGCAGATTAAAAGTGCATTCTGTTCCCGTAGCTCACCCCCTCCCTCTCCATGACAAATAAACGGATTTTAAAAATCCACCAATAAAAAGCCACAACTTAACTTTATTTCATCTTGAAATTCGAATAACGTTAGTGAATCCAAGCAGATATATCACAGTAGATAGTAATAATAGACATCCTAATGGGCTTAAATATAACATCATAAACGTCTGACGTTGTGGTTACACTTCTGAAAGATATGCTCAGCATAAAGTTACCTTTCTAACAGAAATTTTATCTACAATAATAATTAAGATATAAATAAAATAATAAAATAGGGCCCCTTAAGTTATTGTCACTCTCATTGTGCATTTTTTATTAGAAACCCCAAATCCCTTCACCTCCTTTAAGAATAACACAACTTCAGCAACACAAACCTGTGCTAAACTAGTGTAACCACTTTCCCGCCTCCATCGCGACCGGTTTCCGAGGAAAGTGACCTTGCTTGCGTCTGCGACGGTCAACGGACACGCATTGTGACAGTTCACTGTCAATCGAATCTATACTGGTGTTATAAAGAGGAAAAGTTAGTATGTTTGTGTTTATGTAAAATACCTAAAGGATTTGGAAAAATCTTTCAACGTCGGAAAGCCACATTAGCCAGGACTTGGTTCTCCAGACATCCCCATCCCTTGATCCGAAAATTTCTGAAACTGAATTAGATTTATATTTGGCTTAAAGACTAAAAACTAACTGGCGTAAAAAGTGTACCGAATTAACCCACACATTGTCAGAATCACTTGAAATTTAAATCGTGTATCATTGCATTACAACTGATAATCGCTGGCCACAATTATTCAACTTGTGTAGCTGCAACTAGTAGTGCGTTCCGTTTGCCGCTCACAGCGCTATCGGCGCTAAAAGGGCTCAAAACCGTTACGATTAGTTTGAGCGCGCTAAAAGTGTTATTAGTGCTATTGCAATCGGAACGGTCAATATCGCGCTTAGATTCTGATATCTTTATTAAGTCTAAAGTTACAATTCCATTAATATCTTTGACTCTGAATGAAGCAGCAGCCATTTTTTAACATTATTACAAAAGAAAATGAATAAGCCAGCCTTCAAAATCTTTAATCGACTAATAAAAACATCAGCAACGTAACGTCATGCGTCAGTTTGGCAGGCCGCTCACAGCGACCATGCTCTGTAATAATAATGTATTTTTAATTGAATAAAATGAATTGTAGTGAGATTTTTTTTAGCTTTTAAGTAACATACTATTGTAAAATTGCATGCTGTATAACAGTTTCGTAAGTGAAACATAACTTTTTGTTAACAACTCTTTTACCTTACATTGAAAAATAAATTAATTTGAATTTTGAATTTGAATTTGAATTTGAATAAATGAAAAATAAAATGTTAATATTTTATCTGGAAAGGAGTTTGTTTACTTGTAATCGACAAATCTTCACGAAATATTGCATACGGGTAACTTTTAACCAGAAAAATAAATGGTCAAATTCAAATTCAAACTTAAATTCAAATATTTATTTCTCAACACTGACAATTACTTGTTCTTATAGACGTCAAATAAAACATCACTCTACCACCGGTTCGGAAAAACCTTCGTGAAAAACAACTGGCAAGAAAGTTTACGGGTATAATTTTTTCGAAATAAATTTACAATATCTCTTTATGTCTATACAAAATTATTCTTATCTGCATATGTTAGCTTCGCAAGTATCCAAACGACTAACGCCCTCAAACGGTCCTAAGGGGCAAGCGCATGCTGGCGCGTGTAATGGCTAAAATTTAAATAAAATCATCAACGTTTTGTAATATGGTGCATCAGGTGGTCCTAATTCTATTTGAACGGCATATTAAACCATGTTTAACAGTGTGCATATATTTATGTCAAAAATTAACAAAAGAACATTTAAGTGCAATATAAAATATTAGAATAATCATAGTTTATCATTGAGACTTGGAATAAATTATCATTTAACGTAAATAATCATTAAGGGTGAAGAAGTTTTTATCTATTATTTAAACAACTTAATTTTGAAATTTCTTTTCATACTATTGGGTAATTTATTATTGATAAAGATCATAAAGTTTGTCTTTGTTGCAGAGAATAAAGAATAAAGAAATGTCTTATTTTTTACATGAAATTGTACTAAATTAGTTTTGAATAATTTTTAAAGTATTTGCATCAAGCCAGTCGTGTTTGTCAAAGTAGAACTAATTTAATTTTTAAAGTCATTTGTATTAGAAGAATGAAAAAGTATAGTCTTGTCATCAGCAAATAAAAAACATTAATTATGGATAAAAATTGGGCAAGTCTTCTATACATAGTAGACAAAAGTGGACCTAAAATGCTGCCTCGTAGCACGCCTATGCTATTGACGGGATATTAAAACCTATGGCTTGTTTTGTATTACCTGATTATGTAGGTAATACATGTTTTGTATGAGTTTAATTTTACTTTTTAATCATTTCACAAATATTCTTGCACAGTCAATAATGTCTTAAAAACTTTTCAGAGAAACATACCCAACTATCAAAAACAGAATGCGAGTTCTAGTCTAACTATAAATTAGTAATCTACAAACTGAAAAAACAGTGTATCGCATTCATATTTTTTGTAAGGTTTTTTAAATACATCCAGATTTGCTACCTACCTAGGAACTATCTCTATAGATCTACTTAGGTACCTACCTCAGGTACCTACCCAATCTCTTAAACAAAAGCCTCTAAAACATTTAGATTTAGCGACATCTACATTTTATTACTGTAACTATTTCAATTAGAGTTAACGTTCTCCATCGCCACTAATCATAGCGCTGTCACAACTTAAGTTACACTATCCGTCAACAGATGGCGTTGATTTTGAAATTTAAAAATGAGATTAATATTTACGTACCTACCTAGGTGTTAGGGGGATGCAGGGGTGAGATATGGACGAAACCGAAAATGAGTTTTGATTGCCAATTTTTAAGACCTGTAGCTTTATAACAAGGAACAATTTCCTCAGGATTAAGTTAATGTTTACCATAATAATACCACATGAGTAGGTAGATAAACGGAACAGAGACAAAGCTTCTTAAGAACGTGAAAAATTGTTACCTATTTTGGTAGGGTTGTCACAATAGATTAAGACAAATTAAACAAAACATTTGTTAAATAGTTTTATTATTCAGTATAATAGAATACTTCACAAATTACTAACTCTAATAATTTTCCTTTTATAATTTTTGTTTTTTAATAATTTATTGTTTCTTTTGATGGTGTGGTAAATTCTGAATCGAACATAAAGTTTTTTCAAGTAAACTAAAGGGAAACACTCACATGGCATGTCAAATTTACAATCAATACGTTTAAGTATTTCATTGCAAATGTTGACAATGTTTATTTCAAGATCGAAAAATTCGCAAAACTTTTGCTTCATTTTATTTTGTCTAGTATTATTCATACATACAGTACAGTCAACAACCACTATAAATAATAAAATACCACACTTTTACATTAAAATATTTAAACTTGCAACTAACAAAACAAACAATGTGCGTCGCAATGACCCTGAGATTGTCAACTGGCTGTGCCTTTTGACAATCTCTTTTGACCTGTCTCGCCGCGTACGTGACAAGCGGCCAGTGGTTACGCACACATGCCCCGCGTGCTTGTAGTAGTGCAACCTATTTGTGCAGTTGTATGAAGCTTTGTCTCTGTTCTGTTTATCTACTCATGTGGTAATACCAACTAGTCGATAGTGTTACCTTTTATCAAAGCTGGAAAAATAATAAGATTGGCAGATAGGTGCCTAAATTGAAATATACTCTACTGTTTTTTAAAATGTGTTACCAGTATATCCGTTTCATTCAGTCGTATGATATAAAATCTCTTAATTTTATTGTACAGGATTAATTCAATCAACCAATCGCAACAAATTACTGCACAATAAAAATAGATCTATTTAATTCAAGACACACTAATTGTAGTTAACATTTTTATATTTATTGAAATTGATTTATTTATCTAAACACTGCCATTACATAACCAAAGCCGTTAAAAGATTAGTTTCAACTTTCTTCTGCATCCTAACATAAATCGACTATAATTGTCAGTCAGTGAAAATGGCGTCCATGCTCCGGCGCACTGAAAGATTGCCACTTTCCTTAGCTAACTGCCCTTGGTTCTGAGGGTCAATTACCTGGAGATTATGATCGTTTGTTTCATAGAAAGAAATGTAATTTGCAATTAAAGTGGGTTAAAGCCATTTTGGAATATGATGATATTTTACATTTGGTTGTTTATAGTTATAAGTTATCATATTGCTCTGTTATTTGAATTATATTATTAGCCTCAAACTATAAAATATAAGTTGTGTATAGACGTAAACGGATCTCCATGACTTTCTTAATGTTAAACCAGCAATAGTTTGGTTACAAAAGCTTTCAATCGCGACAACTTAGACATAATAACCTGATACATAGAGATTTATTTGGAACATAACAAAAATGTAATCTAACTGATATATCTTGTTCCTTGATTAACCTAATTCGTACCCTCCAAGTTTATTACCAAATCTTCTCGCAGTCACTTATACCTATACTGACTTATATTTCATCATTGGAAAAATAAATTGTTTAGGTTGACGAAAACCCTAATTTAGCATTCACGTCCACAAAAGGAGCGTTGCGACCAGGGGCCTTTCTACCTAAGGGTCAACTTTAAATAAAAAGTATTATGCAATCGTTCAAATCGATCCCGCATACCGCATCCGCAGCCGTTCGTGCGTCGGAGGACGGGTCAAGACTTCCCTTTGTAATGCCTTTTTAACTAGATATCTGTAACGGATACGTGATGAGTGAGTTTGGGAGTAACAACATAGGCTTTTGAAAGCTTTCTTCATGACACCAGGTGGTAAGACAAGATGTTGACTATGAAAATACAGGGTGGTATTCCTTAACCCTACTTTAAACTTGGCAGAGATTTAAAAAATGTGCCACATTTTAGGACCGAACTTTTGGTGTCCTAACAAGAAGATATCACCATAATCTATTTATTTCTTCGTCGTCGTCGCCAGCCCGCGAGCTTCCATCAACAGCTTTGGCGAATAAAGAGCCTGAAAGTTAGAAAAGATTTAGCTTTTTCTAGAGTACTACTAGATTGAAGTATAATGGAGAGGTGAATTCGGGGAACTACCCACCTATTCGGCACTGTCAGACGGCAAAGTGGAAATTGTGTAAAGGAACTTTCGGGAAAAAAGCCGCCCGGCTAATGCTATTCGGTGTTCTAACTAGGAGAGCCGAATATACCCGATGGGCACAAGCTGTGTATCTGTGTAGTAATTGTTGTTCAACAAATACTGCCAACCCGAATATGGCTTAACATGAGGGTAGATTAAAGTTCTACTTCGGTAGGGGAGGTAATAGAAATATGTATTTTAATAACTTATTTATTTTATTTTCATTCACTAGATATATTACATATTACTCCGACGATGGAACGAGTCAGAATCTATTGCTTTTTCAATTATTTTGTGTCATTCGATATTGTCACGTAATAGTTTATTAACGGACTTATACAGGTCGCCACGAAGGCTTCGACGGCAAGAAGGCTCAAGCGCCGGCTGGCGCTCTGGCGCAGGCAGTATCAGCAACAGACAGCATCCGCAGCAAGCAGCTCCGGTAGCAGGCTACGTCGGAAGGATCATACGTTAAAACGTTAATGTTACGATATATTCAAAGTATTATTTTCTTCTCAATTGATAACGACCTTTTTTTAGAGTACCGAGACCAGTATAGAGACCAGAGTATAGAGACCAGAGTATAGAGACCAGAGTATAGAGACCAGAGTATAGAGACCAGAGTATAGAGACCAGAGTATAGAGACCAGAGTATAGAGACCAGAGTATAGAGACCAGAGTATAGAGACCAGAGTATAGAGACCAGAGTATAGAGACCAGAGTATAGAGACCAGAGTATAGAGACCAGAGTATAGAGACCAGAGTATAGAGACCTTTTTTGAAGTGCTCGTAAGGCCTAGTCGTGACGATAGCGCCCCTTAGAAAACAGCATCGGTTTTAACACTCCCCAAAATGTACCGACATGTTATGAAGACGTTTGTGGCACTAAAAAAAATATTTTAAATATAGTGCTGCAAAATATCACCATCACATTACCTATAAACAAACTGAAATTTTTTTATGTGAAATATTTAACAATGAACACGCTATTGAGGAATAGTTAATAACTCATGAATCTGTATCTGCCTGCCATCTTTGAATGCTAAGGAACTAATATTAAACAGTTGGCGAGAATTCTACCGCGAATATTGTTTTCGTATTGAGAATATGATTTATTGCGGCTCCTAAATGTATACTTAAAACACTGTATGTTCAACGTTTTTTGTTTTACCAGTTCACTTAATTACATTTATTTCTTTGCTTGAAAAGGGCCAAGTAATATTTATCATCGGTATAGATTTAAAAAAAACGTGAAACAGAGCTAAGTGGGAGAAACTTCGCCGAACTACCGGATAATTTTACATAAATATTATAATTGTAACAAA
Organism: Marasmarcha lunaedactyla; assembly: GCA_923062675.1. Classification (NCBI taxonomy): domain Eukaryota; kingdom Metazoa; phylum Arthropoda; class Insecta; order Lepidoptera; family Pterophoridae; genus Marasmarcha; species Marasmarcha lunaedactyla. The sequence continues at coordinate 4,266,420 of OV281354.1, forward strand.
TTTAAGTCACAATAATAGTATTTTTATGGGAATAAATTAAGCGTTATTTAGAGCTGAGAAATGTTACCTACTTTACCGTAGAATATTGCATAAACATTTCAATTCCCAGAAATATTTCTTAATCTTAACAGCTAATACGTACATACTGTGTAGCATTAAAAGCTTTAACCTATATTGATAATATAAGTATTTAAAAAATCAAAAGTTTGCGTGTCAGTTCGTCATTTCTTCACGCTCAACCTCGCTCGCTTTGGAATAACAAGTTGCTTGTAAACATAAATTTACAAAAGGACCCTGATTGACAGGGTGGCGTATGAACTGCTCGACTGGTCGCCAACAAGTTCATTTGTATGGATATGATGCTACAGACAGACTACGCACACAGACAGACTACGCACAATGTCCCTCGTCAGGGTTTCAGAAACACGGATTAAAACCTAGGCTATATAACCTTTTAAAGCAAAATAGCAAAATAGCGTAGAAGGGATGGTTCTTCCCTGAAAAATAGCTCTGATAATTTATAGTACAACTTATATAGCGAAATATTTTGTCTTCCTCGCTGTTGTGCAATGTAATCGATCACAGTTACATTTAATCACACAAACTCAGAATTCAGAAAGAACGACAGAAGAAAGACAGAATGATGCAAAACATGGGCGTGCGAGCAAGACAACATGTTTCGTGTCCGTATAATTGCGTTTATATTCGAGCCGTGCGTGTCGTATATTTCGTTTCGGTTCTCGTTAACATTTAGCAAGTAAATCAGGCGACCAGGAACAAGATTTCTGAGGGCCGTGCCTTAGGAGATTGTCACCTATCTCTCACTATTTTACTTTAATCAAAGGTTATCCTTCTCATTCTTTAATTACCGCGAACGAAGTTAGTATCAATGGCAACTCAATGATATCTTACAGAGAGAGGTTTCCGGTCTACAACGTTTACCATTATTATTTTTTACGACTTAAGTTGAACCATGTTAAACTAAACATTGAAACATAAACAAATAAAATATTTATTCAAGCTCCAGCGTTGGTGTATTGGTCGGCAGAGTAGCGCTGCGCAGCCCTGCCCCATACGCCGGAGGTCCCAGGTTCGAGTCCTGACCGAGACGTTCATTTGAGTGGTGAAAACTAGGGCTTAGACATAGTAACTCTTAATTGGTAAGCGGGATTGTAGACACATTATCTATTTTCTAATGACCTCCATTACGTCCACAGAATAATGTTTAAACTATCTATAGGTACAGAACGACCAGCTTAACTGTTTAATAACGGGTAGCGCTGCGTTCTACGCGAAAATTAAGTTTAACATTTAGACACATAATACATGCTTTAATTTCAGGTTTTGCTACTGACAGAAAGGCTGGTGGCACTGTCCCTTTATATTTTTCATTATATTTTCATATTCGGCAAAAAAGCACGCGAACCATTTGATGGTAAGTAGGCTTTAGCTAAAATTGTCTTTGTTCCGGTAATTACACTGGCTATTCCTAACGCAGCCACGTAAATGTGATTCTTATGACCGTCACAATAGGGACCGAATGTAATAGTACCACCCAAGACGAGATCGTAACAGATGAACTCTACTACACTCAAATATGTATAACCAAGCATAAACTCTGTTTTACCATCCAATTTTACATCTGAAAAAGTGTAGGAAACACTTTGTTCATGACAAAAACTAAATATTAACGCTTTTGTGTCCTAAATTTATTAGCTTCTCAAGTTCAATATAACATGTGCTCTTGTATTATTTTTTTCTATTTTCGGGTTATCACTTTTGGAAGATTCGGTTACAGAAAGATTATGGTCTAGAACTTGTGGAGCCGCGGCTTATGTAAAATGCAAATGAGTATGTAGAATTAGGCATTTTGCTTGCGGCAGTATTGGCGGAGTATTACTTGGATCACAGCATTCAGCCGCGTCCATAGTTGTGGCGGTGGTGGTGGGAGCGCAAAGCTGGACTGTTTCGTGATTATTGAAAATAATAGCTCTCCCGCAACAATGGCGGGCGCCTTTACGAAACGCGTCGTGAGTTTTTGTGAGTTCAGTCTAAATTTATTTATTTATTTATTTATTTAACAATTTATGCACACATATAAGTAAGAATAAAAGAAAGAAGAAAAAAAAGTAGAATTATATGTACAAAGGTACTGCTTATTTCCTAGGAAATTTCTTCCAGCAGACCTGTGACTGGAGAGTTTCGTATAAAGCAAATAAGTGTGCCATTATGTATTATAAATACAAAACATTACATAAGTACAATTTATACATATTTACTTATATAAAAATACATATATACATACATAAACATAAAACAATTCATACGTATAGTATTACATACATAGATTACAACGATGAACTCTTTAGCAAAGTGATAAATAGTGCTCTCTTACTCTTCTCTTAAAAATAGACAGCGTTTTAGCGTCGCGTATCTGGTGAGGCAGCTTGTTCCACAGCCTGGCCGCATGGACGGTGAACGAAAAAGAAAAGAAGTCAGTTTTGTGGCGAGGAGTCACTAGTAAGTTTCTTTTAAGTGGTCTGCAGATCTCATCACCTGTGTGGGTGTAGGTAAAACGGTTACGTAAATATGGTGGAGAGAGAGGGTTGCTAAGCACATTAAACAAAAGATACAAGATACGAGTATTCCTACGGAAACGTATGGGCAGCCACATGAGTTTCTTGCGGAAGTGGGAAACATGATCATACTTTCTCAGTCCGAAAATAAAGCGAATGGATAAGTTTTGTAGGCGCTCAAGTTTGTTCAAAAGCTCTTCGGTGGCATCCAAACAGCAGGAATCAGCATAATCAATTATAGGTTGAATTAATGTTTGAGCGAGAGATATTTTTGTAGGTAATGGCAAAAAATTTTTAAGAGTTTTAATGGAGTGAAATGTGAAATTTACTTTGCGGCTAATTTCATTGACATAGTCATTCCAGTTAAGGTTACAATCAATGATCACTCCCAAATTCTTTGCTTTATCGGACCAATCAACTGGTATTCCATCAAGGCAAACTAACGGCAATGTCGAGAAATCAAGGCAACTTCGAATACGGCGACTACCAATTATCATAGCCTGTGATTTATTGGGATTGATAAGCAGACCGAAAGATTTGGCCCAGTCACTGATATGTGAGAGATCTTCATTAATAGAAATTACAGCAGAATTAGCATCTTGAACTGAAAAATGTTGGTATATTTGCAGATCATCTGCGTATAAGTGATAATTAGACGAAATTATTTTTGTTATAGAGTTTATAAAAATCGAAAATAGCAAAGGTGACAATACCCCACCTTGAGGAACACCTGCAGTTAGCTTACACCATTCCGAATAAGTCTGATCGACACGAATTCGCTGCGAGCGGCCACGGAGGTAAGAGTCAAACCAGCCTAGTGCAGAAGGAGACACGTTAATTGACTTCAGCACTCCGAGTAGTACGTCGAAATCCACAGAGTTAAACGCATTGCTGAAGTCAAGCAGGATCAGCACAGTAAGCTTCCCATTCTCCATGGCCCAGCGAATATCGTCTGTAACATTGAGCAAAGCTGATACGGTACTGTGTCCAGGGCGAAACCCAGACTGATATTGACTTAGAACATCATTAGAGCATAAGAACGCTGTTAACTGTTTGTGTACTATGTGTTCTAGGACTTTAGCAAGGAATGGAAGTATGGATATAGGGCGAAAGTCAGAAAATAAAGAAGGGTTAGAGATTTTGGGAATAGGGATAATATGTGCAAATTTCCAAGCTGATGGGAAGGAAGCACTTAATAAGGAACAATTAAAAATATGAGTTAAGACGGGTAGGACCGTGGGAAGAATCGGTGTGATCATTCTGGAACATACGTTGTCATTACCAATTGCCGCGGAGGAAATTGAGATTAACGACTTCTTTACATCTTCTTCAGTTAAGTTTTCTAAGTAGAAAGGAGAATGTGTTACAGGCAGTTGAGGTAGGTGACGCAAAGTATCAGATTTGACGCTAGGGTTTAAGACGACAGGTGGTACTGAAAAATGATTATTCAGTGCGTTAATATCAAAATCGGCGGAACAAGCGGATGGAGATTTGCCAATGCCAACAGATTTAAGAAATTTCCACACATCTGCAGAACTACGATTGCTAAGAGATTCATTAAAATAGCGTTTCTTACTGTCTCGACATAAACGATTGCAGCGATTGCGTAATTTTTTATAAAAAGTAAGATTTGAATCTGATGGAAAACGTTTATAACGTCTTTTGGCTTTATCTCTTTCAGCCATGGCTTCTTTTATGGAATCTGTAAGCCAAGGTGCAGGGTTATATTTAAGTTTGACATTTCTAAGGGGGGCATGGCAGTTATACAGATCTAATATAATCGAATTAAAGTGATTGACTTTAGTGTCAACATCAGTGCTATCAATAACTGTCGACCAATCAATATTCTTAGCATCTTTTTGTAAGGCCACCATATCTATGTCTTTATAATTACGAAGCAGTACAGTGCGGGGCTTACGTTTAGGAGGGCGAATACGATATGACAAAAAGATCAAATCATGGTAAGAAAAAGTCGCTGTGAGTTGTCCATGAGTTACAACATTGTTAGGAGATGAGACAATAATAAGATCTAGAAGGGATGGTACACAATTTGGGAAATGATGAGTAGGAGATAAAGGTAAACAATGAAGATTAAAGGAGGTCAGTAAGGATTCCAGTCTGCTTGAGCGTGCATTATTTTTAATGAGACATGTATTAAAATCTCCCATCAATATCACATGGTCATAGCATGGGCAGACGTTTTGAAGCAGAGAATCTAAAGAGTTGAAATAATCGATTGTTAGATTTGGGCAATAGAAAACCAAAAGTAGTATTTTAACATAATGTACAGTTACTTCCACAGCTAAGTACTCTGCTGATTCAGAATATTGAGACGGAGAAGCTTCTATAACTTTATAAGGTAAATCATCACGTAAATATATTGCTACTCCGCCCCCACCTTTCCCTGTTCTGTCGTTGCGTATTAATGTGAATCCAGGCAAAACAACTCGAGAAGAAGGTAAAGAGGGTTTGAGAAAGGACTCCGATATCAGTAATGCATCTATATTGCTATTACTAAAGGAGGCCAAGAGGTCAGAATAGTGGCTCGGGACACTCTGTGAGTTAATATGGGCAATATTTAGTAATGAGGAATTATATGAGATAGCAAGTTGATCATGTAAGCTTAACTGTGGAGAAGATGCACTGATAGCGCTCGTAAAACTGCAAGAAAATGAGGAGCAAGATAAAAAGCTCTCATCCACATCATCGGTTAAATTGTTCATCATAAAATAATAATATGAGACAATAAAAGCTAAGATTTAAATAAATAAATTAAAATAAATATGTTATAATTAATCTATACCTATATATAATAATATAAAAATAATAACAATAAAATAAAATAAATATATAATCAATAAAAAATTTTAAAAAACTAAATATGATTTACATACTCAACTCACCATTCACAAGGAGTTGGAGAAATTGTCCACTATTATGTACAGCAAACTAGTGAATATAACGTCAATATAAAACACACAATATTGAACGCAGCATCATATCTATGGAACTGTCAAAATTACACAGAGTTGTCAAATGTCAAAGTTGCACTAACTTCAAAATAAAAGTACCGTCTATAGAAGCACTTATTGAAAATAAAAGCAATATATAAACCGAACTATTTCAAAAGAGTTGTAATAATGATTGTTGTTGAGTTACACGTTCAGAAGATGATGTCAATGCCGCCTGCGAGTTTTTCTAGGCGATTTTTCAGCTTGTTGAGAAGACGTAGCTCGTGTAGCGGCTTCCGTAGTGATACTGTTGTTCGGAAATTGGGATATCACTTCATCAAGTTCACTCAGGGTTTCGATTCGTCGGCGAGATTTGTCAGGGAGATTGATTACAATTTTGCCCCTGGCTGACCAGCAGTTTTTCATACCAAAACGCTGACGTGCAGTGACAAATATCTGTTGTCTTATCTTCGTAAGAAATTCTGATATTGTAATACCAGTGCCCTTCAGACTTGTTTTTGAATCCCAGACAAGATGATGAGTCTCCAGGTCACCAAATCTTACCAGAACTGGTCTTGTTTTACCTTGCAGAGAACCTCCTAAGCGATGACAAACATGTAAGTGGTCTCGATTGATACTTTTCATCTTCATTTTGTCGGTTAATATGTGGTAAATTTCCTCATGTAGCTTTTCATTTTGCTTTTCAGGAATTCCATGGAAGAGGAGAATTTTTCTTCGTGCAGCTGTCTCTATTCTGTCTTGTGCATCTTTGATGGATTCTATCTCATGCTTCAGCTGCTTGAACATCTGCCAAACCAATGTCTTGAATGACTGGAAATCCTGGGACAACACCGTGAGGTCTGGATGAACAGCTGCATTGCTGGCAATTTTCTCCAGTTTACCTTCATACTCACTGAAGCGTGCTTCAAACATTTTAGCTAGTGCTTCCATGTTGTGTTATGTGTATAGAGTTGAGTGCCACAGTGAGTGAAGTGAGGAAACTAAGTTTGAAAGTGACTACTGGTGAGTCAAGTAGTAAATTATAACATTACTTTGTAATAAACAGAAATAATTATATCTAAAATTAATTAAAAACTATGAGCACACAAAATTTGCTTGTTTCTTGAATGACTACCCTCACTTTTTTATGTTATATTCATTATTTGTGTTATATTCATTTTTGACCCTTGCAATTTATTAGTTGCGATTTAAACAGCAAAAAAAGAAAACGGTTAGCACGACAAATAGGAAAATTACAGAATTTATTACGTTTAAAAATCGTTGAGTATGTTCCACTTCACAATTTAAAGTTTACGAGGTTTGGCATGATGAAAATTTTAGACAATATCTACTTTATAAAATGTTTGTCCCTATCATAAGCTGTATAGCTATGTAAGAAGTACAAAGAGAAACATTTAAAAATGGCAGTAATCATTGCGTATCGAGCAATCATTAATAATTACTGCCAGATCGCATTATTCGCTTTTCTCGGTGAGTATTACCATAAATTATGTTCGGTTTAATTGTACTCTTTCACCGGAAATATAATAGCAGTGGCAACACAGATTGTTACTGTTTGTTGAAATATGGCTCCGTTTATACGAGGTGTAATGACATTATTAATAGGAAACATTGAAATACACTGTTACTTTATTGTTGCTATACGCATTTATACCTACCATATAAATATTTATACAAAAAAGGGTACTAGTTATAAAAAATAAAATGTCATGATTATCACATAACGCACTTGCTATGAGTCATTTCTAGTATTTTACTAATAAATACAGAAATTCACCTTTGGCTAAAGTCATTGAAATCATTTAAAACAAAGCATCAAATATGTTAATGTACAAGTTTTTTTAATATAAAACGAATGTATAAATATTCGTTCTTCTTATATTTTCTAACTTCTACAATTCTACCAGAATTTCACATTAAAATATATACATTGTAATTTTGATGTAAGACTTAAATAAAATTCATATTGTTTTCAAGTTATTAAACTTGTAACATGTACGCTACAAATATGTATATATCTAGATTGATTGCCCCCTGCAGTTTCAACAGTTTTGTTTCCCTTTTTTTTCTTTAATACTAGGTTGATAACATCATCCGGGTTTTCATGTCACACACATGTGCGTTTTTTTCCTAAATTACATCTTACACTTTGTGTTTCATCGCTTAGATATAACATACATCCACAGAGCTTGAAGTTTTACGCTTATTAGCCTCTACTCATGAAAAAAAACAAAAGAATCGCCGTGCCGGCAATTTTTGAATATCTCATACGTACTTATTGGCCTATTTTATTTTTATGTTGACTGCAAGTGATAAGACTCACTTTTACCTAATCGAAAATGCCACTTCTTTCAAAACTGGGACAATTTTCCATTTGTGTTGAACAATCCTTACTTAGGCTGTCATGCCCAAACTACACAACCCAGTTCCATAAAGTTTTGTATATAATGTTGTTGGGTGCAAAAAAGGAAATTAGCTGGAATCTACGAAACATACAAAAAAAATTGAATTGAATTATTTTGAAAACAAATGCTGCCATACAGCTGAGATAAGTCTGAGCACGGTCTATAGCTTGCAGGTGTAGCGTACCTTTCTTCCAGGTAAAATACACTGTGAAAGGCGAACGATGCTGCGGGCAAAACCTCCTTTTGTCTGTTAAAGAATTTGTTTTTCGCCTATTACAGCATCAGACATTAAACTATTACTTGCATAATTTGTAAGTACCAAAAAGTACTTCAAATTGTTTATATCATTATGTCACTATTACACTAAAATGCAAATTAAATTTCACTGACCGTTATGGTTACACCAACCATATCACGCATTTAACTCTTGAAATAATTACTTATAGAATAACTTTAGCCTAGCAGAGTTTCTTTTCTAGTTGGGCCACCATAATAGTCAAATTTGCGTGGCTGTCTTTTACTTAAAAAGACGGCCAGTGAGATAACAGAACACATTCTCGCTCCGATCGCCGCCCAGTGCGGACGTGCAAGACCCCGCTCTCCGTCGTTTGGTCCCTTCCCGATACTCCGTGGCGCTCAGTCTACTGACGTCACGGTTTAGCGTGTTGGTTCCGTGCTACGGATTTCAAGGTTCTTTCTACTCCCTCTGAGTGCTATCGAAGTGCGTATTTTTCTTTGCGACTAAGCCCTTTAGTCTTCAAAGTGCTGTGCTAAGTTGTGTTGTGCTTGTGCTGAGTGCAGTGTTGTGCCCAGCGTAAGTAGTCTGGTTTCAGTGCAAAGGATACTTAACGGTGACAACGAATTTGTACTGAACCAGTCCTTTTTATTTTTATTTATTTCTCTTCTCTATTTTATTTATTTTTCTCCTATTTCATATTTATTTTTATCATATCTGTGTGTTTTTCGTGTGTGTATTTGTCCTTTCTGTCGGTAAAGGTTGACCCTAACGCGGTCAACTCTTTACCTGCGTACCCTTTTTTAGGTTTCTAGGTAGCGGCCTTCGGCGTACTACGGTTAGTTTTAAGTTATTCTCCCCAGCCCCCCTACCGCTGGTAGGGAGGTTTGCCGCTAGGATTTTGCTAGGTTTTTAGGATCTAGGCATCTTTTATTATACTTATATTTTTACATATTATTGTCCCAACCCCTTCCCAAATGGATAAGCAAATCGTCATTAACATTGCGAAGGCGTTCGCCCAAGCACTCGCCGCGTCGGGTGTTTCAATTTCTGACGACATATTTACGCAAGCTGTACTAGCGCTTAACGCGTCCCCGGCCCCTCAGGCCCCAACCCCAGCCCCTCAGGCCTCCAACATCCAGACCCCTCAGGTCTATAGCTCTCCCGCGTCTCCCGTTCCATCCGATATGGACTGCGCGTCGGTCTCATCCTCGCGCTCATCTCGTAGGAAGCGTACCGCTCCCGGGAGCGATTCAGACTCCGCCGCGTCCGTAGCTTCGTCGGTCGCCGCCACCCTAACCGGCTCTCCAGAGCCCGAGTTCCAATTAGTTGCCAAACGCTCTAAGAAGCGTTCGAAAAAGGCCGCGGTGTCTTCAACACCCGAGCCAACCCCGGTGTCTTCTACACCCGCCCCCGCGCCGCTCATGTCACTCGAAGTGACCGCGATTCCGTCGGTCACATCGAAGCCAGCGACGCGCTGCGCTCCCGTCCCGCCGAAGCCTCAGCTCCCTCCGCCCGTCTTCCTGCGTGAAAAAGTGCGCTGGACCGCGGTTTCAAACTTGTGCAAAGTGCACAAAATTAATTACTTAAAAGCCGCCAACGCTGGCGATACAATCAAGATTCAAATAGCGACCGTCGACGACTTCCGCGCGTTTACCAGGTTACTCGGATTAAACCAAATCGCGTATCACACCTACGCCCTCCCGGAGGAGCGTAAGATCCGCGCAGTACTACGGGGCGTCCCGTTCGAACTCAGCAACGAAGATATTCTCGAGGACCTTAAGTCCCAGGGTTTCCCGGTCACAGCAGTGCACAAGATGCACTCCAACCGCGGTAGGCGTTTTCCCTTAGCTTTGGTAATCCTGTCGAATACTCCCAACTCGAGGGAGATCTTTAGGGAGGCTCGCACAATTTGCGGACTCTCAAATATCTCCGTCGAGCGTCCCAACCCCCGTGGTCACCCTGGGCAGTGCCACCGCTGCCAGCTATATGGCCACGCAGCGGCTAACTGCTCAGCTCCCCCCAGGTGCGTTAAGTGCCTGGATCCACACTTCACAAAGGAGTGCACTCGCACTCCCGAATCCACTTCCCCCCCTGCCTGTGTGCTGTGCGGCCAGTCTGGTCACACAGCTAACTACAGGGGCTGCCCGCGTGCACCGCGTTCCACCGCCAAGAGGGTCGCGCCTAAACCGGCGCCGCCGCTCACTCACGCTAACTTCCCGCCGCTGCGCAACCGGGGTCCCCCGGAAGCAAAGCCCGTTCAGCCGACGCCTACTCCGGCTCTGTCTTGGAGGCAGCGTCCGGCCGTTCCGCCTGCACCTTCCCGACCCATCCCAGCTCCCGTAGCTTCCGTAGGGCCGCGTCCTTCTCCGTCATCCGCACCTCAGTCGTCGTTGGCTGAGGACATGAAGACCGTGTTCGACGTTATCCAAAACGTTGATATTAACGAAATTTCCGTGCTCGCACGCAAACTGCGAGCCGCCCGCTCTCCTCAAGAGCGTTTATTTGCTTTAGCCGAGCATCACTCGCTCCTAAGTTCGTTGTAAATTCTTTTATATTTGTATAAATTCGTATATAATAAATTATAATGTCTAGACCCGCGAATCCCGCGTCCTGTCGTATCAAACTCAAGGGCTTATCCCTAATATCTTTTAACGCTCGTAGCCTGAACACCAACCTTCCCGAGATTAAACTGTTCCTTCAGAACAAAGAACCTGACTTATTCCTTCTCCAGGAGACATGGCTTACTCCAAACCGCTCCAGGGGATTCGCTATACCGAAGTACGCGTTTATTCGTAACGATAGGCCCAACTCCGACGGTTTCGGCGGCACCGCTATATATTACAAAAGAGGTTTCCATTGCTGTCCTCTCCCTACCCCTCCTCTCTTCAACATGGAAGCCACTGTGTGTAGATTGGCTATGACTGGTCATCCGACCATCATCATAGCTTCAATCTACATACCTAGTGGTACCAGACCAATCCGCAGCGACTTTGAGGCCATTCTCGCCCTCGGCCATTCAGTCATTATGTTCGGAGACTTTAACTCCAAACATACTGACTGGACGTGCCTATCGACTAACACCAGCGGTATCGCTCTCCTCGACATCACTAACTCCCTTGACCTAGATGTCATATCCCCCATCACTCCCACTCACTATCCCAACAACCCGTCCTACTCTCCTGACATCCTCGACTTTGCAATTATCAAGCGAATCAATCTTGACCTAAGGTCTATCGAACCGCTCGATGACCTAGGCTCCGACCATCTCCCCCTTCCCTCGTGCTAGGACCGCCGAACGATAACGCCTCATCTCCTAAGACCTTTACCAACTGGAAAGGTTTTAAAAATACGTTAGTTTCAGCCTTAGAGGCTCCGAACTCTCCACTCGCGATCTCTCCCGAACAATTAGATAGCCCGGATAAAATCGATTCATTAGTAAATTCTCTCACTGATGCTATCAACTCAGCCATCAGTGACAACGAAAAGGTTGCTAAGCAAGGCAAACCCACGCTTCCCTTAGCCGTTAGCAATCTTATTAAAGCTAAAAACGCGGCTCTCCGGAGAGCCAAGAAGTATCCCACGCCCGCCTATAGAACAGCTGCGAATCAGCTTCAACGTAAAGTTAGGTCTTGCCTCGCGGAACTCCGAGACGCTCAGATGAACGACCTCATGGCGAATATCTCTCCGTCCCACCAAGCGTACTATAGCATGGCCCGAGCCTTACGCGTAGACACCGTTTCTCACGTTCCTCCTCTCACTCGTCCCGACGGCACTACTGCCTTCGAAGTCGAAGAGAAAGCCGAATGCTTCGCCGACAGCATTGCCGCACAATGCTCGCCCAGCACGCAACCTGCTGATCCCTCACACATCCAGGCGGTGGAGGACGAAGTCCTTCGCAGAGACTCTCTTCCCATCACCGCCGACCCTGTCACAGTCTCTAATGATGAAATCTTGCTTCTCATTAGAAATCAAAAGTCCAAAAAGGCTCCGGGTGCGGATGGAATTTCCAACCACGCACTTAAGCACCTACCTCAACAGATGCTTACCTTATTAGCTATCATTTTCAATGCCTGCTTCGACCATAGCTACTTTCCAAAAGCTTGGAAAGAAGCGACAGTCATAGGCATTCCCAAGCCGGGCAAACCTCTGAACGTCCCGGCTAATCACAGACCCATCAGCCTCCTCAAGGCCATGTCTAAACTTCTCGAGAGAGTCATACTCTCTCGAATGCGGAACCATCTGTTTCCAACGGATGGCGATCCTCTCATTATTCCCCATCAGTTCGGCTTTCGCGCTAAACACTCCTGCCCTCAACAAGTCCACCGAATCGTCGAGTATATACTTGACGGTTTCTATCCGCGTCGTTATAAATCAGTCGCGGTTTTCTTTGACGTAGCCAAGGCTTTCGATAAAGTCTGGCACAGCGGTCTCGTTTATAAACTCTACAAGATAGGCTTACCGGATCGCCTAGTCAGGTTAATAGCGTCGTTTCTCAAAGACCGTACGTTTCGATTTAAACACGAAGGCACGCTTTCTGCACCTCGTCCCATAAAGGCTGGAGTCCCTCAAGGCTCAGTCCTCGCCCCTCTGCTGTACACCGTGTACACCAACGACATTCCCATCCCGCCGAAAGGCGTCGAACTCGCCCTCTTCGCTGACGACACCGCACTCTATACCAAAGGCCACGGTGTTCGGCGCCTTGTAACCAGACTCCAAAAGGCCGTAAACGCCCTTGGTGCATGGTTTCAAGAATGGCGCATCGATGTGAACCCTGAAAAGAGTTCTGCGATGCGCTTCGACCACAAACGCCGTCGTCCCGATGGCGATCCCCACGTTCGAATGTTAGGCATTCCCATCCCCTGGAAGCGCAGTACTAAATACTTAGGCGTCACATTAGATCCGACGCTTTCTTTCAAGCCACACGTTGAAAGAGTTTCGAAACTCGCTCGTCACTATTTAGTCCGCCTAAATAGCATGTTAGGTAGAAAAAGTAAAATGTCCTTCAGAAACAAACGTACACTTTACAAGGTCTGCGTTAGGCCCGTCATGACGTATGCCTCGCCAATCTTTGCCCACGCCAAACCCTCCCTCCTGCACAAACTGCAGGTAGTTCAAAACCTCTTTTGCCGCCGGGCCACAGGCGCACCGTGGTACGTGCGTAACGCGGACTTGCATAGAGATCTTGAACTGCCTACAGTACAACAATATCTCAAAACACTCTCTGAAGCGTTCTTCAAACGCTCCGAAACCCATCCCAATCCTCTAGTTCGTGATTCTGTCTCATATGCTGCTCCTGTGTTAGACTCGAAGTTCAAAGTCGCTAGGCCTAGAAATGCGCAAACGTACTCATCCACCAGACTGTCACGCGATCTCGAGGCCCTTCTGGCCGCAAATTCTAATTCTAACGTAAATCCGAATTAATGCATATTTAATTTTTCAATTTTTAATGTTTTCATTATTTACTTTTCATTTTTAATGTTTTTATTTTACTTTTAATTTTTGAGCACCTTCAGTGCTATGTAATCCCAGCGGGTGACCCCTTCTGGGCCCCGCTAGCGCGGCCTCTTTCTCCAATTGGCCGTCGCTCCGATGAAGGCTGAGTGGCAAAAATGCACGAGCCGACAGGGGGTTTTTAGTGGGTATGGTCCTGGTAGGCGTCGGGACGAGTCCCACATAACTTTGGAATCGCGCCAGAGTATGCGTCAGGGCATTTTTATCCTCCTGCCCTTCCCGCGGAGGGGAACAAAAAAAAAAAAAAAAAAATATATAACAGAAACAGATGCAACTCCAACTGGGTCCTACGGGCGGCAGCGCGTCATTCCTAGATATTCAAATAATAGTGAGCCAATGACATATTACATATACACAAGTCATACCCAAACATTACCGCACAAAAAAACGGCGTCAACGTAACTATAGGTACTTACCCTATATATAGAGTAATATAATTTGTGGGAGAAGGAAAGAACAATACGGCTCACTTGTTGTAAGAAAGAGATACCTGTGTACTTCGTGAAGTTGCTTCGCACTATACTATTTCCATTTCTTTATTTTCTCGATGACAGTTCTAATTTGATATAATGCTCTCTAGCTCCCTCCAATAGCTCCATCCCTATCAGTTTCTCCGACTCTGGTATTATATAACCTTGTACGCGTGTAAATGTCATATTTTTATACAATAATGCATACATAATGTAAAAAAAACGCTCAGGAAACTTATTATAAAACGTATACATTGACCCATGAATGAGTTAGTGACTTTATGAAGCCTACTATTATGAGCTGCCAGCATATTTCTTCCTCTTGTGTTAACATTGTGCAGATCTTTTTTTCTTCTGAACAAGGTTATGTTCTTTTTTACATACATTAAATTTTCTTAAGTATGTTGTGAATGGAAGGTAAGAGTATTTATTTCCTTAAATTTACTTCTAAGTGACACCCTTGGACCAAGCTGAAAGATTGAGCGAACAGCCCTTTTCTGCAGAATAAATATAGTATCGATGTCAGCAACAGAATACCATACGTCATGAGGCTGTGGATGTAACCAAAATAGACTAATCGAACAGTTGTTTCATTTGAAATTTGTCTCATTTTTTTAACAGCATATGCGACAGAGCCAAGCCTTTTCGCTAAACCATCAACATGCGGTCCCCACTGGAGTTTGGCGTCTAAGTTTATGCCCAGAAATACAGTTGAGTTTACAGAAGTCAGTTCCTGGCTCTTAACTACAATGTGTTTACCTGTTTGACATTTGGCAATGTAAATTTAACACATTTCGTTTTTTTTTTCATTGAGGAGCAAATTATTAGCTGAGAACCACTGCTCTGTGTTGGATGCATTTGCATTTGTTTACTGCTCGATAGTCAGTTTCTTGTCTTTTGATTTTAAATCAGAAGGAAGTATCGTCAGCAAACAATATGACCTCGCATTGATTCTTAACGACCGATGGCAGATCATTGATATATACTAAAAACAGGAAAGGACCAAGAACTGAGCCCTGGGGCACACCCATTGACACTGCCGATCCTGATGATTTTTCTCCATTTATTGCAACTTTCTGTTTTCTATTAGAAATGTATGATTTAATCAAGGCAAGCGCTCGGTTTTTTATACGCTGTAATGGTGCAGTTTCAAGAGTAGAGTAGTATGATCCACACAGTCGAACGCCTTGGACAAGTCACAAAAGACACCAATAGCATCACACGACTCCTCCCAGACGCTGAATACGTGTTTTATGAACTCAACACCGGCATCAGTTGTTGAGCGACCCCGCTTGAAACCAAATTGCTTAAAATTCATTAAACTATTACCGTAAATATGAGAAAGTAATTGATTTAAAATTAATTTTTCAAAAATCTTACTGAGCGTTGGTAGTATTGATATAGGTCTAAAATTATTAGGGTCAGTAATACTACCTGCTTTGAATATTGGAATGACCTTTGTAACGACCACCCCTTCCTGATCTGCTCTCTGATCATATAAGGGAATGTCATAAATAAAAA
The DNA here is from genome assembly GCA_923062675.1 of Marasmarcha lunaedactyla. Classification (NCBI taxonomy): domain Eukaryota; kingdom Metazoa; phylum Arthropoda; class Insecta; order Lepidoptera; family Pterophoridae; genus Marasmarcha; species Marasmarcha lunaedactyla. Next base: position 4,282,113 of record OV281354.1, read on the forward strand.
TTTGAAATAGATACATAAATATAATATAAAACCTAACATATATCTGTCAACTTTATTCTAATACTTCCTATTCAAAATATATATAAAGCCTTCAGTTATAAACTACAGAATGAGAAATTGTAATTGGCACAATATAAAGATTTATCAATAAAAAATACAATATTTATTTGGCGTGATCGTCTAAGGTTGGGTAGGACTCTTCGTTGTGTTGCATAGTAACCAAGTTCTTTTCCGAGGTATGTGACAAAGATAAGAAACAAAGAATGTTTTAAGAATGCAATGTAAATTATTATAGTAATAAAAATATATAATATAATAAATACATACAATATATAATAAGAGGTAATAAAGAACTGTTGAAATGGATTTGATAAATTAAAATGAATTGGAAATTTATAAAAAATGGGTGTGAGTAGGGCCCCTATCCTCGCCCTAGTCATGTGAGAGACATCCTTTCATTTTTTTGAATTTCTCTCTCCAGGATTCACCAATCCAACACCCGAGTGTTAGTACTGAATAATAATGATAAAATAAAAATACTTTGTAAGTAAATAAGTTTATAAAGATAAGTAGAGGATGGAATATGGTGAGATTGTAAGAATAAATAAAGCTAACAATAAATTCCACAATCTTGAATAAAGTTATTTATATCACAAACCCAAACCTTGCAGATACTTTAATTTAATCTAAGTAGTGTAATCTCCAAGTTGGATCATTTTCGGAAGGGTAACTCTAATATCTATTTCATGATAATTGTTATTTATTCAGGCAAAAGTTTCCAAACCCAATTCATAATTCATTCCATGACATTTGTTAATTATTCAGCCAAGAAGTTCCAGAACCAACTCTCTCACTGAGGCTGATGCACCGGAGGGTCATCCTGTCGTAACACCAGAAGCTCAGATCATTGAAATTGATAACAAGAGACTTCAACCACTGTTTGGTCTTATGCCAGATAACAAGTCACAAAATGAACATAAATGTAGGAAAGAAATAAGAATTTTTAATATTTGTCAATTATTTAGCCAAGAAGTTCTAGATCCAACTTTCTGCCCGAGTCTGATGAGCCGGAACTCGTCCTTGTCGCACCAACAGATAGTCAGATCAATGAAAGTGAAACCAGAAACTCCAATGACTTTAGTATTATGTTCGTTAATAATTCATGAAATAAATATATTAATGAAGGAGAGGAATAAATAGATTTATAATTCATTCCATGACATTGTTAATTATACAGCCAAGAAGTTCATGAATCAACTTCCTCACTGAGTCTGATGCACCGGAGTGTCATCCTGTCGTAACACCAGAAGCTCAGATCATTGAAATTGACAACAAGAGACTTCAACCACTGTTTGGTCTTATGCCAGATAACAAGTCGCAGAATTAACATAAATGAAGGAAGGAAATGTGAGTTTTTAATATTTGTCAATTATTCAGCCAAGAAGTTCCTGAACCAACTTTCTCCCTGAGTCTGATGAGCCGGAACTCGTCCTTGTAGCAACAACAGATAGTCAGATCAATGAAAATGGTTACAAGAGACCTCAACGACTGTGTGGTTGTGAGCCAATTGACATGAGGATAAAGGGAGAAAATAAAGAGTAAATAAACTTCACCAAGTTGGAGACTAGCACGCTGAGTGTGTTAAATAAATTATTTTGACTCAATCAAATAACCTTCTAGTATATCTCACCATTGTAATGCATTACATACATTATATTTAGACGAATATAAACACGTCACAAATGAGCATTTTTAGTTTATCAATACCTATAGATGTATTGTGTTCTGCGTGTGTGATCGTAATTACTTTTAATACAAAGTAGATAAAATATAACATGTAAGTATATATACTTACATATATGAATAAGTATATATAATAAAATACTTTTAAAGAATAAAGTTCACGAAATATTAATATATAAATCAAGACCTTAAATAAATATACTATAAAAGTTAATTTCCCTGTTAAATTACCCTACAGTATTAAACGAAATAAACGCTCTTCTATAACAGGATTCGCCTTCTAACGCAATAACGTAATTTAATATTAATATACTCAAAAATTAAACTTTTATCTATGAACTGGCAGAACTTTCCTGAACACGAAATTCCCTATTAATGTGTACTAAAATAATCACTCACCTAAAACTGGACCTACGTTCAACTCAACACTATATTCTCTTTTTAAACAACCGAAAAAAAAACTAAATATTAAACTGGGTACAAACTGGCAGAACTTTTGGGTTACTTTCGTTTCCTGACCGAGACTCAAACGTCCAATCCCCGAGACTGAAATTCCGATCCCGTGCCTCCTTTTTTTTTTTTTTTTTTTTTTTTTGCTGCGGCCTACTGCCCTATTTATATCCAAAAAACCGAACTCCCTCCCACGGGGCACCATGCACTACGCACCCGCGACAATCTCCAGTCATGTTTCCCAACAAAATAAATGAATGCACCCTTGAGTTACTTTATTAATTTAATTTATGTGTAACTACTGTAGAGTTATTTTGTTTAGCAAATAAATAAATAAATAAATAATGAACAAATAAAATCTATGTGTAAATGCGAAAGCATCATCAATTATTTTCCTGCAAATAATTACCACCCATAAGATCGTATCAACAACGGAAGAGAAACTTAATAACAAAGTAGGCGTCCCAAACTGCTATACTTTTTAACCTTTAGGAACATTAATTAGATGTATCTTTCTATGTCAAATTAGTACATAAATTCTGAGAACCAGATATCAATATTAAATTAATAATTTTTTTCTAATTTTTTTTATTCTTTAGGCAAGGTAAATGAATTTAACTGAACATCCTTTTATGTGTAATTTTTCTTCCATTTAAAGATTCTATATATCAACAATTATATCTGCTAACATATACTAATATATAAACAGATATTTTTAAGATAACTTTAGTAAATTAGTATTGCCAAATGCCACCAGCAGGTATACTGAGACTATACTTCCGCTTCACATACAAGACTCGAGCTCGTTCCGTCACAACATCCTTTTATGAGTAATTTTTCTTCCATTTAAAAATTCTATATATCAACAATTATATCTACTAACATATACTAATATATAACCAGATATTTTTATGATAACTTTAGTAAATTAATATTGTCAAATGCTATTAGTAGGTATATTGAGATTATACTTCCGTTTTATACATAAGACTCGGGCTTGTTCCGTCACAACATCCTTTTATATGTAATTTTTCTTCCATTTAAAGATTCTATATACCAACAATTATATCTGCTAACATATACTAATATACAAACAGATATTTTTATGATAACTTGAGTAAATCAGTGTTGACAAATGCTATTAGCAGGTATATTGAGACCATACTTCCGACCCATACACAAGACTCGAGCTTGTTCCGTCACAATCGCCCCCTAAATTATCACGATATTCACTGGAGTGATAATTTACAATAGAAAGGAACAAATGGAAGTATTTATACCGATATCAAAATTAAATGGCACCTTTAAACTTACAAGATAAATATTATTCTTTCTAGTTTTAGTAAAAGAAACAAATTAAACCCCTCCCCTTTTTTTTCGGAAATGACCACCCAATACCCCTCCAGATATATCTATGCGATCTATGATCAAACTTGCAAAACCCAGTCAAAATTAGTACGATATATGCCCCATGTATGTGAGTATTAAGTAAAACGTTGATGAAAGTGATAAGGCGACGAAATAATAAATCTAACTTTTATAAAGTTAATCATGTAATTAAAAAAAAAGGTACTTGAGTCACCCACCCATTCTTTCTACACATAATATAAACTTATAAAAATACCAATACATTTTCCTTTTAAATCGTGCTAATTGGTAAAAGTGACGTTACGAAATTTAGAAAAATATTAATATATAAAATTATATGCAATACTTGTTGTCCATGTTCCTATTATAAATAAATAAATAATGATATTTTACAATGTGTTTTTATTTATCAGATATTAAAGATTTATTTCCATTAACTTCCATGTAATGAATTTCGGGACAAAACACTGTCCATCTTAATTCGGCTCCTCTTAATGCCCTTCTCCTGAACTATTTGATTGCAAATATAATGGTTTTGTATAATCTGGATGATGTAACATTATTGTATGCCACGGGCCACCACACAGCCAACGGTGGGGAAACGCAGAACAAAATCTCATCAACCTTGACCAGTGAACAAACTCCCATACCCAACGCACAAACCAATGCCCCAGCCAGGACTCGAACCCGGGACCCCCGGCTCACGAAGCAGGACCACCAACCACTACGCCACTCGTTCGTCTCAGTATATAACCTAATAATTTTACTTCCTAACAAATAAACCTATCTAAAAAAAAAAAAATACACTGATTAATTTCATCCACTCCTACGCGCAATTGTTAAATGACGTTTAAATTAATGACACTATCATTCACTATTCAGACTACTACCCATAAACTCACTGAATACCTAAAATGGATTGATAATTTGATAGACACGAAACAAAGTATTTGTCTGTAAAAAGTTTATATTAACTCCAACACTACAAAAATGATAAACCTTGTAGATACTATTATAAACACCGAAATGATATAACACTGAAAATATTTAAAAAATAATGATCAATCAACAAAGTAGGCACATATAATTCTTTCAATCATTTAAATTGTGGTTAATAAGTAGGACTTTGTAATTTAACTACCCTTAATTACCGGAACAATTATATTCAAAAGATAAAGTCACTACATCAGAGAATCTAAAATGTCCACATTGGTCAATTTGTGTAAATGTAATTCATTTCCCGAATTACTTGCAAATCCTCAACATTTTCTGTTTTTGTAAAATGGAGATATAATTGTCATCCCTATTCAATTCATTTCATAATCTAACTGACTCATATTTGATTATAATGAAATTATTTTTCACCACACCGAAAATAATAGAACCGTAACTGTGCCGATTATTTTATATTTCATAAAGATGTGAAAGTTATGTTTATAAATAACTGTTGGAACGTTACATATCTTAACTAACAACACAACTAATCATAAAAACAATGGTGAATTGGTGATCACGACTCAACACATAAAATCATTTCGTTTTAGTTTGCTGTCAACTATTCGCAAGTATGTCATCGCAGTAATTAAAAAAGTAAACAACAGGTTGCATGGGCTAGATCCCTTGCCTTCCCATAAGGGTAAGGAACCAAAACCAAAAAGTAAACAAACGCACGCACGTTCCAATTTAAATAAGGAACTGTAACTAAATGCCGTAACTCTTAACATTATTTATTTGAATACTTTTCCAAGTGGATCCTTTTACACGCTAAACTAACATGTCTTGTTCCTTGTTTTTAGTAACCTAATGTTGTAACATTTAAAATTCTCCACTTGTACATGTTTAACACTAATGAAAAATATCCACTCAAGTGGTCAAATGTGATAAAGCTCTATTATTCGGCCTTTGAATTAAGTGTGTGTTGAAACATTTTATTTTGAAGTAAGTGAGTGTTTGATTTATACAATGTTTTCTTCAAACATTGCTCTTGGGTAACTTTTTATGATTTCAACTATTTGACACCTACGCAACTCATACTACATGAAACATTTTAAGAATTTCTCTGTAAGACTATAAACAACCGAATTACAAGATATGAATTGTGCGTGCTTCACCTCATGAATTGCCCACTATGTTACCATTTTGTGTTTAGTAATACGAATCATAATAAGATCCTATTAAGATTAACTTAGAACTGCCTATCTAGACCTCCAGTAAAACAAAATAATATAACAGTCATTATAAACTATTCAATTTTGTAGTTACAACAACTTTCCTAAATAAGTAATTAAAAGAATTAAAACACCCTACATTCCCTAACTACATAACCTAATTTACATTTCTAAATCTGATTAAATCTAATAAACAAACCTGTAAAACCCCTCAGAATTCTAAAATAACCTATCAACGAAGGCTGTAAAATTAAACTACAATAAGATCAATCAATTGATTGCTCTAACAGAATGACAGAATATATTGAACCATGTTATCAAACCCAAAAAGAAAATTGATATTATGTTAAACAGTACATTTTGAATATAGTGGGATTATAGAATTACTATCTATTACACTTTTAACCTCTAGTCATAATACCATAAAGTGTTAAATAAAATAAATTAAATGCTGAAAAGAATACAAACAATGAAAAATAATTATAAATAAAAATTCCTGAAAATAACACTCAAAATAAATTGTAAAATAAAAAACATGAAATAATAAAATTATTACAAAAAATAGAAACACAGTAATAAAATATTTCAGTTATTATTGATAATAAGAAAACAAGTAGCTAAAAATAAAGACAGTGAAGCAAAAGTTATAATCTATGCAAGAACTATCTATCTAAACTTTCTGAAAACTTACAATTAATATTTAAATAATATGCCAATTATTAAAGAAGAAATATACATATAACATCTTCACAATATTACCTAAGTTTTACCTAGACTACCACTTTGCTTACTAATTCACTACTTGTACCTTCCAGCTAATTACTGTTAAAGAAAAAAGGAAAAATACCATCCAAAGGCCATACAAACTAGTATGTGTGAAGAACTCAACATTAACCTGTTAAATGGTTGAATCCAAAATATATAACAGAAATAAATAAAATATATAAACTAACTAGTGTGGTGGTGTAATAATGTGTTGAATGTTTCAGTGTCATAATAAATAATATAATTGTCTTGATGTATATATACACAAATAAATACTAAATATATATAACATTAAAATAGTCGCCCCCACTTATTTCAAACCCTTGTCACATTTTCAAACCTCGACCTAGGTCACAAGCAACAAATTGTGGCCTTGAAGCCACTGGAATTTAAATACATTTTAATCAAAAATTATGCCAATAATACTCATTCTACCTTACTCATTCTACACTTAGCTACTACTGAGGTAACTATACTAAACCACAGTAATATTTAAGTAATTTTACTGATGATCTACCTTTTTTTACTTATCCTGGTCACGGCACCAAATTGTAACGACCACCCCTTCCTGATCTGCTCTCTGATCATATAAGGGAATGTCATAAATAAAAATTTGAAATAGATACATAAATATAATATAAAACCTAACATATATCTGTCAACTTTATTCTAATACTTCCTATTCAAAATATATATAAAGCCTTCAGTTATAAACTACAGAATGAGAAATTGTAATTGGCACAATATAAAGATTTATCAATAAAAAATACAATATTTATTTGGCGTGATCGTCTAAGGTTGGGTAGGACTCTTCGTTGTGTTGCATAGTAACCAAGTTCTTTTCCGAGGTATGTGACAAAGATAAGAAACAAAGAATGTTTTAAGAATGCAATGTAAATTATTATAGTAATAAAAATATATAATATAATAAATACATACAATATATAATAAGAGGTAATAAAGAACTGTTGAAATGGATTTGATAAATTAAAATGAATTGGAAATTTATAAAAAATGGGTGTGAGTAGGGCCCCTATCCTCGCCCTAGTCATGTGAGAGACATCCTTTCATTTTTTTGAATTTCTCTCTCCAGGATTCACCAATCCAACACCCGAGTGTTAGTACTGAATAATAATGATAAAATAAAAATACTTTGTAAGTAAATAAGTTTATAAAGATAAGTAGAGGATGGAATATGGTGAGATTGTAAGAATAAATAAAGCTAACAATAAATTCCACAATCTTGAATAAAGTTATTTATATCACAAACCCAAACCTTGCAGATACTTTAATTTAATCTAAGTAGTGTAATCTCCAAGTTGGATCATTTTCGGAAGGGTAACTCTAATATCTATTTCATGATAATTGTTATTTATTCAGGCAAAAGTTTCCAAACCCAATTCATAATTCATTCCATGACATTTGTTAATTATTCAGCCAAGAAGTTCCAGAACCAACTCTCTCACTGAGGCTGATGCACCGGAGGGTCATCCTGTCGTAACACCAGAAGCTCAGATCATTGAAATTGATAACAAGAGACTTCAACCACTGTTTGGTCTTATGCCAGATAACAAGTCACAAAATGAACATAAATGTAGGAAAGAAATAAGAATTTTTAATATTTGTCAATTATTTAGCCAAGAAGTTCTAGATCCAACTTTCTGCCCGAGTCTGATGAGCCGGAACTCGTCCTTGTCGCACCAACAGATAGTCAGATCAATGAAAGTGAAACCAGAAACTCCAATGACTTTAGTATTATGTTCGTTAATAATTCATGAAATAAATATATTAATGAAGGAGAGGAATAAATAGATTTATAATTCATTCCATGACATTGTTAATTATACAGCCAAGAAGTTCATGAATCAACTTCCTCACTGAGTCTGATGCACCGGAGTGTCATCCTGTCGTAACACCAGAAGCTCAGATCATTGAAATTGACAACAAGAGACTTCAACCACTGTTTGGTCTTATGCCAGATAACAAGTCGCAGAATTAACATAAATGAAGGAAGGAAATGTGAGTTTTTAATATTTGTCAATTATTCAGCCAAGAAGTTCCTGAACCAACTTTCTCCCTGAGTCTGATGAGCCGGAACTCGTCCTTGTAGCAACAACAGATAGTCAGATCAATGAAAATGGTTACAAGAGACCTCAACGACTGTGTGGTTGTGAGCCAATTGACATGAGGATAAAGGGAGAAAATAAAGAGTAAATAAACTTCACCAAGTTGGAGACTAGCACGCTGAGTGTGTTAAATAAATTATTTTGACTCAATCAAATAACCTTCTAGTATATCTCACCATTGTAATGCATTACATACATTATATTTAGACGAATATAAACACGTCACAAATGAGCATTTTTAGTTTATCAATACCTATAGATGTATTGTGTTCTGCGTGTGTGATCGTAATTACTTTTAATACAAAGTAGATAAAATATAACATGTAAGTATATATACTTACATATATGAATAAGTATATATAATAAAATACTTTTAAAGAATAAAGTTCACGAAATATTAATATATAAATCAAGACCTTAAATAAATATACTATAAAAGTTAATTTCCCTGTTAAATTACCCTACAGTATTAAACGAAATAAACGCTCTTCTATAACAGGATTCGCCTTCTAACGCAATAACGTAATTTAATATTAATATACTCAAAAATTAAACTTTTATCTACGAACTGGCAGAACTTTCCTGAACACGAAATTCCCTATTAATGTGTACTAAAATAATCACTCACCTAAAACTGGACCTACGTTCAACTCAACACTATATTCTCTTTTTAAACAACCGAAAAAAAAACTAAATATTAAACTGGGTACAAACTGGCAGAACTTTTGGGTTACTTTCGTTTCCTGACCGAGACTCAAACGTCCAATCCCCGAGACTGAAATTCCGATCCCGTGCCTCCGGCCTACTGCCCTATTTATATCCAAAAAACCGAACTCCTTCCCACGGGGCACCATGCACCACGCACCCGCGACAATCTCCAGTCATGTTTCCCAACAAAATAAAAGAATGCACCCTTGAGTTACTTTATTAATTTAATTTATGTGTAACTACTGTAGAGTTATTTTGTTTAGCAAATAAATAAATAAATAAATAATGAACAAATAAAATCTATGTGTAAATGCGAAAGCATCATCAATTATTTTCCTGCAAATAATTACCACCCATAAGATCGTATCAACAACGGAAGAGAAACTTAATAACAAAGTAGGCGTCCCAAACTGCTATACTTTTTAACCTTTAGGAACATTAATTAGATGTATCTTTCTATGTCAAATTAGTACATAAATTCTGAGAACCAGATATCAATATTAAATTAATAATTTTTTTCTAATTTTTTTTATTCTTTAGCAAGGTAAATGAATTTAACTGAACATCCTTTTATGTGTAATTTTTCTTCCATTTAAAGATTCTATATATCAACAATTATATCTGCTAACATATACTAATATATAAACAGATATTTTTAAGATAACTTTAGTAAATTAGTATTGCCAAATGCCACCAGCAGGTATACTGAGACTATACTTCCGCTTCACATACAAGACTCGAGCTCGTTCCGTCACAACATCCTTTTATGAGTAATTTTTCTTCCATTTAAAGATTCTATATATCAACAATTATATCTGCTAACATATACTAATATACAAACAGATATTTTTATGATAACTTGAGTAAATCAGTGTTGACAAATGCTATTAGCAGGTATATTGAGACCATACTTCCGACCCATACACAAGACTCGAGCTTGTTCCGTCACACCTTATTCAATTTCATTAAATCAGGAAAAACACCATTATCAACACAGTCATTAAATATACTGGCTAAGTACGGGGCTATACCATCAATGACAGATTGAATAATTTTAACAGAAATTCCATCTAAATCGGTACAATTTTTTACTTTAATGCTTTTAAATGCATTTAAAACTTGTAGAACAGTAACATGTTTAAAAATAAAATCAATATCGCATAAATTTACATTTTCCATTAGCAGTGACTGTGCAAGAGTGGAACATGAACTAATACTCGAAGTAGTTGACACAGGGATGGCAGTAAAAAAATTTTCAAATGCTTCAGCAACTTCTCTGTCAGTAGAAGTAACCTACGTAGAAAAAACCAAACGTAGAAATAACCTACTAACTGTAATCCATCATTTGTGTATTTAATGCTTGTAAAAGGGAAATAAAATTTACTCCGCGTGATTTTGAATTCTGGGTATCGCTTTACAAATAACAGCTTATCATCAAGTTGTAAAAAGTATATCGGGTAATAGTTTTATTCTCAGGTACAGAATGTAACTGTAAAATTACTGCCTAGTTTTTGCTAGGGTAGGAAGCTACTGTAGGATCGCACAGAAAATTTTACTGCACAATTTGTAAAAGTAAGTATCCGTTTAGACTAGATAAAATGGTAGCTTGTCAGATGTGTAAGACATGGTCTTGTACTTCAGGTGTGTCAAAACCATATAACTCATATACCTACATGTGACTCATATAAAATAAAATTTGACTAACTATAATCTGAATTAATTTTTGCAAATATTTGCATGTTAATTCAAATATTATTTTTGAAATCGTCAAACGCGCTGAAAAATAAATATTTTTCCATTTTGGTGTGCTATACTTTGTTATATAACACGAGATTTTATTTAATTAATGAAAACTATTATCTTGAAAAGTAATTTTGTGACTTAATTTATAGAGAATTATAATGTTTTTGTTTACGAATTTAAATGGTATCAAAGTTACCTGTGAATTTTATTTGTGATGATTGTTTCAATAGAACTAAATTATGTAAAATATGCTTAATATTTCCACTAAGTCACGATGTGTTCCTATATAGTAAATGTCCTAAATTTTTAATAAAATAATCGTCACGTTTCATATTAGCAATTACTACTGACTTAAGTATTATTATACCAAATAAGGAATGTATTTAATTGAAAGATTGTAAATAAGATTATTTTTTTATAATTCTAATCTGGTATTCTAAATATAAAATAAAACTATTCCTTTATATTGCATAGTTTCATTTGAAAATTACAATTGAATCCTGTGACGGTGTGGAACGGGTTGCTTTACCTTGTCACGAAAAATGTTTATTTTTTCGTAATTTTACCGCTTAGCACAGGTTTTAATATATTTTTCTGATACTCTTAACTATCCATTAGTGTAATTATATCAAAGTTATTACTTTTTTTTCAAAAATTTATAATATTCCACTTCCGTCACAGGGGCAATGTTTTACGAAAATGCCCATTTTTGTGTTCAGACGTCGATGCCATCCTTCTAAGGCATTTGTTATTCTACTTTTCTCTCCGTATCAGCTGAAAACATCACTTGTTATTTTGTCAAGCCACTGATGATTAAAATAAGGTTAAAACTTTTGGAAAATATTGCAGTTATTGGGTGCCATTTTGCAAATGCTCAGATAACCTTCAGGAATCAATATTGGTGGTAGTAAAGGTAACAGCGTTGAAATTTGCGTAATTTTTTTGCCTTCTGCCGTATCGATTAGGCCAATTTTTTTTGCTCATTCTCTATACTGCGTTTTGAAAGTGGTAGTAGCACCCTTTTATAATAGCATCGGGGAATATTTCTTTCACCGCTTCGATCGACGCAATTTCAAAGTCACATTTATATAAGTTTATATTGACTCGAAATTGTTCCTTGAGAACGGAAAAAAAACGCTTGTTGTATTTTTACTTTTGTTGGGAAGAAATGCGTAAACTAGTGGCACAAAATTAATTTCATCGTCATTATGCGATATGTCTGAATACAGTGTGTAAATCTGGTTAAAAGGCTTAGCCGCTGCTCTGAAAGTGCCGTCTCCATAAAGCTTCCTAACAGATGACAGCTTTGTTTTTGCTATTGTACTGCTATAATTTTGTTTTCTACCCCATCGTCGAACATGAAGAAATCTTGCACAATATGATCTGGTAATTCACATGTTCAGTTTTTTCAACCATCCTCGGCCTATTTTTAAATATTTCTCTCGAGCTCTGTAAAGTGTGTCCTTCTTTGACGCAAATGTGGGTATATTATGGCTTTCGATTTGGTACTTAAGTGAATTATTACAAAAAGTTTTTTCAAAAATGTTTTGCACTGAGTTTCAATTACTGCAAACTGCTTTTTTACAATCTGACATAATTGCATCAACTGAATTTTGCACCAAGATTGCCGTGGGTATCTAATAATTAAATTATTTGCATTCAAGGGAATCAAATATTCTTTTTGATGGCAGCATCTCCAGTTGGTTGAACGAGATTTATTATTTAGGGCTTCACTTTCAATGAATTTTTAATCCTCGTTCATGGTACAATTCGCACGTACTATTTTTATAAATTTCACAAATTCACTTAAAAATACAAATATTGAAAATCCTACAAATGCATCAAAAATGACAATGTCATAATATAAAACGTCATAAACTCCTAACCATGCTCTGTCTGGACAAACCTTCGAGGTTTTTAGATATAGACTACAAGCCCATGGAAAAAATTACCGTGTGAAATGAACCAACGTGAATAACGCTTGGAAGGCTGTTCCTATGTTAGAAAATAACTCCGAGCACTATGCCGTCGTTTCCGAGCGGTACAGGTGAGTACGTGAGTTAATGGGATTTCTCAGGTACAAATGCAGGATTACGACTAATTATTAATGTACGGCTTTTTTATAGTTTATAGGTGAAAAAAAAATAAATGTCGAAAAATCCAGTGCCGTACTTAGATGGTGGTGCCGGAAGTCAGTGCAAATTTTTAATTTGCGAATAATTTTAGGAGCAATATAGGTAATTTTTTTCTGTACGGCATTTGTTTAATTCTTTTTGTGCACATATAAAGATACCTTACCAATAAACGCCGTACATATTTCCAGCGCAGTGCTCGAAAGCCAAGGGTCGCAACCCTTAACTCTGATTAATATTTAGGTGATGATGATGTCGAACAACATAAAATTAAATTATGCATGCCGTACATTTTTTGTGGAACACATTGGTGTATGGGGTAAATTACTTCCCTCCGAAACGAGTGACGTTCCGGTGAGGTTTATCTGTACGGCATTAACATAGGTCATTAATACTTTAGATAATCTCCAATAAAATATAAATGCCGTACACTTTCGATAGTCCGCTAGTCTGTGAAATGGCAGATTATTCCACCTCTTGAAACTGCTGTCTGTGACGTGGCAGAAAACCTACCCCCCTTTTAATTTTTTTTATCTTTTTATCCCCTGAAAAAAAACCATATTAAGGTAAGTAAGTAATACGTAAATTATCCCCAAACAATTTTTATCGATATATCAGTTTTTTTTTTGTTCCCCTCCGCGGGAAGGGCAGGAGGATAAAAATGCTCTGACGCATACTCTGGCGCGATTCCAAAGTTACGTGGGACTCGTCCCGACGCCTACCAGAACCCTACCCACTAAAAACCCCCTGTCGGCTCGTGCATTTTTGCCACTCAGCCTTCATCTGAGCGACGGCCAATTGGAGAAAGAGGCCGCGCTAGCGGGGCCCTTAAGGGGTCACCCGCTGGGTTTTACATAGCACTGAAGGTGCTCAAAAAATGAAAAGTAAATAATAAGCATTAAAAAATTGACAATTAAATTAAATTTGCATTAATTCAGATTTACGTTAGAGATAGAATTTACGTTAGAATTAGAATTTGCGGCCTGAAGGGCCTCGAGATCTAAAGTTAATTGCGTACGTTCGCTTGTGTGCGCGTTTCTCGGTCTAGCGACTTTGTATACCGAATCTAAGACAGGAGCAGTATAAGAGACTGAATTTCGAACTAGTGGATTGGGATGGGATTCGGCGCGTTTGAAGAACGATTCTGAGAGTGTTTTTAGGTACTGTTGAACTGTAGGTAGTTCAAGATCTCTGTGCAGGTCCGCATTGCGCACGTACCAAGGTGCGTTTGTGGCCCTGCGACAGAAGAGGTTTTGAACTACCTGCAGCTTATGCAGGACGGAGGGTTTGGCGTGGGCAAAGACTGGCGAAGCATATGACATGACTGGTCTAACGCAGACCTTGTAAAGCGTACGTTTATTTCTGAAGGACATTTTACTTTTTCTACCTAACATACTGTAAAGCCGGCCTAGGTAAAAACGTGCGAGTTTCGTTACTCTATCGACGTGAGGGTTGAAAGAAAGCGTCTGGTCTAAGATGACGCCTAAATATTTAGTACTGCGCTTCCAGGGGATGGGAGTGCCTTGCATTCTCAATTGGAGATTGTCGGGGATACGACTGCGTCTGTAGTCGAAGTAAACCGCAGAGCTCTTCTCTGGGTTCACATCGATACGCCATTTTTTAAACCAAGCACCGAGGGTGTTTACAGCCTTTTGAAGTCTGGTGACGAGACCCGAGGCTCTGCGGCCTTTGGTGTAAAGGGCGGTGTCGTCGGCAAAGAGAGCGAGTTCGACGACTTTCGATGGAATGGGAATGTCGTTAGTGTATACGGAATACAAAAGAGGGGCGAGGACTGAGCCTTGAGGGACTCCAGCCTTTATGGGACGAGGCGCGGAGAGCGTGCCTTCATGTTTGAAACGAAACGTGCGGTCTTTGAGAAACGACGCGATTATCCTAACTAGGCGAGTCGGTAAGCCTATTTTATAGAGTTTATAAACGAGACCGCTGTGCCAGACTTTGTCGAAAGCCTTGGCTACGTCAAAGAAAACTGCGATCGTTTTCTTTCGTTTCGGATAGAAGCCGTCGTGTATGTACTCGACGATTCGATGGACTTGCTGAGGGCAGGAGTGCTTAGCGCGAAAGCCGAACTGGTGGGGAATTATGAGAGGATCGCCGTCCGTTGGAAACAGATGGTTCCGCATTCGAGAGAGTATGACTCTCTCGAGAAGTTTAGACATTGCCTTGAGGAGGCTGATGGGTCTGTGATTAGCCGGGATATTAAGAGGTTTACCCGGCTTGGGTATACCTATGACTGTCGCTTCTTTCCAAGCTTTTGGAAAGTAGCTAAGGTCGAAGCAGGCATTGAAAATGATAGCTAACAAGGTAAGCACCTGTTGAGGCAGGTGCTTAAGTGCGTGGTTGGAAATACCATCCGCACCCGGAGCCTTTCTGGACTTTTGACTTTTGATGAGAAGCGAGATTTCATCATTAGAGACTGTGACGGGGTCGGCGGTGATGGGCAGAGAGTTTCTACGGAGAACTTCGTCCTCTACCGCTTTGATGTGAGTGGGATTCGCGGGTTGCGTGCTGGGCGAGCATTGAGACGCAACGCTGTCAGCGAAGCATTCGGCTTTCTCTTCGTCTTCGAAGGCGATAGAGCCATCGGGACGAGTGAGAGGAGGGACGTGAGAGGCGGCATCTACGCGTAAGGCTCGGGCCTTTCGATAATACGCTTGGTGGGACGGGGAGATATTCGCCATGAGATCGTTCATCTGGGCGTCTCGGAGTTCCGCGAGGCGAGATCTAACTTTGCGTTGTAGCTGATTCGCAGCTGTTCTATAGGCGGGCGTGGGATATTTCTTGGCTCTCTGGAGAGCCGCGTTCTTAGCTTTAATAAGATTGCTAATGGCTAAGGGAAGCGTGGGTTTGCCTTTCTTAGCAACCTTTTCGTTTACACTGATGGCTGAGTTGATAGCATCAGTGAGAGAATTTACTAACGAATCTATTTTATCCGGGCTATCTAATTGATCGGGCGAGATCGCGAGCGGAGAGTTTGGGGCCTCTAAGGCAGAAACTATCGTATTTTTAAAACCTTTCCAGTCGGTAAAGGTCTTAGGAGAAGTGACGTTAACGTTAGGCGGTCCTAGCACGAGGGAGACGGGGCGGTGGTCAGAACCTAGGTCATCGAGCGGTTCGATAGACCTGAGGTCGAGGTTGATATGCTTGACGATTGCAAAGTCCAGGATGTCCGGAGAGTGGTTCGGGTTGTCGGGATAGTGAGTGGGAGTGATAGGGGAGACGACGTCTAAGTCGAGTAAGTTGGTGATGTCGAGGAGAGCTATACCGCTTTGGTTGGTTGATAGGCACGTCCAGTCAGTATGTTTGGAGTTAAAGTCTCCGAACATAATGACTGAACGGCCGAGGGCGAGAATGGTCTCAAAGTCGCTGCGGATAGGTTTGGTGCCAGAGGGTATGTAGACTGAAGCTATGATGATGGTCGGATGACCAGTCATAGCCAATCCACATACGGTGGCTTCCATGTTGAGGAGAGGAGGGGTAGGGAGAGGACAGCAATGGAATCCTCTTTTGTAGTAGATAGCAGTGCCGCCGAAACCGTCACAGTTAGGCCTATCGTTACGTGTAAACGCGTACTTAGGAATAGCGAATCCCCTGGAGCGATTAGGAGTGAGCCATGTCTCCTGGAGAAGTAAAAGATCTGGGTCGTTGTTCTGAAGGAACAGTTTGAGCTCGGGAAGGTTGGTGCTAAGGCTACGAACGTTAAAAGATACTAGGGATAAGCCCTTGGGTTTGATACGACAGGACGCGGGATTCGCGGGTCTAGACATTATAATTTACTTATTTACGAATTTATACAAAAATAAAGAATTTACAGCGAACTTAGGAGCGAGTGATGCTCGGCTAACGCGAATAAACGCTCTTGAGGAGAGCGGGCGGCTCGCAGTTTGCGTGCGAGTATGGAGATTTCATTAATGTCTACGTTTTGGATAACGTCGAATACGGTCTTCATGTCCTCAGCCAACGACGACTGAGGTGCAGAAGACGGAGCGGGACGCGGCCCTACGGAAGCTACGGGAGCTGGAATGGGTCGGGAAGGTGCAGGCGGGACGGCCGGACGCTGCCTCCAAGACAGAGCCGGAGTAGGCGTCGGCTGAACGGGCTTTGCTTCCGGGGGACCCCGGTTGCGCAGCGGCGGGAAGTTAGCAGGAGTGAGCGGCGGCGCCGGTTTAGGCGCGACCCTCTTGGTGGTGGAGCGCGGAGCGCGCGGGCAACCCCTGTAGTTAGCTGTGTGGCCGGACTGGCCGCACAGCACATAGGCAGGGGGGGAAGTGGATTCGGGAGTGCGAGTGCACTCCTTAGTGAAGTGAGGATCCAGGCACTTTACGCACCTGGGGGGAGCTGAACAGTTAGCCGCTGCGTGGCCATATAGCTGGCAGCGGTGGCACTGCCCAGGGTGACCGCGGGGGTTGGGACGCTCGACGGAGATGTTCGAGAGTCCGCAGATTGTGCGAGCCTCTTTGAAAATCTCCTTCGAGTTGGGAGTATTTGACAGGATTACTAACGCTAAGGGAAAACGCCTACCGCGGTTGGAGTGCATCTTGTGCACTGCTGTGACCGGGAAACCCTGAGACTTAAGGTCCTCGAGAATGTCTTCGTTACTGAGTTCGAACGGGACGCCCCGTAGTACTGCGCGGATCTTACGCTCCTCCGGGAGGGCGTAGGTGTGATACGCGATTTGATTTAGCGAGAGTAGCCTGGTAAACGCGCGGAAGTCGTCGACGGTCGCGACTTGAATTTTGATTGTATCGCCAGCGTTGGCGGCTTTTAAGTAATTAATTTTGTGCTCTTTGCACAAGTTTGAAACCGCGGTCCAGCGCGCTTTTTCACGCAGGAATACGGGCGGAGGGAGCTGAGGCTTCGGCGGGACGGGAGCGCAGCGCGTCGCTGGCTTCGATGTGACCGACGGAGACGCGGTTACTACGAGCGATTTTAACGGCACGGGGGCTGGTGTTGAAGACACCGGGGAGGGCTCGGGTATTGAAGATACCGAAGCTTTCTTAAAGCGCTTCTTGGAGCGCTTGGCGACAAGTTGAAACGCGGGCTCAGGAGAGCCGGTTAGGGTGACGGCATCTGACGACGTATCAGACGCGGGTTCGGAGTCGCTCCCGGGAGCGGTACGCTTACGACGCGACGCGTGAGAGGATGCGACCGATTCGCAGTCCATCTCGGACGAGGCGGGAGACGCGGGAGAGCTGAAGACCTGAGGGGTCTGGACGTCGGAGGCCTGAGGGGCTAGGTGAGGCCTGAGGGGCCGGGGACGCGATAGTTGCCTGTAAGGCCTGCGTTAGAATGTCATCTGATATGCTGACGCCGGACGCAACGAGCGCCTGGGCGAACGACCTTGCAAAGTTTACCAAGCTTTGCTGGTCCATTGGGAGGGCTTGGTCCTACGATATATAATATATATAAATATATAAGAATGCCTAGGTTCCCTAGCAAACCTAGCACCTAAACCTCCCTACCCGCGGTAGGGGGGCTGGGGACGACGCGAAGTGGTGCCCCTAGCTCGGACAGCACTGTACCGTCACCCTGGGAAAGGCCCAAGTGCAATGGGATCGGGTCAGCCGGTTTCTCCTCAGCCTGAAGGGCCTTGGAAGCGCACCGGGGCAACGCTATCAGGCTTAGTTGTCACCGTTAAGTATCCACCTGATCAAACGCGAGTCTACTACGGAGTGTGTCGCCAATAAATTGACAACAAAAACCGGCCGTAGACCTGACGGAGTTGGGTTGCACTAAAAGTGCGGGATTGACTACGTTACGACCGGCCTGGGGCTGGCCGCAGAGCGAGTCTCTGACTACGTAGCAAGCGCCAAGCGTCAAGTACGCAGTTAGAAAAACAGCCCGAGCTTCGCGAACCACTATCGAATTTAATCGACCGCGGTAAGCTCAGCTCTGTTGTTGCTGTGCAAGAGACCGACTTACTTGCAGCCGATCGAAACCGGCCACAGAGTAAGCCCTAAAGAGGCTAACAGCGTATGAGTATTGCTACGAGTTGACGTCGTGTGACGACAATCGTGACTCAACGGCTGGAGCGACCGCGAACACGTCCGAGCGGGGCCGGACGCAGAACGGATCTGAGAGTGGCGTTTGAGTATTGATACGAGAGAAGTCGTGAGACAACAATCGTGACTCGGCAGCTGGGAGCGACCTTCAACACGTCCGAACGGGTCCGGACGCAGATCGGGTCTGAGATATCAGTTGTCACAATAGATCTCTAAATGGAGAGTTGAAACCGCGTTGTCATTGATGGATCCAATCACAGCATCGTTGTTTCGTCCCTTTCCCTCCATCCCTACCTCCTAAAATGGTGACTAGTCTGAAGCAAAATAGTAAACATGCGGCATCTATATGGGGGTAATCTGTGTTTGCGTGTCAGTCACGTTTCTGTGAGTTTTGTGAACATATCATATCCTGCGTAAATTATCGATTCATTTGAAAATATGGCAGAAGTTGAAGAAAAAATCTGTTTTATTTTTAAGATCAATATGCCATCGATCGCAAAATCTGGATACAGGTAATAACGTCCGAAATGTTGATATGTGTGCTGTTTTTTATGACCTGGGGGAAAAGCTTTGTACTTCTTTGGCTGCATTTCACGCGTTCACAGAAAACGTCGTTTTACAGAAAAGCTAAAACTAGACCATTGCAGCTCTTACTAAAATCGCCGTTGTTCCAAGAAGCATTCATTACAATGGGATAGTACACAATTGTAACTGATCCAGATATTATGAATACTACATTTGACGTTATTCAAGATTTTGTTTGTGCGAAGTATAATGTCAGAGCAGTGTCAACTGTTAATGAAGCGAGATGTATAATTTTCGACAGAATATACACACCAAAAAATGGAAACGAAGCATTTAGGAAGAAAACGAGCAAATTTTAAGCTACAGCTTTTCCTCCTTCATGCCGCGAGTTACAGCAACAGATGAGAAGCGCAACATACATTGCACAAATTTGGTGTAACGCGAATGTACAGGATCCGTCTACTTTAACTCCAGTCAATTACGGATGGAAATTAATTGAAATGAAGTATGAGTTTCATTGGTTCGACGGCGATGAATATCCTGAAAAAGTCATTGATGTTGTAGCAGCGGGTGCAGAAACAGATAAAGATATTGATGAAAGTACAGGTAAAGAATAAATTTTTCCTTGCACTTGTAATCTTTTTACAGTAGTTAAATTACAAACACATAGTATTTGTATTTCAGACGGCGAGCGCGACGGTGAGGAAGAAACTTAATTCTGATGCGGAATCAACGTAATACGAGACTGATAACGAATCAGATGAAGATTCTGAATAAAATTTTTTTTTTGTTATTAACCGAACCCCGAATAATATATTATTGTTATAATATATATTTCTTAAGATAAACTTGTGTACAAATATCTCATAAATAAATCTTAATCATAATTTAAGTTTATTTATTTTATAGGAAATCCTTCAAAAGCTTGAATCCTGAAAATAACAGTTTTATTTTTACTTGCTAGGTATTATACGTAATGTGTAATTTAAAATGTACGGCAATATAATTTTTTTATATTCGAAATTTAACAAACGAAATTCATTAAATGCCGTACAGTTATTAATTACCTCAAGGGACATCTCAAACGTTATCGAAGTTTGTATCAGCTGTAAAGTGAAGTAAAAAGTACGGCATCTGGTTTGTGTTGTTTATATTTGTTGCATGGACAACAACAATCTTTAAAAATATCACTCCTTATATTACTCCAGGAACATTTGAAAAATTTCGAAAATTTCATTTTTTTTTTCCTAATATTTTTTTGTGTTACCATTTATAATGAACGGCTATAAGGTACAACGGTAGTATTTAGTAACATTATTTTTAAAAAAAAGTTGCCGTACATGAGTTTATAATGCAGTAATAACTCGGTAAATACAAAAATTTAAATAATTATTTATTTACGCTAATATAAACAATAATTTTTAGACGGCATAATTATTAAACATTATTGTCCGTGTTAAATGATATTTTGAACAAGATGCCGTACATTTTGTAATGACCTTAGGTCATATGGGTCTAAGGGAAAGGGTTGCGACCCTTAGCTTTCGAGCACTGCACCGGAAATATGTACGGCGTTTATGGGTAAGGTATCTATATATGTGTACAAAAAGAATTAAACAAATGCTGTACAGAAAAAAATTACCTATATTGCTCCTAAAATTATTGGCAAATTAAAAATTTGCACTGACTTCCGGCACCGCCATCTAAGTACGGCACTGGATTTTTCGACAATTGTTTTTTATCACATATAAACTATAAAAAAGCCGTACATTAGTAATTAGTCGTAATCCCGCATTTGTATCTGTGTAATCCCATTAACTCACGTACTCACCTGTACCGCTCGGAAACGACGGCATAGTGCTCAGAGTTATTTTCTAACATAGGAACAGCCTTCCAAGCGTTATTCACGTTGGTTCATTTCACACGGTAATTTTTTCAATGGACTTGTAGTCTAATAGTATCCACTTCATATGTAAAATTTATGTGTTTAATTAAACAAATAAAACAATAAAATAAACAGCCAACTACATCCTACTAATATTACAAACGCGAAAGTTTGTATGGATGAATAAAAGAAATGAATGGAGGAAAAAACTACTGAATGGATCAATATGAAATTTGGCACAGTGGTAGTTTATTGTCTGGAATAGCACATAGGATATTTTTTATCCCGATATTAACACGACATTTAGAATAACGCGGGTGAAACCGCGTGTAACAGCTAGTAATTTATATTTCATGTTATTCAACCTTCATAGATGAAGTAAACTAACTTACAACCTAAACTTTCAGCTACATAATATTTTATTATCTTTCAGATTCACTAGTGCATATTGTTGCTTATCATAAGCTAATGCATTTCCTACTTGGTTGTACAAAATCTAGTTAGTTGAGAATCTAGGAAGTTGCGAATCTGGGTAGTTCATAATCTGGTAAATTGAGAATCTGGTAAACTGCTATGAAGGGGCTGCCCCCTATGTTCTAACATTTTTTATATCTTACAATCTAGTAACAAATTTGTGCCGAACAGCCAAGTCGTTGACAATTTGTAATTTTTTTTGACGCAGTTCAAGAGGAATCATTGCTATCAGCTTATATCAGCATTACTTCCACAGCCTCATGACGTATGGTATTCTGTTGTGGGGGAGTGCTGCCGACATCGATACTATATTTATTCTGCAGAAAAGGGCTGTTCGCGCAATCTATCAAATCTCGGCCCAAGGGTGTACTTTACTTAGAAGTAAATTTAAGCAAATAAATATTCTTACTTTCTATTCACAATATATGTTAGAAAATTTAATGTATGTAAAAAAGAACATAACCTTGTTCAAAAGAAAAAATGCTGGCAGATCATATAGGTAGTAGGCTTCATAAAGTCACTAACTCATTCATGGGTTTTTTATGATAAGGTTCCTGAGGATATCCAAGGTCTTCCTATTGACAAATTCAAAGAAACTATAAAGCAGAAGTTGTGTGCAAAAGCATATTATAAATTATCCGATTATTTGGATGATAAAAGCCCTCATTAACAGGATTGTACTAGTATTTGTAACAAAACAAGTGTAATGTGTCTGTATGTTCGTTGAGTTCTTCGTTCCGATGAATATCTAAAGCGTTATTGTCACTAAAGTACGTCTTCTTATGGTAGCGTCGGGTGACGGGTCGCTCACTTCCCTCTAATATGGTTGAGGAGGGCGATGGCTGGATCCCGCGTTAACTCGTGAAGGGGTGCCGTTTGAGGGTGTTCGTCGTTTGGATACTTGGGGAGAGGGAGACTTGCCTAGCTAACAGATGCAGATAAGAATAATTTTGTATAGACATAAAGAGACTCTGTAAATTTATTTTGAAAAGAAAATATACCCGTGAAGTTTCTTGCCGGTTCTTCTTCACGAAGGTTTTTTCGAACTGGTGGTAGAATCATGTTTTATTTGACGTCAATAAGAACAAGAAATTGTCAATGTTGAGAAAAATAAATATTTCATTTCATTCAGCTCCTAATACCAATAAGATCGACGTAATCCACTTCACAAACTGGCTGCATGTATACCGAATCAACAAAACTTTTAAAATGCCTAAAATTACCTATTTTTATATTCTTATTTTAGTTCACAGCTCAGCAGGTACAATGGTAATCAAGAAACATGACCACACGGAATATCGCCTAGTCATTATTTTTAATAATTTTATTCAGACGTTACAGCGAATTTTCGGCTTTAATAACTATGAAGGTACTATTGAACCTACGGCCAATATCTTTTTTATTTTTTGTTCCCCTCCAAGGGGAGGTCAGGAGGATCTACAGGTCAATATCCTACGTAAGTATTATGTTATATTCCTGTAAGTTCGTAGTAGAAATATTAAGTAAAGTTATTAAGTAATAAATATTAAGTGTGCTGAAGTTTATAAGTCTTATATGAGAAAGTGACAACAATGTCAAACCAACAATGAATGCCCTCTTGGCAAACTCATTGTTGAATAAATAAATGCGTATGGTTCACCGGCGTCGTTCTCAATTGAAAATAACCTGTATTATTTATTGTTCTGTAGCTTTGTAATCGTGAAATAATGTAGTTTGGTCAGAGCCTTTCAATATCTTGTAGCAGTCAAGAACATTACAAATAAAATTATGGCCGTATTTGTTTAGTTGTACCTACGCATGTTGTATGTGACCACATACAACTTTTGCTCAATCCTTTTGCTTGCTTACATAAAAAAGTGAAAGTTCCTCTTTTAAAATTGATATTATTAAATTACATTTGAAATCAAATAGTTCCGTACATGAGTAGCCTCAGAATGTCTTTTTTCATTACAATATAATGCATTGTTTTATTTACAAGAATATAATTTTATTTTTTTTATGATTTATCATCTGTAGAGACAACTTGCTTCATTTCTCATACACTTTACTTACTTTATAATTCAATAAAGCTATTTATTAATTTTTACGCTCAATACGATCTCCAAGCCCCAACTCCATACATAATCTTTAGCTCAGATTACGTCGATACATTACTCAACGAAATAAACACCGACATCCTGTGTATTTAATCGTAAGCTTACCAGTCTTGTAAATTATAAGTGCTTTATTCAAGTAGCAACCTACACCATGTCGACCTGTTTTTTTAGAAACTGGGTTTCGTTAGTGCTTAATAGGTAACTAAGAGTTTACTTGAAGTAAACTAAGATGGTGACTTAATCTAAAACCTTTATCCTTTATCCAAAATCCCTGTATCCATTTGATTAAATGCTACGATTGATTTAAGTACTTATTTATTTCCGCACTTCCCCTGCGGGAATTTGGCCTATGTGGCTTTTTATACATGTTTTTTTATTATTTATATTTTTAAATTATTTATAATTTTACAATGTTTACAGGGCATAAAAGCATTACAAATATGAAAACAAACAAATTCACTTACGCATTTTTACATGATTGGTTAGCATAAAGATGGCACGTGCTTGCAAAGAAAGTTGGGATCCCCAACGTGTGAAAGAAACGAAAAGGTTAGCCAAAACAAGCAGTATTTTTCAAAAGAAGGTTGCGTTAAAAGTTAGATGACGAATATACATATATCTTGAATATATTATCTAGAAAATGATTGGTGTTTCATTCTTTTACCTTTAAAAGTTTGAAAAGTAAATATATTTGAGTAGTTTGTTTTTTATATTTAAGTAATAAAAAAACGTTTGTATATAAAATAACTTTTGTATTTAGTAAAAAGTAAAAGGCCCAAAGTCTCAGAATTACCACGCTTGACCACAATTGATCGATGACCGCAGTGCGAGGTAATTCTAGGTCATGAAACCTCTTGGTCTATACCAGAAAATAATCAATGTACAAAATGATTCTGTGTTGCTTAAAAAATATGCCGATTTTCTAAACATCTTGAATGAATATCACAAATATGCAAAAAAAATCCTTGCGTGAATGTTCTTTTGTTTGCAAATTGTATGCTAAACTTCTACCAGCTCTTCAATGATACCGTTCTAGTTCTAAGTAAGTACGATCGTCAGATAAAATGTGTGGTCACGAGATTTTTTTTATTTCTATGTGCGACCAATAGCCTCAAATCAAATCATTTTAATACAAAATGACATATTATTACCCCATTCAAAAATAACGATAACTACTTTTCAAATATCAATAGCTTTATCATCTGCACTCTTTACAGCTATAAAGAGTAATTAGGATAAGTACTAAGATACCACCTTTTTGTTTCGTTAGCCAACTCAAACAAATTTGTGTATAACATAATAAACATTTGAAAAAAAAGTATCGCTATTTTTCAATTCAAAAATAGCTGTATCATACTACCGAACATTCCACTCGAGTGTTTGAGAATCTTGGTTCATTCGTGAATCATAATAAATATTTAACTAATTAGCAATCTTTACCGAACAGCATTTACTATCGATACAATGTTGATATTATCTCAAATATAAATACTTGTTCAGATTTCACTGATATATAGCTACTTTCTTTGCTTGAAATAATATCTAAGGCTGGTTCAGATATAGCGGAGGCGGTGCGGAGGCAAGCTACACCAGGAACCCTAGGGGATGTTACCGATTCCCGTCTGGTAATAATATATTTTTTTATTATATACACTTAATGCAACGTGTTTTTCTAGACTACAACTGTTGCCCGCCGCTTCGTTCGCACAAATTCCTGTCAAAATAACCCATATTTCTTGTCATAAAAGAAATTTACGGCAAAATTTCATGCTTGTAAATCCTATGGTCGGGTGTTTATGAATAAAACGTGAGTCAGGACTTTGAGTTTTGTATGCATAGATAGATAGATACTGATATACAGGCATGCACACAGGTCCAAATTCTGAACCGCGTTTAAAAAAAAAATTCTCTCTTCTCAAATTGACACACAGGGCTTGTATGAAATGTATTTTTTCTGTACTATTACTAACTGCTATTTATAAAAGTTGCCTAGTGGGCAGCGCCCATACGCTTTTTTCCAAACGGTACAAAAAATCAACCTCAATATTTATCTAAGTATGCATATAAAAATTAAAATCTTGACTAACATTTAATTTACAGTATAACGCCTCTACGTTAAAAATATTTAGATAAAAGCATTGCAGTTACAAACGCCCTCAAAGTTCCACCATGGACACAAACTTCTTATTTGTATCTCTTAAAATAGATATGAATGTTTTATATGTTTTGTTAACAAATTACATTCATAAAGCATCAAATTCCGTTACATTCTGCTATTCATTTCTCAAGAACCGATGCCAACCAAAGGTTGTAGAATCACATAATTATACATTCTTATGGCTTTTTTCTAGATGCAGGATGTTAACCTTTTAAGATTGAAATGCTCCGCTGCGTTAGACCCCATTGGAGCGGAAATATTTTCTCTACCACGTGAATATTAATGGAAATCAATAATTTATGTTAAAACTCATCCTACTTACATAACTTATTAATTTGCTTCAGTAAGTTGCGTTCTAAGTTAAGCTTGAAGTTGCTTGGCGACCGACATTTTGGATTTCACTAATTGTTTTTTTTGGCATTCTTTGTCGTTTGCATAATTCGCAGGAGCAATGTTTGTAGAGGAGGCGGTATGTGATTATGTTACATTAAATAAAAAGTTTGATAAATTTTAAAATTAGTTATAGGTAAATGACTCAAGAGGTCCCTTTGCAGTTTCGTCCTTGACAGATCCATTAGGAGTATCGGGACTAGCGTCAAAGAATAAAAATGTATGTGAGAATCTATCATATTATTTGAATTTATTTGTTAATTGGAATTCAAAAATCAATTTCGTTTAACTTTTCGTTTATTGTTTAAATGTTAAACTATTTCTTTTTTTAGTCACAAATTTCCAATATTGTATATTCCTAATATACATGTTATGGACGAGCGGAGGATAACGCCATTGCATGCTTAAAAGGACCCTCTAAGTACTCTATGTTTATATGTTAAAGAAATAAATATTTTGAATATTTTATGTTTTATATTTTTTTATTACTACATCAAATCTGATAAATATTTACCACAAACTTCTCATGCGTTCCAGATCCATGGAATTTTTGTACAGTTATCGCAAAAAACGATGAACAAAAACGTTAAAATTATCGGTTTACTATTGCTCGTGTAATAAAATAAAAATGAAATCCAACACATTGTTACCGCTGTAAATAAATGATAAAGACAAAACAAATGATTTCGGACTGATTGATCAATGCTCAAATAACTTTTATCTTTGACACTTGATAAGACTTTTCATACAAATTATGTCGAATTCTCAGAATTGTTCTAGTGATCAAAGTTATCTGCGCATTGAACGAGCCGCATTAGGCACTTCTGTCCAAGAGGCACAGTCAGAGCCACTGTAAGGCCCCTGTAAGGGCACCTACAAAAGACTTAGTATCTCTTTCTCCCAGCCTGGGCCTCCGTCAAGTGAGCCAAATGTTCCTAGATACATTTAAAATCTCCAGATAAACAATTTTATTTTTATTTAATTTTATTTTATTCGGAAAACAGTGTACCACAACTTAAAATAATAGACTAAATACATTTCTATGCACCAAATAAAATTAGGTCATTTGTCCGTCCATTGGGCCCGTTGATACTAAAGTTGGTCCCTAGGGTCGAACTTGAAGACTAAGAATTTATATATTGAGAATACATATTTAATATGTCTGAAATATGTCTAAATATTTAACAATACTTAAATATTTCTTATTCCCAACATCATTAGAATCGAGAGAAAAAATTATTACGAAGTATTTGTTTAAATTTATTCGCAGAAAGCCACTTGCAAGTAATGACAGAAATTAGAACATAAAATTAATTCGTTTAGTAAATTTAATACGCTATCAAGTCGTTAATATCAAAGAGATTTCTCTTTCAATTGGAAATGCCTTCAACGTTTTAGATTGGTGCTTAATATAAAATAAGTATTAATTGTTTAAAAAATATTAATTTCGTGAAATAAATTGCCATGCATTTAATAAAATACGAAAATTTTATGTTTTTATTACATAATGGTTATTTGAATGTAGTAACCTGATAACGGAGAACGGACATCCTGAAAGATTTAACATGATTTGAATAATAACTTAATAGTTTTTGGTTTGGTAACAGAAAGATTCGATTATCCTATAAATATACAGTATATATAAACTGATTATATATACTGACCTCTATATAATCAGTTTTTAATATAGATATATATATATATATATATCGATAACCTTATAGATAAACTTAAAACATATGACTACTCATTTCAAAATTGTGAGCTAACCTTCTACTATCTTGAATAACATGTACTATGTACTAACAGGTACTATAGGTCTCTTATGTTCATCTCAAGTATCGCATCAAAATGTTTGACATAAAAGTAACGGAACTCTGATCAGAATGTAGGGACTTTTGTACAGCTTTTAATAGAAGTGTTTCTGTACCCTTAACCGACCACCTCGGGCTTCTGGGCGTAACTATATCGTCCCAACTAAACTTCAGGCAACAAATTGTGTCCATGGCTCAAACTGCTTCAAAGAAGTTGGGAATCATCTCGAAGGTCCGACGGTACTTCAGCCCTGAACAGCTACTTAATTATTATACAGCTCAAGTTCGATCTTGTATGGAGTACTGTAGCCACCTTTGGGATGGTTCTGCAAAGTATACCAACCATACCATAAGTTTTACCAACTATAAGCGATGGACGCTGTTGACCGAAGAGCCCGAAAAATTATTAACAACTTCGACCTCACCACCAAAAAACTGCAAAGCCTCGACCATCGTCGGAAAGTTGCCAGTTTAGCAGTCTTCTACAGATTACATTTTGGAGAGTTTGCGAATGCTCTTTTTGATCAGGTTGAACCCACACCCTTCTTGCATCGGACTACTAGACGCAGACAGACCTTCCACCCCTTCATGGTAGACATCCCAAGAAGTCGAACCAAAAGCTTCGATAGTTCCTGTTTGGTGCGGGTCGCCAAGGTGTGGAATGAACTGCCTGCGTCTGTTTTTCCAGAAAACTATAGTCCTAGTTCTTTCAAGCGTCGAGTGTATAGGTATCTCGTGGATAGACGTGTAACACCTTCGTCTTCATCGTCACTTTCCATCGGGTGAGATAGAAGACAAACGTCTAATCCTTTTTCAATAAAAAAAAATAGAGAAAAAAGTCTGTCAACACATTTGTTTTGTCCAAACATCCCAGTGAGAGTTCATTGACCTCCTAATTTACCTCTATTTTAGTTTATGTCTAGTGAGGCAACTTTCATCCAGAGGACTTATATCTAAAATTCGAGATGCGACTCTATGGAATAGAATACTAAATGTGTGAAGTTGACATATGCTTACGAAACGTTCAATCAACAGAATACATAAATCAGTTTCAGGCATTAAACTGCTGTATAGTTAAAATGTCATATGAAATTAATGTTGGATAAATAAATTAAAAATATAAATGATTCTATTATTCCAGCGTCGAATGCCAATTGCCTAGGGGGGCTGTATCGCTTACAAGCATTCGCTGCGTGTCAATACGTATAATATACTTCGTAAAATATCGAGTTTTACATTAATTGTCATACCCAGATAATCAAGTTCTAAATCTCGATCGAAAAATCCGCGAGACATTTTTCTAACTTCGACGTCTCGATAAACGAGGTTTGCCATCCTGAAGTCTTCTACACTGGATAAATAAAATCACTGTTGAAAAATACACGACAGATAGATCTCTATTTATCGGACCCGAATGGCGATGGCAGAAACTCTACGACTTGCTCAAATGGCCCAATGATAACAATTGAGCTACTGCCCTTTTGCACATGTCACATGTTCAGTATTTTTGCTTTCATTTTCTTTTTATTTAAGTATCTGTTATTCATATTTTTGTTCTTTTTTTTGTGTGTGATTTGTATATATTTGTATAATTGGAAATGTATTTATGTGCCAATAAACGTATTTATTCAATCATTTATGCATTTATTACAAAGATTGTCTCCGCTGCTACATTAGCTAAATTTCGCATATAAATTCGTCAAAAATTATAGCCTTCTATAGAGGTGCAATGTAAATCTATACTGAACACCTGTAATTAAGGCTTTTGTAAGACCCGTAACAAACAGAGGGTGGGATTGTTTATATTCAGTGTGTATCCATTTATCTTTGGCTCTTAAACAGGCAGACCGACTACGATATGCTTTATGTCTTTGTAGGTTACTTGCTGTGGTCTCCAGTGACTTGCTCTGTATCCCAAGAAAGTTATATGAACCATTTTTACAATGATTTCTATATAGGAACGTATTGTGAACCATGGGTATAGATGTTTATGTCCCTTCGCTGCATAGATTTAGCTTTATGTACAGAGTATCTACATTAAAACACTTGGAATGCCTTGATCCTACTCACCCA
Source organism: Marasmarcha lunaedactyla (assembly GCA_923062675.1). Lineage (NCBI taxonomy): Eukaryota > Metazoa > Arthropoda > Insecta > Lepidoptera > Pterophoridae > Marasmarcha > Marasmarcha lunaedactyla. Next base: position 4,312,751 of record OV281354.1, read on the forward strand.
AAATTCCCAGGGTAGCAAATAGGATACCGGAACGCCGATTTCCCGCTAAAATGATGTCCTCCATTAAATATGACTTCCGAACAGCACGGAGAAGAACACCGAGAGCTACAACATTCTGAGCACAAGGACTCAGTTGCCGGTTGCCAACTGAGCTCCGAACACCTCTCAACATAAGCTCCTGCTAGCTGCTCCATATACTGTTTATACAAACGTTTCTGCCGCTGATTCTGCGACACATGTAAACGCAGCACGTTCAAAAAACACATCTTTCACATGTCACATGTAATCTCTAAGTTAATCCACTTGGTTTTGAGTTATCATAAGTTAAACTTTTACGTGAAAAAGTTAACAATGATGCTGGTAAAAGCGGGCATCCGTACTAGACCGCGGTACCGCACTGCTGCGTTAGCGGCGCTTGCGCATTTCTGAGCGTTTCCCCGCCGCGCCGGTGGAAAACAAACTGTTTAGTTACGCAAAATGAGCAATTAAAACTCTAACAACAAATTACTATGGAGAAAAGCGATCTGCGTCGCTAAATTACGAACATTGTAAGAAATTTTTTTTTATCATGATTTTATTAGATTTAACGAGATTTTAGTGAATGGCCATATATTTTTTCTTTACTCCGTTTTTTATGAAACACATATGTTGAAATATTAGATCTGAAATAAGTAAACAATAAAATTAGGAAAAGTCTTTACAAAGCAATTAATACAACTTTTGAGTCTAGAACGTCCATTTAAGACTGATAATTGTGATAATTTCCCTCTCCCAAGATTTATAAGAACCTACAAGTACATGTTTAACTTAGCAAATTAAGTAGAACTAGAAATATTTGCTGCCATTTATAATTTTTACATTGTGGCTTATATGTACGCATATAAGTCAAAATGTTAAAAATAAGTCAAAATATTTAATATTCTATGCATGTATTTGTATACTATCCAAGAAGTGAACTCATTTTTAAAATATTTGAATGTATAATTATCTTTTAGCGCTAAAACACGGCTAATGACTATCAGACTCAGCCAAAAGAAATTGACTCCAAGACCAAGAACACCGTTATACAGGGTGGAATTTTGCGATGCCACCTGGAGGGAAAGTAGTCTAAATACTGGAGATTTTGGAGATAAATACTGAATTTTTACTCTTAGGAAACATTGCTTTATAATTAAAGAAAAAAAAAACTTTCAAGACTTTGGAAAATAAGTTTCCCACGCCCGGGACTCAAACCGGCGCATAAAATGACACCCTATATTTTTATGGCATAACTCATAAGGATCAAATCTCTCTAAATATCTCAGTGTTTAGAGTGCTTACCCTCCAGGTGACATCGCAAAATTCCACCTTGTATATCTTCTTCTTTAAAAATAATTATACCTCCTATTTCCTAAGATACGTTGCTATATTAGTACAGCGGTCCACTAATAGGTTAGTTTCACAATGTGAAGTCATCCACATTCGAGCAATACTTATCACGGTGGTATACTTCCAGCCTGTATCTCCACTGATTTGAAAAAGTGTTTACAAACATTATAGTAGGCGCAAAGCAGGGTGCTGAGCTATGCCCGTTTGCACTGAAATACAATGCGATCGGTTTTATTTGTTTGTTAGGCTTCTAAGTCTTGACTCATCCAACAACATGTAGTTTTACATTCACATTGTTGGTAGCTTACATCAACAAATGAAAACATCTGATCTTAAAGGACACGCAAGCTTTAACTGGTAGATTTAGACGCATTACATCTAAAGTCAGCAAATCAATATTAGATCTTATTACTAATTAATATAAGATTAATGTAACAGTGACAATACAGAACTTTCTTACGCTACATTATCTTAGACTTATATTATAATAAATTTTACAAACTCAAATGATATTTTCTGCTCCCTATAATAAATATAATAAAGATATAATAATCTAAGAGAAACTACCTTTGAAAAACATGATGAATCCAGTTTTTTCACCTTTTCACGAGACTGTATTTGTATGTGTATATCTTTATTACGCTATACAGCCTAAACTGTGGCCGGATTTGCCGGATTTCAATATTTCAGATCTCATTAGTTGCGTCTCAGTTATGGGAGCGACGTAGGGTATATTATTTCCAGGAATCCCTTTGGCACAGAAATTATACGGGAAATTACTTTAGTAGTCTGGTTTTTTAATTCGGCATATTCAGTAGCTTGTTACGTTCGTTACGTTACGTTAGTTTTTTTCAGGACTTTATTAAATATATAAATGCGAAAGAAACAACTGGATTTATCTTACTTTAAACGTAAAGTACACTCTTTGTTCGAAAAAATATAACGGTATAATTTTAAGAAGTACCTAGGTACCATAAGTTCACAATTGTCAACGCACGCTACGAAGTGCAACACAATACTATGATAACTTATGTAAATTTACAAATTACGCTCGAAGACTCTGTAATGGCTCACGGCTACAAATTAGACACGTGCACACCTGGGACTCAATACGGTAAGAGCAATAATCATGACTGGACCAGCTGTGGGAGAAGACATAAATATTTCCTGTATTCCAAGAATTCCGAATAAATTGCCGATCTGGGTAAAACAGTCTAGATTCCGCTGGAAGCAACATTCTCAATGCCGCTGGCTGGCTTAAAATTTAAGACAAATTTTTCCCGTTTCTATTTCAAGTTTTCCTCATTATTCCATCTTGATTATTCAATCAGTGAAAAAAGTGCTTATCTAACTCTCATCAAAACTAAAAATATCATAACATGTTCCACGAACATTTACCTCAAATAGTTGGCAGCCCTTTACCCCGTCGCGCTCATATATAGATTGGCGTGAAAAAATGATACAGTTTTTCAAGATAGATAGTCTATCTATAGTGACACTTGATATATTGATGTTTGGGCGACGAATGTACAAACTTAAGGGCTAGTAGTACACCTATGTTTATCGATAAAAATATATGACATGTAGGGTTAAAACTATAGGTATGTATATGTACTTACTGTGACGTCATCCAACACGTAAAACTATTTTATTTCTTAATGAAAATGGATCATAGTTGCACATAAAGAAGGTTTTTACACGTAACAATTTGTAGCCCCAAGCTAATAAGACTAATACGGGCGAATATATAAGCTTAACAGTTATACTAACGGAATAGATATCTAAAGCCTTAAATAAACGTTTCAAAAAACGAATAACCAGCAATATAGCAGCAAGCATGGCAGTAGAGCTTACTTCGTTACGTCATTCCTTCATCAGGATCCTGCAGGATGACAGGAATGACAATGAACAGAGGGTGAAATTACACGAACAAAAGCCATTTTAACTGAAGCTAGTTATAATACAATATTCGTTAATAATACGATAATAATACAATTAGTTTTTTATACCTCTTTTGTCATTTATTTATCATTTTAACATTTTATATAAATTTAAAATTAATTAGCAACAAAAAACCACTAAGGTTTATTATAGCGCTAACAAGAGTTAGGTAAGTACATCGATACTAATATCTTATATTATAGGCATAGTCAGCTATTGGCTAGGTACTAGGTACAAATTTAAAAAAAAGCATTTTAACATTTAAAAGTTCCAAGAGGAGCTAGGTACAATGGGTAGGGTATGTATACATTTACGAGTATTTGTATGAGACAAACAAAGCAGACCTTGTGATATAGTCTCCAAAATACTTACTTACTTAACTTAATTACTTACTTAATATACTTAAATACTTTATAATTAATACATTCATAGTTGAACAAGTCCTACTTGCGTCGAGTATATACAGGGTGTTCCATTAATTGCTGCAAGGGCTTGTTAAAATAATTTTCTTTAAGTATGGAATAATTTAACCTAGAACACTCCGTTGAAATTTCATAAAAAAATATATCTTATGTACTTTACCAATGGTGAAGAACAAAGTCTTACCTTTTTATAGTAACAGTATACAGCCACACTTAGAGATGCCAAACGGATACTTAAGGAGCTCTTGAGCAAGAGGCTTTGCTTAGCGAACGTGGATTTAGATAAGAATGAAGTAAAATCTAAACTTAAGAGCACATTTGGTGACCATTTGCCTTATCCCAGAGCGGCCGGAAGTAGCATAGTAGGATTGGGGAGGAGGGAGGCTTGCCGAGCTACTAGATGCAGATAAGAATAATTTTTTGTACATATATAAAGAGACATTGTAAATTTATTTTAAAAAAAATTATACCCGTGAAGTGTCTTACCGGTTCTTCTTCAAGGAGTTTTCGAATTGGTGATAGAGTCTCGCTTTATTAGACGTCAATAAGAACAAGTAATTGTCAATGTTGAGAAATAAATATTTGAATTTGCTTCAAATCCGAGTAAAGTTTTAAAAAACGTTGGTTAATTTCACCTCGTAGGTTTCCTTGTAACTTACCTACACTGACATCTCAAATACGAGAGCTTCAAATCTTACTGGGAACACGATACTTACTGATGAAACTTTAACCAATGCTTTTCAATGAAACGGCATAGAAATAAAAAAGAATGATTAAAGTCAAATGTTTATTAATTCAAAGAAATATGACATCAAAAAATCAACATTATTTTTATCAAATTTAAAATTAAAAGTTACATCACAATTCGTTTTGAGATTCATTTTCCAATCACGTGTCATCTCAAGAAGATGGCTTAAATCTATAAAGGGCAAAGACCTAAATTATCTAAACTAAAATTATCAAATAAAAAACGACTTTGTTTTATATGACAAAGTGATGACAACCACATTAAAAAATGTGGACACGATTAGACGTCACGATGCTGACATGTTTTTAGGATGTGTATTCTATAGTGTGTATTACAAGGTCGCTTTTTGTTTGACGATAAGTTAGCCTTTTAGGCTTATTACTCTTGTACAGTGGGTGCCATCCATAAGACACGACCCGCCAACGTTGGTCGTGGACTCACACTACGATGCATAGACCTGTCGTGGATGTATAATATACATTTATACATCCTCACTATAATATACATTTTGCATGTAAGTAATCATTTCTGAGAGAATGCAGTTTTTTAACAGCTCAAAATCGGTGTCCGTCTCCAATAAACTTAATTAACTTAACAAAATTTTTTAATAAACTTATAACTATAATAAACTTAGACGTAACAGTGGAATTCAAAAGATGTCACAATTTCAAAGCTAGCTGAAATAAACAAAAACTTTAGCAGCAAAAACTGTTCACTCACTTTACGTAATCGGTCAGTGTAACTGACTGCCCCAACTTGGAATACCGCCAGAGCTCTGTATAAATTAGTTGGAATAGCGTTAATGCGTAGATTATACATACTCTACGTGTTGTTTAATTATAGTTGGTTTTGGTTGCTATAATAATATAATAATAATAATAAGTTATTTATTTCAGACCACAAGTAATCCATATATCGGTTACTAAAAATTTTTCAATTTAGTAAAAAAAAAAAACACTTTGAGGGTGACATAATTTCTGCGAGATAAAGTAATAAAAAAGCTATTCACTCGTATATTTTTTCACCACATTTTACACATAGTTTTAGATCCTTATTTCAGCTGACTTAATTAACAAAAATGAGTATTTGGTATCTACTACAGCTTTGAGTAAGATTTCCCAAAATATAAAAACCCATATGGTATAAAGTTGGCTATTCTCTTATTAAATCTTAATATAATTGAGTAGCGTCAAAGTTACAAAATTTACGAATTCCTTGACATTCATCACTGTTCATCTTTATTGAATTAATGAGCTTAACTACTTAATCCGTTTGGAAACACAAGTGACATGTAGTAATTTAAAATGTTGTAAAATTTAGTTACCAACTTATCCACTTAATACGTGTAAACCACACATTATAGCTGGTTTACACGCGTTAAGTAGGACGACCGGTGACGACACTCAAGGAATTCGTCAATTCTGTACTTTGATTTGTGCTTAGCGGGATTTTAGACAAATTCAGAGAAGTATTAGTTTCGGAAATTAAAATCTCTAGAAGAATATGCTTTTTTCTGAAGTTTTCAATTCGTATATCCCACAAGCTTTCTTATTTAAAATATTCTTCAACAAATTTTAAATTAGAGTCTAAACTCCACGCTGGAGTTTTGATCAAAAGGGGAATATTAGAAATATATACGAGCTGTTGCCGCCAACCATTTGTAAACTTATGCAATTAACTAAAAAATCACGTCCAAACGTGTTAAGTGAGAAGCCCAAATGAAACAACTGCTCGACTAGTCTATTTTGGTTACTTCCACAGCCTCATGACATATGGTATTCTGTTGTGGGGGAGTGCTGCCGACATCGATGCTATATTTATTCTGCAGAAAAGGGCTGTTCGCGCAATCTATCAGCTCGGTCCAAGGGTGTCACTTAGAAGTAAATTTAAGGAAATAAATATTCTTACCTTCCATTCACAATATATTTTAAAAAATATAATGTATGTTAAAAAGAACATAACCTTGTTCAAAAGAAAAAAAGATCTGCACAATGTTAACACAAGAGGAAGAAATATGCTGGCAGGTCATAATAGCAGGCTTCATAAAGTCACTAACTCATTCATGGGTCAATGTATACGCTTTTATAATAAGGTTCCTGAGGATATCCAAGGTCTTCCTATTGACAAATTCAAAGAAACTATAAAGGAGAAGTTGTGTGCTAGAGCATATTATAAACTATCCAATTATTTGGATGATAAAAGCCCTTGGGTATAATCCCCTCATTAACAGGATTGTACTAGTATTTGTAACAAAGCATGTGTAATATGTCTGTATGTGCGATGAGTTCTTCGTCCCGATGAATATCTAAAGCGTCATTGTCACTAAAGTACGTCTTCTTATGGTAGCGTCGGGTAACGGGTCGCTCACTTCCCTCTAATATGGTTGAGGAGGGCGATGGCTGGATCCCGCGTTAACTCGTGAACGGGTGCCGTTTGAGGGTGTTCGTCGTTTGGATACTTGGGGGGAGGGAGACTTGCCGAGCTAACAGATGCAGAAAAGAATAATTTTTGTATAGACATAAAGAGACTCTGTAAATTTATTTTGAAAAAAAATATACCCGTGAAGTTTCTGTTTTATTTGACGTCAATAAGAACAAGTAATTGTCAATGTTGAGAAATAAATATTTGAATTTGAATTTGAATTTGCCCTGCCCACCTACTTAATCGAAAAATAGAACGTATCCTAATCTACGCAATCACTCGCGTACTTTTAAGTCACCGCTTGTCTATTAACTGATGCGCGGTTTACACGTATTAAGTAGTTAAGTTGGTAACTAAATTTTAAGTTACTAGATGTCACTTGTGTGTCCAAACGGATTAAGTAGTTAAGTTCATAAGTTCAATGAAGATGAACAGTAATTAATGTCAAGGCATTCGTCAATTCTGTACCTAGATATGTGGTAAACGAGATTTTGGACAAATTCAGAGAAGAATTTGTTTCGAAAATTAAAATATCTATAAGAATATATTTTTTTCTAAATTTTTTATCTCATTTAATCCCCAAGCATTCCTATTTTAAATATTCTTCAATATTTAAAATTATATATTTTGAAAAAAAAAGAAAAAATGCGAAATAGATACGAGATCTTCCCGCCACCCGCTTTATCAACTTGTGCACTTAACAAAAAAACAAACGTGTTAAGTGAGAAGCCCACCTACTTATACGAAAAATAGAACGTATCCTAATCTACTTAATCACTCGCGTACTAAATTTTAAGTCACCACTTGTCTATTAACTGATGCGCGGTTTACACGTATTAAGTAGTTAAGTTGGTAACTAAATTTTAAGTTACTACATGTCACTTGGTTTTTTTTGTTCCCCTCCACGGAGAGGGCAGGAGGATAAAAAATGCTCTGACGCATACTCCGCGCGCGCGTCGGAGTTATGTGGGACTCGCTCCGAGCCTACCAAAGCCCTACCCACTGAAAAACCCCCTGAAAGACTCGTGCAATTTTTGCCACAAAGCCTTCATCTGAGCGACGACCAATTGGAGAAAGAGGCCGCGCTAGCGGGGCCCATAAAGGGTCACCTGTGGGATTTACATAGCACTGAAGGTGCTCAAAATGAAACGTAAATAATTAAAAACATAAAAAATTGAAAAATAAAATTGTATTAATTCGAATTTACGTTAGAATTTGCGGCCTGAAGGGCTTCGAGATCTAAAGTTAATTGCGTGGGTTCGCCAGTGTGCGCGATTCTCGGTCTAGCGACTTTGAATTTCGAATCTAAGACAGGAGCAGTATATGAGACTGAATCTCGAACAAGATGATTGGGATGGGTTTCGGCGCGTTTGAAGAACGATTCTGAGAGTGTTTTGAGGTGCTGTTGCACTGTAGGTAGTTCAAGATCTCTGTGCAGGTCCGCGTTACGCACGTACCAAGGTGCGTTTGTGGCCCTGCGGCAGAAGAGATTTTGAACTACCTGCAGTTTATACAGGACGGAGGGTTGGGCGTGGGCAAAGACTGGCGAGGCATATGACATGACGGGTCTAACGCAGACCTTATAAAGCGTACGTTTGTTTCTGAAAGACATTTTACTTTTTCTACCTAACATACTATAAAGGCGGCCTAAGTAAAAACGTGCGAGTTTCGTTACTCTATCGACGTGAGGTTTGAAAGAAAGCGTCTGGTCTAAGGTGACGCCTAAATATTTGGTAGTGCGCTTCCAGGGAATGAGAATGCCTTGCATTCTAACGTGGACATTGTAGGCGATACGACGGCGTTTGCACTCGAAGTAAACCGCAGAGCTCTTCTCTGGGTTCACATCATACACATGGCTTCTGCTATCGAGTATGGAGGAGTGCTTAGCGCGAAAGCCGAACTGATGGGGCATGTCACTTGTGTGTCCAAACGGATTAAGTAGTTAAGCTCATAAGTTCAACGAAGATGAACAGTATTGAATGTCAAGGCATTCGTCAATTCTGTTCCTAGATATGTGGTAAACGAGATTTTAGACAAATTCAGAGAAGAATTTGTTTCGGAAATTAAAATATCCAAATTTTTTATCTCATTTAATCCCCAAGCATTACAATTTTAAATATTCTTCAATATTTAAAATATCCTCCGATATTTTGAAAAAAAAGAGAAAATGCGAAATAAATACGAGCTGTTCCCGCCACCCGCTTTATCAACTTGTGCACTTAACAAAAAAATCACGCCCAAATGTGTTAAGTGACAAGCCCACCTATTTATACGAAAAATAGAACAAATCCTAATCAACTTAATCACTTGCGTACTAAATTTTAAGTTACCACTTGTCACTTAACTGACTGTTTACTCGTAATTTTTAACTTAAAATTCAGTTACCAACTTAACCACTTAACCTGTGTAAACCAGCCATGATTGTTTACACGTAATTTTTAACTTAAAATTCAGTTACCAACTTAACCACTTAACCTGTGTAAACCAGCCATGACTGTTTACTCGTAATTTTTAACTTAAAATTTAGTTACCAACTTAACCACTTAACCTGTGTAAACCAGCCATGATTGTTTACACGTAATTTTTAACTTAAAATTCAGTTACCAACTTAACCACTTAACCTGTGTAAACCAGCCATGACTGTTTACTCGTAATTTTTAACTTAAAATTCAGTTACCAACTTAACCACTTAACCTGTGTAAACCAGCCATGACTGTTTACTCGTAATTTTTAACTTAAAATTCAGTTACCAACTTAACCACTTAACCTGTGTAAACCAGCCATGACTGTTTACTCGTAATTTTTAACTTAAAATTTAGTTACCAACTTAACCACTTAACCTGTGTAAACCAGCCATGATTGTTTACACGTAATTTTTAACTTAAAATTCAGTTACCAACTTAACCACTTAACCTGTGTAAACCAGCCATGACTGTTTACTCGTAATTTTTAACTTAAAATTCAGTTACCAACTTAACCACTTAACCTGTGTAAACCAGCCATGACTGTTTACTCGTAATTTTTAACTTAAAATTTAGTTACCAACTTAACCACTTAACCTGTGTAAACCAGCCATGATTGTTTACACGTAATTTTTAACTTAAAATTCAGTTACCAACTTAACCACTTAACCTGTGTAAACCAGCCATGACTGTTTACTCGTAATTTTTAACTTAAAATTTAGTTACCAACTTAACCACTTAACCTGTGTAAACCAGCCATGATTGTTTACACGTAATTTTTAACTTAAAATTCAGTTACCAACTTAACCACTTAACCTGTGTAAACCAGCCATGACTGTTTACTCGTAATTTTTAACTTAAAATTTAGTTACCAACTTAACCACTTAACCTGTGTAAACCAGCCATGACTGTTTACTCGTAATTTTTAACTTAAAATTCAGTTACCAACTTAACCACTTAACCTGTGTAAACCAGCCATGACTGTTTACTCGTAATTTTTAACTTAAAATTCAGTTACCAACTTAACCACTTAACCTGTGTAAACCAGCCATGACTGTTTACTCGTAATTTTTAACTTAAAATTTAGTTACCAACTTAACCACTTAACCTGTGTAAACCAGCCATGATTGTTTACACGTAATTTTTAACTTAAAATTCAGTTACCAACTTAACCACTTAACCTGTGTAAACCAGCCATGACTGTTTACTCGTAATTTTTAACTTAAAATTCAGTTACCAACTTAACCACTTAACCTGTGTAAACCAGCCATGACTGTTTACTCGTAATTTTTAACTTAAAATTCAGTTACCAACTTAACCACTTAACCTGTGTAAACCAGCCATGACTGTTTACTCGTAATTTTTAACTTAAAATTTAGTTACCAACTTAACCACTTAACCTGTGTAAACCAGCCATGATTGTTTACACGTAATTTTTAACTTAAAATTCAGTTACCAACTTAACCACTTAACCTGTGTAAACCAGCCATGACTGTTTACTCGTAATTTTTAACTTAAAATTCAGTTACCAACTTAACCACTTAACCTGTGTAAACCAGCCATGACTGTTTACTCGTAATTTTTAACTTAAAATTTAGTTACCAACTTAACCACTTAACCTGTGTAAACCAGCCATGATTGTTTACACGTAATTTTTAACTTAAAATTCAGTTACCAACTTAACCACTTAACCTGTGTAAACCAGCCATGACTGTTTACTCGTAATTTTTAACTTAAAATTCAGTTACCAACTTAACCACTTAACCTGTGTAAACCAGCCATGACTGTTTACTCGTAATTTTTAACTTAAAATTCAGTTACCAACTTAACCACTTAACCTGTGTAAACCAGCCATGACTGTTTACTCGTAATTTTTAACTTAAAATTTAGTTACCAACTTAACCACTTAACCTGTGTAAACCAGCCATGACTGTTTACTCGTAATTTTTAACTTAAAATTCAGTTACCAACTTAACCACTTAACGCGTGTAAACCAGCCATGATTGTTTACACGTAATTTTTAACTTAAAATTAAGTTACCAACTTAACTTGTATGAGCTACTCTCACACATCTTTGTACGTACACATGCATAGATGTAATTTTGACACAATCAGCAGTTTTAATAACTTGTTAGGTTTAGTTAGTTTAGCATGATCAGTCTGACATTAAACGCCGTTACGATCACACGCCCCCTTTTCATTACCTCCTGACAGTTAATGACAGAACCTACAGGAGGCTCTAGCCCGTACATTGGTCCTTCGAGCCACGGGACCTGCGTTCGTAGTTCGCGGGTGTAGGTTTCGGTTGGGACACCAGTGACAATTTTTGGATTGCAGTGCAAAGTAAAATAAGTGTTTTACAATGATCGAGGTGACAAAAATAACAATAAGTTTCTAAGTGCCATTAAAGAAATTTATTTGTGCAGTTAATTATAAGTGACAATATTGACATTCATTTGGCGTTATCGCTTCTTGCTGTAAGCCCTGACATTCAGGAGTGCCTGCATTTGTCTGCTAAACTTCGTGAAACAAGTAAGATCTTTCCCTTTTGACATTGACATCATTCTTCAACGACAGTTAGAACTCACTGAGTTAATGAATAAATTCAGCACTAACTTTAAAAAAGACTCTGCTGCAAGAAAATCTTCACCGGAGTATATCAACAAGAAACTTGACACCCTAAATAATCTCTGGGAGGAGTTCGACCTTAACCACTCCAAATTGCTGGAGAGTACTGACAAAAGCGATGAATATTTTATTGCAAATATCTTTGACACCTACAAAGAATTCTATATTATGACAAAAAACCTCATCGCTAATTATGAGCAAACCAAAGCTGACAAATGTACTCAACTCAGTTTAGAGGTAATGGACATGATAAACCAACAACGTACTAACTTCCGAGCATTCCTGCGAATCGTTAACGGCCTGGCAGTTGACATCAATGACAAATGGGAGCTGGAAGATGAGTTACGTAACCTGCAATTCCGTTGGAATAAAATAGATGACCTGCATTGGCAAATTGACAATCACCTTCAAGGCAATGAAAGTTCCTACGAGCAAGAATTTAACCGCCATGAATTGAAAGCAATCAATAGATCGCTCAATCAAAAATTATCATCGATTGCTCACCTTCACCAGTCAACACCGCAAATCGAAATACCTACTTTCAGCGGTAATTACACGCAGTGGCCCACATTCGCCGATCTATTCAAGGAAACCATACACAACCATCCTATGGTTTCAAAGACACAAAAAATGCAACACCTTAAAGGAAAATTGCGTGGAGAAGCTGAAAAGCTCATACAACATCTACATGTTTCGGCTGACAATTATGACACTGCTTGGCAAATTATTAACCTTCGTTATGATAATACCCAATTACTATTCACAAAACAAATTGAAATATTTTTGAATCAACCCTCCATCCAGAAACAAACTGCATATGACATTAAAAGAATACATGACATTAGTACCGAATGCATACATGCTATACAAAATCTTGGCGTGGACTGTACCTCGTGGGGTCCACTGTTGGTACATTTGCTCTGCAAAAAACTTGACAATCAAACCTATAATGACTATAAAGAATTGAGAACAAATCCTAGAGATTTACCCCGCTATGAAGAGTTCATGACATTTTTAGAAGGTAAATTTTTAGCCCTTGAACCTATTTCTAAAAGAGAAAGGTTTGATCAACCCAACACAAACAACATTCTCGACGCCAGTTAAATCTTCCCCTTTGCGATACAAACAGCCTGACATTAAGCCCTATTTTAATAAGCCTGTAAATAATGCAACATTACATGCCAAGTTCGACTCTATGAAATGTATTTTATGCCAACAAGATCATGCTTTATTTCAATGCAAGAAGTTTGAAAATTATAATCCAGACATGCGCATGAAAATTGTAACTAAAAACAATATTTGCTAGAACTGTCTTTATTTCCACGAAAGAAATTATTGCAAATCAACAAAACGCTGCAAAGAGTGCAATAAAGCTCATAATACCATGTTACGCGCCGCTTTCCCATCAACCTCAAAGCAGGAGTCGAGTAACGTTACATGTAACAAAAGAAATATAAATCAAGTTTCATTAGATAGCGATGAAATTTTACTGACAGCGGTGCAGTTACGTGTGAACAGGTTTGATGGAACTTCCCTGACCTTGCGCGCACTACTAGATCAAGGTTCACAAGTAAGTATGATTACTGAAAATGCTCCTCAACTTCTGAACTTACCTCGCCAGCGTTTCAGCGGTACCGTCACAGGAATAGGTATCTCTGCATCAAGAAGCCGAGGAAAAGTCTTATTACAATGCAGTTCAATCCACAGTGACTTTACATTTTCAATTGACGCCTTAATTATGCCTAAACTTGTAAATAACCTGCCTAACTACACATTTCAACAGAAATCTTATGATCATTTATCTAAAATAGAATTAGCTGACCCGGAATATTATGTATCAAAACCTATTGACATCTTACTGGACGCCAAAGTGTACTCCGAAATTACCATGGACGGTCTCTTGAAAGGCACGCCAGAGCAACCAATAGCGCAGCAGACAAGGTTAGGTTGGATTTTGTCTGGAGCGGTAAAAACTTTTAACTGTCACATGGTGATAAACAATATTGAAGATATTGCTAAATACTGGGAAATTGAAGATATACCTGACAGCTCTACTGACATTTTGACAAAACAAGAAGAATACTGAGAGAAGACTTACACTGACACAACAAGAAGGTTACCAGACGGGAAGTATGAAGTCTGTATGCCAATGAAAGAAGAATTCGAAGGAAAGTTGGGAGATTCAAAGTCAAAATCAATTGAACAATTAGAAAAACGGTTTTCCAAAGACCATCAGTTACATAAGAATTATGAAAGATTTATGCAAGAATAAGAATAAAGTTGTAACAACTCTCGGATTATCAGATGACAAGGTTAAGATGTATGCATGGACTGACTCGATGATTGTATTAGGGTGGCTCAACGGTGACATTTTAAGATGGAGCAGTTTTGTTGCAAATCGAGTAAAACAAATAACAGTCTACTTACCTGCATTGCATTGGCGCCACGTATCTTCCCAAGATAATGCAGCGGATTTCGCCACCAGAGGCATGACACCTACTCAACTCTCCTCCTGTTCGCTTTGGTGGGCAGGACCTTCATGGCTAAAGGATGACATTGCCGAAACTGAAGATATTAAAGACATATCTACACCTAAAATCGAATTAAAAAATAATAAAAAGGTTCACACGGCTCAATTTACATACTCACTCTTATCAGAATTATTACATAAACAAAGTAGTTGGACGCGTGCCGTACGGTTCCTGTGTTGGATATTACATTTCATTAGAGCTATACGCGATAAAACTAACAATGTGATTATATGACAGTTCCAGAATTAGAAGAAGCAAAGCGATTGTTTGTTGTTAGTGAGCAAGCAATTAGTTATGAAGATGAAATTTATGATTTGAAAAATAAAGGCATGGTTAGTAACAAAAGCAGTATTAAGAAATTGAATCCATATTTAGATGAAAACAGCGTATTACGTGTCGGTGATAGACTTGAGGAATGTTTGTTACATAAAACCTGCAAACATCCTATATTATTACCAACAAAGTCGAGACTTACTGACCTGTTAATAGAAGAAGCTCACACTAAAACATTACATGGTGGAGCTCGGTTAACACTTGCATACTTACGAAATAAATACTGGCTAATTGGAGGGAAAAGAGCTGTTAAGAAACTTTTAATAAAATGTGTTACCTGTCATCGTTTTAAAGTTAATAAGCAACATCAAATAATGGCAAACTTACCGAAGGCTAGAGTAACTCCATCATTCACTCACACTGGGGTTGACTTTACAAAGCACGTGGAGATTTAGGCTAGTAAAGGAAGGGGCATAATGATTACAAAAGGCTACATTGCAGTATTTGTTTGTTTTTGCACAAAAGCAGTTCATCTAGAACTTGTGGCGGATTTAAGCACTGAATAATTTTTGGCAGCTTTCAAAAGAATGTGTGCTCGCCGAGGAGTACCCAAACATGTTTGCAGCGACAATGGTATGAACTTTATAGGAGCTTCTAGAATCCTTAAACAACTATATAACAAATCATTGACAATGATTAACTCTGAATTTTTGACAAACGTATCTGACTTAGCAGTTGAATGGCATTTTATTGCGCCTCACTGGCCCAGCGCTGGGGGTTTAATGGAGGCAGCCGTCAAGAGCATGAAACATCATTTAAGGCGAATCATAAGCGATCAAATATGCATATCTGAAGAATTCTCTACTCTTCTGACACAGATAGAAGCGTGTCTAAATTCAAGACCGCTTTATGCATTAACTGGCAACTTGGAAGACGATGTTTTGACACCCGGCCATTTCTTAATTGGAGAACCACTACTATCTACTCAATTAACAGACGAGCACAGCGTCGGAGTGAAAACAAGATGGGATTTACTAGAACGTATGCATCGTTCATTTTGGAAAATATGGTCAAGCGATTATCTACATGAATTGCAGAGCAGGAGTAAGTGGACTAGACCAACAAAAAATCTCCAAATTAATGACGTCGTTCTTGTTAATGAAGATAACCTGCCACCAGCAAAGTGGGCTTTAGGTCGGATTACAGAACTGCATCCAGGCTAGGATGGACAAGTACGCGTCGTAACACTTAAAACCGGCAATGGATTCTTAAAAAGCCCTATAGTACAGCTATCGTTATTACTTATCGCCACGAATGACAATATACCAAATAATTCGAACAATGACAAGAATATTACTGATCAACCAACCCAATCAACATATCGTAGAAAGCCTAAATCACTGTTCATGACATTCCTATTACCTACTATTATTGACATTCTTCTCTGCTACAACAGCTACAACCACTCAGCCTTATAATTTGACCTATTTTAACAATAGCAATGTATTGTATTTTGACAAAATTGCCAATATGCACATCATGCAAGATGAGTGGAAACTGGTAATCTATCACAATATGACAACGTACTGGCTAGCCAAGGATAGCGTACGTTAATACGTAGACCACTTACGCACTCTATGTTACAATTACTCAGAACCTCCGTTTCTACATTTAACAATTGCCTCTCAACTTGACCATGCATTAAAAGAAATAGAACACTATAATAATTTATTGACATACAATCCTTCATCGCGCACAAGCTTGATAAACGCAGTTGGTAACATGGCTAACTCCTTATTTGGCGTTTTAGACGACAGATTTGCCGAGCAGTATCAAAAGGACATAGAGCTGACACAGAAACGAAAAGCATTTGTTAAATCTTATCAAAAATCAAACTAGTATTTTAGAATCAGAAAATAACATCTTGCAAAGAAATGAAGCAATTATGAACCAACAATTTCAAATCAAAAACCGGCACTAACACAATGTTTCTCTTAAAATCAATAACTTCAAAAACTCTACAAGGTCTCTTATCGATATTTTTTACATACTACCTCAATCTCTGCTGACGTCATCATATCTAACCTGCGTAGAATTCAAGAAACACTTTTTGACACTGTCACTGACATTTACCATGGAAGATTTAATGTTCATTTACTTTCGCCAAAACTGATAAAAGAGGAACTAGATATGATATCAGGCCAATTGCAAGGTGAATTAAGAATACCTGCAAATAACATACGAGACATTTATCACCTACTCAATGAAAGCTCGAGTTACTGCGTCCTATCTAATCATAGAGTTAAAATTCCACTCCAAGGTCGTGACATCTACGAATTGAACCGTGCAGTACCTATACCTAGATACCTAAACAATGGAATTCGTTTTATTATTCCTGCAACTGAATACCTAGCATTTAATATACAAAAGGATTCTTTCACACTACTTTCTAACAGCAATCTTCAAAAATGCCTGCATATCGATTCAGAAAATTTATTATTTGTACCTAATCAACCTATTTACCGCATACATTCTAAACAATCAATTTGTAACTTTCCGCTAAATACATTATCATCAGAAACATACTGTGACAATTTACAAACAAAAGCGTGCAGTGAAACGTGGATCAGGTTACACTCCCGTCGCTCCTGGCTGTTTTCGTGTTGCCAGGAATGCTCAGTTCGCATTTTATGTCCAAAAGAAATAAAAATAGTGCATTTAAAAGAGTCCGGAATCTTATCAGAAGAAGATGGATGTATGATAAAAGGTGAAACCTTTTATATACATGAACACAGATCTTATCAAAATGAATTGTTGACAAACATGAATCCTAAGGTTCCGACATCTCACCGTCACAACTAAATCATTACGTAAACTCATCGCTAACAGAAAGTTATCTGCAAACAAGCTTGGAGTATCATGATGATACCTTTAAACATATCAAAGACGATATTGCCACGTTGAAGGAGCAGCAGCAGTTGGAGGAGCTGTCGTCGAGCGACGTGCATCATTACGTCATGATATATGTTATGTGGACTTTATTCACTGCAGCTATCGGAGTGTTTGTGTACCTAAAGTGTCAGTGTTTTCGTAAAAAGCGTTCGAATATAGCTCGTGACAACTTAGAGATGCGAGACATTCCCGCGCCGCCGTGTGCTAGTGCGATGAGTGCGTCTGTGTTGAGTGTTGACAAAGCCACGTCCCCGGCTATGACTAGGAACATCAAGTTTAAAACTGACATTTTTAATTGACATGTATTTTTTTCTATATTCTGTTTATGCTTTACACTTTTTTATTTTTTAAATGTTTTATATCATTTTTGTGTGTTATGTTTAACAATTTTACTGCAAATGTGCCGAGCTACACATCTTAGTACGTACACATGCATAGATGTAATTTTGACACAATCAGCAGTTTTAATAACTTGTTAAGTTTATTTAGTTTAGCACGATCAGTCTGACAATAAACGCCATTACGATCACACGCCCCCTTTTCATAACCTCCTGACAGTTAATGACAGTACCTACGGGAGGCTCTAGCCCGTACATAACTATTTAACGCATTTGTGCATAACAAAGTGATAAGTTAAAGATATTGTGGTGGCTACCACGGCTACCCTTCTGCTTTCAGTGGCGCAACACAAATATAAATTCAAATTATAGCAGTTTATTTGAATATTATATGACTATTAAAAATAAATATCATCTTAAATAAGTGTCAAGTAATAATATTGAATATCGATCGCTTTTATATCCAAATATGACGTACTTAATATATTAAAAATATTTTTAATCAACCAGTAATGCAACTGCAATTAAAAACAGAGATGCATTGAAAAATTGCATTAAAACCTAATTCTAGTTAAAGTTGCAAATTTAGTGCTGATGGATGCTCGACTAGGACTCGAACCTGGAACCTACGGCGAATGGGGGCAAGGCTACTTATTACTACGCCACTCGGCCGTCATATTAATGTTTGTATATCTTGTACAAAAAAACGACGGAATTTATTAAATGAAACAATTACAATATTTAGAGAGAGAGAGCGAGAGAGAGATAGAGAGAGGAAGAGAGAGAGTGTGTATTACTTACACTTGCAATAGCAGAAAGTCACTTTTGTGCCAAATTTTTTTTATTAAGAGAAAAGGAATTTGATTGTCTAGTTACATGAAAAACTAATTGGTTAACACTTTTACTTGTATTAAAACTAAGCTTTGCACGGGATTTGTATTTTTTATTTAATTGGTATAACTAGCTAAAATCCTCTTCTGTCGTAGTGTTGCTTTAGACAGCTGCGTAGAGCATGTAGATTATATTTAAATGTAACGTTTATTTACACTACTTGGAGTATTTGCAAAGTGTTTATTCCCTATCCTGCAAGTACTTGAAAACTTAAGGACGCGCTACAAATCATAAAAACAAATAACTAATTTGATGAAAATGACCTTTAATGAAAGTTACTCAATCAAAGGTATGTTCACAACTATGACACGACACAAACCAAAAATGTATTTTTAACTTTGAATTTATTCAATACGTAAAACAAAAGCAAACCGCAACCTTCCACAAAAAAACTAGGTATATACAAATTATCAAGAAAAGAATACTTCAGTGTTCCATCACACATCACGTTTTTATACATGATCGAAGACCTAAGTACCTAATGAAGCACCATTCACCATAGGGAACACTCACACATAAAACAAATACAATCATTACAGCCCTTATCCTCCGCTCTATCCCTATCCGTATTGCGAAGTGGACGAATTTATTTTGTCGCGGTATAATTATATTTTTGCGATAACTAAGATATGAATTTAAAGTGTTTGGTGTTATGGGCAATTATGATGAGTATGCAATGCTTAAGGTAACTAACGTATTTAATTGGATTTATAGGATTAATATAGGATCCATCTAAATAGCTCTCCAATTATCACATTACACAGCGTGAGTCTGGATTGTTTATTGATATAACAACGCCTTTTTTAATGCTAACATAAGCTAATGAAATCTTAGAATAGACTAAAAAATAAAACATTTCGAGTTTAAATTATAATAAAAAATAAACAAGTCTATTAGTGAACTTAAATTTTTTATTTACTTCTAGTCTATAGTCTGCACTTTTTCCTTAAGTTAGATACACTACAAATCATTATTTTAGCGGGATAAGAAAGAGAAATAAGTATTTAATTTTTCCTAGAATAGGTATCTCAGTATCTGGCGGAAAACAGCGTAGCGGAAAAGCAATTCAAAACTTTACGAAATGCAAACTTTTTAGAGCCGTATTTCCAAACTTTTTTTCCAAAATTCAAGCTTTGTCATTATCACGTATTTAGTGTCAGTTAAGATTGTCAAAATAAACGTCAAACTTTGTTTATGTTTGGCAGGGGTTTGTTTGTTTCGAAGAAACGGTCTAAAAGTAGTAAAATTTTTAAATAGGTACATTTTTATATGAATATGAGGTAATATAATCTTTGAAATAGCCGGTTGTAAATGGACAAAGTTAGGCACGGCAGTGAGAACTCTGTAGAAAAATTTGATATAAAATTGAAGTCTAAAACTAAGGATGGAGTTATTTTACAACTTCATCATACGGTACGTGGAGCGAATGGGGAATGCCGTAGGATTCGATTTTCTGTGGGAAACTTTGATAGTAATCAGGAAAAAGTGGCCTGTTCTGACAACGTAGGAAATATATTTATTTTGGACTTGTCTGACTTAAAATTTTGGAAATTATCCAATGTTGGCATCTGCACAGCATTAAATTTTATTCCTAATAATCTGGATACTATAATCGCAGCAACAGATAAGAAATTTGATATAAACTTTCTAGACATTGAGAATGGGCGGATAAGTTGCAGCCTGGCTGGTCACACAGCTCCAATCAAGCATATCTCCTTTTCAAACAAAACACATAACATGTTAACCGCAAGTGCTGTTGAAGCTATCATTTGGGAACTACAAAATAACACCAAGTTTTTTACTCTGAATACTTACCAGAATGCTCAAATACAACATATAATATACACTCCGATGGGAGATCACTTAGTAGCCTGTTTTCAAAACGATACAGTGCAAATATGGAAACATGATAGTATGAAATCTGTAAAACAGATTATACCCACTGAATTGAAACACATGAAAAGTATAGCTTTTACCATGAATGGTAGGGCAATGGCAATGGCTGGGTTAACACCTACACTTATCCTCTTCAGTATGGATACATGGAAAGCTTTAAAAGTAATTGATTTGATGAAATACAATTTATCAGGAGTTCAACAATTAGCGTTTCTACCCCAGCTTTTTGATGGTGGAGCTAACAAAATTCTTGCAATGTTGGGTTGTGACTGTGCACTTTACATGTTTAATCTTGAGACATTTACAATTGTTCATACCATATGCCCTGATTCATCCGGAATCAGAAAATTTGTTGTTAGCCCAACTGGTAAATATTTCATGTGCATTTTACATTTAGGTGAAGTGAACCTGTATAATTCTTCATATGTGTTTGAGAAATTGGACAGTAACATAGTAGACTTGGTGCCAGAACAAAAACCTTGTACTTCAGCATACCATTGCTCAGCACCAAATACTCCATTTAAAGCTCAAGTAGAAGAGAAAATGAGGGCATGCTTAGACAGTGCCAGATTAAGGCGAATTTTGATGCAATATGGTGAATATCCCGATAAATTCAGATCCTTAATTTGGCAGTCTTTGTTAAATACCCCTAAAAATAAAGCTGCTTATGCTGCATTGGTGGAAAAAGGTATCCATCCTGCCTTTAAAGAGATAGAAAAACAATTTACTATACATAGCTCAGTAACATTAAAAAATCTAAAAAGGTTACTCTCTTGCTTAGCCCACTGGTGTCCTCTGTTTGGTGTAATGAAGTTTCTACCTGGATTTGTATTTCCATTTGTGAAAGTTTTGCAGAAAGATCCCCTTTTGCTGTTTGAATGTGTGGCTACTGTGCTTTTGAACTATTGCCAGTTATGGTTTGAATATGCTCCATTCCCACCAATAAGCATTCTGGCTATGATAGAGAATATCTTATCTGAATTTGAGCCGCAGTTGTTAGAGCACTTCTGTCAGACAGGTGTTACAAGTCAAACATATGCCCTGAAAATATTAGAAACTGCCTTTAGTGAAGTGTTGTCCTGTTCCGAATGGTTGATCCTATGGGACCATATACTTAGCAATGAACCCGCTTTCATAATAATGTCTGCTGTCTCTTACAATGTAGTACAGAGAAATGCAATTGTCAAATTAAAAAAGCCGGAACAACTTGAAAGTTTTTTTCATATACAAAATCCAATAGATAAGAAAGCATTTCTGAAAAAATCTTATATTTTCTTGACAGATACAGAAGAAGACGTTCACCCTAGGAAATTTTTTAATAAGTTCACTTGTTTAGAGAAAGGCCTTTGCTATCAGCAATTTACAGGGTACCCTAAAGCCACTATTTGTCTTAAGCTAGCGAGAAAAGAAATGAAAATAAATTCATTGAGCGACAAGTACACTTTAAAAGAACTTACCACTAAAAGTCAAGAAAAAATTATAAAAAGTTTGACTTCTGATAATAATAGTGAATCAGTAGTCAGTGATGTGTCAGTTAAAAATGAATCTTTTCCACAAAATAAAGTTGAACATGATGCAAATGAGATTCCTAACTGTGGAGATGGCAATGATGCTAATGTTTCTGAAGCACTAATTAGTAGCATTATGCTGCCAGACCTACAGCTTAAGCAATGCCACCCATATGACATTAAAAATGTCAAAACTAAAGTCTCCAAAAGAAAACAAAGATCAAAAGAACAAAAGAATCATAGTTTAGAAAGAGAAGTTGAAAAATTATTGGATAATCAATCATTTTCTGATGCATCTAAAGACGAATAATTGGATAATGTTGTGTGTGTTCCATCAATATATTTATGTTATAATGATAGGAAAAAACGAAATAAAAACTGTGATTCTATATCAACATACATAATTTTAATTTATAGATCAATAAGTAAAAATATTGAATAAAACAAAACTAAACTATTCAATTAAAAAAACCATCACTCTTTTCTTGCCATAGGCCTGGGTATGGTTGACTTCACGTGACTAAATTTCTTCTTTGATGTCGGGGTTTGGACAGGGGTGACAATTTTAGCCTTGAATAAAGCTGAAAAATAGACGACCAGTTTTGATTTTTCCATTGGAGGTAGTAATTCATGCAAAGTTTAAAAATATTCCTCTACTGTGTTACTTACAGTTTGACTTTCCGCTGCAGTCTTGAATTTTAGACTTATCAGTTTTGATTTGTGGACTGTCTTTTTTTGTTCTAAAGATGTTAGGAGAAATTTTTCGCAACCTTGAAATCTTGCTCTCCTTATTTGGCGTAGGTTTCAAGCCAAGGTTAGAAGTCGATGCGCTATCTACCCGTTTTAGTAATCTGTTTTGTTTTAGGTCATTCGTTACTGGGCCAGTTAAATTAGGGCTAGACGCAAATTGAGATTTTGTAGGCTCCACTCCCTGAAATTAAAATATATATTATGAATCTTGGAACTTTCCTTCGATTTGGGTAGATTCCTCGACGGATAAGTAGGTATATTTTAATAACAAAAGGTTATGACTTATTAAGAAAAGTAAACTTCCTATTACTTTTTCATTTCATATTACGAAGAAAACAAAGTTTTATGGTACATCTTGTTTTGTCTGACAAAACTGTGAAGACGTTCCTATCTTCTAAAAATAGCCATACTTCTTGAGTAACATTGTACTCATGTAACTTTAGCCTTGGGTTCGAAAAGACGCTTTACTTGCCCGTATGATTCCCGAAAACGATTTTCCCGATTCCCTAGACAAGTGGTATTCGCTAATGGCATGAAAAAGAAAAGTGAATAGAATAGCAAATGAAATAGACATATACCTTTGATTGAACGCTTCCATATCACTTTTCTATTCCACTGGCGAATGCCACTTGTCTAGGGGGGGTCCCGCCCTATGTCCGCAAACTAGATCTGCACAAGGACCTCGAGCTGCCCACCATGACTACACAGCCAACCCAGACGCGGCAGTTCGTTATAGGCGTCCGCGTAACGTCTTAACAGATCCCGACGACGCTATTACAACAAGGAACGCCGGCGTTCCAGTTAGAAATAGCGTAACACGGCATTCGAATCGCCTAACCCACGCCATTAACCCAATCGCCAACCCGTGGGCCAGGCTTACACGGTGTACGCGTTCCTACTGAATTTCTTGCTTTCGCCCTTTAAACTACCATTTTAACATACCTTTACATACATACGTTTTAACATACCTTTATTTAAACTACCGTTGGTTCGGAAGATGACGTCCTAAGCCGAGGTCCTTGCCCTCTCGGGTGCTTTTAGGCGTATCGTATGTAGGAGTAGTTTAAGATCTGGCTACCTAAGCTACCAAGGCCGGTGAAATTTAAAAGGCCCATAGGGCGATAAATAAACAGTCCATTTCGAAAAAAAATCTCGGGGGTTGAGCAGTCGACAGAACTAGTCTGAAAGTACTGAAGGCTTGCCTTAGAAAGTTAAGTCTAACATGAAATTAAAAGCTTAGGTACATCGTATTGATTAGGTACTCCAGGGCAGGATTTAAAGGTTTGGAGGCCCTGGGCAATAAAGAAATGGAGGCCCCAAATTAACTTCCGAATAAAATAAAATATAAATCAAGTAATGCGAATCAAACTCCAATTATTAGAATTAACACATCAATAAACAATAGTAGTTATATATATATAATAATAGTTTGTAGACATATTTGTGTAAGTTTTTACTTTGTAGAAGTGTAATAAACAATTTTTTTTTTATAAAAACAGAAAAGCTTTGCGAAATCAATTTCCTTATTAATCTCTTTTGTGGGGGCCCCATTCTTGTGGAGGCCCGGGTCTGCAGCCCCGGTTGCCAGCCCCTAATTCCAGCCCTGGATTACACACATTCCAATCCATCTTAGTAATAATAAATTCCCAGACAAACATACCAACTATATGGCCCCAAAGTAAGCAGAGCTTGTGTTATGGATGACTATACAGCAAACGGGAGCCCAGAATAAACATACTTACATATATAAACATAAACAACAAGACCCGAGAACAAACATCAGTGTTCATCACACAAATGAATACCTCGAACCTGGGACACCTCCGGCGTATGAGGCAGGGCTACTACCAGTGACGCTTGTAGTGCCATATTATTTTTGATATCTATGATTATCCATTTAATTTTGAACCCATAATTGACCTGAGATATCCGTTTGAGTTCCTATTTTAGGTATTTAAATGATATGTGGTACCTATGATTTACTAGTTTACCGCTTGTCAAAACTTCCAAAAATACGAACCCTCAGTTCTCTTTACCTTAAAAACAGATATTTTAGAAACATCCAAAGTTAACGATGACATAGAGGAATCGATGCAACGGTCGTCCATCTGTTTTATGATCATCGACAGTTGATTGCGTAGATGCTCTGCCGCTTTCTCGGCGGCTACGAGTCCCTCAATTACTGTTGTTTGAGGACACTGAATGGGGCTGAAAAAAGTAAAATAGAGTTTAATCTAGCACAAAAATGTTTGTTCCTACCATTGTATTAATTACCTCAGGTGTACAGGTGAAGGTGTACAGTCTTCGTTGATATCATGAAGCCGATTTTACAATGCACGCATAGTCGTAGAGTTTTTTGGTACATCTAATATTCATTTTGTATTTGTACGTTTATCATCCCTCTTTATAATAGGTAAATAAGAAGCAGGTATTCATAAATGTGTACTACACATTGTGTAGATAACATTTGGGCTGCATTATGGCAGTTATGTAATAACTTCGCAGAATTTATTAGTTAAGTTCGCAGAAGTTAAAAGTAACTTTGGATTGTTTGGCTGTTTATTGTTACTAAAGGACCTAAGGGCGCCTCCAATGTAGACGTTTTGTGTCGGACCGCTGCGCTGCGGAGCCGGAGCGGTACTATAGTCTTCCTGCTAACGGACGCAGCGGCGGCTTTCACAATAAACTAATAAAAAATATGTTGTTAATATTTGTGTTGTTATTCGCGACCCAGGCACAAGCGAGTACAAGGCACAAATTCTTGGGATAAGTGGCACAATAAAACACAATTAAAATTAGTTTTGTGCCAAAGTAAAAACTCCGTTCCATGTCGTGGTCGGGTCGGGAATCACAACATAAATATTTGAAGCATTTCATATTTTCTGAATTGGTCAAATGCATGCATTTAGTTAAGTAAGCGTCGGTAAATTAACTGCAGTTAAGCGTAGGTGAATTCACCTTTATGGATAAAGACGAAAATATTTGACACGTTATTTAGTAATTTAGAACAGAAGGTCTTTTGATTGCAGTTTATACAACGAAAATAGAATGTGTTGTTATTATAATATGTAACCTTTCTATTAGGGATGCTTTCTACAAACCGGGTTTGGACGGAGTGTGCTGTCTATGACCAGAGGTTTTCGCGAAACGTGCTTTCTAGGAACATAATATATATCTGTCAATGGTTCATTCTGTGAACGATTGTATCGATCGAACATGTTTCGGTATTAAGTTAAACACTCAACCAAAAAGGATTTTTCTAAGCGCTTCGTCTGATTTTTGGGAGACTTACTTATAAAAATGAAACAAAAAATAAAAGAGTTCATAGTTTATTATGCGGCGGGACCGTGAACGTCTAGATGTAAAGTCTAGCGTCACGGTCCCGCTTCAGGGGAATTTCAATCGGCTTCGATGGCGGTGCTCGGAGCGGGATTGCGTCCGCCACCGCTTGCAGCAAGCTCGAGCTCTGCCACCGAAAGTTTTTTTCGTTCAGCCACCACTTCTAAGCTCGATACGCCTGTAAATAAATAAAAATAAGTAGGTACTTCAGTCTTAGAGCATTTAAAACTAGAGAAGCCTTTGACATTCCACTGCAATATTTTTATGAAATAAAACAACGTTATATTACAATATAAGTACATCTAATGTGATCTTTACAAGTTGGTGTCTTTTCTAATAGTTGTACCAACTACATAAGTTGAAGACAACCAGTGACTTAAAATGGACTTATTTAACGTTCTAGTTTAGCAAAGTACCTAGATATAAAATGAAAAAGAGAAAAAATTTAAACAGCTTAAACCTGTCACTAAATTCAGAGGTTTTTCTAGTTTGGCAAAGTACCTAGATATAAAATTAAAAGAAAAAAGTTTTAAATTTCTTACCTCTGTCACTAAATTCTGTCTAAGTTCAGAGGACTTTCTAGTTGGGCGAAGTACCTAGATATAAAATGAAAAGAAAAAAGTTTAAAACTACTTATTTCCTAACTACTATAAACCTATCTACTTGTCATAGTAAAATTGGTTTACTTGAACATTTTAAAATAAAGGTTTAATAAAGGTAAAATAAAAAAAACTGGTACATAATACTGGTTCCTACAAATCTGGCACTGTCTTTTATTTCACCTAATTAAAGAATGACGTAGGTTATATTTAATCATACAAAGCAAAATCCACAGTAAAGTTATTATTTTCAAATGGCTAGCTCATGCTCAAAGTAGATATAAAATGAATATAGAAACAACCTGTATGTTTTAAACTTCTTTCACCTGTAACTCAATTCAGACTAGGTTGGGAGGCAGGATGTACTTGTCATAACAAGCTTGGTTTAGTTTTAACATTTTCCAGTAAATAAAGGTTTGATCAGCGCAAGAGCAAAATAAAATAGGTACTACTAATTGATATAATATTGTAATTGGCCTTTGATTTCACGAAAAACAATAACTTTACTTAGTAAAATGTTATTATTTAAAAAAAAATTTATTATGTGTAGTTTTATAATTTTTTTTAAATACTTAGCTAGTGTTATACATACTTTACCTACATAACTATACAAATTAATAAAAAAATTCAGGCATATTCATATTATTTTTAAATAGGATTAGATTTCAACACTTACAGACTCAAAGAATTTGGGTTTTTTTTGCTTCAAGAATTTCCTGAAAATGTCGTACAGTTAGTAAAGTCAGAAAGCAGCCACCTAGATTTAGTTAGTTGAGATAAATTATAAGCATCTTACACAATTTTGTCATTATAAGTTAATGATGCAGCTTACCTACAACTTTGTTTCAATAAGTAGATTTACAGTTTAGTAAATTTGTAACAGAATCCTTCAAAATAATCAAGTCTTTCGAAATTAGCTGTCACTTTAATATACACATATAAACACCACACCACTGCCGGCCGCAGCTGCGCAGGCACGGCCCCAGTATTGATTGACCTCGTGCACGACTTGTTACTGGAAAAGTAAATTAATTACAAATTACGACCTGACCAAGTGTCGTACGAAATTTACTATTGATTCTTTTGAAACAAGAATTTATATAAACAACAAAACCTACTCACCCCATAATTATCCAAACCAATATTCAAATGTACGTACCTACGCAACTCCTCCTGCGCCAGCGGCTCGCTTAAAAAGAAAGAAACTAGCATAGCAGGTAGTCTTCGTACAAAAAAAAACTAGGAATTATGTCTATGGTTAGAACTTTTTGATGCTGACAGCTCCGTTTCGAGCGAACAATTGACAATGTCACTTCAATGTGAATGATGAATGATAACACTATGTTCAATCAATACGGTATAAGGTTATGTTCCAATGTTTTATTTATGTTAAAACTACTTTTATTATATTAATACTTGAAAATGGCAGAAATTGTTATTGTGTAGTAACTACAGCTGATTGCCATAAGACGCAAAATTTAGTTTAATTTTCAATCAATCAGCTCGATCTGCCATTTCGGTTTCAATGTTTGACGTGTGAAGAGTGCATTGATCAATTTCCCTAACATAACCTCTCATTTACCAAATATAGTAATTAATTTGCGTTTATTCGGTGCTTCACAATGTACAACAAGTGCTGTGTAGTGAATCAGAAAGTAGGCGAAAGGACGTTATTTCTAACTTACGACTTAACATTGATTTCCGTGTCTTTGTGCTGATAGTGCTTATGCTTACAAGGTTTAAGTGTGGTAAAACTTTGTAAATTGTTTGTGAGCCGCCACACAAGAAATGTTTTCTGGATTACTTAATATGAATAACGGTGTTTAATTGATGTAACATAATTAACAGAATATGAATAAAAGGTACTGATGTCTCGCTTATAGAAAATAAAAATTGACCTCCCACGCAATACAAACAAAGCATATAAAAATATAAAACAAAATTTAGAAATAAAAAAAAATCATAAATATACAAGTCCATTATTTATTTTACCTTCTTTATCTTTTAGATTGTTAAAATATCTAGAATAGAAGAGACTCTTTCGCGATGCCACAATGGCATTACGCCAAACTCCAATGCAGGCATTTTAAAATTAAGAAACGAAGGACAATCTAACATGTACAGCAATATAAATCGACTCCAAGGTCGCGAATTTGCTCTTCTTCTTGAACGGTTTTATTGTTCATTTTATATTTAGACTTTAATATTGTATTGTTATCTAGAATATTTTGATATAATATTTTTTTTATTCAACATAATTTCATTATTATGGCACAACTGCACTAGAAATGAAATATTTATTTCTCAACATTGACAATTACTTGTTCTATCTAGATTATAATATCCTACTCAAGATAGATTGTGTCAACTATGGTCTTAATCACTGTAAGGGTGGTACCACACTAATCGATCGACTTCGATCGATGTAGATAGGTCTGGTAAATCTGTCGATCGATGACGACTGTTCCATTTTACCATGGATCGATGGTGTCGATCGACGATCGATTGAACAAACCCTAACAAATTTGATATCATCCGTATACATAAAAATGTCAGAGAAAAACTGTTGGTTTGATGAAATAAATAAATACAACCGGACCTAAGTGGGACCCTTGCGGTACTCCGGTAGATATATTACACATAGTTGACTGAAAACCATTCACAACAACAAAGAACGATCTATTTTTTTTAATATGATGTCAGCCATTGCGGCAGATTACCTGTAATACCATAAGCACCCAATTTTTATATTTGAATGTTGTGGGGAAACTTTATCAAAGACTAGGTTAAGTCGGTGTAGATTACATCTGCTTGGTATCATAAATCGAGCGCCTTTATTACTATTGAAAATGTTATTTAAAATTCTGTAAAAGGCACTAAATTTGTGCCTGTAGACCGAGCGCAGACAAACCCATTTCTATGATCGCTTAAGTAGAGTTTTTGATGATGTCTAGTCTCTATCACTCTGTTGAACATAAATATGTGCGTCATCAATATCGACATACAATGCATCTGTGTGAGCGAGACACAATACAATGTACGCGAGAGTGACAGATACAGATCATATAAGGTAAATGTACGAAATGTGCGGTGTGGGGGCAACGCTGTTTTCATCAGTGTCAAGTTGCATTAAGGCCAAATAATCTGGCTATCTCGTCAAGAGCAAGAGGTGTGTGATGCTATATACCTTGGTAGTACAAATAGCAAAAAAAAATTGTTGAAAGAAGTTTTGTTTTTACTTTTTCACAAGTACAAAGCCACTCAGAAAGTTTTGGAAAAAGAAGTTTTTATGTAAGTAGGTTTAGAACACTGGCAAGTAATAATTTATTTTGGAAATTCGATTAGATAAAAGTAAAAATATATTCCAAATTTAAATGGATCTGCGTCGAGAACATTTGCGAGCAATGATTTTTTTACGACTTCAAGTATAACTTTGAACCTGATGAATCGTTTAATCGACTTTAATTAGCTTTTATGAACAACACGCATTCTAAAGCAACTGTGTACCGCTGGTATAACGAGTTTAAGTGCGGTCGCTTAAATTTTAAAGATGAAGAAAGTAGTGGGGTCATGTGGCAGTACCATCTTTCCGTTAGGAGGATTGTTTTGATTGTATATTTTATATACCTACCTAGAAGTCTTGTTTCGGCGTCTTACACTCCCGGGGGTCGAGGCGACAGTGTATGTACTTTGTCTTCTACACATCTGCATCTGTAACATTAATGATAAAATCCTGTTTAGTTGGAAACGCCATCTTTGTTTTTCTACCGCAATCGTTATGTTTTTCTACAACCCGTCGCGCGATTTATGCACACCAGGTGTAGGTACGCAAGGAAAAACGCTCCAAGCGCACTACGTACACATGGTGTACATAACGAGTCGGTTGCAATTGTTCGCTCTTTTTTACAATATATTTGAACTAACAATACGAACCAAGTAATGTAATCGATCCACTCATTCATATTAAAACATTTTCGAGTGTTAGTTTAATTACGTAACTAGGATATCAAAGATTGTCTTTACAAGATAATTGATTTTGTGACGTAGAGTTTGTGGATCAGTTCGCCACCAGACAGCGCGGTGCGCGCACGCTCTCGTCAATTTTACTAGCAAATCCAGTGATTCTTAACCTTTCTATACTACTCTTTTTATCGCGGTCTAACAATGATTTGCTCACGTTGCGATAATGATGGAAACGATGGTGTACAGTGTACATCCTGTGGGAAGGTATTCGAATTCCCATGTGCAGGGATCACCGAAGTAGGTTATCGAAATCTTGGTGATCGAAAATCCACCTGGCGCTGCAGCAACTGCAAGATCGCAAGATCGACTAGCCCAGTATGTCCTCGTCCGACAGAGCCGACCTCATCGCAACCGATGGAAATTGGCAATATCTTATCGGAGTTGAAACGGCTTCCCAAATGACGGCTCTTCCTAAACTAATCGAAGATCTCAAACTCATGAGAGAAGATATCGCAGATCTAAAGTCTTCGGTAGATTTTTTACATTCCACCATACAAGCACTGAGCGACAAACGTGTAGGCTTTGAAAATCTCATACAGGCTGTTGCAGAATGCAAGCAGGACACCGCAAGACTACAACAACGGATTGAGTCGCTCGAGCAGATGGCAAAGCAATCCATTATGACATCCCTAAGGACCAAATTAACAGTGGCACGAATACAGATGCGTAATAACAAGGAAAAAAGAACATAATAGTATTACTCAGCAATCGATACCTCAAGGATGTTACTGCTGCCCGTGCTAAGAAATCTTTACTTCCTCGGTATTAAAGGATCAACTAGAATTTACATAAATGATCATTTAACGAAAGAAAATAAAATTACTGTTAAATAAGACAAAATCTATAGCCAGAGAAAAAAGCTTTCAATTTGTCTTGATAAAAAAACTGCCGAATATTTATACGAAAAAACTGAACGTCCCCCTTTTATGGAATAAAAACTGAAATCGGTTTAAAAAATATATCTTGCCTAAACCTGTGTTCATTCAATATAATAAAAACATTATTTGTACGTCGCTTGAACACTTTGGGATCCACTGGTAAGTCAAGTGTTTCTTTTGTTTGCTCACGTCGCTTTGTTCTTGCTAACGGTAAATGGCACCGTTACGATCGGTCAGCAACGCATCTATCGCTCTCGCTCACTCATACGCGCGCACTTTTCTTCTGCTTTGTTATGATTGCGCACTTGCAGCTATCGTCTACGTCGCTTGGACATGAGTCATCGAATACCGTTGCTCAGACATTTGTTAACGTCTTGAATAGTTTATGCCGCTTTTGTTTTATCACAATTCTACTTTTATTTTTACACAATTAAAAACCTTTTCTTTATATAATTTTATTATGTATGTTTTATGATGTCCGTTGTATATTTATATTTATACCTATATTATTATTAATTATGCTATAATATATACAGGGTGTCCCATATCTTGCACGACAAACTGAAATGAAAGAAAGATTGAGGGAGAAAGATGACAGGTAGGTGCCCTACCAGATAAAAAAAATATTTCGTCTGTAAAAGTGTCACCATTTTCGAGATATTCCCGACTTTTCATTTTTTTCGAAAAATGCCGCTTTTGGTCAGTTTTTTTTGTTGGTGTGTGTACAAACAAGCAGATACTTTTGTATATTTTTGTAAATATTCTAGAATAGTAGATCTACCATATGCTAATATAATTTTTTTAAATATCATTAAATAAATTAACGATCAAATAAAATACACATGTTTGAGTAAAAACTTCATTTATGTATTAATGCGGCCGACCACCGCCCGGAGTACCGGTCTTCTGCCGAGGATCTCTGGGCAACAAAAAATACTGACTGTGAACTTCTTAAACTACATATTTGCGTTGTTTATATGCGTACTCAAAGTCTTGGCTATTCATTGAATTCTCAAATTGAAAACTTCGCTGAATCACTTACTGAGAATATACTTCAGTCATCAAATGACAAAAATTTAATTATTAGCGACTTAAATTTGCCTAATCTTGAATGGAAATTAATAAATTGTGATCAAAATTTTATGAACCACATAACATTTATGGTTTTTGCTCAAATGATATTTTTGATAATACAAATATTTGCAATCTACGACAATTTAATTATTTAACAAATATGACTGTAATGACGAAATAGTGACTATTTATGAAGTCGAACCGATGGTGCCCATGGACCCCATCATAAACCGTTCTGTGTAGAACTAGAAAATTTAAGTAAACAAAGAGACCTACCTTTACAAACTTTGACATAATAAATAGTAAATTAAAGGAGGTCGACTGGTCGGCTAAGTTCAGTTCGATGACGATAGAGGAATCTGTTGAGTTCTTTTACGATTTGCGTGACCTGTACGTACCGACTAGGTTGTCAAAAATTAATAATAAATATCCACCTTGGTTTCAGACTCCACTAATCAAAATCTCAAAAGAAAAAAGTAAATTTCACTTCATATACAAAAAATATAACAATTTATCTGACTATCACACTTTTTCGCTTTTACGAGCACGTGCTAAAAAGGTTGAGGCGGAAATGTACAAAGATTACGTTAACCACATTGAAAATAATATCGCGCATAACCCGCGTGAGTTTTGGACTTACGTTAAAAATAAACGACAGTCAACCCACTATCCTGCCGGTATGAAATACGCTGAAAAACTTTAGACTCGGGTACTGAGATATGTGATATGTTCTGTGAATATTTCTATTCTAATTTTCAATATCCATCGTCATCATCGAACTCACTCAGTGGCATTTTTAATGATGAAGCTTTTGCACGGGCTGATCTAAAAAACATTGTTCTGGAAGATGAGGTTTACAAGTTGCTTGTCTCCCGCGATCTTAATAAATCGGCGGGTCCTCACTACATCCCTCCCATTTTTGCTGTTAAATGCGCTATCAGCTTAGTAACCCCCGCCCCCTAACTCTATTATACTCACGGTCTTTGTCAGTTGGCTATGTACCGTCATTATGGAAAATAGCGTTCATCACGCCCATTTATAAAAAAAGGTTTTAGAAATGATATTAGCAACTACTGCCCCATTTCAAAGTTTTGCATATTTTCTAAAATATTAGAAAAACTTGTGTACTCACAAACATATGCCACATTTCAAAAAGATTTTATGAGCGAACAACGCGGTTTCATACGCGGCAGATCCACTGAAACAAACCTTTTAGTTGCAATGGAACATCTCACAAAACATATTATGTCGGCGCCGTCTTAGGTTGACGTATACACCGACTATTCCACATGTTTCGACCGCTTTGATCAGAGTAAGCTATGGCTGGTTAGTCTTATATGTTAAACATCGTAGCCAGGTGGTAGTCTTAAACGGTTACAAACTCAGACCAAATACGTCCCTTCAGGGGTGCGCCAGGGATCTTTGCTACGGCCGTTACTTTTCACAATTTTTATTAACGACATTAATGAATGCTTTAGTTACTCTAAGATTTTACTCTACGCTGACGACATGATAATTTTGTGTACAATGAATGACTTGAATGACGCAACTAATAATAAGTTTTCTATTTTCTGTAGGAAATAAATCACTAAATCTTTTCAACTTGTTTTAATCACATTTCTTATAACCTTCAGACAGGACAGACCGCTAACACAGAACAACTTAACTATAGTCGACATGAAACAAAAACAGAGTACATAACTTCACAGATTAAAAATATATGTTATTGATATTCAACACTCTCCCTCAAAAACTATATTTTTTTTTTTAATACTTAAGATAATCCTATTAAATTTACAATTTTAATCAGAACTTTCTTTGTTACAGGTTTTGTCAATATATCAGCTAGTTGTTCACAACTATTTATGTATTCAAGTCTTATTATACCTTTTTCCACTTGATGCTTAATAAAGTTGTATTTAATTTCCATATGTTTCAATCTCTTTTGATCACAGCTTTTAACAGACTTAATTGTGCTCTGATTGTCTTCAAAAATTGTGACATTGTTAGCTTTAATATTAATATCATTACATAGTTTCAAAAACCAACATGCCTCCATGGCTGCCTCACATAATGATACATATTCCGCTTCAGTACTACTTAATGCTACAACAGTTTGTTTTCTTGATTTCCAAGCTACAACATTACCATAAATTTTGAAAAGAAAGCCACTTGTGGATTTTCTGTCTAATTCTCGTGCCCAATCGGCATCTGCATAAGCTACAATAGGAGAAACATTACTATGTTCAGAATAAATTAAAGAGTAATCTAAAGTTTGCTTTATATACCTACACAATCTTTTAAGTGCTATCCAGAGCTCTTTACTTGGTTTTGATTGAAATCGGCTTAGATAATTTAGTGCAAATGATATGTCTGGCCTAGTACCTATAGCAACATACATCAGTGAACCAATCAAAGATCGACATGGAATTTCATAAGAATAGTCAACACTATAATCACCATCTAACTTAAAGTTTGCATCCATTGGAGTATTATTACCATTGCAATTTTGCATATTATATGTAACTAACAATTTCTCTAAATATATTGTCTGATTAATAGAAATAAAACCTTTATATTTCTGTATAGATATACCTAAATAATACAAGTTTTGTGACCCCATATCTTTCATTTTAAATTGAGTTGACAAGAATATTTTTACTTTGTTTATCTCTTGTTCATGTGGTCCAATTATCAGCATGTCATCGACAAATAATAATATATATATATTCCCTTTTATATTTAAACAGTAGTCATTTTCAGATCTGATAAAACCATAGTCAGTCATAGTGTCTCTAAACTTTTCATACCAATATTTTGGTGACTTTTTGAGTCCATAAAGTGATTTTCTCAACTTCAATACATAATCTTCTTCCATATCATAGCCTTTAGGTGGTTTAAGGTATATTTCCTCATCAATACGTCCATACAAGAATGCTCCCTTAACATCCATTTGATGCATATAATACTTATTTTGGGCGGTTACTGATAGCAGTGTTCTTAAAGTCTGCATTTTCAATACTGGTGAATATACATCACCTACCTGATCCTTTTGTTGAAAACCACGTACAACTAATCTAGCTTTATAAATTGTCTTTTCTGCAATTTCCTTTCTTGTAAAAACCCATTTGGTGTCTATTGGTTTCATATTCTTTGTTATTTGTACTTTCTCCCAGGTGTTACTATCTTCTAATACTTGTATCTCTTCTTCAATTGCTTTAGTCCATAATTCTTTATCTTCCCTTTCAGCTATGTCTTCAAAAACTTGAGGTAAGTCACTGTCTGGTCCTGCTAATAGAGCAAATAATGCTGCATCATCATCATCGAAGTCAACTTTATAATCCTTTTGCCACTTTGGTCTTTTCCTTACCCTTTTCTCTCTCCCTGAATATGTGTTTTCCATCTGACCTTCACTTCTTTGCTCATTTAAACTTTCTTTTATTTCTTCCTGTCTTTCTATTATCTCAGTATCTTTCTGTTCTTCTGCTATTTTATCTCTGTGATATTCTACTTCTATATATTCTTCATTTTCTTCCTCATATCTAAGTGGTACCTTCACATACTCTTCCTCTTTCTGAATACTCTCATCAAAAATAACATGTCTCGCTATCACTATTCTTTGATTTTCTTCATCCCATAATTTGTATCCGCTCAGACTGTATCCCACCATAATAAGTTTCCTTCCTTTTGGGTCTAGTTTATGCCGTTGTTCTTTTGGAGTATGGTTATAAGCTATACTACCAAAAACTCTTAAATTTGTAACATTCGGTTTTCTACCTTCCCACAGTTCGCTTGGTGTTTTCTCCTGCATTGTTGTTGGGCTCCTGTTAGTAACATATGCAGTATATAAGACTGCTTCTCCCCAGAACTGCCTGTTCATTTTAGATTCAATCAATATGGTCCGCGCTTTGTCTATCAGTGTGCGGTTCATTCTCTCTGCTACTCCATTCATTTCCGGATTATATGGAACAGTATTTTGTAATGTAATGCCTTGGTTATAACAAAAATCTTTAAAGTCATTGTTAATATATTCGCCTCCATTGTCAGTCCTTAATTTCAATAAGTCTCTGTCAAAATGTCGTGTCACTAAATTATAATAAGTTTTAAATTTTTCAAAGACATCAGATTTATTTTTAATTAAATATACCATTACAAAATGTGTATAGTCATCTATGAATGTAACAAAATAATTGTATCCATCCCATGTAGTGGGTGATATTGGACCACAAACATCACTATGTACCAACTCTAACGGTTTACTTGCTCTGTTTTATTAAATGGTTGTCTAGTCATTTTTCCTAGAACACAAAATTCACATAATTTATTTTCAATATTACAATTTTTTAAGTCACTCAAACCATTTACCATATCTTTCTGAGTTAATAATTTTAAGTTATTTAAACACAAATGACCAAACCGTCTATGCCACAAAAGATATGTCCCAAAATGCAAGGAGTCTGGGCCAGGTCTTTGTACACTTTATCAAAAAATAGTTTAAGATACTTAGAGCACTTTTTGATTGTTAAATTGTTGTTGAAACACTTTGTTTACTGGTAGGAAATGAAATTGTTCATTTTTAGTGTGCAACACAAACAAAAAACATCATGGCGGAAAAAATTTCATTTTGACAGCTAAGGTTTATTTACATCTTTTTGTTTTGTGTATCGAGTAGTATCGATTATGGCATTAAGTCCAAAGAATTTAATTGCATTGTTTTGTGTATTTTTAGCTTATTTAATAGTTGTAAAGTTATAAAGAAACCGAAAAACAAACTCAAGCGCAACGAACAATCAAACACACAGACAACTATCAATGTGATGTGAATGAAGTGTGCTGTGAGTGAGGTGGCTGTCCCCTCTGCTTAGTGGACTAACTGTACTTTACAACTTCCGTCATAGAAAAGACTCATTGTCAATGTTACCCGCTAAAACGAACACAAATAATGTTGACTTTTTTATTTTCTTACCATCTAACTACTAATTAAATCAAATTATTTGTATTTTTCCTATAATTACCATTTATTTGTCAATTTTTTTAGATGGTGTACAAAGACCTAGCCTAGGTTGTGACATTTCCTTTATTAACTTGTTTTCTTTTTCTGAATTAGCATAATTACTGTATGATTTGTTTAAATACATCTTTACACTATATAAGGGTCCATCATCATAACCAACCATAATTAATGTTTCTTTTAGATTGTAAATCTTTACAGATCTGTTAAGGAATATAACTTTGAATCCAGCACTAACTAATTTTGAAACAGACAACAAATTTTTTCTTAAATCTGGAGTATAGTAAATATTTTTTATCAAATGAGTATGTTCTATATTATTAACATATGTTTTCATGTATATATTACCTATACCAACAGCCTCTAATACAACACCATTTTTTGCCGCTGATATTTTTCTTGAATCTTTGAGTTCTATATAATCAGTAAACAAGTCCTTGTCATTCACCAGATGATCTGAACACCCTGAGTCTATATACCATATTACTTGATTGTTCTTGTTACCCGACACTAGCACCTGCTTTTCACACACAAATACATTTCCAAAATCACTTTCTTCTGCAATATTCACTCTCGCTCCTCTTCCACGATTGTAGCCCCGTCCTGGTTGTCCTTGTCCATGATAGTTTCCATGACCTCCTCGTCCATGAATGAAACTCCGTCCACGCCCATGATAGTCTTCGTGACCTCTTCCACGACTGAAACTCCGTCCTTGCCCATAACGATCCTGTCCATTATTTTCCTGATTTTTATTATACCAGCACTGAAACTTTTTATGACCTGGCTTTCCACAGTTATAGCATAAGAATGCACTAGGTGCTGTATTCATCATTATTTTATTTTGAGGTTTATTTTGTTTTTCTTCTTCTCCTAGCAATCTGCTTTTTACAAAATCTAATGACACATCTGTTTGGGTCTCAATTTCTGTCACTATAGATTCATAACTTTTAGGCATTGATAACAATATGTAATTTATCTTTTCTTCCTCTGACAAGGAGTTACCTGCTTCTTTTAGGAGGGAAAATATTTCTTCCATTTTCACAAAGTGTTCAATGAGTTTATTTCGGTTATCAAATTTTATTTCACCCAACTGCCTGATTAAGAAAAGTCTACCTCTTACTGTGTTTTTAGTAAAGTTATCTTTCAAAGTTTTTATCATCATATAGGCGGACTCTTTATTTTTTAAATACTCCAAATGACTGTCGGCCACGCCCGCAATTATAATGGATTGGGCTTTTGCTTCGTAGTTAACATTTTGTTGTTCTTTGTGAAAATCTTCGTCTTCGATCGCCGCTAATACCTTACTTTCGTTCAATATACTTTTAATCCTAAAGAACCACGTGCTGAAGTTTTGACCATCAAATGGTCTAATTAGATATTTATCTTGATAACTCGCCATTTTTGCCGACGCCATGTTACCTCGTTGCTTTTACAAATTATTATTTTCCTATATTGATTTTATTAATTTCTTACTTTTTTTGTGGAAGCTGAAATTGTATTTATTTTTTCCTTATTTTTTTATTAAATGTTTCGTGTGTTGTTAGTTAATGTATATATATATATATATATATATATTTTACATTATTTTATTTTTAAATGAATATAATAATTTAGGATTTTTTGATTAGGGTGTTACACAAGAATAGGACTTTTAGAAGTAATTTCTACTGTATATTATATTTAACTAGCAAACCTGGTTGTTAGATAGTAAGATAAATTTGAATTCTAAATTTGTAATTTATTTGGACAATATAAATAACAAAATTCCTGACACAAATGTTTTTTGTATCAATCGTATATCACCAGCGGCTCTGATTAGTTGTAAAAAAACGGTGTTTGTGAATACACTATAATACTTTACACAAATACACCACAGATTTTTGTGGGTAATGATGAATAGGCACTACCTTCTACTCGTCTACTTGTTGTTTTCGTAGAGATCTATTACAATTTTATTAATTAAATTAATTATTATTTATTAAAATTATATACAGCCTATGTTATTTGCTGATAATGGAGCTTTTTATAAACGAAATATTTTTTAAGATAAGTAGTTGTGTTTATTCGTTACAAACGATCATACAAAAAAATCAAACCTTTCCTCTTTATAATATTAATATACTAGTGTAGACATATAAAGGATGTTTCCAAAATTCAACGTCAAGCCGAAACGGGACGATAGGATAAATGGTAACCATCATCAGAATAATCAGAAAAAAATCCATCCCGTGTTCTTTAGAAATTATGGGCATTAAACAAAAAAAAGCATGATTTCTTTTTTTACCACTTTTTGGTTATAGTGGTTAATGTTGATTATTTTTGTCCATTTAAAACATGTCACCATAACCCTAAATAACATATTTTTAATCACAAAAAGAACACGTTTTCTTAGAAATAACAATTTTGCTGAACTATGAGTTCAACATTTTCAAAATATCTCGACTTTGACAGAGCCTCCCGAAAAACAAATGTACTAAGTAGAGTGCCTTGGCAAGTGCCATCAAAAGTTGGCACCTTTAATCGGGATTCCAAAATGGTACAACACTTGGTGGGTTAACTAAAGAAATATGGGTAAACAATAAAAAAAACTTGATGTAATCCGATTTTATGCGAATCCAGTTTACTTAGACAAAATGTTTTTGATTCGCACACATTCTATGGTGGCCCTTAATGTTACGGTAGAATGATGAATGATGAAGAGAGAGATGGATTGTGGAGTTTGGCAAGAGGGAGAAATTTTTAAAAAGCTCTAAAAATTTTTTTTAATATATTGAACAAACCAACCTTTCCTCGATATAGTAGAAGTATAGTTAGTGAGTTACCTGTGCGATGTCATTGGGGCGCTGTAACATCCCAGGGTTGGGGAGTTCCTGTGGCCCCTTCCCAGCAGTCAGCGTGTCTAGGGATCGATACCTGGTCGGAGTTACCGCTTTCAGGTCGGACAGTCTGGAATTCAGAGTGATCACTAGGTCAATAAATACAATAGGACGACGGAATGGCGTCAGTGGTAGTGGTAGCAGACGCCGGAGGTACAAGGTTCGAGTCCTGGTTGGGACATCCGTTTATGTGATGAACACAGATTTGTTCTCGGATCATGGTTGTAGATATTATACAGAGTGTCCCATAACCTGCACGACAAACTGAAATGAAAGAAAGATTAAGGTGTGCCCTACCAGATAAAAAAAGTTACCTCAGTAAAAGTGTCACCGAGTTCGAGAAAGTTTATTCCGTGTGCCTAGTTTCTGGGGTCCCAGTTGGCTGTATAGACATCCATAACACAAGCTCTGTTTACTTTGGGGCCATAGAGTTGGCGTTTGCGTAGAAAAAAATAAACAACAAATGCAAATAGTTAATAACAATGTATTAACACAACTTTTAAATGGCTGAAGCAATTTTCATAACGCTAAGAACACTCTTGATTCATTACGCTAACAAAAAAATGCCTACAAGTATTATTTTTCGTACATAATACCTGAACAAGTTAAACTTATACCCGTCTTACGGCGTCGGGGGTTAAAAATGTCAAGACAGGCTATAAAGCCTCAGCCAACAAACAAACTTAACGACTTTTTTGTAGTATTTAGGCTATATATATATATATATATATATATATATATATATATATATATATAGCCTTTCGAAGACTTCGATTGTTTATAACTCAAGTCGAGAAAAAAATATTACCAGGATGTATCTACAAAAAATTCTATTTAAATGAAATTAAAAGCTCCTTTAGTAAAGACATGAATTTATTTTCTTTTTGGGCTTATTTTCAATCATCAGATAACGATTATTTATCAGTATAACAATTTTGTGAATTCGACATAATTTGTATGAAAAGTCTTGTCAAGTGTCAAAGTGATTTTCAAGAACTTAAATAAAAGAAGAAATTAAATAAATATTCGTGTATTACAGCTTACTAAATATTCCACCAACACAAAATTACAAGAAAATCTCGGATTTTCTATTTCAGAATACGTAATGTAATGTATGTAAAAAAATAATCTCATCTCAGCAGTTGATGATACGTAAATTGTCTTAACTCGTCAGTAAGTAAGTAATTAAGAACTTTTACATAAAATAAGGCTTACACTTGTGTGGCGACAGATTTTTTTATCTGTTTATTTAAGAAGGTATTAAGACTTTACCTTTATTTAGAAGCAACTTTAGTAATCATTTAGTGTTCCTAAGCACAGGTTTAACTCTAAAATCTTCTGATTCATTCGCGGGGAATAGACGAAGAAGATAATGGCATAAAAGAAGAACACAGTAGACGGTACTCACGCTTTCTCCGGAGTTTTCAGCTCTCTCATACTTGAGGACCGGTTGGGGGCTGAATCCGCCACGTCAGTGTGATCCCTGAACCTCTTGATGATTTGTAAGAGTTCCTCTGTTGTTTGCTCCTTTTGAGTCTTCGCAAGCGAGCAGAGGAGAGTGCTGCCTGACTCCTGTAGAAAGAATTTCGAAATAAATGTCATTTGTTTAAAAGTTAGCCAATTTTGAAACTAATTACTATACTTAGTTAAATATAATTTGACCTGTTCGTGAAATACACAAATTGATTGTAACTTCACATAAGCTTGTAACCTTTTCTGATTTAATAAAAAAGTTATTATTATTATTAACTAAACAAATATCATCGACGGCCGAGTAGCGTCACTGGTAGAAGCCTCATACGCCGCAGGTCACAGGATCAAGTCCTGGCTGGTCTTTCATTTGTGTGATGAACACACTCGTTTGGTTTCGGGTCATGGTTGTTAGTTCTGGATTCCCCTAGTTCGCTGAATGATCATCCATAACACAAACTTGGGCAGTACCTACAGTTGGTGTGCTCCAAGCACCTAAAGTGTGTTGGTCTGGAATTTATTACTATTGTTCTTGAAATCGGTTCGGTACTTTAAAAAACTGAGGACATTAAAAATACGAAAGCGAACTCCTTATATAACCTACTATGTAAAAGAATTGCCGTACCTTTTCAAGGTGTTTTCCACCGGTGACCCCCGAGACTTGCCAAAAGCCGCTGTTCTCCTTGCTGACCGGGCAGGAGCACACGGTGTTGCTGCTCTCCATCACCACTTGTAGGCCTGAAGACTGAGGAGAAGGTAATAAAATAAACAGTAATACTCTGACTGTCTGGACACAAAGTAACTTAGTGTATTTTACTTTTTTTACCTGGAAATAGCAAAGTTTTGCACTAAGGAAATATTCGTTTATTTTTTTAAAGAAGAATAACTGCTTCTAGGAAATTTGAAATATGGCTGGCCACGCCTACCAATCGATCCGGCTAAAAACCGAAAAATCAAAACCCTGTATATTTTAGACATCAATCAATAGACT
This sequence comes from Marasmarcha lunaedactyla, assembly GCA_923062675.1. Taxonomy (NCBI): domain Eukaryota; kingdom Metazoa; phylum Arthropoda; class Insecta; order Lepidoptera; family Pterophoridae; genus Marasmarcha; species Marasmarcha lunaedactyla. The sequence continues at coordinate 4,356,141 of OV281354.1, forward strand.
CAACCAGGAGGATAAAATTTCTCCAACAAACGTGGTGATTGAAATGAAAGATAGACCATGAAATCTTCACTTATACATGGAATAACAAGAACAATATAAAGCACTTTTACTCCAGGGTGCTTCGGATTACTTGTTTTTAGCTTTGACGTAATTTATTAATTAAAATTATGAAAAATTACAAACATACCAACTGTATGGCCTCAAATTAAGCAGAGCTTGTGTTATGGATGACTATACCGCGAACTGAGTGGGATCTCAGAATAACCCTACACATATAAATATAAAAAAACCATAACCAGAGAATAAACATCTGTGTTCATCACACAAATGATGATACCAGGCATGACACAGATACCAGGCATGACACAGATACCAGGCATGACACAGATACCAGGCATGACACAGATACCAGGCATGACACAGATACCAGGCAATGAACAGGGGTATAATAAGAATAGATACCAATCTAAGCATATTATATTTACAAATACAACAACTGGATGATAAAAAAGAGAGAAAACCAAAGGTGTGAAAATATAATAAGCTTGGCGATCTGCGAGGAACATATGACAAATAGGAAAACTTACTGTAACCGTTTTGTCTTTTTTAATCAGGACATGACCCATGACAAGGTGTGAAGCAATTATATTGGAGGAATTTAGGAATCAGCATCTATTTCTTACCTGACAGTTGACAACCACGGTTTTACCGACGACGCCATCTTGACTCGCGTTGCAGTCACTGGTGTCCAGAGACTTCACGGTAAATCCAAGACATTGCAGTAAGCCGCACAATTCCACTACGTCTATACGATCCTGAGAATAAACAAAAAAATTGTTAAAATTGTATATTAAAAGTTTTTATCGACTGACAGACAACACCTAAACCGGTGAACCTAGAAACACGAAACAGGAAACTTAACGAAAGGATTTTTCAAAGTTTACCCTAACAAACAAGGTAAAATAACCTTTTATTTTATTTTATTTATTTATTAGGTCACCAACATTGTGAACATAAAATAAACATAGGTATCACTACATAGTATAAAACAAAGTCCCTTCCCGCTGTTTGTATGTCCCTATGTATGCTTAGATCTTTACAACTACGCAACGGATTTTGATGCGGCTTTTTTTAATAAATAGAGTGGTTCAAGAGGAAGGTTTATATGTATAAAACATGCATAATAATATAGAAGAGGAACATTGATAATCTTAGAGGTTTCTAATGTGATGTCGTAAATAAACACATTTTTCTGCACTTACAATGCAAACGCTGGCTGAACCATACTAGATAGATCAAAATAATATGCTACAGTTTTGTTCACCTTAAAAAGGTCTACAAAAAAGTCCGCGATGGTATATGTCTATCTATTAGAGATAACCCACAATAACCATTTCTGATCCTGTACTTTTTACGCGAAATAATGGCTTATTTACGAATCGATTTTAAGCAATACAGCATTAATCCTTATCCAATTAAGTAACTTAAATACATTGTGCATGTATTGTAGATAAATATGGCCCTTTACAGCGTGTAATTTAAATGAATATTTTCGAAGATATTACAGATTTAAAATGCAATGACATAGACCCGTGCGAAGCCGGGGTGGGCGGGTCGCTAGTATAATATAAAAACAAAATTACATTCTAAATGCCACTCTAATTACAGGTGACGTCGACATCGTACACACACAAAGTACACAACTATAACACAATCTTTAAGTTGCTGTAGTATTAACAAATTGTTGGTATATTGTACCGCAATAGTTAACCTATCTGCCTATATTATAAAGACAATAGAGGTGTAATTAATTTATGTTTTACTCTCATCTGTGGCTTCACTATCTGTGGTTTCCTTTGGTAGTCAAATGTCCAGTTGTAGTAGAGCTTCTTCTGATAAGATCTCCTCTGTAGATACCTACCTAATAAAGTCCTTCCTATTTGGACTGCCATAATAATAGGTTGCCTCTACTAGTTGTGTGCCTTTTAAAGGGGAAAAAGCATCCAGTGAAATTACAGGAAGAAAGGCAAAACTAGCTAAACCCTACGCTGGGCAACGCAATATTTTTAGATATTTCTGAGTACAAATCTAATCAACTAAACACGTACCTAAGATTAATAATGTCAATGAGCCCGGACATCACTGACCATCAAATGAATCTCGTGCTCGTTTGTCGTCTATGGAAATTAAAAAAATATTGCCAGTGCGTTCTTTAGATACAAACATCTGTGTTGTAATTTTAATCCAATCTGTTAGACTGTTCATGGCCCGTAGAAATTTAATCCATGAACATCTAAAATGTTTATTTAGCGAGCCATAAACTCAGGCTTTGTGTGCCGCCATAAAGAATGTGTGTTTTGCTCTAAAACAGTTTCTTGAACTAGGTACACAACGCTACAAATGTTCATACATATCACACAAATAAATCGAATTATAATATAATCGGCATATTTTTTAAAGGCAGTACTGAGATCATTTAGTCTGGGGTTTGTCCATACACTTTACAATTTTAGCTTGCCCAGCTTTCTATTATGTCAACTTGGATACGAACCAGACCAAAACAAAATCTATGGCACGGATTGGTTTCCAGGTTTAAAAAAATAACATGGGAGTTTATTGGCCTTAACGAAATATAATAACTTCACCTCGAAGCAATAAAAGCTTGTATTACAATAACAGAGACAACAAATTCAGATATGAGTCCTATAATAAATTCACAATGAATACATAGAACGCATACACCTATGTTCTAGATACGAATGTGGCATGGGCCATCCAGGATTAGAAACTGTGACCTGTAGCCAATGAATCTTCTTTTGTCTCCTAACTTATAACGAAGATAACCTAACCAAGCCTGCTTACCTTTACTTTGAAAAGCATTATGTCACACTTTTGTAATTCTATAACTTTATGATAATTAGTAAATTAACCGACCCAATAAACATTGAAACGTTAAACATCACCTAAAACATTTTATAAGTACTCAAAGTTATCGCCAATATCAAACAAACGCAATTTATTTTAATATGTAGAGGCTATCACTGTCAAGTATTTTTCTGCACTACACTGCATTCAGACTCTGATTTGTAAAAAGAACTTCTGTATATTTCGAAGAAAATTTACCTACTTACTTTTAAAAAATAAACAAGACTTGAACTCACCATTCCACAATTTGGTTTTCGTCGATCTTTACACTGTTTTTAAACAATTCAAATTAATTTATTTGAACGCAATAAAATACCAATATCTCTTTCAAAATCTGTTTTAACTAAAACTTAGATGAAGAATATCGAATTACCCCCATGATATTGTATCATTATAAAATTACTTTGTACCCACCGATAAAAAAAATACTGCTTTTTAAATGTTACAGTTAACATTTTTATTTGTACCTTTAAAAACAATTTAACAGCATAAAAATTTATTTGTATTTCGTTAATAACATACCTTGATGGTTGTATTAATTAACTAAATTGAAGTTATAACCAATTACACAAATTGTTGCTTTGAAGAACTAGATACCCCGTAACCCAAGCCATAGCACAAACGTGAATTTCTCGATTTGAGTAATTCTTTGACTAGAGCAGTTTCAGTACATTTTTACTAGTATATTGTATGCTATTTGCTTTTCAATAGTTAAGGTGGAACATTATTACCGAATAAATAAAATTACCCTAACTTAGGAAAGGAAACTTCTTTTCATTTCAATCATTTATTTTAAGTAGGAAATGCATTGCTTAGTACAGTAGGGTAAGGCGCCTCAGATTAAGGCGAAAATCGCTTGCATGTTGTCCGGTCTTTTGTATTCCGCATACAAAGGAGCAACAACACTGCAGGGGATTCGAATCCAAATCTGAGCCTTCACCGAGTTCCCCGACTGTACAAACCGAATGACTTCAGCTTGAGTCAACCTTAACCCATTTAAATTGTTGCCTCGTGATGTTTTGTTCTGTTTAGGTGACATGATGTCTTATCTATCCTTATAGTTTTCGTTTCGGATTCTTTTGTTGGGAGCTCGCAACAGTATATAGAATTACCCTTGAACGATATAATTGTACATAGAAATCACTGTTCGCCGTCCATCGGTAGAAAGAAAAAATCTTCTGCCGATACTTTGTTAAGTCGACAGCTCGGTTCAAATATAAATGTTTCGCCGATATCACGATCTGCAAATAAGGCGATTCGCCGGAAGCTCGAGTAAGCGAATAAGCCTTTTATCGATAGAAAGTATTCCAGAAAACCTGTAATATTTACAGGTACAAGTAAAAAAATAATAGCAAATTATCAATTATCAGCGCTAGTCATAAAAACGAATAATATGCTAGGATAGGACTAGGATTTTTACAGTATGATTGTATTATCATTTTTAATTTGTAATCCGTCTTACCAGTCATACGTATTTTGTTTAATTTTTTGTAAGTAGGTGCAAAAAATATTGCCGCGTGACAAAACTAAAAAAATTTTACTTGCGTTAGTTTGCTTTGGTGTGTTTACATCTTTTCTACTTCGATTTACATTATAAAATTAGTTTTATTAAAAAATGAGTGCTTGTACTTTAGTGCAATCAAAGCGTGGAGCAACTGTTCTTTTAGTTGAGGGCTATTCATATCATCTGAATAAAAAACTCCAAGATAAATATTACTGGAGATGTCTGCGAAGTAGTTTTAAGGTTGTGGTGCCTATAGCAACTTTATGTGTCACTAATAAACATACTATTATTACTCAAAAAAACTGCCATGGACATCTACCAGAACCAAAAAAGCGGATGCAATTGAATTTTAGAACTAAGGTGAAAGATATGGCTACGAATCTCTCTCTTCGAAAAACTCTGCCTTACGAATATTCAGTCGCTGTTTGCAAGATGTTCCAAGTACGAGTGCTGCTCTGTTGCGTAATAAAGCAGCATTAAGATGTGTGGTTCAACGCTGAGAACCAAAGATTTGCCAAATATCCCCAAAACAGTTGATGAATTCACGCTGATCTTAGTGAAATGGAACAATGACAGTTTTTAATCGGACATTACATAAGCCAAGGTGAAAGCGTAGTCGTATTTTGTACTAAAGCAAACTTCAAGCGACTTCTTAATGCACGATGCTGGATAATGGATGGAACACTTACAACGTGCCCAGTTACATTTTCTCAAATATATTTTATAAGTACAATCGGGACGGAAAACGGGTCAAATAAATTTTTACCTGTAGTGTTTGCGTTATTATCGCATAAGACTGAAAGATGCTGTTAAATTCTATTTGAAAAAAAGGTTTGCCGTTAATAATTTTGAAACAAATTCCTTCAAACGTACTGACGGATTTCGAGGTAGCGGTGATCAATGCCATGAAAAATCATTTTCCACATTGTGAACATAGACTGTGTTTGTTGCATCTTACTCAAAGTATTTGGCGGCGTGTACAGGCAAGGATTTGCAAAGCGGTATGGTAATGATTTTGCGTTTGCGCACAAAATCAAATATTTATTTGCTTTGGCATCCCTTGAACCCAATGAAATACCGGAAGCATTTGAACTTGTAAAAAGCAGAGTATTGCCCGCTGACGCAGCTAGATTAACACAGCAAATATTACGTGACCGGGACGCATGCGAGAAAATCTGTCCAATTTGAATTTTAAGAAAAACTGGCTGATCGTAATTTTTCTGTACCGAAGACACAAAATGTGTTGAAGTCGTGGCATGAACGTTAGCCCACTTTTCTGAATCGAAAAAAATGGAATGTCTTTAAAACGATTATGGAGTTTCGTAAGGAGCAGACACACAGTGAGTGCGAAATTAAGCGTATCAATGCATCTGAGCCAATGCAAAAGCGTCGTCGCTCTTCGCAGATTGAGTACGAAGAATTTGCCGAAAGCATTTGGATCAAACAAGTGAGATGGACTGTATTGTAGAAGAATGTATTGGGAGCTCAGCTCACACTTCGTATTTAAAGAAAATATAATTTATATAGCATTGAAAGTTCGTTTCGTTATATTTTGTTCGTTTGAATTTTTTTTTATATTGTTACTTGAAATCATATAAACACTCATCATATTTTTTTCCGAAATTTAATAAAAAATTTTGGTAATAATCCAATATTTATATTATACAATATTAGATTATTTTGCAAATTATATTAGTTTTACTTATTTTTATGACTACTTATGATTTATCTACTGCCAAATGTTGGTAAGCTTTAACTGGATACGCTTATTTATTCCACGCGCAAACTGCTGCTGGTTTATTACAGTGCTTTCTGCAATACTTTCTATCGATAAAAGGCTAATTCGCTTAGTCGAGCTTTCGGCGAATCGCCTTATCTGCAAATCGTGATATCGGCGAAACATTTGTATTTGAAACGTTCAATCGGCGAACCGGCTGTCGACATAACAAAGTACCGCCAGAAGATTTTTTCTTTCTACCGATGGACGGCGAACAGTGATTTCTATGTACAATTATATCGTTCAAGAGTAATTCTATATACTGTTGCGAGCTCTTTAGTCGGTTGTTGCGAAGACCATTTCCTTTGATAATTTATCTACGATTCTCAAATCTCAGCAAATCTCTGAGCAAGATTCAGAAACAAAGCGCCAGTCAACAGTATGGCTGTTTCAAAACGAACCAACGCCTGCGCAAGTGAAAGGATCGAGAAGCGCTGGAGACATCGTTGATCGCCTGTTTTTTCTCCTTAACGGGGTATTTAGTATCAATTCCCTTAAGCAACCAAATTATCAACATCGTAGAGTGGTTCAGTACCAACTGCTTGCCAGAATTTTTTGCTGCTACGAGCAACAAGCGACCAAACACACGACAACGCGCCCGCGGTCCCTGCGATCATGCTGAGGGATTGAACGAGACCACGGAACACCACACCGGTCAAACTTTTGGGTTGTCCGCCTTACGCCCAGATTTGGCACCGTGTGACTTCTTCTTGTTCCTTAAAATTTTAAACCAGGTACAGGGGGTGCAATTTTCATCGTCAGAAGATGAGCTCACTGCGTTCGAGAAGGCCGTTGAGAAAGTAACAGACTGGAAAATGTTCTTTGAAACTTGGTTCAGACGCATGAAACTTTATATTGACGCAAGTAAAGAGTTCTTTGAAAAGATGTGATAACAAAAATATAACCTATAAGTAAAACATTGTTATTATACGCCAAAAAGTGAAGTGAGTTTTTGGTACTTGCAAGTTTAGGAATGCCGAAGAGGTTCGATGCGCTGTGATTACAAAAAGGTTTCATTGCTATGCGATAAAATTTTACTAATGTTACTCAAACCTAGATCAATATCGTAAGTTGGTAGGTATAATATGACGAGATGTTTTGTTTTAACAAGTTATACAACAATTACCTAACTATAACGTTGTAGGAGACAATAATGGAACAGTAATTAAAACGAGTACATACACGACAGTATTTCTAGTAAAAGTAATTAGGTACCTATTATTCTGACGTAAAAAGCATAAATAACAAGATCTTGGACTGATGAGTATAGAAAGGATCTCATAGACAAGTGATATTGTAATATGAACCCCATTGCAAAAGAGTTCGTCCAGTCATTCTTATTGCAAAGGTTGCCTGTTTTCAACTTAATTTATTTATTGATTTAATAATTAATATACACACAGGTTTTAATTACAGTATAAAAAGTAGTTACCAAATAATGTCCAAAGTTACCTACTGCTTATTTCTAAAAGAAATCTCTTCCAACAGACCTGAGACTGGAGAGTGTGAATAATAGCAAATTTAGTATGTACTAAATTAAATAATAGGTCTTTACCTATGAAACTGCCGTTTTGCCGTACTGGCCATTTCAAATAAAAATATTTTTTTTTGACTGATAATTCTAATTTCAAATTAATTTTATTTGACAAACATGGAATTCTTTTTCTAAAATCGTCATTTGTTTAATAGTTAGTGTTTTGTTTTCAACGCATTCGAACATTTTTCGTCATCATGGATAAGTTAAAAATTCGAGTAATTATGGAGTATGAGTACCGTCGTGGCAGCAAAGCGGCACAAGCGGCACGCAACATCAACGACGTTTACAAACGAACGCACCACCCGTTATTGGTTTACCCGCTTCCGTTCTGGAAATTTTGACCTGAAAAATGAACCCCGTGGTCGTCCGAAAACTTTGGTCGACAATGACGAATTAAAGGCAATTGTGGAAGCTGATGAAACTCAATCCACGGCTGAATTAGCAGCAGACTTCTACTTTTTCCAGAAGTTGGATAACTTCTTGGCGGGAAAAAAATTCAATACCCGAGAGGCAGTACAAAATGCCTTTGAAGAATTTGTTGCCTCCCGTCCAGCTGATTTCTTCAAGAAAGGTATCAATAAGCTACCAATGCGTTGACAAAGATGCATTGATTGCATGGGTGATTATTTTGATTAATAGAAATAAAAAATATATAAAAAAATTACGCTTCATTTATTTCGTGAAAAACGGCAATTTCTTAGGTAAAGACCTTATATTATAAGATAAATACTATAAACAAATCCTAATATACTTACATATTGTATAAATATGTTATGTAATGATATATTTATAAATATATACACAGTATACTTGACTTTTACAAATGATTAAAACAAAAATTAACATAAGATTATAATAATACTACGGGGTCACAAGAACGCAAGCTAATATAGGTACTCGAGAAAGGTAATGTTCTCTTAACTTCATTTTCATAAGGCCTGTTGCCTTTGAAAAAAAGATAGTATAGGGTGAAATTCTCCATCTTATTGTTGTTAATCAGGCACTTTTAAAGAATTTAAGAAAGGACATTGGCAGATCGCCATACATGGTTTTAGTTGGAGTTAAAGTGGAGCGTTTGGAAGTCAAAAATATCTAAAATTATAGGACGTAAAATCCGGATCCATTTAAAAAAATATATATATTATGGAGTATGTCTAGGAACAATAATAATTACATTTTCATTGAGTACTAATTTTGAGGTTATAATTTCAAATTACCTACATTTACGTAGGTAATTACTACTATCACCAACCGACCATGATAATAATGACACGTAAATGTTCATCAATATCATTAACTTAATCAACTTGTCCAAAAATCACTGCAATAAGTCGTTGTAAGCGCAATCTATCGGAAGTTTTTTTATCTCAAACTCGCCGGCTAAGGCAAAAGCTATACAGCCAAGGATAAGGACTCCAGTGAGTAATAAATCATTTATCCCTCATTTTCCTATGAGGAATATAAAAAAAATATTCTTTCACACAAAAGAGTCCTTACATTCTAAAGTGACTATAATTTTCTATAATTAAAATCTACTTATATTACAAAATCAAATACTTGTGCTTGGTCACAATCAATACTATGTATCGTAATAAAAAATGACAGGAGGTAAAACAAACTGATCAAGTAAAATCAAGCTTTATAAATCAACTATTTTTTTGGAGACCTCTACACATGAATCTAATATTAAAGAAATTCACGTTAAAAAAAGAATAAACAAAAGTGCTCGTTTCTTTTCTAAACGCTCACTGTTTACTTAAATAAGGATTCGCCAATATTCTTTACGGAATTCTTACCACGATTTTCGATCTTTATTTCCGATTATCTAGATCTATATAAATCTAGCACCGTTGGATTTTATTTATGGGGTTTATGTAAAAAATGTGTGTTTACAAGAACCAGTATGAAAGTGTCCATGAGCAACAAGCACAACTTAGACCTATTATTCTGAATACCTATCCACAACATGATCAAAAAATCAACAGGACACAATTTACGAGCGTCTGAACGATACTATCTTCGCCACTAAAAATATGTTGTAATGGGCGGATTTTTAAACGTACCTACACCTTTTAAAATTTGTAGTCTGATTTTATTTTATATTTTTCGTATAGTTTTTTTTTTAATTTTTATTGTCCAATATTTTAAGTTTATAAAAATATTTAATATCATGTCATGAAATTAATTAATAATAAACGATTAAAAATCATCTAGACAATATTTGGTTCCACTTAGTAACAATTTAAAAACCCGTTCTATGAATTTATATGCAATAATTTACTCAATTATCACACTTATTTTCCTATTGTAAGCTAATTAAATGAAAAACGTGCAATAATATCACTTAAAAGAATAAATAACTACTGTAATCGTATAATTCTCTCATCTGACTAACATGGGGCAAATTAGTTATCTACTTATTTTTCTATGCAACTATTTAGACTAACATTGAATATTCTTTTACTAAACCATATGATGACCAATAAATTATCCTTTATCATATACAATAATAATAATACTAAATTAATGTAAAATCAAGCAATAAAACAAATTTTCGTATTTTGTAAATGATGGACACTCTCATCAGTGGAGTGCTAAAATTACTAAGTGGAAAAGTAAGGCTCTGATTAAAATGTAAATATTTTTAGTCAAAATTCTATAGAAAATGTATATTGTCAAAAAAAAATGTAAGTATTTAGGTAAACGATAAAAGAAAACGATATGAATATTGTTCAAATTTTTATTTGTAATTAATAGTTATTGAAGAAATAAGCTGACCTTTGTACATTTTTAGTTTCTAAGTCTCATATAAGTATTGTATTTTTATTCTTGTGTGTACATAAAATACTAAATAAATAAATACATTTTTGACATATAATCTTAGACATTAAATCACACAGACTTTACTGTCAGCGTAGTAAGCGTTTAATTATTTGAGATCAATCAGACTAACTATGCATAAAAATTATAAGATTAGGTAACAAAATCCTTGGTTTTAATAATGAGATCGAAACATTAATATGAACCAATGTCCCCGCTATAGTGTCAAGTCGTGCAACTCCAATAATCGCCAACTCCGTACAAAAGCAATTTTCAGGAGATCAACAGGAAAAATTTGTTCCCTACCGTGTGAGATCTCCGCTGTTAGTTTTTTAAAACCTAACAGCGTAGGTAAGATGTTCTCACACAGAATGGTACAATTATTTTACGTTATGACTTACTGAAAATTACAAGCTCTAAGAAACTAACATTGAAAACTGAGACTCGAAGACTGGGTTGTACTCCTCTGTTAAGGGGATTACATAGGCAAAAAAAAATTGCTCTGTGGGAGCGGCTTCGTCTTTCGCGGGGAGTATCGCGGAGCTCCTCCCTCCTGCCGCACCACCCTTGCAAATTTACGTAGACTTATAAAGCGAATAGAAAAGACATTCGAAAAACATGACAAAGAAAATAGACTAAGTGACTCACATAGATATCTTGATATATTCAAGTAAATAAACTTTTATAAGTACTCTAATATTGTTTTTGTATTTATTTTTTTGACTCATACACACTTCTACTTCTAGGAGGGTAAGCCGAAAAATTGTCAACTGCGTAAAATTGTCGACTACAATTAAATGAACTTTGATTTTTTTAAATGCAGATGGAATTACTTTAATTAAAGGATCGTTATTGTATAGGTTGAAAGATAACAGAAATATAAAAGAGCACAAAGGCAATTGTATGTTTTAATATATTTTTTATTTTATTTATTTATTGAATTGTATGGGTATAATAGCGCAATCTCTTCTACGCAACCATAGAGGCAACCTGCCTATGATTGCCAAAAAATGATTGCCGTTTGTAAAGAAATCCAAAACTGTCAGGTTGGAAGTCACTCACACACTCTATCAGGTAACAGGTTACTATAATACTATAGTTGTGTAAGAAAAACACTTTATTGGCAATATTTTACTGGTTGTTTGGTTATATTTTGTTTAACAGCCTTAAAGTTCGCTATAATCTAATATCCGTTCGCGACCAGTCTTAGACATATCTGATTGCTCATAATCAATACTCTCGTCATCGGATATCATGGGCTCATTCTCTTTGTCAGCATCGTTATCAATTTCCATTGCCTCGTTACAATTATGATCGGTATCATTTCTTTCCAGCTGATTCTCATTATCCAGTTCTATACTTTTGTTATCACAAATGATTTGAGTTTTTTTCTCTGGTTCTCGGATCACCAAGCCTCTTTTTAATCGTGAATCAACAATTTCCGGCAACAAGCAGTCCAAATAAAAACTGGTGAGTTTTGGTGCCATTTTACTGGCCCAAAAATAATCATCACGATCAATGTATTCAGTTTTGAGTGGGGCATTTTCACCACTCCATACAGCAAAAAGACAAGTTTGTTTTTTAGAAATATGAAGCTGGCCTTGGAACTGATAAAACCAGTGGTGGTTTTTATTAATTGTGTATACTCCGTTTAAAATCGACCAGAACCGAACTTTTTTTTTCTTGATTGCATCTTCAAGACCTAGCTTGTAGGCTGTTACAGGGCATTTTACCTCTACAATTATATCGTGAGTTTCAACCACTCCATCCGGTGTAGCTCCTAAGAACGGATGCTCCTCGTCAATGAATAATCCGCACGGTTTTATTTGAAGATTTTCCTGCGTCTCTAGCTGTTTCAAGGCGGTTCTTTCATTTGTAATACCATGATGGATTGCAGATACCCCCACAAAATTTTTTTCACTTAAAATTCTTTTCACCAAAGGTGCACATTTCGACGATTCTCTTCGAGTAATGACGGCTCCAAACCATGATGCTGTTAGCATTTTCCGTCGCAACTCCATCCATCTTGTATCTTCTCTTTGTAAAACTGTTTCTTCTTGAATTTTTCCTCTAATAAGGCTGTTCTCTTTCAAGTTTTCTAAAATTAGTTTCTTTGATTTCTCAAAAGATATTTCGTCCATATCTGGATGGGTTGCAGTTGGACCGTAATCTTTTTGCTGGTTCAGTGCTGAAAAATTCACTCGTCTTCTTACTTTTCGGTACTTTTTCGCTAACTGATATCTTTGGAATCTTCTTTTTTCCCTTTTTTTTATACTTGACGAAGGCGTACGATTCAGCTCTGAACGTTGAAACTTCGTAATTGGCTCTTTCGAATTGTGCATAAAAACAGCTGCATAACATCTGGCTTGATATGAACCACGACTCGTGAAATTAATTCGTTTTCCACCGATGAATTTGGCAATAGTGGAGTTGAAACTTTCAACTATGTTACTGTGGCTATCTTGTATAAGACTTCTGGCATGAGCTGCAACTGCTGACGTTATCACGGCCAACCTGAGCCGAAGTCCACTACTCCTTAACTGGTTGATAAGGTCTTTATCTCCTGGTTTTATTTCTGAACAATAAAAATCTTTGCAGTTGCTGTGGGAATGATAAACATGAAATAATAGGTTATTAATTACTGAATGTAAACCATCTATTTTTTGGGTGGGTGACATTGCTGAATTTTTGTAGTATTGAACAGCTTTCTTGATGTTACGTCGTAGTGAAATTATTCGTTGTGTAGTTACGAGTTTCCTTAATTTTACCGGGTATCTCGTATCAGTGCTTGCTGCTCGCATTTTATTGCAAAAATTGCGCAATAAATGATTCGTACATTCAATTTTCTCCACTGTTACGTTTTGGTAAGGTCGCGCTTCCAATATTTTACAGTAAGTACTCGAATCACCATCTGATGTCACGCGGCCGTAAATAATGTTGTACATTAAAACTGACGTCCTAAAACCTTCAACTAAAATATTTGCTTCCATGCTAGAACCCTTCAAAATTTTTAAAGCATTTATGATCAATTTTGACATTTTTCCTTTTAGCGTGATCACAGATGGAACAATATTTATTACGTACTGCTAAGAAAAGAACTTGTCCAAAGCGTTTTCCAATTATTGCAGCTGCTCCTGACAATGAAGGGTAGTTAGTACGGTAAGAGCGTTTCGCCCAACATCCATCTGCAACAACGTCTATGATCGGTGTTCCTTTCTCATCAAGTCTCCCTTCCGCCAGAGCTGCTTCTCTTTCTTTTGCTGCTGCTTCAGCCATAGACTCCTCTGCAATTTCTTGCCACTTATCAGATAAATCTGTATGTATTTTTTGATAGTGTTTATCTGACATAGATGGGACGTCCATCGCTGACATGATTTGCTCTAAAGCAGAGTAACCTCCTCCAATGGATACTATTCCAGATACTGCTGATTTATTTATATCATAAACATTTTTTTCCTTTTGAATCCGTATTAATAACTTGACGATAGTTACAAAAATTTCACATGACAGTTAGTTTTGAAGCTAATCCTGAGCGTTTTTCTCCTACACAAATCATGTTATCTAAAGAACAACCGTAATGCTTATTGTGATCACCAAACTTTTTTATGTCTGAAAGAAATTGTTCCATATGAACAATTGGACGGCCTGACAAGATTAACTCTTGTGAATGTGCAGTTGACTCCTGCAACAAAAAATATTATAAATAAATATAAATTCAGGAACAAATTACACGCGGCAATTTGGCTTCAAACTTATAGTTTTATTGAACCCGAGAAAAAAAATACTCTTTAATTAAGTGCACAAATGAGTATCACAGGTCGGAAGGTACCATGCATTAATGTCCGGTGCACTTGTAACCTCGAGGGAGAGAAATAAATTACATTTTATACGGGTACCAAAAAGATGTGGTAACATTTACATAAAACTGCAATGCAATTTGCTTTGCACTCGGAAATACCTTACAACCTAAATAAAACATCTTACTATACCTGCTGAATTTCAATGTTAGTATTGGTACTTGTTGCAAGATCATTTTGCATGACACGAGTATCATCACTATCATTCATAACAGATTCCTCCAAAAAAACTGTTTGGTCTTCTTTCATTTGAACAGCAATTTCTGCCTGAAAGTAAGTAAAAGAAAATAGTTTTTAGAGCGTAATCTTGTAATTGGTATTTAAAATGTTTATGTTAGTAATATTCAGCACAATAGATTAATATCCCTCCGCTGTAGGTTACGTGCTCTTAATAGAAGATAGAAAATTTTGCTCTAAGGAATTATTCATTTTTTTAGAAAAAAGCAAACAAGGCATAGCAAGAAATTCCACCCTGTATAAATAGCTTGTTTATGCTATAAAAATATTTTTAAAAGTGGTACAGTTTACACATGATATACCTACTCGAACCTAGTTGTAAGCCGTATTTGACAGACAGAAATACAAAAGAAATACAGTAGTTGCTAAATACACACCAAATTGTGAGTTGCTTTTTCTATCATTATTATTTTAACAGAAGCTAGTTTTAATAAAAACATGCACTTTTTTACCTACCGGCTGTAGTGTTTTAATGTTACAGTCGTTTGTACTCTCCCGCATGACAATACCTTGTACAGATTCCACAACTGATTCACATTTATTAGCATTTCTGAAAAATAAATTGTGAGCTTGGCCTGCACAATGTAAAGTGTTAAATACGTAATAGGTAGGTTTCAATATTTATAAATTAGTAGGTAGGTCACTTACATCATTAGATTATATCTTTTCATAATATTTTCGTTGCATGCCAGTTTCTTTTTTCTTGTAGGACGTTTTTTAATACCTATTTTGTATTTCTTCTTATTCCCCATCTTAGTACAAACCTAAAAGTACAATTAAAAATAATAAATAAATAAATATTTCTAACAATCACACCACATTATCTACCCCAAATTAAGTATCATTTTAAGAACTTGTGTTATGGATACTAGATAACGGATAAATAAACTTAAGAAATATATAAACACCTAGAGATATATATTTTTTTAATATAAATATTAGAAATAAACTTAAATAAACATACATACACATCCATGATTAGAAAGCAAATATAATAAAATACCTGCCCCTACCAGGACTCGAACCCGGGACCTCTGGCATGGAAGGCAAGGCTACTTACCTCCACACCAAACAGGCCGTCTAATCAAATAAAAAATCATGATAGGATTTCAAAATAGTGTACATATAATTCAATTGTAAAAAGCCGGTAAGTGCGTGCGTTTCGGCAGGCAGCTAGCGCGCCGCTGCGCCCCGGCCGACCGGTGGCGACGGGCGACGGTGGCGCACAGTGGGGTGAACAGCGGGTTTCATAGACATTTTCATATTATTTTTTAAGCGGCGTCTATTTACCTTGAATCTGACTTAACGCATTATGCTAACTTTGATATACAATTGAAATAAAGTAAAAAATAGAAATTTTAAGCATTCAATTATTTAAAAAAAATAAACGCCCCAGTTCCTGACTTAAGCAATACGCCAAAACATCACAAATCAATCATAGAAAAATACCCTGGATAAAAAGGAAATAACGCGCAATTGTGCGATAGCACAATTAGGTATCACCGGATTTAACCTTAACTCCATACATTGTTTTTCAAAAAAATATTCTGATTGAGGCGTTTGAACCCAAAATCATCATAGTTCAATAATTTAATTATGTTTTTATTCTTTAAAGTCAGGTTCAATCAAACAAAACGCCACTTAAAAAATAATATGAAAATGTCTATTAAACCCAATTTCCAGCCCACTAGGCGGCGTGTCATCGTCAGTCGTCACCCTCGTGGGCCTCTCAGCTGCCACCGCGCAGCGCCCGGGCACCCGCTCTTTGAGTCCGCGCAAAAAAATGGTATAAATTTTATTATTTAGCTTAGGAGGCCAGCGTATTATTTATTTAATTAGCGCGGGGATGACCACTAGAGGCTGTGGTTCCCAACAAGCAACAACTCCGTTTGTATAGCGTGCATAATACATACATTACGCTCAAATACCTTACTTTAATAGCCCGGAAAAAAATAAATACAAAGTTTTTCAAGTCATTCTTAGCTGAACCCTAGACAAATGTTTTCTAATGCGAAAGGTTTACTATTATTTTATTATTTTCTTAGACAAGTTGTCAACTGATTCTTAGGTCTATGGTTAAGCTATCAATTACAAAGTACTTACCAGATATTGATTCTTAGGCAGAAACTGTATTTGTCCTGGCCAAATAATTACGTTTAAGTCACTAAAATAAACTAAGACGCTAAATAATTTCGGTGAATTGAGCGCGAGCGCAACGACACAGAATCCACGTCTGAACGGCACCAACAAGCGGTGCAGAACTGCAGACTAAACAGAAATCGAGCGTAAACGCGGATTTAGGGTAAAAAAATCGTATAAAATACATTTTATTTTCCAAAACATAAATATTACTAATTCCTCTTCAAATCACAAATACCTATTTTAGTAAAAAAGATTGAAGGTTATTACTCACATAACTTCTGAGATACATGCTTTAAATACCTAAAAAATGGTTCTTAGTGTACATTTTTTTAATATGTTTTTATACTAATTTTATACTAATTTTTATTTTATACTAATTGTTATTAAAATGTAAAACTTCTAATTCCTCTTTGTAAAAGATGTATAAATAACATATATTTTTTTGAAGCTAATAGAATGTCAACTTTCATAGAAAACTACATCGAAAAACAATAGTTTTGATTTCTTTCCAGGGTCAGTATTACTCTTAAGAACGCCGGCGTTCCAGTTAGAAATAGGGTAACAAGGCATTTGAAGCGCCTAACCCACCGGGGCCAGGCTAACGCGGCGTACGCATTCCTACTGAGTTTATTGTTGGTTCTATCTAGCCTGCGAGGTTGTTGGTGTTTTACAAATAGTAACATTTTACAAACCTGCATGCTCATAATACAAATAGTAGGCTACTTTTTATCTCGATGTTTCCACGGTCTTATGCGGGTGAACCCATGGAGCACTGTTGGTACGTGTTAAAAAATGTATCGACTTCACAAAGTAAAAATAAGTAGCATATGATTATACGAGTACGTAATTGGTAAAAAAATTTAACTTTATAAAATTTCGAAAACTTACGGATTCACGTGACGGGTGAAATATTCACCGTGAATGGAGCTTTAGCGTGCAACGGAGCTTACTTTACATTCCGCTGACTAACGTTTTTACCACAATTGGTCAGTGAAATGTAACTTTTTCTTTCTTACCAACGACACAAGTTATTTGTATTTTTAGATATTTTTACATTAAAAACAACAAATCATTCATGCAACTTAGTAAAATATACATTTATCGATTGTAAAACAAGTGTGTTATACTTGAAAGATTGTTAACTAACCCAAAAATTACTGTTAATCAATGGAAAAAGAAATGTTTACATGGCAAATCTTCCACGTTCATTGAATTTTCTATCGAGATTGATCCACTGTAGTAATGATAGTACCACATAGTAAAAAATCTACTAGTGTGGTAATTTTTTCCAAAGTCGCGTAAAATTCCGTTTCTCAATGGAAATTCCACCCATCGCAAAAATTAAGACTTTTATTTAATAATTTATTAAAATTAAATCAGTCGCTTTACATTAATATTATTATTAATATGAAACAATACATTTTTTAAGTTATCGAGTGTTGGTTATTTCGCAATAAATATATTTAGATCTTTTTCGTAATTTTAATTTGTTGGTTACAAAAAGAAGGTAGGACAGGGTAAATAATGGCATTCAGTAAATTAATCATGTATTAAAGTAAATAAAGATCTGAAAATATAGTTAAATATATGCTTTTACTAAGAAGTCAAAAATAAATTGTGTACTATCATAGTTATCGTAAAAAAAAAAATCTTAATTTGTGGGGCATAGCAAAAATGCAATGCAACATTTAAAAAAATCCGCCCTGTTACATGATATTTTTGGTATAAAATTTTGAATTATCATCCAATTCCGATTATGCAGCCTAACATTAACCTAACCCAAATTTAACCACTACGCTTTCTATAGAATATTTAGTAGGCGTTGCAAAAAAGACGAATTAGTGTTTAGAGGCTATCTCACTTTGCCGTGGCTTAGTTATAAAATTAGAAGTTTGATCTCGTGACCAATAAATAACTGTGGCTCGACTAATAATTTCCCTATGTTATTTAGCAAAAAATAATCCTTATGATAAAGCCTTTCGATCGGTATGATAAAAGTACAGGGTAATTTTTTTTCTCGTGTAGCGGGTTCGATTCTCAGTTCAATCATGTAATTATTTAAAAATCTATGTAAGTAGTTTAAATTGTTTTATCAATTTAAATAATGTCTTCTTCCAGTATAATTGTCCATCTACAATATTCAAGGTACTTGCCCTCCATGTGGCATGTTTTTTTTTTTTTGTTCCCCGCCGCGGGAAGGGCAGGAGGATAAAAATGCCCTGACGCATACTCTGGCGCGATTCCAAAGTTATGTGGGACTCGTCCCGACGCCTACCAGGACCATACCCACTAAAAACCCCCTGTCGGCTCGTGCATTTTTGCCACTCAGCCTTCATCTGAGCGACGGCCAATTGGAGAAAGAGGCCGCGCTAGCGGGGCCCAGAAGGGGTCACCCGCTGGGATTACATAGCACTGAAGGTGCTCAAAGCACTGAAGGTGAATACGTAGCACTGAAGGTGCTTAAAATGAAATCAAAAATTAAAACAAAAATTAAAAAATTGCAAAATAAAATTGAATTAACTCGCATTTACGTTAGAATTAGGATTTACGTTATAATTAGAATTTACGTTAGAATTAGAATTTGCGGCCAGAAGGGCCTCGAGATCGCGTGACAGTCTGGTGGATGAGTACGCTTGCGCATTTCTAGGCCTAGCGACTTTGAACTTCGAGTCTAACACAGGAGTAGTATATGAGACAGAATCACGAACTAGAGGATTGGGATGGGTTTCGGAGCGTTTGAAGAACGCTTCAGAGAGTGTTTTGAGATATTGTTGTACTGTAGGCAGTTCAAGATCTCTATGCAAGTCCGCGTTACGCACGTACCACGGTGCGTTTGTGGCCCGGCGGCAAAAGAGGTTTTGAACTACCTGCAGTTTGTGCAGGAGGGAGGGTTTGGCGTGGGCAAAGATTGGCGAGGCATACGTCATGACGGGTCTAACGCAGACCTTGTAAAGTGTACGTTTGTTTCTGAAGGACATTTTACTTTTTCTACCTAACATGCTATTTAGGCGGACTAAATAGTGACGAGCGAGTTTCGAAACTGTTTCGACGTGTGGCTTGAAAGAAAGCGTCGGATCTAATGTGACGCCTAAGTATTTAGTACTGCGCTTCCAGGGGATGGGAATGCCTAACATTCGAACGTGGGGATCGCCATCTGGACGACGGCGTTTGTGGTCGAAGCGCATCGCAGAACTCTTTTCAGGGTTCACATCGATGCGCCATTCTTGAAACCATGCACCAAGGGCGTTTACGGCCCTTTGGAGTCTGGTTGCAAGGTGCCGAACACTGTGGCCCCTGGTATAGAGTGCGGTGTCGTCAGCAAAGAGGGCGAGTTCGACGCCTTTCGGCGGGATGGGAATGTCGTTGGTGTACACGGTGTACAGCAGAGGGGCGAGGACTGAGCCTTGAGGGACTCCAGCCTTTATGGGACGAGGTGCAGAAAGCGTGCCTTCGTGTTTAAATCGAAACGTACGGTCTTTGAGAAACGACGCTATTAACCTGACTAGGCGATCCGGTAAGCCTATCTTGTAGAGTTTATAAACGAGACCGCTGTGCCAGACTTTATCGAAAGCCTTGGCTACGTCAAAGAAAACCGCGACTGTTTTATAACGACGCGGATAGAAACCGTCAAGTATATACTCGACGATTCGGTGGACTTGCTGAGGGCAGGAGTGTTTAGCGCGAAAGCCGAACTGATGGGGAATAATGAGAGGATCGCCATCCGTTGGAAACAGATGGTTCCGCATTCGAGAGAGTATGACTCTCTCGAGAAGTTTAGACATTGCCTTGAGGAGGCTGATGGGTCTGTGATTAGCCGGGACGTTCAGAGGTTTGCCCGGCTTGGGAATGCCTATGACTGTCGCTTCTTTCCAAGCTTTTGGAAAGTAGCTATGGTCGAAGCAGGCATTGAAAATGATAGCTAACAAGGTAAGCATCTGTTGAGGTAGGTGCTTAAGTGCGTGGTTGGAAATTCCATCCGCACCCGGAGCCTTTTTGGACTTTTGATTTCTAATGAGAAGCAAGATTTCGTCATTAGAGACTGTGACAGGGTCGGCGGTGATGGGGAGAGAGTCTGTGCGAAGGACTTCGTCCTCCACCGCCTGGATGTGTGAGGGATAAGCAGGTTGCGTGCTGGGCGAGCATTGTGCGGCAATGCTGTCGGCGAAGCATTCGGCTTTCTCTTCGACTTCGAAGGCAGTAGTGCCATCGGGACGAGTGAGAGGAGGAACGTGAGAGACGGTGTCTACGCGTAAGGCTCGGGCCATGCTATAATACGCTTGGTGGGACGGAGAGATATTCGCCATGAGATCGTTCATCTGAGCGTCTCGGAGTTCCGCGAGGCAAGACCTAACTTTACGTTGAAGCTGATTCGCAGCTGTTCTATAGGCGGGCGTGGGATATTTCTTGGCTCTCCGGAGAGCCACGTTTTTAGCTTTAATAAGATTGTTAACGGCTAAGGGAAGCGTGGGTTTGCCTTGCTTAGCAACCTTTTCGTTGTCACTGATGGCTGAGTTGATAGCATCAGTGAGAGAATTTACTAATGAATCGATTTTATCCGGGCTATCTAATTGTTCGGGAGAGATCGCGAGTGGAGAGTTCGGAGCCTCTAAGGCTGAAACTAACGTATTTTTAAAACCTTTCCAGTTGGTAAAGGTCTTAGGAGATGAGGCGTTATCGTTCGGCGGTCCTAGCACGAGGGAAACGGGGCGATGGTCGGAGCCTAGGTCATCGAGCGGTTCGATAGACCTTAGATCAAGATTGATTCGCTTGATAATTGCAAAGTCGAGGATGTCAGGAGAGTAGGACGGGTTGTTGGGATAGTGAGTGGGAGTGATGGGGGATATGACGTCTAGGTCAAGGGAGTTAGTGATGTCGAGGAGAGCGATACCGCTGGTGTTAGTCGATAGGCACGTCCAGTCAGTATGTTTGGAGTTAAAGTCTCCGAACATAATGACTGAATGGCCGAGGGCGAGAATGGCCTCAAAGTCGCTGCGGATTGGTCTGGTACCACTAGGTATGTAGATTGAAGCTATGATGATGGTCGGATGACCAGTCATAGCCAATCTACACACAGTGGCTTCCATGTTGAGGAGAGGAGGGGTAGGGAGAGGACAGCAGTGGAAGCCTCTTTTGTAATATATAGCGGTGCCGCCGAAACCGTCAGAGTTGGGCCTATCGTTACGAATAAACGCGTACTTAGGTATAGCGAATCCCCTGGAGCGGTTTGGAGTAAGCCATGTCTCCTGGAGAAGGAATAAGTCAGGTTCTTTGTTCTGAAGGAACAGTTTAATCTCGGGAAGGTTGGTATTAAGGCTACGAGCGTTAAAAGATACTAGGGATAAGCCCTTGGGTTTAATACGACTGGACGCGGGATTCGCGGGTCTAGACATTATAATTTATTATTTACGAATTTATACAAAAATAAAAGAATTTACAACGAACTTAGGAGCGAGTGATGCTCGGCTAAAGCAAATAAACGCTCTTGAGGAGAGCGGGCGGCTCGCAGTTTGCGTGCGAGCACGGAAATTTCGTTAATATCGACGTTTTGAATAACGTCGAACACGGTCTTCATGTCCTCAGCCAACGACGACTGAGGTGCGGATGACGGAGAAGGACGCGGCCCTACGGAAGCTACGGGAGCTGGGATGGGTCGGGAAGGTGCAGGCGGAACGGCCGGACGCTGCCTCCAAGACAGAGCCGGAGTAGGCGTCGGCTGAACGGGCTTTGCTTCCGGGGGACCCCGGTTGCGCAGCGGCGGGAAGTTGGCAGGAGTGAGCGGCGGCGCCGGTTTAGGCGCGACCCTCTTGGTGGTGGAGCGCGGAGCGCGCGGGCAACACCTGTAGTTAGCTGTGTGGCCGGACTGGCCGCACAGCACACAGGCAGGGGGGGAAGTGGATTCGGGAGTGCGAGTGCACTCCTTAGTGAAGTGAGGATCCAGGCACTTTACGCACCTGGGGGGAGCTGAACAGTTAGCCGCTGCGTGGCCATAGAGCTGGCAGCGGTGGCACTGCCCAGGGTGACCACGGGGGTTGGGACGCTCGACGGAGATATTTGAGAGTCCGCAAATTGTGCGAGCCTCTCTAAAGATCTCCCTCGAGTTGGGAGTATTCGACAGGATTACTAAAGCTAAGGGAAATCGCCTACCGCGGTTGGAGTGCATCTTGTGCACTGCTGTGACCGGGAAACCCTGAGACTTAAGGTCATCGAGAATGTCTTCGTTACTGAGTTCGAACGGGACGCCCCGTAGTACAGCGCGGATCTTACGCTCCTCCGGGAGGGCGTAGGTGTGATACGCGATATGATTTAATGATAGTAACCTGGTAAACGCGCGGAAGTCGTCGACGGTCGCTACTTGGATTTTGATTGTATCGCCAGCGTTGGCGGCTTTTAGGTAATTAATTTTGTGCTCTTTGCACAAGTTTGAGACCGCGGTCCAGCGCGCTTTTTCACGCAGGAATACGGGCGGAGGGAGCTGAGGCTCCGGCGGGACGGGAGCGCAGCGCGTCGCTGGCTTCGATGTGACCGACGGAGACGCGGTTACTACGAGCGATTTTAACGGCGCGGGGGCTGGTGTTGAAGACACCGGGGAGGGCTCGGGTATTGAAGATACCGAAGCTTTCTTAGAGCGCTTGGCGACAAGTTGAAAGGCGGGCTCAGGAGAGCCGGTTAAGGTGACGGCATCTGACGACGTGTCCGACGCGGGTTCGGAGTCGCTCCCGGGAGCGGTACGCTTACGACGCGACGCGTGAGATGATGCGACCGATTCGCAGTCCATCTCGGACGAGGCGGGAGATGCGGGAGAGCTGTAGACCTGAGGGGTCTGGACGTTGGAGGCCTGAGGGGCCGGGGTTGAGGCCTGAGGGGCCGGGGTTGAGGCCTGAAGGGCCGGGGACGCGATAGATACCTGTAAGGCCTGCGTTAGTATGTCATCGGGTATGCTGTAGCCAGACGCGGCGAGTACCTGGGCGAACGACCTAAGTACGTTGACAAGGTCCATTGGAGGGCTTGGTCCTACGATATATAATATATAAATATATAAAAATGCCTAGGTTCCCTAGCAAACCTAGCACCTAAACCTCCCTACCCGCGGTAGGGGGGCTGGGGAGAATAACTTAAAACTAACCGTAGTATGCGGAAGGCCACTACCTAGAAACCTAAAAAGGGTGCGCAGGTAAAGAGTTGACCGCGTTAGGGTCAACCTTTACCGACAGAAAGGACAAATACACACGAAAACACACAGATATGATAAAAATAAATATGAAAAATAGAAAAAAATAAATAAAATAGAGAAGAGAAATAAATAAAAATAAAAAGGACTGGTTCAGTACAAATTCGTTGTCACCGTTAAGTATCCTTTGCACTGAAACCAGACTACTTACGCTGGGCACAACACTGCATTCAGCACAAGCACAACACAACTTAGCACAGCACTTTGAAGACTAAGGGGCTTAGTCGCAAAGAAAAATCGCACTTCGAAAGCACTCAGAGGGAGTAGAAAGAACCTTGAAAACCGAAGCACGGAACCAACACGCTAAACTGTGACGTCAGTAGACTGAGCGCCACGGAATGGCGGGAAGGGACCGATCAACGGAGAACTGGATCTTGCACGTCCGCACCGCGTGGCGATCGGAGCGAGAATGCCATGTGGCATAGTCGTGGGACGCCCTGTATAGTATATGCCCCCTCTCCCCGCTATTCTCCCATATTGTACAAAAATCGTGATCGATAGCCAAACTAAGATCAAGCATCTCTGGGTAGATTCTTTATTTTAAATTAAGTTCAGCATGGAAAGTGGAAATATTTAATACTTATATCTCAAAAACAATTGAATTCACAGATTTAGAAGTTTCACACACATTTACACGACTTTATACACTAATTACTTATCTGCTGAACTTAATTAAAGACTGCGTTAACTGCAATCATTACAGTTTGTGGTAGTAGTTTCTTAGGTTAAGATCTTGTCTGAAGCGGTCTTGTGCTTGCTATTCAGACCGCCGTAATAATCACGTTTACGTGGCTGTGTTCCGGTCAAAGGGAAGGAACAACCGGTGCAGTCGCTGGAACAAAGGCAATTTCAACTGAAGCTTACGGCAACGCGTCATTAGTCGATATAATAATCACTGTTACTATTAATAAATTGCGTTGGCCGTTTCGGTGTAAATCATATCATACACATTCTTTATTCGGCTCATACATCGCGTTTAATGTTTATATGCGAGACTTGTTCGTACTGCAGTCTATGGAAAGGGAAATCCCCTAGCTTCTTAAGTCCTAAGGGGATTCCCCATGCATAGGCAAATTAAAGATTATTTGTTGGTGGTGGACGTTAGTTAATGCAGTAGTTTTTCAGTCAGGCAGTGACAATCAAAGAATATACTACTCAAGAGAAGAAATGTAAGTCCATAGAGTATTTATGTGACCATTTGTTTACACATGAATACAACTAGCGCCGCTGCGGTTGCCCACATACAACAAAATACAGCGCGAAATTTGAACAATCGGTAGGTATTTCATTAGAAACGTTAATGGTGTGAACTCTTCCCAACTGGATCTACTTTTATCCAGTTGGATAAAAATGGTTACCATTGGAAAAAGTTCACCAATGAGGTATAGGTTATGGAGAAAGTAGGTAAAAAATAAAACAAAACAAAAATACCAATTTTATTTATTTGCCAAACATTCATTTTCCTTTCTAAAGCTTTATATTTTTCATCCTCTATTTCTCTATTTTTGGAAATTGTGAATCTTTTTACACAAATGAAAAAGGTACAGCATTTTACATGCAAAATGTTTGACATTTTGTGCGTTTCGCAGTTGTTGAACACATTTAAGTCGACATTATTTAATAAATAAAAAATTTTTGATTTTATATGTGGCCTCCATGCTTCTTTATTTAAAAAATCGTTTATGATGGAGGCCATCGTTTCGACACATTTTATAATACTTGTTGATATATAGTTCAATGAAGGACTCGGTTCATACTCCTTGAAACTTGTGAATATGTGTATGGGTTCTCTATGTGGTGACAAAAATATTTTTTTGCAGTCTTCACAATCATTATTTTTAAATTTTTTAAATATAAACCCACTCACATATCCACGAGCTTGACTTTCTGGAGTCACCTCATCTATATTTTTGGCTGCATCAGCTATAGTTGTATTAATTTCTTCATCATGAAAAACTATCATTTCACTATCGTCTTTTTCGTTAATATTTTGACTAGTTAAAAAACTAGCCAGATTATTTGTAATGTTTGTAATAATGTTTGTAATAATGCTGAGTCATCTTCGCAGTTTTTATTTTTTCCGGCATGTTTTAAATTACTAATGACAGCAGTTTAATTCCTGCAATAAATTGTGGAATTGTTGGATTATGATTTGATCCACAGCTGTATCTGATGCAACCAAAACAATTCTCTAGAGCATCTTGATTTAGTCGACGCGACGAAAGACTCTTGATGAACAAGGAAGTATTTTAATTTTTCCACAACCTTTCCACAGCATTCATTGTATGAATCCAACCTTCTTGAGAAGGAGGATTGGATTTAATACCTAGGTATTTCATATTTGTTATGAATTTTTTCATTTCCCCAAACATGGCCAAATAAGGACTTTTCGAAGTTATATTTGTTGAAAACTTTTTTCCTCCTCGCAGGTCCTGGCTGTCTGCATTTAAACTATCAAAAAGTTCATCGAACTTTTGTAGCACACATGCAGTTGCATGCGCTTCATTTGGAAGTTCATCTGAAAAAATAAATTTTATATTTAATTCTTGATAGTTTATTATTATATTTAAATTTTATATGAATAGTAAGGTTTAGTAAGTAGTAAGTATAGCTAACAAAGTTGTTGAAGCAATACTACATTCAGTTATCATAATATCTAAAATTATATAAAAGGCTAAAATTTACATTCTTGCTCTCTGTAATTTTTTTTTATTTCAAGTTTATATTTTGATAAACATTTGTCTGCCCATTAATAGATACATTGTACCAATGCTGGGGATTTACCAACAAAATTTCTAAAGCAAATATTTAATTTCACTAGTTCAGTGAAAGCTAAGTTTAAACAAAATATTATAATGTTAATCATAATGTATTGAAAACTAATGATTTGATTTTTAATTACATTTAACCAATTAAACTCACTTGATGCAATTTTTGCTAAAATTCCAGCTGTGACAGAGTGGTGAAAACTTGTGCTGCCATCTTAACCCTAATTTTTTGTTGCACATTCGGATTCAAATGATGCTCCGTTAAAGCAGGAGCAAACACAAAGTTTGGATTGCTTTTCTCTATGTCATAAAATTGTTTTATGTGACTCCATTTTGCTACACCTAGAACAGAAAAAATATTATTATTTGACTAAATGACAGCAAACTCAACTAATTTGCATAACTACCAATGCCTAAAAAATTTAAAATAAGTGTAAAGGTAGGTATATAATAAATGAACAAAGAGTGAAAATGTGTTGGTTTAGCTGGCTAAACATTTTATTTTTATTTTTAAAAGCCAGCAAATAAAACTGATGGTAAGTGTCATCCAGGTCCAGGTTTAGGTTTATTAAATAAAACAAAGGTAAATTATTAACAATGTGTTTCTAACTCAAGGCTTAAGAAATTCTAGTTAACCTTTTTAACAAGAAAATATAATTTTGCTTACCTTTAACTATTTTACCCTCATTATGAAAGCTGGAGGTGCATTCTACATCATATTTAAAAAAAAGATTTCTTGTACACTTTAAAAGGTGTGGAGGTTTAAAAATTGTTACTATTTCTCGGTCACCATGTACAAAGAAAGGTTCTCTGGTAGTACATCCTAATGTTTTTAAAGTCTTAACATTTATTGTAGACATATCACACACTGTAGCAACCACATTCATGTTGGCAAGAAAGCATTCTGTGAGAATCTGAAAAAAGAAATTATCTTTATTTAAATAGCCCAAATGTATTATTTCAGGTTATACAAGATGCTAAATTTGGAGGGAGCCTTACAAGAGACAGTAAAAGAATTATGAATATAAGATTGTAATGAATTTTAATTTAAAAAAAGTTAACTTACCTCTTTTAAAATTACAGTCATTCTATCTTCACTCAAAGTGTGTGAGAGATAAAATGCTATTGTTTCTTATACCAGCAAGCATAAAAACTAGGGCTTTACTGGCGAGTTGGTCTGTTCTTCCATGATTATCATGATCCTGAAAACCCTGGATCAAATCCAACATCCTATTGTAATACAAATGTTTTCTTAATGACATTTCATCAAAGGATAAAATGCAAATATTTTCTTCATTGCTTTGTGTTTCTGACATTTTTTTAAAGGAAGCAAATATGTGTTTATTAATCCCTGGCTTCAAAGGAACTTTATTTAGAAGTTTATTTAAGCTACTTTGGCATGGCAAAGTAAACATTCTTCTTAGTAACCTGTAACATGCTGGGGACTTTTTATAGATGACTAAAGCCATAACTTTCTGACTTATAGAATATCTTCTTCCTTTTGGCTTCTTTGGTGCATTTTTCAATTGGCTCTGTAGCAGCAACACAAAGGAGTATTTAATATTTAAATTGCATAATTTTTCAACACTCTCATTTTCACATATTGATTTGACAATATCAACCTTCCTTTTCTTCAAATTTTGTCTAAGTCTTGCAAATTCTTTGACCCTTTTTTTACAAATGTTATATAACTTGATCTCCTTAGCAGTCAAGTCAGAAATTTTTCTTGCACTTATGGCATGTAAAATTCCCGATTTTTTCTTAGCATCCCCCGAAATTCTTGGCAGAACTCCTGAATTAATCAAGGAATTCTCTACCACTGGATTTTGCAACGGATTTAATGAAGGCTGTTGCAATGTTACTGAAGCTTTCTGAAATAATGAAAATAAATATTTCTGAAAATATGACTTATATTTCTTCGCAATATTTTCATACAATTTATAACTTTAATTAAAGACTCATGAAATCATGAATTTTAATGCATAAAGTATTTTTTAAATTTTTCTTTAAAATAAGCTAAAATCAAAATGGTATAAAACACTGAAAAAGGTCACCAACCTAACTGTTCAGGTGGGATTTTGACCCTCAATGTTTTGCTTACTAATATTTTTCACTGTTTTCTACCATTTTACCTACTATAAATAAAAATATTATTTACGTTTTCCCCAGCGCTTGATTTTGATGTTCCTGGTATTGCCAGAGTAGTTTTAGTAGAAATAACAGGTACATTTTCTATTTGAGAAAATGGTCCTATGAATTCTCGATTTGTAGATTCCACAGTTTCTTCAGTGTTCTGTAAATATTAATTTAAAATATTCTATATTTAGGTGAACATGACCACTATAAATTATACAAACAATAATATGAGTAATGATACTTACCACAAAAACATTTTCTTTATTTAATAGTTGTTCTATTTCAGATGCTTTAGGAACAGCAAATCTACTCAGCTTTTGCCTTGCACTATCATAAAATTGGTCTGAATTAAAATGCCTTCCACATAGAACCTTATGCTTGGCATGAAGACCGTACAAAGCTTCGGTAGAGGACCAGTCATCATCTGGCCAACAAAACACTGCCCAGGTATGAGCCCTGAGAAACCAAATAAATATTCTTAAAACTGCATCAAAAGATAGATACATATATATTAATAAAAACCGGCCAAGTGCGAGTCAGACTCGCTCACAAAGGGTTCCGTACCACTATCTATAAAATTATATCTGTTGTATGGGAGCCTCCCTCAAATATTAATTTTATTTTAATACGAGTATTTATTTTTGAAGTTAGTAAAATATTCAATATTCTATGGATATTTCAAGCGTCTACCTATTGCCATTATCAAAATCGAGCAAAAATAAGTAATAAAGTAACATTTGTTGTATGGGAGCCCCCTTAAATATTTATTTTATACTAGTTTTTAGTATTTGTTGTTGAAAATTTCAACTGCCTAGCTATCGCGGTTAATGAGATATAACCTGGTGACAAAATGTTAGACTATCAGAAATCAATGATCTTTGTTAGGTAATAAAATGATACAAACTTAAAATATTTGGCTTGGACCGCAAAAAATCTAATGGTAATACACAATTAAGGGTAAAGAAAGATTTATATACTTACTTGGTAATGTTAGTCGTCCCTGGGTCTGGAAACCTTTGATACGTCACAGTTTGGTCTTCGGAGCGTGTTTTGCCGCATTTGGCGCATTTGCGGTATATGTTTGACATTTTAAACAATAATGTTTAAAACTAAAACCATCCTGTCGAACTTAACACTAAAATCGTCCTGTCGACACTTAAACTAAAAACGTCCTTTCGTAACTTATTGGTAGCACACCGTAGTAGATTACACGAGCACTAAAAACTTAAATTTTTAGGCATCTGAAGACTACATAAATAATGACTTGATCGACGCAATATTTTTGTGTGATGTTGAACTTAGGAAACCAAGCGAGCAACAACAAACACAATAAAAAACATGGCCGTCCGAGCCGGATTATCTTATTTATTGTCAATCATATTTTCAATCATTTTTAGTGCTGCCATTTAATTTTTCTTTAGTTTTCTGCGCGTGTATCCTTGCCCAGGTGCACACATGCAAAATATTGAGCATGTGTGCAATATCAAAATCCATACAACGTAAGATGATCAAGCCTGGTGACAATTGTAATGAATTGAAAGTTAGTTGTTGCGATAATAATTTGGGCGGCATTATGCCAAGAATTATGTTAACAACTTCCCTGTCCCCATACAACTCATTTTGAAAAGGCCCCACGTCCACTACCTTTTTAAATTTTTTAGCTAAATAACATAATTATTTACTTAAAAAAATACTTTTTAAATAAAAAAAATAATAAAGTAATCTAATTTTCGTTATTTTATTTTGTGAGTCACATGTGCCTCACGAACGTAGGACGATAAATTTTCTTTCCCACGTCCAGTGAGTCACATGCGAACACATTGGCCATAGTGTTTTTCCCTTTATTCTTGGTTTATCGTGCGACTGTCAGTGTCAAGTCATAGGCCATACTAATGTCATATTCATTTTTGAGTAACAATAACGATTAATCATCCATCATATGTCAATCAGTTGGAATAATCGATCTAATTAGAAAGTTATTTGTTTGAGGTTATAATAATAATTGATATAATCCGAGAAAATGTCTCATAGAAATTATACGACTGAAGAATTGATGCGATATTTGGAAGATTCAGATGAAGATCTAGATCCATTTAGTGATGGAAGTGTCGAAGAATATCAGCCCAATTATGACGAAGGCGAAGAAAGCGAGGACAATGAGGTGATTGCAAATTTTATAGCAAGTAGTGCAGACAGACGTAGTGAGGGTCCTTCAGCAACACCAGCATCTTCATCGGTTTCGAATGTATCTGATGCCCAGTGGAAACGAGACGTTTTGCTTTTGGGTAGGGAAACATTTATAGGTAATCACGGCGTACAAAACCTTGCCGCTATTACCGAAGATGGGGTAGTTAGTTTGATAAAAATCTATGATTATTTTGTACCTGATGATTTAATTGATGAAATGGTCATTCATACAAATAATTACGCTCGGTTGTTGAAGGAGATACGTACTGCTCAATTCAGTCGAATGACAAGATGGAAAGACGTCACTAGAGAGGAATTAAAAACATTTTTTGGTGTCATAATCTACATGGGTCTCAATCCAAAGCCGTCAATTGAGCACTACTGGAAATTAGACGTGCTATATTATAATCCTCTTATGCACAGAATAAATATGTCATATAACAGGTTCAGCTCCATTCTAAGATGCTGGCATTTTACTGAAGTGCAAATAGGTGTTGTCGGCGAACAAAGAACCCATAAAATAGACCCACTTGTACACAAAGTTATCAACAATTTCCGTAGTCTTTATATACCTTCTGATGTTATTGTGGTAGATGAGTCCATGGTAAAATTTCATGGAAAGTTGATAATAAGGACCTATAACCCAGCGAAAGCAGATCGCTATGGTATGAAGATATATAAGGCGTGCACAGTAAATAGTTACACATGGTCATATCAAATATACTCAGGAAGCTCGCAGCAGTTAGAGGGGCTAGATAAGCCTGGTTCAACAGTAATCCAGCTCACAGAGCCACTTTTAGATGCAGGCCGTATTATAGTTGCTGACAACTATTATACCAGTTTGCCATTGGCTGAGTATCTAAAAGCTCGCAATACCGATTTGTGTGGCACTTTACGTAAAAATAAAAGAAATTTGCCAAAAGAAGTAGTGAAAGCGAAGCTAAGAAGGGGAGAACAAATAGCTAGACAGAAGGACAATCTCTATACAGTACTAAAATGGCATGACAAACGAGATGTACTGATGATCTCAACCTGTCACGGAGACAGTATGTCTAACGTGACAACAAAACGAGGCGATGTCTTGAAACCAGATGCTATTATAGACTATAATGATGCCAAAAAAGGCATTGATATTTCCGATCAACTAGCTTCGTTTCATTCTCCGTTACGTAAAAGTTTAACGTGGTACAAAAAGATAGCAGTAGATATACTGTTCCAGGTCGCCATTATCAATGCCAGATGCATCTACAACGAGGCGGCTAACGGCCCTAAATTGACAGTTTTACAAGTCCAAGAACAATTAGTCCGACATTTACTTGGACCTGCAGCATCAACCACAGAAAGTAATCACCCCCCAAGATCTTCAATCTCCTGTATCTCTTCAAGATCTTCAATTGCTTCTTCAAGCTTTTCTGGACACAGTCTGCAAGAAATTCCAAGAAATGCAAACAATAAACTTGTACGTAAAAGATGCACTGGGTGCTATATCAAATTGAAAAATGAAGGGTTGTTGGCTAGAAAAGCCAAGCAAGTACACACTGAGTGTAAAAGGTGTGAAAAGGCATTCTGTTTAGATTGTTATAATGAGAAACATACTTGATTTTTTATATTTTCGTCTTATAAATAAAAACCTTATCGCTAGTATTTGCGTTTTATTTATTGCTAATTTCTTATAGTGATTAATTGAAAACCATAAAAAAATCACGAATTTTTTTTTTATTATCATTAACATTAAGTATTTTGCTATACGTCCACATATGATTTAAAAAAATATCACATCACGTTCATACCAAAAAATATGCCTTAAGTTGTATAGAGAAATGAGTCACATGTGACTCATGAACTTATTTCAATACGTTCTTATGAGTCATATATGACTCATTGGACAGGGAAGTTGTTAAGCTTCAATTGCCGCGTTCAATGCCGGCAATGCGCCAGGCGCGTTTTCGTATATACTTATGCATTAGGATGCCGGCAACGCGCTCAGCGCGTTTTGAAAGTTTTCGTAAAAGTAACAAATGCAATGAGTATTGAGACTTCAAAATCTTAGAGTTGATCAAGTACACCACAAACATAACATTTTTGTGGTGGCCTGGGTGTAAAGCCCATTTTTTAATGTAGTGAAAAAAAGTCCTTCATGCGGTGCCATGAACGCGCTGGGCGCGGTCAGCGACATGGGTTCTCAAACTGTAGGTTAGGTACCAACTGCCTGGGTCCACAGATAAGTCCATAACATTACGTTAATATTGTTATCGAAATTATTATCAGTCATAGAAATTATTGATAAATTTGTATGATTTTAATATTATATAAACTTTTTCGACACTTTTATTTGGGTATTTTGTATTTTTGTTAAGCATTCTTCATACTTACTTAAAATTCTAAGTTTATGAACCAACTGTTAATAGTAGGTACATCTTTGACGTTATAATATACTTACAAAATATGAAAGGTTTACTTATTTTTTGGGTTCCGTAACTCAAAAGGAAAACGGAACCCTTATTGAATCACTTTGTTGTTAGCCTGTCTGCCAAGGACCTTTTTTCAAGGGAACGCGTGGAGGTACTCTTATTACAAAAAAATTTGTTGGACCTAGCCTAGGCTATGGTTTATGTATGTATTTAATTATGTTGCTCGATGATTCTCGGAGGAGTTATCAAGCGCAGTTGTGTTCCGGGTGAAGGGAAGGAACAGTTAGTGTAATTACAGGAACAAGGGCTATTCCAACTGAAGCCTGGGGTCGATGACGCATCATTGATCACTAACACCTTCGATTGATGATGTCCATGGGCCTGGATTGCACTTACCATCAGATGGATCCGGTGCTCGTTTATCAATTTACAATTCATAAAAAAAGGTAATAATTACCAAAATTCAAAAATACGTCTTATATTTTGCATCTTACAATTAGATCTCTAGTCTTATTCTGCTATAAAATCTTCAGATATAACGTTCATAGTATACCTTGAATATGGTATAGTTATTTAATTTCCCTATATAGTAATAAGGTGCAAAATTATTTATTAATTAATATCGTAACTATTATCGGTAGTAAACATTTATTGTGCCGGCTGGAATTACTATTGGAAAAGATAACGTACAAAACCTTATGTATAATCTATATTAAAAAAGATTCAGAATCTCTGCATAAATTACGAAACAAACTCACCTTTCATGTTATTTCTCGAGTTGTTGGACATGTTTTCGAGTTTAAAATGTCAATGAATATTAATAAAATCACACCTTGTATGTTACAAGCACTCCAAAACTGTTTATGACTAAAAAAAATACGAAACAAACTTTTTACCTTCAAGTAATGCCACCGACCGCGCACTGCGCGTTCATTTATTTCCTCTAGCAGTGCCGGCAACGCGCCTATCGCGGTCACCGCATTTTCAGGCGGGATCGCTAAGGTCATGAGGCAAATAGACTTCGTAACTCGTAATCGATTATGCTCTATTGGATTAATGGATTAGGATTTAGAAAAATCTACAATTAGGCACAAAAATACTAAAGGATTCCCCACTAAAATAATAAAGGTAATATGTAAAACATCAGTGCACCGGCCAACCTAAAGTCGATATGGCAGCTGTGTAGAAATGAGCTTCTATTTGCAATTCAAAAGTATATTTCATCAAGTTGTGAAAACGTCAACACAGGGTGTCAACTTTCAGAAATTTTCTTAAAACATTGATTGCTTAGAACGAAGAAAGAGGCAGTATCAGGCGAACACATGTCGCGTGAACAAGACAAAATTTAGATAAGGTCCTCGACCTTATTTGCGAGTTCCGTGCTTCCGGTATCTTCTGCCATTTTATTTTAAATCCAAGGGTACAAGTGGACAACCAGTATCAAAGGACCATGCAGGTTTAAAAATGAAAAACATTGTTAATAATAAAGCATAATATAATTTTTATTATGAAATCCTCAGTCAACAACACTGAACGATTCCATAAACACACTTATTGTGAGTTATTGATTTAATACAAGATTTTTGTTACAATAACTTTCGCAGGATATCTTGCTGGCCTTTATAATCCTTTTTACACAGCCTTTTACAAATAAATTACTACATGTTACATTAAAAATGATCAATGGACATAACAATAATAACATGTGAATTCAACATCCAGTGTGGTACATCAATTTTATTTACAAAATTCCATTTTCAAACGGGAGTGGTCTAAACAAAGAAGGCTACAATTATAATATAATTATACTAACAAACTCCTCACCAATGCCTGTACTGAAAAAAAAAATTATATATCAATAAAAAATAAATATAAAACTATCATTTGCATATGTATAAAATAATACATGATACATCCTAGTGTTCGTTTACTAAACAGTGAAGTCTTAGGTTTAAAAAGTACGTCCAGTTTAAAATCAATGCCACCGATGTAAAAGAAGTCATTAGTTCATCAAAGCCTGTCCAAATAATGATTAAATAACCGATGTTTCAAAGAAAACTCTAAGATTAAAACCAATTAAATTAACGGCTGAGAAGCTTAATCGACTATGATATGATTATCTTCGTAAATAAAAATAGATCCTAAGATTAAAAGATTATAACTCAAAATGCTTTGATATTTATAATTAGAAGTCTAGCTTTACCATTCGTCACCATTAATATTGCATTATTATGGCTTATGAATGTAAGTTAGACGGGTGTTGCATTTATTACTAAATTATAAACTCCTGATCTATTTATTGATGGCTGTATACATTTGCCTATGTTTTATTATCATTAAAATTTCACTAGCAACCATAAAGTTGTGAAGCTGTCATTTCTCCGATCCAATATTAAAATCCAAATTTCATTGATTAAAATGTAAATCAATTGACTTCAGTCAGTAGTTTAATTGACTGACCAGTCTGTGAATATATTTTCTGCATGCACCTAACTGAACACGTTACCCAGAATGCCTGCTCGCTTGCAATGCCTTGTGTTTCAAGCGGGTGACAAATCAAGTGCTACACATCACAGTTAGACAAAATTCTGCGACTTTGCTAACTTTGATAGTTTTTGTGTAGTATTCAATGTTCGTACATTGTTACTTAAATCTTACATTAAGTATTTCTTTGTATCAAATTATGCCATACATTCCTTTTTGTCTGGGACCAGATCATTTCATAGTATATAATCTACATTAGACATAAAGGTGTAAAATTAAAGTTCAGAACAATGAAATGCAAAACTGATAATACTTATAAACATGACAAAATCAAACCATATGAAGCCTCAACTAAATAATTAACCCAATTTTCAAATATTTCACCAGGCTTCAACAAACGTAGACTACAGAAAACTTAGAAGGGTCTTAAAACATAAATAGTAACTTCCCATATTGCAAAAAACTATGACCACTGCCGTGTAAGGTGCTTAGTCGAGTAAAAAATACTTGTATAAAAAAGACTATATTTTTCTGGAGGTGTTCACTCCCACTCGGTAGTGGCCGGCGGCTTGGGGGTTAAGTCGTACAGGACGCGGGAAATTCCGGGAACCGTAAGGACTTCTTTACGCATTTTGTCCACGACCTGTAATAGGAAACAGTTTATTTGCAGGTACACATTTGCAAGAACCGACTGGCAGGAAATACAAGCACACGTAACTTGTGTATGGCTAAACCGACTTTCATCAAAGATGCCTGAGAACTTCTCTTTCATACAGCTTTCAAAGAAACAAAAGTTCAAATATCAAAATTGGTGCAATTATATTGGAGATATATCGTTACAGACATACCCACTTGTAATGTATTGTACATGAAACTTTAACACAACCTCTCTTAATGTTGGGTTAAATAAGATAACTTAAAATCTTTAACAGGCACCAAAGTAAACGTAGCCATTGATATGGTGGAAATCAAGATGAAAAATGTTAAGTCCCGGGTGGCTCCCGATAGCGTAGGAATTTGCAAATAAATTACAATGAATAATTGATTATTAAATAATTTAGACCTGTTTCCAATTGTGAAAGAATGTTTAATACAAGTTCAGTTCTTTCCAAGTTAATCGATTAAAAACATCAACGACAAATAAAAACTGGATACACAATCAGCGTCAGAAATGCGACCTCACCGAGAGACTGTCCACATGAGTATTTGGGTTCTCTTTGGCTTCATGCAGTCACTTTAACAGTAATTATGTCAACATTTTTTAAATATTACAAATCTAGGTCTCTGAAAAATAATCAATTATCATATTTTCAGGAAGTATATATGTAATCTTTATCAATGAGTAGAAATCAGTATAAATACATGTTTTTAAGTTTGATTCCTGCTAAATAGGAAACAGTCGAGTTTCGTTTATTACACGCAGTTATATTCGCAATAATATGGGTTGTTACGTACCAATAATTACTTTTTATCAAACTTCTAAACCATTGTGAACAGTTTAAAGTGTCATGTTTGCATGAAACTGTATATCTATATTTTTATTTGTGATTGAAGATTAAAAACACACATATCGCTTCCTTCCTTCTTTACAATATACAATACAATGTACAATATAGTAATCAAACAACATAAAAAAATTAATTCATAATGTATGAATCATCACTCACATCCTGCGGCATATCATCAGATCCGGGAATGGCCGGGACCCCAGTCATAAAGTCACTGGATATAAACGGTCTGAGCACTATGGACCTTTGGCAGGACGCGCTCCTGAGGGCCGTGTCCCGGTCGAAGTGTATCGGGATCAGAACCACGGGCATCTGGGCGATGCGGGACGCGTAGCCGGAAGCGGTCAGCACCTGAAGTATTTAGAAATTAATATTATACATAAACGTTTCCATATACAGTTGCTATAATGTAGTGGTGGACCATAATATTGTCCAAGTTCTGAAAAAATAATGATTCCGTATATACAGAATCCACAACATTTCTTATAAAAACGTAGGTTGAAAATCAAGTGAAAATAGGATGAAAGGTTATTCTTGAAAGTTTGTTAGTTCGAGGTAAAATGTAATGCTGGTTCAAGAGCTTATTACTACATGCAAAAAAAGATTTATTGAACTTATTTATTCCAAAGATCAAAATTTTAATAATTTTCTTTTTAAGCAGCGAGGAACTTCGGCGGATAGCTAGAAAAGTATCGACCGATACGGTTTCTTCATTATTTTTGTCTTTTTATAGATATAATAATAGAGCATTGTGGATTATTTACAAAATATCGCCGAAGTTCTTTGCACAGATGGGTCAATATGCAGGTTAGGTTTTAATAAGCTTCTCTACAGCCACGATGAAAGTTTTATACATGTCTTTGAAGAACAATAACAAAGTTAAAACAATCTTTTTTTTCGTAATAAACTGAAAATTTCTTATTTTTTTAATTTATCCGTGATATTTATAATATTTTATAATTCTATTACACGTCCTACATACGAAATTAAATTTGTTCACTTTCTATACATTTACCTGCGTCGCCAAATCGTCGGCCTGGCGTAAAGTGGACACGACCTGCTGCGTCAGGAACGTCGGAGTTATGTCCGTGATCTGCTCCTTTATGATGCCGCCGAAGGCGTAGCACACCCTGGAAGACACATTCGATTTTTTATGGGGAAATTTAATAAATTGTAATACAACACTTAGGTAGACGTAAAACTATACATACTAACAGCATCAGCTTATATGATTTTTCTATTTAGTATATTTGAATTTTCAATTACGAACAATTACTATGTTTTGAAGGTAACTGAATTGTTTGTATCGCTGGAATAGTTTCATTGTATATCAAATACAAATAAAGGAACAAGTATTTCTTTACAACCCTTTTACTGCATAGGCTAATTCTGTAAGTACTACTTTACTAGCTTAGTCAACATATAAAAATCAAAACGAAGACATGAAATTAATTAATTGTTATTAAAAAAAAAGAGAAGTTTTAACATACTCTTCTCTACGCAAAGCCTAAACCAGTACACCAAGATCATGATGCTATACATAAAAAACATAAAAACTTTATGTAATCCTACAAAAAGATCTCTGAAAACTCGTTTTCTAATAGATAAAATTCAAAATGTTTTATTTCATCACAGGTAAAAAAATACAGGTAATGAAAGCCTTTTTATTCATCTTCACCGTCACAGCGGAAATACACTTCAAACTATAGACATAAAACAAAACATAGTTGCGACTCACGCGCCTCTCGCGGAGTAATTATGTACTAATATGTAACCATCAAGTATTGTGCACTATCATATTTTTTACATCCATTACTCATTCATTACTCTTTGTCAATTCTTTGCCTTGCCTGAATAAACGTGCTCTTTATTATAAATTACTTGTGTTCTTATCACAAACCAATAGCTTTTTAATGAATGAAACCACAAACCTGTTAACATTATGGCAGACCCTTGGTATAATCTTGGCGAGATAATACATGTCTTTCCAATCGGGAGGGTAGCGCTCCGTCGACAGCGCCACCACGTAGCTGTACGTTCTAGCGTCACCTGTTCAGAATATATACACCGTGAGACATACATAGCTGGTGTTTGTGCTTCTATGCTGGAAGAGAGCGCTTTTTTAATATGCCGAGAAACCCAGGTTTCGTAGCGTATAAAAATCAAGATACCAATGGATTTTTGGCCTTAATAGAATTTATCTTTATGTTGCTTTGAATGTTAAAAGTGATCTTAAAGTAGGCGTTTCTATAATATGGGATAATTAGCCGCGAACCAATCGAGATATATAATATTTTTATGTAGATATTCTAGTTTATATCAAAATTTACAAATGATTCTATAGACACAGACAGAGGCGATAATATTAGTCCCTCGCTATACAAGTTGTGTCAGACATTATCTGTCAACAAATTTCACCTCCAACTCTCTCATATTAATCTAAGTTGTGCGAATAAGCTTCAACATCCTCGTCAAACATTAAATAATATTATCAGTCGATAAGCATTGTAAGTCACTAAAAACAACTACATAAACCATCGAACCTTGAACCCCAACGCTTCTCAGAGGCAGCAACGCAGCGCTAACCACACTGCTGGACGAGATGCGCCGCAGCTCCGACTGTTCCGCCGCCGTGGTCGCGCTAGTCACGCGGCCCAGCAGAGCGTGCGACTTCACGCACATCATCGAATATTCTGCCATGATTTTTACTATAACCTGTAAGATTTTGAATGGAAATATTGATAAATTAAGTTAGAAATGCTGTTTATTGTTCGTGACTAATGAGGCTGTGGCGAGAAAAAGGTGGATTTATATAAATATATAAATCTCTTCTCTCACCTGAGTTTCAGCAAAGTCCCGTTGAGCATAGGGTTCATCCTGGCACAGGACTCGAACCGCGAGCCCGGGCCCGGGGAACGGCTGCCGTTGCACCAGCGCCGGCGGCAGACCCAGCTCCATCCCGAGTGCACGGACCTGGTAGCAGCCAAGCCAACGGTATTTATAAATCATAACACATAACGACACCATAATACTGAAAGAAGCGGTCGACACAATATATAGTAGAAACATTATCAAAACCATCGCGGTTATAATATTACAATTCCTACAGTTAAAATTGTTGATTCCGTGGCAATTTTGGGATAGAGTATAGCTTAAATTTCTTCTGCCAGTAGGAGTTTTTGATTAAAGTAAGATATAACGTTCTGACATTACATAATAATATCTAACCAATGGCCCTGGTACATTCACGCACACGCACTCCGTGACATACAGAGATAGACCAATCAAGACCGGGATCCTGCCGTATTGGCAAAATTATTTTGACAAAATTTTATGATCCAAACAAATTTTAGCAAACTTTTTTTACACCAATGCAACATTTGGAATTATTTTAGTACGCACATTTTCATTTGATCAAATTTTTACTCGGCAGACATTACCAAGGATAACGGCATTAAGTTATATGGTCTTTTAACAAGTGATTTATTACAGCAAACAAACAGTTATTGTTGAAACATTCAATTGGAAAATATCAGGTTTGCGACACAATAATTTGTAAGGAAATTATTTGCCAAGTAATAATTTGGCAAATGAAATTTTGCGAAACATTATTTGGAAAGTAATAATTTGTCAATTTTTTTTATTTTTTTTGATGAACCAAGGGATACCCATCAAGACCGACTATTTCATGTCCATATAATTTAATTTGTATTCGTGTCGCGTCGTATATTGTCAGGTCAGTTCACGTAGTGACCATACCATTAATGAGCATAAAAAGATTATCAGAAATTTTAAAATATTAAAATATTTTATCATTAGTTCTATTCTAATAAAATAAATTAAATACCTCATCTTTATGAAAGTCCTTCAATGGTTCCACGACGCGGCCTCTTTGCCTCAAGAGGCGGACTAGTTCAGTGTCATTGTGATGAGTCTTGATGGTTGCAGCGTTGGTAGAACATAAGGCTGAGGCGGATTCAATCAGATCTGGTCGGAGAGTACCTTGACCCAGCAGAACTTGGTCTTCCCTGAAATAAATTAGAAATGTCAAAATATTGTTTACTTACTAACAAATCTCACAATTAACGTAGGGACAAGGGAAAAGGAGAGAAAAATAATGCGTAATTTAGGCGTTGAATTCTATTGGAAATGTCACTTATATGTACTACATTAGGAATCTAGGTTTCGAATATTAATTTCAAATACGTAAGAAATGTATAAATTGCTAACTGTATTATAAATAAAGGTAAAGACATTTTTTGGTATTTAATCGTTTATAAAGTCTGGTGATATACTAATTGAAACAAAATGCATAACATTTTTAGTTAAATCAACAAAAATTATTTAGACAGAAATATTACACCCGAATTCAAATCTGTGCCTCCTGTGAAAGGTGATACAAGTCGACTTGTACCCTTTTTGCGTTTTTCATGTAGGAATAATCGGGAAAAAAATACAATTTTTTTGGTCTAACTCACGTTCTTCTCTCTGCCATAGTTTTGGAGATAATTTTGTGCAAAGTGATACAATTAGCATTATTTCACCCAAAAAAAGGTGCATATCGATATATGTTGACTTATAACCCCTTTTTGTGATTGCTCTAAAAGCAAATTTTAGTGCTTCGTGGTATAAGCGGAAATGAATTTAGTTTCACATATAATTTTTCGGTATTTATTTTGTGAATATTAATATAATTAGATTTAAATCACTTTGACCAAACTTTTTTAAAAGCGGACCAGGGTACAAGTCAACATGTACCTGCCAATCCGAAGTCAATTTTCTGTATTTTTTTGTGATTAGTGACATATGTCGAGAAGTATCACTTTACACAAAAAACTTTTTTGAGTATAAAGGATATAAATTGAATTGTATCTTAAATTTATACTATACCTGCAATATTTTTAACAAATTATAAATGTGCAAAGTGATACAAGTTCGAGCATTAAAATGGTGACGGGAGTAAGCGGAGGTGCGCTGGGATGAAGTGACGCGGGACGGGGTGTGCGGGACCTACTCCCTCCACTCAGTATCGCTGCGGCTATGACAAGGTGCGCTTGTGTCAGAATTTACTATGGATCGTTGCGTAAGTTGATAGTTGTATCATTTTACACGAAATAACGAAACAAAGAAAATACTTAATTGTACTGACTAATGTCACTTGACACGGAATATTGTTATGCAGAAGTACAGTCACAGTCAAAGCATCGATTTGTTTCCCCATTTTTGCATAATTTGATTTATAAATACCATGTGCATCCATGCTACATTGACATACAGTAAAAGAACAAGACGCATAATCACTAAGAAAAGTTAATTAAAATATGTCCGAGCGGAGTTCAATAATTTATCAATAATAGCAATAAAGTACAATATCTGTTGTAAGTACCGTTATAAAACTCTGTTTAACGTTCGTGTGGGCCGCTTTTTGCCGTGGACACTTTTTGAACGCGATTGGGAGTCTAGTTTTTTTATTGTTTGTTAATGCCGTGTTATGGTAGTTTTTAAGTAGGTATCTTATTTTTGCTTATACCTACTCCTACTCCCTGAGCTAACAAAAAAAAATCTGTAGTTATAGTATCTACTAAACTATTAACTACACTATTATTATCTACATCCAACTTTTCTTATATAATACTAGATTGAGTTGATTGATCTAGTACTTACCACAACACATAAATCATAGTATTTTAGTTTCAGGTATCGTTTTCAAAATCCCGAATTGCCAAAATTATGGATTTAGCTACTTGTCATACGGCAAACGTGACGTCTCAAGATAACTTTGAAGTGGATATTAACCAAACCAACGAACATACCTATGTAGATGTAGCCAGATCCAATGAGAGAAGCACAATCGAAGACTCACATGAAGAAAAGCACATACAATGTCCAGTCACTGCTCTTGACGTACAGCAGAGTCGAGTATCTGTCCAAACAAATGAGCATATCTCCAAAAACCTACTTGAAGACCTGATTGTTTCAGATTCATCCGACGATGGTGATTTTGGATCATCTAGCAGCGATGATTACATATGCGATACCGATGAATCTTCCTCTTTCACTGACGTTGATAGAAGGCCGGTCAAAAGAAGCAGAATTGCAACTGTAGTTACCGTTCCTGAAACTCCATCGCCAGAACATCAGACAGTTAATACCAATGCATCAGAGAATACTCCTGAGTGCTCTTTCTGGGAACGTAACGGTATGAACAGTGACGGAAAAAAGAGAAAACCGAGAAAAAGTATGAAAGAAAGAAGGGAAGAAAGAATCAAGAGAAAACTATTTCGCAACACTGGTTTGGAATATGCAACTAAAACAGGGAAAATAAAAAACAGGCGTGAATTACGTGAACTCGGACACTGTCGCCAAAAATGCAAGGAAAGGTTGTCATTGCAGCTAAGAAAAAACATTTTCGAAACTTATTGGAGTCTAGGTAGTTATGAAAAAAGGTCCGATTACATTGCTAGATGTATTGTAGTATGCCAGAAGAAATCGTTCAAATCCTCTCCAAAGAAAAAACGAAAGGTCAGCTTTCGTTATGTCATTCATAGTCCTGATCATAATAAGCATCCGCTTTGCAAAGGATGTTTCTTGAAGACTTTTGACGAAAGCCACAAATTCCTTCAAACAGTTTGCGAGAAACTACGGGACAATGGCGGTCACCTTCCACCACGTAAACGTAAAATCGGTAAGTTAATTCCTGATTCTAAGTTAGAAGAAGTGAAAGCTCATATTGCCTGTTTTCCTCGCACAGAAAGCCACTATGGCCGTAAGAAAACCACCAAGAAATTTTTGAATTCTGAGCTGAACTTACAAGTTCTTTACAATTTATACAAACTTAAGACTGATACGCCTGTTAGCAAAACCATTTTCCAAAAAGTATTCGATACCATGAATTTG
The DNA here is from genome assembly GCA_923062675.1 of Marasmarcha lunaedactyla. Taxonomy (NCBI): domain Eukaryota; kingdom Metazoa; phylum Arthropoda; class Insecta; order Lepidoptera; family Pterophoridae; genus Marasmarcha; species Marasmarcha lunaedactyla. The sequence continues at coordinate 4,400,559 of OV281354.1, forward strand.
TCCTTTAAAAAACCATCGGTGGATACTTGTTCGACCTGTGATCGCTTAAATATGGAGCTGAGGTATGCATCAGGAGGCGAGGTTATAAATCTAAAAAATAAACTCAAAAAGCACCAAGAAGCATTTAAGGCTGCTTATGAAGAAAAAAAGAAAGATAAAGAACTGGCTCAGACATGCGAAGATGTTATGGTGATAACATTTGATTTACAACAATGTTTGCCCACCCCGTTCTTACAAACAAATGTGGCATTTTATAAAAGACAGCTCTGGACATACAATTTTACTATACACGACTTAAATACAAACAAAGCTTTTTGTTACATGTGGCCAGAGTGTGAAAGTAATAGAGGAGCTAACGAGGTAGCTACATGCTTACATGATTTTATCATTAATCAATTGCCGATATTAAATCCGAATGCCAAGAAGCTAATCATGTACTCAGATAGTTGCCCTGGACAAAATAAAAATTCTATTGTCACAACTATGTTGATGTTGGTTGCTAAAATATCTCCACAATTACATTCCATTGAACATAAATTTCTCGTGCCTGGCCATACACATATGGAGGCCGACACCGACCATGCGTTGATTGAGCGTAAAAAGAAACACACCAAAATGGATATTCACCTACCCAGAGATTGGTACCAACTAGTTCGAACAGCGTCGAACAAAACAGCAAAGTTTACGGTGATTGAGATGACTTACAATAAGTTTTATGATTTCAACAATTTTCTGAAACAAAGTCTTACTCTACGAAAAACAAACACAGCCAATGAAAAATTTCTGTGGGTCGAAGTTCGTTCTTTTTTGTACACAAAAGAAAACGTTTCCCGTTTTATGTACAAAAAAGAATTCATGAATGCTAATTACCTTACAATGGATTGTTCTAAACGCGGAAAATGTTACGATATGATTACAATAAATATGGTGCCTAAAGCCAACTCCTCCAAGATTGCAATTTCAACAGAAAAGAAAAAGGATATATTGAGTTTGCTGTGCTTTATTCATGAGAGTGCTCACGAGTTCTATAGAAGTCTGAGCTGCAAGAATGATGTCAAAGACACTCCTCCAAACCTTGATGATGACTCTGATGAGGAGTTCTAACATAGGTTTGCAACTGATTAACAATGCGACTGCTATTTTTATAACTTTACATTAAACGTAGTTTAGTCTTTACTACAAGTCAACATATTTTTTTTAGTTAATTCTTAATTTATTATTAGTACTTAGGTACGTTTTTGATCTCTATATATCATAATATACAGTAAGATTATTTTGTATACCTAAAGCTCACTGTGTAAGTTTAATCTTTTTTGTGATTTCAGAAGTTATGTTTTTTTTTATTTTATTCAGACAATGCTAGTGATAGTGACAAAGTAAGTTAGATTTTTTGCACTAAATAAGTTAACGATTCTAATTGTGATACTTACCTGTAATACTTAATCGTGCCATTTCATTGTTTTTAAGTAACGAACTTGTACTTAAGTATTGTGAAACTACACGTTCCTTTAAATAGAAGCTAAGCTTCATTCTTATATTAAAATATTTACGATTCAAAGATCTCCTACCGTTGTTAAGAATTGTGATGAATAAGTGCCTTAAATGTGAGTTAATTATACAATTTGAAGAAGTTTAATAAAAGTTTATTATTTTTATAAAATTTGTATTTATTTACACAAAAACATGGCTATAAGCAAGGGGTACAACTTGACTTGTATCTTTTAACATATTTTTTTACACGGCTTGGATTTTTGCCAACTGATATAAATTAGGGAAATTTAAACTGTAACCGAGTACCAAGTCGATAAATTTAATTTTCGAAGTTTTACTTTCTACTTTAGTTCGAGCAACATTATGCTAGGAACATATACCGCTGAATTATAGGATTTTCAAAGTTCATGTATATCAGTTTTCACTTAGTCAAAAAAAATGTGTTCTGAGGTGCCCCATGATATAATTGTACTTTTAACACATTTTTTCTTCTCGTATTGGATATATCAGTAGGTACAACTCACATATTTTTTCGTGAGTTTTTCTGAACTTATCATATTTACAAAAAAAAATCAAACGCAGTTTTAAAGACCTTATTTTAATCTATAAAAAGAAGTGCTCGGGTCGATTCTTGTTTTTTTGGTTCACGAAATAGACATTTTTAAACTTTATTTTCAGTCTCCTATAAAATGACGATTTTCGACTTGTATCCTCTTTCACAGGAGGCACAGAAATCTTTCAAGAGCTTTTTATTCGGGAATATTAATATCAAATAATAAAGACACTGGTTTGTCGATCTTGAGGTCTCGGGTTCGATCCTCGACGACCGAGTAGCGTAGTGGTAGCCCTGCTCCATACGCCGGAGGTCCCAGTTTCGAGTCCTGGCCGGGGCATTCAATTGTGTGATGAACATAAATGTTTGTTCTCGGGTCATGGTTTTTGGTATTTATATTTGTATGTTTATTCTGGGTCCCCCCCCCCCAGTTCACTGTATGGTCATCCATAACACAAGCTTTGCTTATTTGGGGCCATACAGTTGGTTGGGTTGTCTGGGGATTTATTATTTTTATATCATTATTATTATTATTATTATCCTAGTGACCGACAAATGTATCAGACTGTTTACAACTAACGCTCTAATGCGCGGTTTATATGTATTAAGTAGTTAAGTAGTTAACTAAATTTTAAGTTACTACATGTCACTTGTGTGTCCAAACGGAATAAGTTAAGTTCATAAGTTCAATGAAGATGAACAGCGATGAATGTCAAGGAATTCGTCAATTCTGTACTTAGATATGTGGTAAACGTGATTTTGGACAAATTCAGAGAAGAATTTGTTTCGGAAATTAAATCTTTGCAGAGCATGTATTTTTTCTAAATTTTTTACGTCGACGGGCCGACGTCGATCGACGCACGATCGATTTGTGTGGTACCTTTAGTACCCTTGATAATCACTGGGGGGATATCAGCTTTTCCCAACTCAGGGGTGGCGTCCGACAATTGTAGGCCATCACGCCTACTGCGACATCGACTGTTCTAATCTGCCATTGATCGACGTCGACCGGTCGACGATTGGTGTGGTAACACCCTTAAATATTCTTCCACAAATTTTAAAGTTGAAACTAAACTGCACTCTGACATTAACAAAAAATAGACATAAATACGAGCTCTTGCCGCCACCCGCTTTGTCAACTTATGCACTTAACTATTATTAGTATTAAGTGAGAAGCCCCGCTCACCTACTTATAAGAACAATAGAACGTATTCTAATCTACTTAATCACTTGCGTACTAAATTTTAAGATACCACTTGTCACTTAATTGACTGTTTACACGCAACTTTTACCTTAAAATTTAATTAAAATTTTGTTACCAATTTACCACTTAACGCTTGTAAACCAGCCAATGGCCGGTTGAGTAGGTATAAATAGGTGGGTTACCCCTTAACCCCCTAGTTAGGCGAGGCTAATGTCCATTTTTTTCGAAATGGACAGTTTATTTATGGCCCTATTAGCCTTTTAAATTTCACCGGACTTTATGGTGTAACGCTGAGGGCGCTTAGCCGGAGACGAGGCTGATGTCCCTTCCTATTCTATTAGGTATTTAATTTTTTTTATCAAGATGACTTACTGCAAATTAAGCTCCCTTACAGCCCTCTCGGCCACCCTGATGAACACGTCCCCGATGATCTTGCGTTTGTCTTCGGGCGAAGTGGCGTGGCAGAGTAGCGGTGTCTGGCGGGTTCGATTCCCGGCCTCGCGTACTGTGGTGGTGCCTTGTCTGAACTGTGTGGAAAAATGTGTTTTAGAACGACAAGTTAAGCATATAAAGCACAAATAAAAAAAAGGCCAGCTGCCCCCAAAAATCAATCATAATTTATTTTCTTTATGCGTCTGAAAACTTTTTCACAATTGTTACTCGATCTTAAATTTTTGTTATATTCAGCTTTTAACATGATTTCAGATATTGCTAAAATCAGAATATATTCCGAATACGAGTACCGACGTGGGACTAACACAATAGAGAGTTATCGTTTCACATTGAAACGACCAATCACAACGCGTGATCTACATCGCAATATCAACGTTACTAAGTGATTAGAATATATACGACTTTCCGACAACGACAGTCGGGCCGTGGGCCACCCTTTTATATCGGTGGGAACGTGTGGTTAAGTTCCCTAAACTCTCTACAAGAAATATTTTCAAATTCAAATTCACACATATATTCAACATAATAATTCACATTTATTTACTTGGTGGGCAGCATTTATAGCGTGTAAACGAACTCCGAGTTCGCGCAGACATCTCTCCACTTTAGCGCTCTCGCTCTTACGCATGAAACCTGAAACAAATTACACTTACCTTCATTTTTTTGTTTTACGATGCTAAATAATAATATATATCAATAATCAATTTATATACTACTTATGGGTAAAAAACATTGCTTATTTGGTTTTGAAAATTTGATCTTTAACGCGTTATGGCTGTCATTTACATAATCTAATTAATCACGTTGTTTTGTTTAAACCACGAGTTGCGCGAGTTAATCTGCTATGTTATGAATGTTTAGCTGGTTTTTATCTATATGGAAATAACTAGTCAACCTCTGTATTTACCTAACCTGACAGTGTTCTGTCAATTTTAAATATGCTAAGAAGTCTCTTTATTCGCGAAACTACTGCATCTTAATTTATTTTTATATGAAAATTCAATTCAATACAATAACGCTAGTAAATAACGAAGACAGTGCAAACTGTATATGGCGACACTGAAGGGACTGCGCGTTTTATGGCGTTGAGAGTTGTCATTAAATGGGAAGAAAGAAAGTAAATAAATGTTATTTTAATGCTGATAGTAATCTCAATAAACAAAAGAACGAATTTCATTTTATTTTATTTTTTATTTCAATTTATACACAGCTGCCATTCTTATTCATTTCGTCGACTTAGAAAGTACTGTTTATTGCTTGAGAACTACGTATTGTTGTCATTTCGCGCGGTTTACACGTATTAAGTAGTTAAGTTGGTAACTAAATTTTAAGGTACCACATTTCTCTTCTGTGTCCAAATGCATTAAGTAGTTAAGCTCATAAATTCGATGAAGAGGGACGGTCCATAACTCAAGGAATTCTTTAATACTGTACTTAGATCTCTAAATAATGAGATTTTTGACAAATTCAGAGAAGAATTCGTTTCGGAAATTAAAATCTGTAGATGACATTTTTTTTTCTCGGAAGTTTTAATTCGTATGTTCAACAAGCATTCCTATTTTGAATATTCTCCAATAAACTTTAAATTAGAGTCTAAACTCCGCTCTGAAATTTTGAAAAAAGGAAAAAACTGCGAGGTATGTAGGAGCTCTTGCCGCCAACGGCTTTGTCAACCTATGTACTTAAAAAATCTAAAAAATCACGTTCAAACGTGTTAAGTGGGAAGCCCCGCCCACCTACTTTTACTAAAAATAGAACGAACCCTAATCCACTTAATCACTTGCGTACTAAATTTCAACTTACCACTTGTCACTTAACTGACTGTTTACTGACTGAAAATTTAGTAGCCAACTTAGGTTAAGTTGGCTCAACGCGTGCAATCCAGCCATTAGAGTGGGTGTGATGCTACATACGGTGTATTATTGTATGTACAACAAAATAAAGAAACCACAGGTAAGTAATTTCGACGCTTTAGGGGGTTTGTCGTTCAATCGAGAGCTATTCAATGAAGTTTACACTGTATACAACGCTTAGGTTTTGATTTCCCATAACTAGACAATTAACGAGACCACGTATACCACTTGAATAGCACTAGTATTATTCTTTAATAGATTTTTTTTTATTCTCATTCAAAATAAATCCTTTATGCCTAAGTTCTAATGCCAGTGTAAGACGCTTTAGGTAAGGCGAATACAAAATGTTAACTTTTTAAATGACCGCATGACAAGCTCGCTGGATGTCACCGCGGCCCGTTGGTAATGAGTGCAAAGAATTGCAGTTTTTTTATAATCTTATTACCTCCGTAACAGTGGATTTTAAACATGCGTTTCATAGAACTTTGTTGTTGGTTTGACTCGAGGAATCTACGCCCTAAGTCATGGGAAATCAATGAATACACGTTGTATATCTTCAACAATTGTACAGTTCAGAAATTCCCTTTGTTCGTACTATACAAAACCAAAGTTAATATTCCTTAATTATTGTCTAGTAAGATGATTTAGTGATAGGCGTCCGAGTAATTCCGTCAGCAAGACCCTTCAGTGTTTTACTATAATTCTCATATTATTATGAATTATACAAATATAAACTGTATAAATAAATAGTATAAATGTTCACCATTGTCAATATGCAGAGCTATAACTTGATCCTCACGTAGCGCGTGTCTCAAAAGCGCCGCGCAAACCGTGGAGTCGACGCCGCCGCTTACCAGCACCTAAAACAAAATATATGGTGCGTTCCTTTTGCCGCTCACAGCGCTATCAGCGCTAAAAGTGCTCAAAACCGTTCCGATTCGTTTGAGCGCGCTAAAAGTGTTATTAGTGCTATTGCAATCGGAACGGTAAATAGCGCGCTAACATTCTGATTGTTCGTCGCTTAAATCTAAAGTTAGAATTGCATTAAGTTCTTTGACCCTGAATGAAGCAGGAGTCATTTTTTAATATTATTACAAAAGAAAATAATAAAAGCAAGATTTTAAAATCTTTAATCGACTTATAAAAACATCAAAAAAGTAACGTCATGTGTCAGTTTTGACAGGCCGTTCAGAGCGACCATGCTCCGTAGCTTGGGCACTGTGAGCGGGAAGATGGCGGCGTTTATGACGTCATTGATATCGCTGTGAGCGCGCTCACAGGCATTTGGAACGGGGATATGAGCGCTGTGAGCGATATAACCGGCAGTCGGAACGCAGCATTAATTTACATGCAAAACTTAAACAATACAAATTATTAATTGTTTCGTACGGTATCTCGTACGAATTTCGAAGATATCGCTTACGTTAGTGTCATATTACTTGTTTTATGTTAATGTGGCGTAACTTCTGTTACATTACCGTGACCTTATTTGTAGATAATGTAGCGTTATAATGGCGAAAAGCTCTATTTTATAAAAATGTACTTCAGTAACCGTCACAAAGAATTTCTTCCTCTTGCTAATTTTATTATGTTTTTTTTTGCGGTTCACCCACGTTACAATTTATTTCACGGGACATTTTGGCTAAACATTGCCTATGTCATTTCCGAATCATGTAGCTTTCCAATAGTGAGAGCTTTTTAAAATAGATTCTACGTAACATAGGTAAGCTTTGCAAATGCTTCGGACCAAAACCGCAAGGAAACAGTGTATTGATAGAGTGTTGTGTATCCTATAGGCTAACTATTTTCTGGAAATAGGAATTGAGGCGATCGCAGCACGAGCTAGTAAGAATAAATAAATATGAGAATGTACAGCGATGTGTAGCTTCATTACAAAACTTGAAGTAACGAAGATGTTCAGTGCAGCATTAGAAATATTTGATGTAGGGGAGTTGTATCAGCGCGTCGAGTATACTTTAGTACGATGCACTTTCTTTACTCCCCAATTAAAAACAAAAGTTTGTAAATCATCATAAAATCATTTGAGGAAAGAAAGAAAAAAGGTTAAAAAAGTTATTCGCTACAATACACAATTTAACCTTAAAACGAAAATAGTTACCAACAAACCGACCTAACCGTGTCGAAGTGTAACGACTGACCACATAATTTTACCGTTTTACTATAGATTTTACAGACTTATTTTACAGATTTTACAGATTTTACTATAGATTTTACCGCTCAGCTTTATGTCGCGGCACGAAACCACGGCGTTGGTTTTCTGCGGACGCCTTACTACTTCTAGTAGTATATAGTAGTAATATAACAAAAATCTATAAATATTTTAAATATAAAACCGAAGGAACTTGTACGGACTTATAACAATACAAATACTCATTATACAACAGATTTAAAGGATATTCAATAGGTCTTTAAACATACACAAAATATTCTGTTCCTAATACTTTAATAAGCTTGCCCATGTCTTTGTATATTTCCTTATTGAATTTAATCCAAAACATATAAAACTCACCAAAACTTTATTATCAGCGACAGTCTCCCGAATGTACTGGATGCAGGCTTCCCTCCTGGAGCGGAGCGTGAAAGATCGGGTCAGTCCAGCGATGTCGAACAGGAAGTTCGATAGCATCTGCTTGCCTTTCGGGGTTAGGTCCACCTGGGAAATACTGTATTTTAGTAAAACTTCACTTTTTCTAACAAAATCAAAAGAACACTACTTCCCACTAAGAGCTATATAAAGTCAAATTTAACAAATCTCTACAGTATGCCTACGCTAAATTTATAATAGGTTAGTCAAATGCTCTTCAAAATTATGGTACTTCGGTATCTGGCAAACAATTTTTTATAACATATTTAAATAGTTTATCAAAGGTAAAGAAATATTGAAAAAGTAACAGAATGTTCACAATCAATAGTTTTCTAGATACAGCGATACTTTTGAGGAGCTACAAAACGGTACCGAGTTGTGACGTCACAGTGTGTAAATCTTACTAAGAATTGGATTGGCGTTTGGATAAAATATATAATAGCTACTTAGATAAAGAGTTTACATGCATACTGATATAATAAAAATTACTCAATGTCAGTAAGCTAATAATAATTTACCATAGTTTAAAAAAAATTATAATATACAGTGATGCCTACACAAACAAGCTACTATATGCAAGAATGTTATATGCTCTCATTAAGACTATGCTAAAATAAACCTTATAGAAATACATACCTCCGGGTGAAACTGCACGCCGTACAGGCGCATCTGCTCGTTGTAAATCGCGGCGATCAAATGGTTGGACGACTGCGCGCCCACTCGGAATCTTTCGCCGACTTTTTGAACGCTGTCCCCGTGGGTTAAAAGCACGGGTTGAAGTTTTTCGAGACGGCTGTGGGGTTAAGATTTGGTTAGCTTCAATTGCTTGGTGTAGCTTGGATATTTTTTGAGATTATTAATGGTGAGAATGAGTAGGAAATGTGAAAAGGTGTTACATCGCAGGCTTATATTGAAGTTGACGACGCAAATTGATCTAACTGTGTCTCAACTTACATACATACTATTTTATGTATTTATTTAACAATTTTGACAAAAGGGTTCCGAGGGGTGTTGTCTTGTCCTCAACTACGTATATAACACCTTTTAAAAGTGGAAGTTAAGGTGTTTTCGGAATATTTATCTATTTATTCAGTATTAGGAAGACCAACAGCTACTGTGCAATTATATCACAACTTGGATAAACATTCTTCTTCTCCTCTTTATTTTATTGACGTCAAATAAAGCATGACTCTACCACCAGTTCAGAAAAACCTTTGTGAAGAAGAACTGGCATGAACTTCACGGGTATAATTATTCAAAATAAATTTACAATGTTTCTTAATGTCTATACAAAATTATTTTTATCTGCATCTAGGCTAGGCCTCCCCAACTACCCAGTCGACAAACCCCCTTAAACGGCACCCGTTCACGAGATAACGCGGGATCTAGTCTTCGCCCTCCTCAACTATGTTAGAGGGATGTGATGGGAAGCCTAAATTGACAATCGTCAAGCGAAAGTGACAACTCCGAGCCGGACAAACATTAGTGAATAGACATTACATAACAACACACAATAGAAAATAGGATAAACATTAGTAACACAATTATAGCTCCCCACAGTCAGATATATTACAACAATATTATGAATTATTATATGAGATCGGAGTAGAGTTCGGCTAAAGCCTGTCGAATGTTGCAGTCGGAAACGGAAGTCGAAAAAAGTTGATTGCGGAATATTGAGTTGTAACAATACAACACTAAATATACGTCATAGTCGGTTCGAAAAATCTGACAGGCTTAGTACATTACATTTGATTAAAAACACAGGTTGCGTTCATCTCTGCCATATTACAGGCCGGTGTGGCGCACGCAAAAAAAAAATATATCAGGATTGTTAGAATACTCATAAATGACAGTTTTGAAGTAAAAGCAATTTCAAACAGCTTATCGTTTGTTTCAGCAAATAATTATAATTTATACACATACAATAGATATGTATTGTTAATTTATCTGCTAAAGTATTGGTTTTAGTAACAATGATGTAAAGTACGTTTCTGACAAAAAAAATAAGCACTGCTTGCACATTTGCTTTCAAATATACGAGTTTTAAAAATACGTTCTTTATTTTTAAAGTTTTTAATAAATAAAAAAAATCTCAATCACTAACAATGTGGCATTCCAACGGTGAAATAACTTATAAAATGGGTCCAGTGTTTTTGAGTTACGCAAACTTACTTGAATAAGGGACAGGTAGTTTCCACTTCGACTTCATACTGGCCGTCTTCGCGAGCCTCCTTGCGAAGCACAGACCCTCCAAACTCTTTATTTAACATTTGCATGCCGTAGCAGATACCTGTGATAAAAAAAATAAAATTTGTAATACCCATATAAAGCCCAAAATAAAGCAGGCGAACGAGCAATAAATAGAAATAAATATTTTAATAAAATAAATATATTTATTTCTCAACATACCCAATTACTCATTATTATTGACATTAAATATAGCATGACTACCACCAGTCGGATAAACCTTGGCGAAGATCTGGCAAGAAACTTCACGGGTATATTTATTTCGCTTATTTAGGTTAACGCAAGATCCAGCAGTCAGGAATACAACTACAATCGTAGAGGGGATCTACAGGGGGTAGAAAAATGCAGAGCTCGTGCGTCGTCGGGATTGCAAACGGGATTACAGAAAAAAGTTTCCTTTTTTATGCATTTAAAATTTTTTAAACAGTTTTGGACACTTAGGTCTGATTGCACAATAATCAGTAACTTTTATCAGTATAATAATTTTGACAGTTGACAAGACGTTCCATAGAAATGATGTCAAGTTCTAAAAATTACTGTACTGATAAAATTTATCTGAGCATTGCACAATCAGCTCTAAATAAGACAATGATGAAAACTGAAAAAAAAACATTTTATTTACGAATTCTAACTAAGTTCCTTGAGAAAAGGTTGTGCAGTTTAGGCAACTCTTTCGTCAGTTTCTTTTTTAATTCTTTACCCTTAAGGGAAGGCAAAGGGATTCTTTCGTCAGTTTCAAGATGGAGAGTGCATTTTTTACATTACTTAAAACGCAAGGAAACACATTTTTTAATACAGAGCATGTTGAGCCATTCAGTTTTACTAAGAAAATAATTACAATTATTACGGTTTTTAGTTTGAAACTAATGACCATAATATGAAAACTAACAATACAGCATTATCAAAAGCTCACCTAAAACCGGCAATCCAATTTTAAATATATCAGAGTCATATCTCGGAGCATCCTCGGCATAGACTGAGTTGGGGCCTCCAGAGATGATAATAGCTCTGTAGCCAGCCTCCTTCAGGTGGTACGCCGGAGTATCCAAGGGTAGGATGTCTGACTCCACGCATAGTTCTCGCACGCGACGGTCTATCACCTGCGAGGGGAAAACATTTCTTACCTAGTATGCTTAAGGTACCAGTTGGATGTTTTAAAAGCACAGACAGAGCATTAGCTATCAAATGTTAATTTAATGTACAGTCAGGGAACTTTGTGCAGGCTTATATTCGCATTTTTAATCCCCTGCAGTGTTGTCGCCCCTTACTATGCGGAGCGCCGATAAGAGACCGACCGATTCTCGCCCTAAACTGCGCCTCCGCCGAGTTCCCCGAGTGTACCTATGTCAGAGTTTGTCTCATACAACAACTGTAAACCGAGAGGGAAAACCAAAAGAAAGGTGTGAATATACTGAAAATACATGACAATATATAACGCGCAAGTAGGTTCGTAAAATGTTATCACCGGGTACGAATTAAACTCGCACTGCTCAAACTAAAAGATATGCGAAAATAGCACATTTATGAACACAGATTTTGTAAGTTGGGCATAAAATATCGTGAAAAATATTATTGATAGGTACAATTATTTTATACCCAGATTAATTTACTATTTTTAGGTAGTAGGGATCTAGAATCACAAATATAATATATTATGAATTGTTGGAGTAGTAAACATGAAAAAAATTAACCGAAAAACAAAATTCAATATAAATTAAACATAAAAGCCTTACCTTGCCATACTGCGAGCCAGCGTCTAAGATGGCAACTTTGTCACGAGCGTGAGCTGCGCCATTGGTGCCCCTGTACTGGCCCTCTTGTGAACTGGCTGTGTGCATCTCGCCAACTCGCCAGCAGCACTGAAATAGATTTACAAAGGATAATATAAAACAATGTCTTATAGTTTGCGATTTTAGTTGATAATGAAAAAAAAACTTTGGGTTATTTACTAATAACTATAACTAGGAAACACAGTGCTATTCCTAATGAAACAGAAATAAAGTAGAAAGAGATTAAACCACTGTACAATGTGGTGATTCAGTTTATTAAATAATGATTTATGGTACAAAAACTAAAAACTACTTTCTTTAATTTCATGTCTATGTTATTGGATTAACCACCTTATGAAAGTGTATAAAAATTTTATATAAAAATTATTTTATGCTTTGTCCTTTTTTTATATAATTATATTCCCTTGTTTGCATAAGCAATTCTTAAGGCCATTTTCAGGGAAATTGATTATTTTTACTAAGGTAAATAAATAACAATATTTTAAGGTTTTTCTACAAAATGTATGTCACGGCAGCCAAAAATGTGGTATATCACCTTATGGGTGAAGTTCATTTGCACATCATAAAACAACAAGGTTTCCCTGTCAGAACATAATTAATGTTCTGACAGTTACAGACATTTTGGTTACATGGGAAGTTTCATCTAAAATGGTAGACCACTTTCTTGGCAGACTGTACAATGTCATTATTGAGATTTTAAACCTAAAATGTGATTTAATTATCAAAGCCTATAAATTTCTCTTCATCAATTTTGTTGTTCATATTATATAATAATTCCTTCTCTAAACAAATTTATTTAACATACTTTTTAAATATAATAAAGGTATTTAGGTATTTGAAAGAAAAATATGAATATAAAGATGTAAATTGACATTAGCTATAGTCTGATTAGTTATTGAGATGAAGGAATGTAGTAAGGTACCTACTCCACTAGTGGTTTGAAATAAGACACCTATTAGAATAGTACAACCTTGACCAAAATATAGAATGTTTAGAATATTTAGAATTGTTTTACAAGATAAATTATATTTTACTAGTAATCACCAAACCCAAGTCAATATTGTTGTATGGTAAGCAAAACAAACTTGACACATCAAAGCAGATAAATTCTAAATATGACAATATCAGAATTTATGAAGTTATCTTGAATTCACATATGTCTATCCAAATATTACACTAACTGGAACATAAACTATAAGAAAAAAAATAGATATAAGTGTTTTTCTTATCACTGTATGGTTCCTTATATCCAAAAATGATGCTTATCAATTTAAAAATACACAAAGACATCAACAAAATACCTATTGAACAATATGCCAACAAGAGTATAAAGAAATTAAAAAAACAAAGAACACTATTAAAATAACAACCCTTTGTCATATTTACTTTATCAAATCTCATTCTTATGAGCAAACAAATTAAGTCTAAAATGAAATAATAAATTGCACTCAACACTATCTGTCTCCTACCTTGAATATAAAGTTTCTGAATCCAAACATCACTGCACAAAGGCATTATGATTTTGGTAATAATTTACAATAAAAAATCATTCTATATACTACATATCTATTATGCTGGTCACTTAAGAAAATATTCACATCTTCCGTGGACATGTCTTTGAGTCAACACTCATTGGCATCATTATTTATAGAAAGCATCCCACATGAAGACTAACATGTAAATATAGATTTGTATCTCAGTAGAATTGATGCTGTGTTCCAACTTCACACCGCATTGAAGAAAAAGTAATCAATTGATTAATAATGTTTCTGTTTTAGATGGCAAGTGGCCATAGCATACCCTAAATTAAAAAATTTATATGAAAATTGATCATTGGATCATTTTGGTATAAAAATATGTGATAAATGCTTTTTAACAAACATAATCTAATTCTAATGTTTATTACTGAAAATCCCAAGTTTAGATTAATAGTAAGTGGCATCCAAATTCAGGTACTTCATTCATCCAAAGTGAAAAGTAAAAACAGCCAGCCTGGTAAATACACAGTTAATATATTGTTTTGTTTATTTAGAACACAACTGCACATACAATATTTCAACAAAATGCATTTAAACAAGCATCAAATGATTACACTATATCAAATTTATGTAAGTATAATAATAGATGGACTAGTTTTATATGATATTTGTAGAAAAATTTAGAATTGTACTGTTTACTGAAAACCTAACAAAGTATCATAAACTGTAAGGTTAGAATTAAACCTAATCAAATTCAATTCTCAAAAAGTAAGATTAATAAAGGTAAGATTATTTATACAACATAAAACATTTAAAGAAGCCCAATAAAAATTTTCCAATTCCTTGAGTTTGTTTGGGACACAAATTAATTTGTTGGAAATCATTAAATTCTTTTGTACTTACCAGTAAATAAAAAAGTTGATATTTTTTTATTTGAAAGAGATCATTTTCAATTTTTCACAGTAAATAAGAAAAACATACCTTTTCATTAACACAATGTGGATATTGTTACCGAGGTCCAAGTGACAATATGAGAGGAATTTGTAGGTTATATAGCCTTTTATCAGAAAAATGATAACCTATACTTCTAAACAACTAGACCTTAAAAGTGATGTAATTTGCAACAATTATTAATTAAAAACAAGCTAACCAAGGTTGAAGCATCAAAACAATGTAAAGCTATCATTTACACAAAGGAAAATTTACCTTTCTGAAAGGCCAAAACATAATCTATGCCAAAATTTGGGATGATTTCTTGGCATTTCTGAAGATCTTTCGGATAGAAATGATAAAAAAAATTGATAAAATCGAGATAAAATTATAACTATCGTGTATTTACGAATCAGTCAAGTTTGTAGGCCGGGCAATCCGATGCGAAGGTAATCTGTATTATGTAAAGTTTACTTACGAATATTATACCCAGCACAATTCTGTTTCAGGTAATTAAAGTAACGGTAATGTACAATTTATTGCACTGTTCTACAATATCAAGCGGTTGCAATGAAAATGATAACTAAAACCGGGTTTGACATTAGTTTCTTTCTGGGTCATAATGAGTGTCACAAAATTTGGAATCCATTACATTTTCATAAGAACAGTTAAATTTTAACAAATAGGAAAGTATTATCACACTTACATTGAAGTTTTTTGCGATATTCAAGAGAATAAATTCATGAAAAACACGAAAATTAAATCCCTATTCAGCGCTACGAATACAAAATTATAGTACTGATAATATCCACAAGATGGCACAAGATTAGCACACCTTGTTACGTAAACGTTCATACTCATATTTTTTATTTTTAATAGATTTTCAATATATTAATGCTGAAGTTACTCGTGTAGTAGTTAAATTAAATCAAAAATTTCTAGTTATAAAGCGTTTTGAAACTAAAAATATATATCAATCTATTAAAGCTTGTTAAACTTCATTTAGTTTTGTTGTGTGTTTTGAACGCAGCCAAGATTTTGCTTGTCATCTTATTTCACCATTACTCCATTTCACGCAAAAAAAAAATATATTAAATATTTTAGGTTCTTGTTAGTTTTCACATTTTACACAATAACTAACAAATCAATACGTGGTATGTACGAAACTTATGTTAGGTGCTGAAATAAGTGCAAGAGTAAAATATAACATCAATAAGGAATGTTTCAATCAAAGATTGAATAAATGATAAATCAGACAGTTAAATAACATAAAATGAAACGTTTATACTGATTGGATTGCTTGATTGCTCTGCCGTTTGGTGACGAGCAAATTTTGTTATTGGAAACTTCTAAGTTTTTGATAAATAATAAATTTTCAGACACGCCAGCAAGATGCCAGACCATCTAGGAGATGATATGCGAAAAATTAAAGATGAAAAAGAAGAGCCAGAAAAGGAAATTAAATGTAAGCTCAAAAGAGGCCGACTACTGGTTACACTACTGATGTGTAATATCTTTTTTTATTAATTTAATTTCAATTTTCAGCCCTCGACGAGGGAGATATCGCACTCTTGAAATCCTATGTAAGTTAGTCTCCAATTACATTTCAATTTCCTCGATTATGTACTATTAGTTTCCTTTATAGTCTTCTTTGTTATAGGGTCAGGGACAGTACACGAAAATCATCAAAGAAGTTGAAGAAGGTATTCAAACAGTGATGAAGAGGGTGAATGAGTTGACAGGCATTAAAGAGTCAGATACTGGCTTAGCACCACCAGCTCTATGGGATCTGGCTGCTGACAAACAAACATTACAAAATGAACAACCCTTGCAGGTAAGCAGAAACCTTTACTTTACTATCTGCTATACTATTTTTTTCATATATTTTCATTAATTTTGTTTGTTCTAGGTGGCTCGCTGTACTAAAATTATTAATGCAGACTCAAATGATCCAAAATATATTATAAATGTTAAGCAGTTTGCCAAGTTTGTAGTAGATCTTGCAGATTCTGTTGCACCCACTGATATTGAAGAAGGCATGAGAGTTGGGTAAGCTTATAATTTTTTTATCATTCTGTATATTGAAATGATATTCTGTTCTTGTTTAAAATCAAAAGGAATTCCTTTTAAGTGAAGTAATGTACTGAAATACTGCTAAAAAATGAAATTCCATTAAAAATCCTTATCCTTATAAAATCGTTTGAAAGAATCCTTATGGTTTTTGACTAGCAAAAAGCAGCAAATATAATTTATTTATTATTTGCCCATCACCAGGGTGGACCGCAACAAGTATCAGATCCACATACCCTTGCCTCCCAAAATTGACCCAACGGTTACCATGATGCAGGTAGAAGAGAAACCAGATGTTACATACAGTGATGTTGGAGGATGTAAGGAGCAAATTGAAAAGTTAAGGGAGGTTGTGGAGACACCACTTTTACATGTAAGATATTTGAAATGTTGTATTACATGTCAGTATTTTTGCTATGAAAATATAACTTTACAATCTCATTACTGAGTAAAAGTGATAGGTGCTTCATTGTGCTTCACTAGAATTGCAATTATGCAATGGTTAAAAAACAAGACTTACAATAAATTATGATGCTTTTTGTATGAATTAAAAAGGTTTCATGGAGCTTTTTTTGTGTTAGGAAACTAATTGGAAAAAATATATTTGTTCTATTTGGTATTTTAACTCATACTAATAAACAGATATACGCTTGGAATACTCTAGTAAAATTTTGTCTCTGTTATTCTCAATTATAAAATCTAATTAAACTGAACACAGTATATGTACTGTATATGACTTTCTTTGAACATTGAATTCCTTTTTTAGTAATTACTTTGAGATAAGAACTTACAATGTTTATTGTAATCTTACAGCCAGAGAAGTTTGTCAAACTGGGCATTGAGCCACCAAAGGGAGTGTTGTTGTTTGGCCCGCCTGGCACTGGCAAGACTTTATGTGCGAGAGCTGTTGCCAACAGAACAGATGCCTGTTTCATTAGAGTTATTGGTAAGACCTTTTTTGCATTCGACTTAACATTTTATTTAAAATATTGCAATACTCAATAATGTTAAATTCACCAAAACATACCACTATTTTTGATTCCAAAGTATCATCATATTTTAAATTGTATGGGATCAATTGAACATTGCGAGGTTTCACTCGGTTTCATATGCACAACTCTTGACCCTGTGAGAATTTCTATATCAAATATTTTATTTTCTTCTTATATTTATATTTTTATAATATTTTTTCTGAATAATGTAATTTTGTAAGAGTGAAGTAATTTCTAAAGGCTTGGTCCATAGTATTTGAACCGTCGGCTGATGATGTTTCGGCATATAATACCGTAATCTAGACTATATAGTCATATACCATATTTAAAAGGTTATTGAACTAACTTTTTTGTTTTTGGTAGTTTAATTAAATAATGAAGTCAAAGAAAATCTTACGTACAACACTAGAGTCACATCTCCAAAATCTTAATTAGAATATAGAAAGAAAACACATTTATACATTAGACTAACCTAAAGGCTTTTAAAGGAAGAGTTCTGTACCCGCGACAAGTCGAGGAGGTCTTAAAATGCGATAAACTGACGCTACTGAGCCATATTATCTCTCGACCCGAAGCGAGTGTTTGTCGCGTTTAGACACCTTCTCGATAAT
Organism: Marasmarcha lunaedactyla; assembly: GCA_923062675.1. Lineage (NCBI taxonomy): Eukaryota > Metazoa > Arthropoda > Insecta > Lepidoptera > Pterophoridae > Marasmarcha > Marasmarcha lunaedactyla. The sequence goes on from OV281354.1 coordinate 4,418,839, forward strand.
TTAGTTTCTTTTATGATAAAATATGTTCTAATATAAAGTTAAACCGTCAAAAAAAAAAAAGGAAAACCAAAAGAGCACATCCACTTATTTATTTGATGTATTTGAATTTTGAAGTTTGGTGATTGGGATCCTGAACTAAAAGAAAACAAAACTCACAAAAAGTTATAGTTGCAATCGAAATAATGTTTTGCAAGATTTTACAATTAACATAATTAAGTTTGTAATGTTTTTGATATTATTTATTTAGTTTTAAATGTGTACTTTATATGTTTACTTTACTGTTTATGAAAAGCTACTACTACATCTTTAAAATAATCCACCAGCAAAACTTCTTTTCATTCTCAGTAACCCCAACTTTGCGCAGATATTGTATGGAGACATTTAGTTTCTTATTAATTGAGATAATTTGATTGGGAAATATTTTAGTTCTGATACTTTTTTTAATAATCATTTACGTAAATGATACAAATTATCGTGCACTCCATTCGTCCATTAAATGCTGAAACAAAAATTTTTACCAAGTGTGGGTTGAGAGTTTACAGTTTTATAAAGGTGGGAACATCTTTTTTATACGGAGTGACATATCTGTTACATGGTACCTTTACTAATCTGAGGTAAAAGTTTATTCATTTTTATACCTAATCTGTGATTTTGCATAAGTGACACAATTTTTTCATGTCCTTATTTTGGGGATTAAAGAAAGTACAATTTTTTTATCTTATTGTTTGATACAGAATATAACTCCCCAACATTACAACCAATATCTGCAAGGAAAGCCTTTGTCTCTTTAAGATTTGTGATGAGGTTGACAATTTGCAGGACAGATTCCTAAATTAATATAACAACATTATGGACAGAACAGACAGAACTGTTAAACTTTCGTTAAAGCTGGATCTACTACCGAATTTGAAAAGTTCACTCTGCATTTGATCTCAATTCTTAGAAGTCATGAGCTACGAAATGGCCGAGCTGTGTTGGATGAAATTTCGTATCTTTTATTGTACAAATTATAGGATTTTAAGTTAAAATCTATAATGTGAATTATTTTTTATTTTTATAATTTTTCAAATTTTTTTTATGTCTGCATCATTGTCACTTTTTTGAGGGACACACTTTAAATTGAAATGTAGTACACATGTAATAAAATTACCTGGAATAACACATTGCCTTTCATCGTGTAATCTTAACTATATAAGATGGGAATTCACAAACTCATGTGTAAACTTAAAACTATTAATTTGATTTAAAAATTCTTTCACCATTAGCAAGCTAGATTATACAGGAGAAACAGGCTAATATAATCCCATGGGATCAGACGTAGACGTAAAACAAAAATAACTTTAGAAAATACAAATAACTTCAGTGTTTAAACCAAGGTATAATTTACAGGTTCAGAGTTAGTTCAGAAGTACGTCGGTGAAGGTGCGCGTATGGTGCGCGAATTGTTTGAGATGGCGCGCAGCAAGAAAGCTTGTCTCATCTTCTTTGATGAAATCGACGCTATTGGTGGCGCTAGGTATGTGCACTTCTTTATTCTTTGACTAGTGTAATAGTCATTTTATTAACAAATAATTGTAATACCCGTAAAAATATTAAAAACGAAGTTAAGGTCTTTAAAGTTAAGTAAGGGCAAACGTGTTAAGGCCTTGTTCTCTTATCAGGCCTCAGGTCAATCTGGCATACAGAACATATAAGTCACCAAATTAAGGAAATGTCTATCAGACATCAAATCGAAAATTGTAAATATAACATATTTATACAGTTAACATCATTGGTTTAGGATCAAATGGACAGCATGTGTAATGCAAAAATTACATAAAAAGTGCATTTGCATAATTTAAGCATTTCAGACGTGTTTGAATTTGAATTATGCCATTTACATCCAGTCAGAGCTGGATCAAGTAAATAAAAAATTTCGTAAATACGGCAGTAAATAAAAATTTTTAAATGGCATGTAGCTTTCTTTTTTTATACCCTTTTACAAATTCGTACCGTTTTAATAGGGACATTTTTGAGCGCGAACATGAAGTCCGTTTGGAAAACAATATTAAGCATATTGAAACACATCCATACAAGTAATTATCAATGTATCCTTTCAAAGATTCGATGATGGAGCTGGAGGTGACAACGAGGTGCAAAGAACTATGTTGGAGCTGATCAATCAACTAGATGGCTTTGACCCGAGGGGTAACATTAAGGTAAGGCATTAAGTTAATTAAGAAAAAGAGATCTGCACAATCTTAACATAAGAGGAAGCAATAAGCAGAGCTGTCAGCTCATAATAGTAGGCTTCATAAAGTCACTAACTCATTCATGGGTCAATGTATACACTTTTATAATAAGGTTCCTGAGAATATCCAAGGTCTTCCTATTGACAAATAAAAAAAAGCTGTAAAGCAAAAGGTGTGTGCTGAATTATAAACTATCTAATTGGGTATTGTTAATTGGGTATAATTTAGGGCTTGCAACCCGATTAACCGAAAAACCCGAATAACCGACAATATTAAAACTCGGTTTTTTTTCTACAAAAAAACCGGGTATTTCTGGTTTTTGTGTCATGCTTGTCAAATCAAATCAAATCATTTATTTGTTTGTACGAATATAGGGAAACACATAAGATGTTTTATAATGTAAACATAAATTGAGCTCGTGCCATATTCTACCATTGTGGCATGTACATAAGTAGTATTACACAGTCATTTTTAGTATGTCTAGAAGCATGTCATTTCACACTGATTGGTTTTTACCCACATTCTCTGTCATTGATATAATCGATTACAGTGTAATAACATTTATCTAGTAAAAACCATTTCTTAGTTCTTTCTCCTTTTATTCTTAGTTATTATAATTATTAATTTCTTTAATGGATTTTGGTAATTTATTATATATATTTGGGGCCATCCCGCAGAAACTCTCAGCAAACAATGCGGTACTCCAAGGTGGAGCACAAATTAGTTTAGTTTTTCAAACAAGTTGAGATTATTTTTTACATATAGGGCTGTTTTAAGTATATAAAGGCATGGGAAAGTCAGAATTCTTAACATTCTACGCTTCTTAGGATTCTACGCTTTGAAGGTTGTATATAGAACGAGTACAACGCTTTTGGGCGTTAAAGATTTTTTTTTATCTGTCGAATACCCCCAAAATATTATTCCGTATCGCAGCACCGATTCGACGTATGCGTAACATGCCGATAGTACGGACGTCTCGCTGACTACTTTCGACAACTTACGTAGTGCGTATGAAAATGTATTTATTCTGCTGCACGCACTCTCTATATGCTCTTTCCATTTCAGATTAGAGTCAATATTAATCCTAAAAATATTGTACATTTAATTTCTTTTATTTCTTGTCCGCAAAAGTCAATATTAAATGACGTTGAGTTATTATGCCTATTTGTGAAATTCATTATAGTGGTTTTTATTCAAATTAATTGTTAGTTTATGTGTCATTGGCCAGTTCATTACTGAAGTCAATGCATTTTGGATGTCATTTTTAAGTATATTTATAAACTTATTGTAGAAAATTAACGTACTGTCATCTGCAAATAATACCATGGAATGGCTAGTTATACTGGTGAAGTCATTTGTATAAATAAGAAATAATAACGGCCCTAAAATACTACCTCGAGGAACGCCGTGCTTGACTTCTCTGTATTTGGAGAAAAAGGTCAGTTTCTGTGAGGGAATATGGGCACATTCTGGTTATTTGGGTAGCTTGCATTCTATTGTGTATTTCACTTACGCAAAAAAAAAACATTTTTGTACATTAATACAATAAAATAAATTCACAAACTGAAATATGAGTCGTGTAACACGTGTATTCTAATCATTTTATAATTATCAAAAGTAAATTATTAATATTTTTTTCTTAAATTTTTTATAACGAATAATAATTTCACATGCTGATCTCAATGATTATGATTGTTTTCAATGTAAATATGTTTTATGTTTACGTAAAGAACGTTAAATTTAGTTCGTTAAATTAATAATGAATATTTCTTTAGTTGATCTCATTTTGAAGACTCAATATAATTATTTTTAATTTAAAGATTTTTTAGAAAATTTGTGTTACTTTATTTTTTACATTTATTAAAACGCTATTATGAGCATAAGCATTTTGAAAATATTATCTATATATCTTTTTTTTTTATAATAACCTTAAAAACCGAAAAACCCGAAAAATCCGAATCCCCCGGTTTTTCTGTATAAAACCCGACTAATTCGGTTTTCTGAAAAGGTCGGGTGCTTGCAAGATTTGTAAAATCCCGTAATTTACAGGTTTTATTAGTATTTGTAAAAAAAAAAACATCTGTTTGTTCGTTGAGCTCTTCGTCGTAATGAATGTCTAAGTGTCATTGTCACTAAAGTACGCGTTCTTATGATAGTGTTGGATGATGGGTCGCTCACTTCCCCCTAATATGGTTGAGAAGGGCGATGGCAGGCGCCCGCGTTAACTCGTGAACCGGTGCCGTTTGAGTTTGTTCGTCGTTTGGATACTTGGGGGGAAGAAGATTTGCCGAGCTAACAGATGCAGATAAGAATAATTTTGTATAGACATAAAGAGACATTGAAAATTTATTTTGAAAAAATTATACCCGTGAAGTTTCTTGCCAGTGCTTCTTCACGAAGGTTTTTCCGAACCGGTGGTAGGTCATGCTTTATTTGACGTCAATAAGAACAAGTAATTGTCAATGTTGAGAAGTAAATATTAGGTCTTTACCTATGAAATTGCCGTTTTTCACAAAATAAATGAAGCGTAATTTTTTTATATATTTTTTATTTCTATTCATCAAATAATCACCCATACAATCAATGCATCTTTGCCAACGCATTGGTAGCTTATTGATGCCTTTCTTGAAGAAATCAGCTGGACGGGAGGCAAAAAATTCTTCAAAGTCATTTTGTACTGCCTCTCGGGTATTGAATTTTTTTCCCGCCAAGAAGTTATCCAAATTCTGGAAAAAGTAGAAGTCTGTAGGCGCAAGGTCTGGTGAGTACGGCGGATGACGGAGAACTTCCAACCCCAACTCTTGTAGCTTGGAGACCGTCTGCTGTGCAGTATGAGGTCGCGCGTTGTCGTGCAGGAGCAGTGGAGCCGAAAAATTGACCAAAGTTGGTTGGAGAGGTGCGAGCTTCTCCATCATTGTGTTCAGTTATTCACAGTACACATCTGCAGTAATGCTTGTCCCGTTTGGCAAGAAGCTGTGATGAATTACACCCGAGTTAGACCACCAAACAGTGACCATCACTTTTCTAGGGGTAAGTTTTCGTTTAGGGCATTGTTTGGGTGCTGAACCAGGGTCCAACCAACTTGCTGAGCGCTTACGATTGTCAAACAGGATCCATTTCTCGTCACAAGTAACAATGCGGTTCAGAATTCCTTCATTTGTATGCCTGCTGAGCAGTGCAAGGCACGTCTCCACGCGTACTTCGCGCTGGCGGTCATTGAGTTCGTGGGGTACCCATTTGTCAAGCTTTTTTACCTTGCCAATTGGACGCAAATGGACCAATATTGTTTTGATGCTAACGTCGAAAGCTGCTGCTAATTCAGCCGTGGATTGAGTTTCATCAGCTTCCACAATTGCCTTTAATTCGTCATTGTCGACCAAAGTTTTCGGACGACCACGGGGTTCATTTTTCAGGTCAAAATTTCCAGAGCGGAAGCTGGTAAACCAATACCGGGTGGTGCGTTCGTTTGTAGTGTTCGCTCCGTAAACGTCGTTGATGTTGCGTGCCGCTTGTGCCGCTTTGCTGCCACGACGGTACTCATACTTCATAATTACTCGAATTTTTTACTTATCCATGATGACGAAAAATGTTCGAATGCGTTGAAAACAAAACACTAACTATTAAACAAATGACGATTTTAGAAAAAAAATTCCATGTTTGTCAAATAACATTAATTTGAAATTAGAATTATCAGTCAAAAAAAAATATTTTCATTTGAAATGGCCAGTACGGCAAAACGGCAGTTTCATAGGTAAAGACCTATTATTTGAATTTGAGTAATGGTAGTAGACATTCTTTTGTTAAAAGCTCACCTGGGGCGGTACTACGTTCCATCCTATTCTGACCGCCATAATAACGACGTTTACGTGGTTATGTTCCGAATACAGGGAAGGAACAGTCGGTGCAGTCACTGGAACAAAGGCAGTTCTAACTAAAGCCTACGGTCGACAACGCATCTTTTGTTATATTCCCATACACTGATCCAAAATGATCAACTAAACACCTGTGATTAATAATGTACATGGGTGTGGATGCCACTAATATATCAGCTATGAAAATAGAAAAAAAAAGGGATAATGTAAATTTAAAGAAAGCAAGATTAGTAGATACAGCTGAGGGGCAAACATTTCTTACGAACATGTTAAGGAGACACAAGTTTTCCATTTATTTCTATAATTTGTGGACGTGGACTTCCCCTTAAATAAATAACAAAAATTTTACATTCTCTTTCTTTGACTAACGCTAATAGAGGCTATTGATAATCCCACTTCTAAATTAAACTTCCTAACGTTACAGGTACTGATGGCCACCAATCGTCCGGACACCCTGGACCCCGCGCTAATGAGACCTGGTCGTTTGGACAGGAAAGTAGAATTCGGTCTCCCGGACCTCGAGGGTCGGGCTCACATATTTAGAATCCACGCAAGATCCATGAGCGTTGAACGGGATATCAGATTTGATTTGTTGGCCAGATTATGCCCTAACTCTACGGGCGCTGAGATAAGGTATGTATTGTTAGGTGTTTTTACTTAATTTCATGTCTGTCTGTAGTTTATTTATTTATATTGTGTGAAATAATGGGATGTTGGCTGACACGTGGTGATATGATAGGTCGGGTAATAAAGAAAGTTATCTTTGTTTGACACCTTAACTTTATTTCGGTGTTCTATAGATATTTGACGGCCTGTTTGGTGTGGAGGTAAACAGCCTTGCCTTCCATGCAAGAGGTCCCGGGTTCGAACCCTGGTAGGAGCTGGTATTATATTATATTTGCTTTCTAGTCATGGATGTGCATGTAAGTTTATTTCTAATATTTATATATTTTAAAAAATATATATCTATGTGCGTTATGTATTTCTTAAGTTTATTCATCCGTTATCTAGTTATCCATGACACAAGTTCTTAATGATACTTAATTTGGGGTAGATAATGTGGTGTGTTAGTTAGAAATAATAATAATTATTATTACATATAAACATACTGTTAGGGGGGTTTTCCCCTATAAAAGGTTTGCGTGGGGTTTAGACCACGGCCAAATTAAACGAAAGTGAAATGTTGACACCGGTCGTTTATTGTACACAAAAATATGGTATTGTACACAAAAGCATTGTATTATAATATAAAAAGGTATTAAAATTAAATTAGGGAACCTTGCGGTCGCTTGGCTGATCCTTAGCTTAGTCTATAAAATTACTTTATATTTAAATTATTTGCAATACTCCGTCCGCGAACTGAAGTTTTCTGAAGGGGCAATCGTTTCCCACATCCACAGTAAAGAACAAAAATCTTAAACAAAGGGGTACTCCGAAGGAGCTTTCCTTTAAAATAATTAATATTAAATGACAAAAATCAAGGGTGGTCCATTTTATGGCCCCATAAAAATATTGGATATTACTTGGAAGTAAGGAGATCGGGGTTCGATGCTTCAGCCAAACCTCCGCATCGCTGGCGTCCAAAAAAACACGGTGCAACAAAAAGGCAGCCGATGAGGCTGGTAGTATAAAAACAGCCTCCTTTCTGAAAACCACATTAAACCATAATTAGCATTATGTCTTCAGAGAACACGCTTGGGTCCCTAAAGGCTCACAAAACAAATCACTCAGTTTAAATGAAAGCTGAAGGCTTAGTTAGAATCTAAGAATTCAAAACGTTACATTACTTGGTAACTCTCTGCTTTAGGAGAACCACTTAAAGTCTTATAAGATTTACTTTTTACAACACCAGAATAACTACAAAGAACTTACTACTATGTTTAAAAGGTAATACCAAAAGAAAAGACAATTATTTATAACTATATGCACCATGTGGGGTGCCACTGAGCAATAATTCACATAATTTAACACCTCTGGGTGGTTAAAATCACTTTAAATAAGTAAGTGGCACAGTCAAACAAAGAATTACAAATATTTGTACCATGTGGACTGCCACATGGTAATATTTTACACTGTGCAACATCTCTCTGTGATTAGGATTACTTTAAGCAAGCAAAACAACACAATTATCATAGTATTTCACCCAGATGAGCATAGTTTTATCAATAAATTACTTAGTACAAGGTTAAGTTTCAAGACAAAGTATGAAAAGATTCATTTTAAACAAAAATACACAATAATAGGATACAGTAAGACACTATCCTGTCCTTAAATTGTATTTTAGGAGTTAAGCTCCCTAGCAGCAACATACAATAAGGGTGTGGCCCGCCAACAGTACAAATCCCTCCACGAGGCCCACACCTAAGAAAACATATTATCTCAACATATTTTAATCGGATTATCACCGGAATGCAAACGCGAGCAAGAGCTAACCTATTTTAACAAGAAAACACTGAACCTACCTCAAGGAGGCTGTAACAATTAGGCTCCGAAGGCCGCTACGTAGCCCACGGGCCGGACCTCAGTCCTACACGCCCGCACACTGTAATAAAAGATTTATTAGAATTGCCATCAAGAAAGAATTCTACAGAGCGATCTCTGTAGCGAACAAAGAACACATACTTGCCCCCAACAAGTTTCCTCACGCCGTCACTCGATAACAGTCGCCAAAAATCTCTGAAAAGAACAAACCAAATAAGATTCAATCGCTCACACAATCATAAGCCACTTTCCAAGAAAACACTTACTAATTCAATGTAAAAACTCAAAGGTGTCGACTGCCAGATTCCTTCTCGCCGAATGTTCTTGAAACTTCCACTGTCAGCCAACTCAACATTCACTTTTTTTATCCCTAAATTTCCACAATATTGGGAAAAAGCTATACAGCCCGGCACTAAGCTTCGAACGAATGAAAAAAAAGATATAAAGACGGTTTAAAGGATTTGACTAACAAAAAAAAGGTGTAACAATACCATGAGGAAAGATTTGTCTGTTCGCTTGCTTGTTTGTAGTCGAAAAACTCTGACAGTATGGCTCCTATTTTTATAATTTCACCTTTGAAAAGCTACATTATTCAGTAGTAACATAGGCAATGTCAATCAATCAATCAATGTAAAATATCGGAAACTCGATATTAAAAATCAGAATCGTGGAAAGAATCTCGTTAATTCCTTAAATTAAAATTAAGGGAGATAGAATGATGCAAAGCTGGGTTTGCGGTCATTTAAAAAATATTCGTATCCGTATAATTTTGTTTGTATTCGTGTCTAAACCACTTGACAAGTAAAGTCAGGCGGCTAAGAACGAAAGGTTCTTGCCTCTACCAAAAAAAGAGAAAGGTAACAGGACTGACACAAAATAAAACAGGCGGCCAGTTTTACCTTGTCACCTATCTTCGGCCATTTCGCTTTAATCAAAGTTTAAGGCGTATACTTTTTTAGGAATTGAATAATCAATAATTTATCAAGCTAATAAAGCTAACCTAACCTTCCTTGTTTCACAGGTCCGTATGTACTGAAGCAGGGATGTTCGCTATCCGCGCTCGCCGCAAGGTCGCTACTGAAAAAGATTTTCTAGAAGCCGTCAACAAAGTAATCAAATCATACGCCAAGTTCTCTGCCACCCCGCGCTATATGACTTACAATTAAATAAATATCCTCTCATATTGAAGAAGGTGGAATTTTGGAGGTATTTGAGCTGATAATGTATATCAAGTCGATTTCAAATTGAACAACGTCTTTTTTATACATTTGGATGATTGTATTGTTATAACTAGAATACTTATATCTAATAAAATTATATTAAATTATACTGTTTTTTTATTACAATCTTTAACAGCTTTGGAAGCAGAACGGCCGAGTGGCTCCTGGGCGGCATACATTTGTGAGATGAACACAGATGTTTGTTCTGGTTGTATTTATATATGTATGTTAATTCTGGGTTCTCCAGTTCTCTGTATACATATCTATATCACAAGCTCTGCTTACTTTGGGCGCATACAGTTGGTGTGTTCGTCTGGGGATTTATTATTATTATAATTCGCATAATAACTAAACCTGTGCACCTATATTAAAAGATAATAACCTTTAATGTATTTATTAGTTGTACAAAATTACGTAAGGACGTTTCTCTTAAGGCCGCACTAAGACGTCTAAAGGTTTCTTGAGGTGCGCTTAAGTATAGATTTTGCTTAGCGAAATTATACTTATCTAAGTCTATGGATTGTAACAGGAGCCATTTTTTATATTATTGCAAAAGAAAATCAATAGGCAAGCTTCTTAAATCCTTAACCGCCTATTATTATTTTGTGTTTAATTGCAATCGGTTACTACACAATAACTATTTCTGCGAATGTCAAGTATATGTACTTAAAATGAAAATATTGCTTTCAAGTCACGGCATGTGTCCAAAATCCTTCTCCTTTAACCGCCTAAATAAAAACGCCAACAAAGAAATACTCGACCTTAAGACCATACAGCCGCTAGACGACTTAGGTTCCGACCACCGCCCGGTGTCCTTAATACTAGGACCCCAAAACGACCCTCCTGCTCCGAAAACCTATACCAACTGGGAAGGTTTCAAGCACACCCTGTCTTCGGCCTTGGAAGCCCCAGATTGCCCCCTCGTGATTTCATCCGACTATCTGGATAGCACGGATAAAATGGACACGATAGTTGATTCGCTCACTACCGTCATCAACTCCGCTATTAGTGAGAATGTAAAGGTTGCTAAGCATGGCAAGCCCAAGCTTCCCTTGGACATTAGCAACCTAATCAAAGCTAAAAACGCCACTCTCCGCAGAGCCAGACGTCGCCACACATCCGCCTACAGGCTAGCCGCAAATCGGCTTCAAGGTAAAGTCAAACGTACCGTCGCGGAATACAGAGACGTTCAAAGGAACGATCTTATGTTTAATATTTCTCCGTCCCACACGGCGTACTATAGGATGGCGAAAGCCCTCCGACTAGATGCCCGTACTTACACCCCTCCGTTATCTCGTCCCGATGGCACTATCGCCTTCGAGGACGACGAGAAATCTGAATGCTTCGCCGACAGCATTGCTTCACAATGCTCCCCGAGTACCCAAACCTCAGATCCTACGCACATCCAGGCGGTGGAAGACGAAGTCCGTCGCAAAGACTCCCGTCCAGTCACCGCCGACCCCATCGCAGTGTCTAACGATGAGATTCTTTTTCTCATCAGAAGACAGAAATCCAAGAAGGCCCCGGGTGCGGATGGAATTTCCAACCATGCACTTAAGCAGCTGCCTCGGCAGGTGCTTACCTTACTTGCGATTATTTTCAATGCTTGCTTCGATTCAAATTCAAATTCAAATTCAAATATTTATTTCTCAACATTGACAATTACTTGTTCTTATTGACGTCAAATAAAACATGATTCTACCACCAGTTCGAAAAAAAACCTTCGTGAAGAAGAACTGGCAAGAAACTTCACGGGTATATTTTTTTTTTTTTCAAAATAAATTTACAGTCTCTTTATGTCTATACAAAATTATTCTTTTCTGCATCTGTTAGCTCGGCAAGTCTCCCTCCCCCCAAGTATCCAAACGACGAACACCCTCAAACGGCACCCGTTCACGAGTTAACGCGGGATCCAGCCATCGCCCTCCTCAACCATATTAGAGGGAAGTGAACGACCCGTCACCCGACGCTACCATAAGAAGACGTACTTTAGTGACAATGACGCTTTAGATATTCATCGGGACGAAGAACTCATCGCACAAACAGACACATTACACATGCTTTGTTACAAATACTAGTACAATCCTGTTAATGAGGGGATTATACCCAAGGGCTTTTATCATCCAAATAATCGGATAGTTTATAATATGCTCTAGCACACAACTTCTCCTTTATAGTTTCTTTGAATTTGTCAGTAGGAAGACCTTGGATATCCTCAGGAACCTTATTATAAAAGCGTATACATTGACCCATGAATGAGTTAGTGACTTTATGAAGCCTGCTATTATGAGCTGCCAGCATATTTCTTCCTCTTGTGTTAACATTGTGCAGATCTTTTTTTCTTTTGAACAAGGTTATGTTCTTTTTAACATACATTAAATTTTCTAAAATATATTGTGAATGGAAGGTAAGAATATTTATTTCCTTAAATTTACTTCTAAGTGACACCCTTGGACCGAGCTGATAGATTGCGCGAACAGCCCTTTTCTGCAGAATAAATATAGCATCGATGTCGGCAGCACTCCCCCACAGCAGAATACCATATGTCATGAGGCTGTGGAAGTAACCAAAATAGACTAATCGAGCAGTTGTTTCATTTGAAATTTGTCTAATTTTTTTTACAGCATATGCGGCAGAGCCAAGCCTTTTCGCTAAACCATCAACATGCGGTCCCCACTGCAGTTTGGCGTCTAAGGTTATGCCCAGAAATACAGTTGACTTTACAGGAGTCAGTTCCTGGCTCTTAACTACAATGTTTGTGTTTACCTGTTTGACATTTGGCAATGTAAATTTAACACATTTCGTTTTTTTTTCATTGAGGAGCAAATTATTAGCTGAGAACCACTGCTCTGTGTTAGAGATGCATTTGTTCACCGCTCGATAGTCAATTTCTTGTCTTTTGATTTTAAACAAGAAGGAAGTATCGTCAGCAAACAATATGACCTCGCATTGATTCTTAACGACCGATGGCAGATCATTAATATAAACTAAAAATAGGAAAGGACCAAGAACTGAGCCCTGGGGCACACCCATTGTCACTGCCGATCCTGATGATTTTTCTCCATTTATTGCAACTTTCTGTTTTCTATTAGAAATATATGATTTAATCAAGGCAAGCGCTCGGTTTTTAATGCCGTAATGGTGCAGTTTCATGAGATCTAAGCTACTTTCCAAAAGCTCGGAAGAAAGCTACAGTCATAGGCATTCCCAAGCAGGGTAAACCCCGGCTAATCACAGGCCCATCAGCCTACTCAAAGCCATGGCTAAACTTCTTGAGAGAGTCATACTCGCTCGAATGAAGGACCACCTGTTCCCAGCGGACGGTGACCCCCTAATTATCCCCCACCAATTCGGCTTTCGAGCCAAGCACTGGTGCCCTCAGCAAGTCCACCGAATCGTCGAGTACATACTCGACGGCTTCTACCCTTGACGGCTTAAAACAGCCGCGGTCTTCTTTGACGTAGCCAAGGCTTTCGACAAAGTCTGGCACGCGGGCCTCATTTACAAGCTTTACAACACAGACTTGCTCGACCGACTAGTTAAACTAGTCGGCTCATATCTTAAATATCGCACCTTTCGTTTTAAACACGAAGGTACGCTCTCCACCCCCCTCAAGGCGGGCGTCCCTCAGGGCTCGGTACTCGCCCCTCTATTATACACCACCTACACCAATGACGTACCAATTCCGTCTAAAGGTGTTCAAATTTCCCTTTTTGCCGACGATACTGCCCCATACGTCAAGGGTGTGCACGTCGACACTCTCATCATTAAACTCCAGAAGGCCGTAAATGACCTTGGTTTAAAAAATGGCATATCGATGTAAATTCAGAGAAAAGCTCTGCGATGCGCTTCGATCATAAACGCCGTGGTCCATACGACCCACACATCCCGTGGGCACAATCCACCAAGTACCTAGGCGTATTTGCGGCGTGGCGGTATTTATGACGTATTGATATCCATCGTGAACTTGCGCACCCACCTCCCTACCCGGGTGTCGCTCCGATGAAAGCTGACAGCATTCCCATGCTACAGCCGGCAAGGTGGTTTTTAGTAGGTGCCACTCTGGTGAGCCCCACATCACCCCGCAGAGGCCGGTATTTTCCTGCGGCGGTACGCATGACGCATCTTCCACCTCCCTCCCGTGAGGGTGCTGCTTAGGCCGCTCAAAAAAAACCCATCGTGAACCCGAGCGCGGAACGCACCATATTTATAGCTAAAAGCTACTTCTCAAATTACCTTTGTAGCAAGGTGATAAGTAACAAAAAGAATTTCTAAAATATATAGGTACATTGCTGTTAATGTACCCCTGCTCTTTTAATACATCGTGTAAAACGGGTAATGTAAAGCACATGACGTTCTTCGACCATTGTACTTGTGGTTTGAACTTTATAACAGTGGAAGTATTAGGAGCTCCAGTCTTGGTAGTTAACGCATTTTTACTAATGAAATGTTTTTTTGAGATCTGTTGTCTGTAAAATCACTTTCAGAAACACGTTAGTTGTTTGTATCGCTATACAAACTCTTACACACAGACGAGTAGAAGTTGTTAAAGTAATTTTTGAGAAACTAAGATTATTAGGGCCAGGGCTAAGAGGAGAGGCAGAGTCGGCTGTGTTTTACGCAGGCCATGACGCATTTTGGGATTGCTTGAATGAGGTTGCGAATGAAAACGACAGTAACCAACCAGGGCCCCAATTCTGCTAATTTACGAATGACTCAATTGAATCGTAGTTGGATTATTTGACACATTTGGCTTTCTGTTAACAATCTAAGTGCCATTTTTTTTTATTTGCTATTCTGCTCTTCAATCGTGTTACGATTGTACTCGATTGCAATCAATCAGTCTCAGGATCAAGATAGAAACGCGTTGGATGCGAGATTGATATTTATCTGATGCTGTTCAGTACTGTAACTTAGCGAAGTTTGCCAGAATTTGTCGGCCGAGTAGCGTTAGTGTTAGGGGGTTCCCAAGTCGAGTCCTTGCGGAGGCATTCATTTGTGTGATGAACGCAGTTGTTTGTTCTCGGGTCATGGTTGTTTATATTTATATTATCTATGTTACTGTGGGTCCCCCCCCAGTTTGCTGTATGGTCATATATAACACTAGCTCTGCGCACTTTGGGGCCATACAATAACTAGCACCACAAATTGTGAGAATAGGTATTTGCACATTGTATTTTTAAAGTTATATTTGAATGTTATACTCGTACTTTGAGGGATAAAGCAAATATTACTTTTCATATGGGAAAATATGTAGGGTGACCATATGATCAGAAAACCTTATATGTAATAGATACATTTGTTTGTAACAAACAAAAGTGCTAATAAATATTCGCATCAATACACCGATAATGTGCGGTTTACATGTATTAAGTAGCCTACAATTGTCTGACACCAACCCTGAGTTGATAAGTCTGCCAACCAGTAGTTGGCGTGATGGCCTACAATTGTCTGACACCAACCCTGAGTTGGTAAGTCTGCCAACCCGCAGTTGGCGTGATGGCCTACAATTGTCTGACGCCACCCCTGAGTTGGGAGAGGCTGATATCTCTCCAGTGATTATTAAGGGTACCTAATTAGTTAAGGTACTACCAATCGATCCTCCGTCGATCAACGTCGACCCGTCGACGTAAAAGATTTAGAAAAATACATAATCTTGCAAAGATTTTAATTTTCGAATCAAATTCTTCTCTAATTTGTCCAAAATCACGTTTACCACATATCTAAGTACAGAATTGACGAATTCCTTGACATTCATCACTGCTCATCTTCATTGAACTTATGAACTTAACTACTTAATCCGTTTGGACACACAACTGACTTGTAGTAACTTAAAATTTAGTTACCAACTAAACTACTTAATACATGTAAACCGCACATAAGCGCTCACTCATAATGAAGTACTTATCTACTTAAAATGCTAAGGGTTTAGTTTAGTAGTATTGTTTGTTTTCTTAGCGTAATTAGTGAGCTAGCTTGAGAACTTAATTTTATGTAACACGTCAATTTCGTGTTAGATAGTAGGTATAGATGATCTCATTCAAAGACAAAGTCACGGTCATAATTTTATGACAATGTATAATCATTTTTAGTTTAAGTAGTTGATTTATTCACAAACTAGGAATATTACCTATTTGGCTTTAAATTTAACCTTTAGTAGGTAATTAAACATAATTAAAAACTTGTAGGGTAGAAGGCATCTGGCTCGACTCTTGTACAGTAGGCAAAAACTTAGATTTGATATTTAAATTTATAAGGCAGATACAAATAACGACTCTTTACGTATTTGAATAACTTTCTACTAAAAGTAAAACTTCTACATGCCAAGAATCAGAAAATTACTCAAACAAAATCTTAAGCGACATTTTTTTAGTTTCTTCTGTAGGAACCATGACCATGCAAATCCATCTTACGAACGAAAGGGTATTTCGTAAGGGAACGAAACACAGGTATTTCGTATTTAGTAGTAGATTTCTTATGTTAAGATTTCGTGCGGGATGGAGTCCTTGTTTTTTGGACGTTGCCGTAAAAATCACGTGATTCGGTTATGTTTGTTTCAGTTAAAGGGAAGGAAACCGTCTTTTGAAAGAAAACATATTTTTCTAGAGATTTTAATTTGCGAAACAAATTCTTCTAGGTATTTGTCCAAAATCCCGTTTATCACATAATGTAAGTACAGAATTGGCGAATTCCTTGACACTCATCAACGTTCATCTTTATTGAACTTATGCGCAATCTAGTTACGATGTTATGAGATTAGTGCTATCGTTGATTTCTCATACATAATTACACTTACGCCATAAACAAATTCCGTCACTACAGTTTGTTTAGTTTTTTTTTGCGCCTATGCAGGCAGCATTGGCGGATTTACACATTTGTCGCCAGTAGGCCATTCAAATTTTGCCGCTCCTGCTGATTTTTTGTTCCCCTACTGGCTACTTTCAGTATTTTTTCATAAACGGACGACGGAGTAATCAATTTACTGTACAGTACTAAAATATTGTAATTTTTGTTAAATTCTCGACTCATTTCCTACGTGTATATAATGCTTTTTTTTCATTTCTATAAGACAAAAAATTTTTTTTGAGTTAAATTTGCCGCCCTAGGCTCCAGCCTACTCAGCCTGCTGGTAAATCCGCCACTGGCAGGCAGGCATCCTTCGCGAGGAGGGAGGTGGTAAATGCGTCATGCATACCCCGCAGCCGGTCTGCAGGGTGATGTGGGACATACCAGAGTGGAACCTACCCACTAAAAACTACTTTCACGGCTGTGGCATGCAATGCAGCCTTCATCAGAGCGACACCCGATTAGGGAAGGGGTGCACAGTTTTTTTTTAAAGTTGTTAATAAACGATACTGAGAAGGGCCACCCAGAAGCTTGTACTGAGTTTAAGTTGAATGACCCCAGTTCTTTGTAATCTGTTACTGAACCTTTATCCATATCGCAACAATTCTTGTTTGATGGCTATTACAGTCTTATGTGCCGACATTTAAACACACAGGAACACTTCGCAATTGATTTATTTATGTCGAGATATAGGCTATTAGCTGTCTCCTCTAACAAGTACAAGTCTACTTAATTCGGGGTGATTTAAAAAAAAGGGTCAGACAGCCCGGTATACAGTATATTTTTCTGTAAAATAGAAATCAATTTCAAATTTCGATGCTAACTTCCAGTTTTATGTATGTTTTTAAAGATTAAAATCAATAATTTTTCATTCAAGCCACTATTCCAACCATTATTATTAATACAGATTATACACACCCTACAGATTTCTCATGTGAAATGTTCTATCTCTCAAACCAATAATCCTTCAGAACAGATATTTAGAAAAATTTAAATTTTCTCTCATTACCACATTAATTATGTACTTTTTAAGCCAACTGGGTGAATTGCAATTGCTATTTCTGAATCCTTACATCTAAGGACTGAGGGATCAAGACATATGATTATAACTTTTGGTGCAGGCATACAAATTAATTGGATTATTGCCTATGTGTGAAAAACTTGTACAATTTTTTAAGTAAATTTACTTTTTTTTTATTATTTGCCGAGATATGCTATACAAATACTTTGGAAATGTCAGTGCAAGGGATTCAATTGATTAAACATAGCCATTGTTTTCTTAAGATTGAAAATAAAATATTTATGAAATCTAAAGTATCTATTGAGATGTGGGTGTAAAACTCAACTTGCAATTTTAGTATTATACAATATAATTTGTTATTTACTTCTGAAAGGTACAACAGATTAAATAATAATACAACATATTAATTTTTATCACTTATTTATTAAGTTCATTTCTTTTGAACTGCCTGGGGGAAGCTGGGCTTTGGCGGTGTGCGGATACGCCTATCCTTCTTTGACCTGTTACGGACAACTTTGCTGTGAATTGCGCATGACACACAGTAGTGTAACTTAGCATATAACTTGGGCAGCTGGAATGCTGAAAAGAAAATGATATGATGAAATTATCTGCTACTACTCATACAACATAAAGGGTAAAAGTAACAAAGCATTTTACAAGTTTATAACTTGTTTTAAACAAGCTATGCTAGAAAATGTTATAATAAGTTATATGATAAATATATATAAATAATAGACTGGTGTGACAAAAACATAGGTTATGTGCTATCAAAGATATAACATGTCCCCAATAAGACTTCATGATGTAAAAGTAATTACGGATGTTATTAATCACAGTTACATGAATATACTTACAGGTATAAACTGAAGCTTCGTTAATATCTCTGACTGCAGCCGCCTCGACAATGTTCCTAATAACAAACTTCTTGATTGCCTTGTCCTTGGGTACGCAACGGGCACAGTTGGTGCACCTTACGGCTTTAACGTGTCCACGACCATGCTTGGCACGTCCTCCATTGCGGCGTTTACGAGTCTGCGAACGAAAAGTGTAATTCAAGCCACATGTTCACTCACCGACTCACTATGACGCGTGCATAAATGATAATACTAAAAATCTTTTATCAAGAACTTGCTTAACTAAGTAATAGACGAATGAAATACATCGATTTCACCAATAGGAAATAAAATTAGGATATTTTTTTGAGAAATAATACGAACCATGATTATAACCTCTCTGACACGGTAAGCAAAGAACGGAAAAGAGACCAAAGACCACTGACATTGACAAACATAGTGTTGTAATGATTTCCGCTTCGCTTTCTATAGACGGAATCGATGAAGCGTTCAAAATGTATAAAAGGTTACAAAAATTCTAAAAGACACAATTTTACTGCATTACATCACAAAGAAACCCACTTAGTTTATTTGCAATTGTAAAAAGTTTATATAAAAGGAAATAAAATACGTGCTTACCCATCTGTATATCCATCTGTATGCCCTGTATCTCTGTATGCCCATCGAATAGTGTCGATTCTGGTGGCACATTGTGAGATTATCCCTACACGATGGAGATCAATATTATTTTTATTTTAATCTGTTGAAGTTTGTATATGTTGAACATTGGCAGGCAACACTTGTCACATATGAAGTGACAGTTTTCTAATATTAAACTGTTCATTTAAATGTCATAACAGATGATTGTTTTCTGTTATGAATTACTTCTAATCTAGACACGAACCATGAAACATCTAATTGTAAATAATATCAGTGTTTTAAAATAGCTACACACATCCAGCTTCCAGTTTCCTAAAATAGAACCCTCCGGTCAGGTCATGGGCACAGCATAGTTGAAGCATAATTGAAAAGATAAATATTTATAATTGTTTACTGTTTTAAAACCTATAACATAACCGTGGAAACCAAATTGTTTATACAAAAATATACATAGCAACCAAACATGGATTCTATAAAAATAAAACCTTTTACAAATGAATTTGATTACAAAGTTTGGAGAAAATTAATGAAATTGTTGTTGGATTCAAAGAACATAAAAATAGATGATAAAAATGAAGAACAATTGGAAAATAAGGGAAAATTAATAATATTTAGTTCTATTGAAGAAAAATATTTGCATAATGTCATTAATTTGGAAACAATTTCTGAAATTTTTGGACAATTAGAATTTATGTATAACTATAATACAGAAGGTCAAGATAATAAACATGTTATGAAGTTTTTTGAAATGGTATATAATACTACTGGTATATATAATACTCTGGAAACATTTCAGATGATATTAATAAATTACAAAACATTCAATTTGAAATAAAGAAGAAAGAAAATAAAATTTCTGAAGAAATATTCATGGAGAAAATTATCAATCTACTGCCAGAAAAATTTAATACTTTTAAGTCTATTTGGAGCAATTTGGATATGGAAAGGAAAAATTTAGAGGAGTTAACTAGAAGAATCAAAAATGAATTGGAATTTATCAAAGAAGATATCATAGCAAAATCTCAAGAAATCCTAAAAGGGGATGAAAAGAAATGTTTTCTATGCAATAAACCAGGGCACATTGCAAGATTTTGCAAAAAAATTAAAGGTGCAAAGTCTGCGGCAAATCAGGACACAGTGCAGATGAATGCTACAGAAACAAAATATGTACCAGCTGTGGTAAGAAAGGACATATAAAGAAATTTTGTAGAACACATAATTTGGTAAGTGACAATTCAAATTTCCTTTTGATAAATGCAATATTTGATTCTGCAGCTTCGTCACACATGTTTTCGAGTAAAGAATTCATAAATTTTACAGAAAAAATTGAAGTAGAAATTAAATGTGCAAATAAAGAAAATTTAGTAGCAACAGCTGTTGGATACATTAATACAGATTTTGGGCAATTCGAACATGTTCTGTATGTACCAGGAATCTCTAGAAACCTAATTTCAGTAAGCTGTTTAACAGATAATGAAGCCACTGTAATTTTCGAAAATGATACAGTTATTATTAAAAAATTAGGAAAAATTATTTTAACTGGAATTAAAAATACAATTGGTTTATATGAAGTTCAAATTAGAGCTCAGTTTAAGAAAGAAATACATATAACTGAGAGCTGCGATTTGTGGCACCGTCGTCTTGGTCACGCTGCCGGAGTACAACGTTTTTCTAAATTTTTAAATGGGATGAAAATTGAGGGAGGTTTTTCGGACAATTTTTGTGAGATTTGTGTTAAGGCTAAAATGTGTAGACTTCCGTTTGGTAAAGAAAGGATAGCAGCGAAATCTCCTTTAGAGATTGTTCATACTGATCTTTGCGGTCCAATTGAATTACCCACTTGGGACAACCATAAATATTTTGTCACCTTTTTGGATGATTTTACTAATTTTTCCGCGGTTTACCTTTTATCGTGCAAAAGTGATGTGTTTGATAAAATGAAACAATTTGTATTTTTGGCGGAGAATCATTTTCGGTTGAAAGTAAAAAAGATTAGGTGTGATAATGGGACTGAATATTCGAACAATAGCCTAATATCGTGGTGTCAAAATAAAGGAATAGTCCTGGATTTAACTATTCCATACACACCGCAATTGAACGGTAAAGCAGAGCGACTGAATCGTACTCTTATGGAGAAAACGAGAGCCTTGTTGTTGGATGGAGCTGTACCGAAATATCTCTGGGGAGAAGCATTACTAACGGCTAGCTTCTTATTGAATCGATGTCCAACAAAAGGGAAAAACAAAACTCCTGCGGAATTGTGGTTTGGAATAAAACCAGATGTTTCAAACATTCGGAGATTTGGCTCAACTACATATTTTAAAATAAATTCTGGATTGAAAAAGCTTGATGATCGTTGCAAGAAGGGTATATTGGTTGGCTATGTACGAAACGGTTATAAAATTTGGCTTGAAGACGAACAGAAAATTATAAGAGCAAGAGATGTAAGAAGTAATGAGGGAGAACAAGGAATTCTAGGTGGATACTTAGAAGATAATGAAGTAATTAATGGGCTTTGGGGCTATGAAAGGGAGAACACTAACACAAATGAACATAATCTTGAAGATGAAGTCAGAGCAGTTCAAGAAGGTGATATTGGAAGAAATAATAGAAATGGAGCTAATGAAGTTCGAGAAGATGTTGTTATAATGCTAAATAATAGAGGAAGAAATGAAATCGAGAAGGAGGAAAAATTATAAGTATTGAAGAAAGAGATATATTTAGTGAAATAAATGAAGATGAAACAATTGAAGGTGAAACAAATGACAGCGGAACAATTGAAAGGGAAACGGAAGCAAATGACAGCGGAACAAATGCCAATGAAAGAAATGAAAATGGATCAAATGATAGCAGATTAACAAATGAAAATCTGGTGGAGACTTTAAGAAGTAATAATGATATGGATGAAAGAGAAGAATTCTTTGACACTGAAAATACTGAGGGAATAAATGAACAAATTTTAGAAAATACAAGAACTGGAAGACCACAGCGGAACAGAAGACCGCCAGATAGATACAAAGATTTTGTAATGGAAGATGGAGAGTTCTCTTTATTGACGTTCGAGGAAGCAATTGATTCAAAAGAAAAGGAAAACTGGTTAAAAGCTATCAAAGAAGAAATGGATTCTTTAAAAGAAAATAACACATGGTCTATGGTTGTCAAGATGGAGGCAGAAGGAAGAAGATTGGTAACAAGCAAGTGGATTTTTACTGTAAAAGCTGACGGAAGACATAAGGCTAGACTTGTTGCTAGAGGTTTTCAACAAAAATATAAGATAGATTATGATGAAACATATAGTCCTGTTATAGACACCACTTCTTTAAGAATTTTATTGTCTATTGCAGCTGATAAAAATTTGAAATTAAAACAATTTGATATTAAGACTGCGTTTCTTCATGGAAATTTAAAGGAAACAATATACAGGAAGGTTCCAAAAGGTTATAATAACTGTGAGGGCAAAGTATGTAAATTAAATAAAAGTCTATATGGTTTGAAACAGGCTCCCCTAATGTGGAATATACGTTTCACAGAATTTTTATCAGAAATTGGTTTCAGACAATTGAAACTAGATAAATGTATTTTTATTTAGATATGAAAGGAAATAAAAGAATTTATCTAGGAATTTATGTAGATGACGGAATAATTATCGGTGAAAATGTAAAGGATTTGGAGGAAATTATAAATAAATTGAAAAAAGAATTTGATTTAAGGGTTTGTGAGAAAGTAACTAATTATATTGGTTTAGACATCGAGACGGAAAAGAGTGGTATCAAATTACATCAACAAAAATATTCGGAGAAATTATTACAGAAATTTAATATGAACAATGTGAGAGATTGCAGCTACCCGAGTATTTTGGTGGAGCAACATCCATCAGTCAAAGTAGATAAGAAAATGCATGAAGACTATAGAGAAATGGTAGGTTCTCTGCTTTATCTGTCAAATAAAACAAGACCTGACATTAGTTTTCATGTAGGCTTTAGTTGTTCAAGGCATCAAAATAGTCCAAATTTAAATGATTTTAACAATGTTAAAAATATTTTGAGGTTTATTAAAAGTTCGAAAGAAAAAGGTATTCATTACAGTAAAGGTGACAATATATTGAGAGCTTTTTGTGATTCTGATTTCGCTGGTGATCCTGACACGAGACGAAGTACTTCTGGTTTTGTGATCTGGATGAATGGTGGACCAATTGCATGGAGCTCAAGAAAACAATCAGTTGTGGCACTTTCGAGCACTGAAGCTGAATACATTGCTGCTGCAGAATGCTGTAAGGATTTGTTATATATTAGAGACCTGGTAAAGGAAATTACAAATGAAAATTTGAATATTGAAATGCGAGTTGACAACCAATCTGCGATTTGGCTTATGAAGAACGGTATTATGAATAAAAGAAGCAAGCATATTGATGTAAAATATTATTATCTAAAAGAAAAGATTGACGAAAACCAGATTCAAGTTAAATATTGTCCAACTGGGTCACAGATTGCAGGTATTCTAACAAAAAGTTTACCGAGGATAAAGTTTGAAAGCTGTCAGAAGAAACTAGTGTCGTAATGAAGATAGGAATTTGTTAATTTTAAAAAAAGTGAACTTATTGTGTTTTTCGGGGGAAATGGGTTGTTTTTTTTTTGTGTTAGTTTATAAGTTTTATAGGGGAATTTCAATGTATACAACAATAGATATAACTGAAAAGAGACAAGGATAATTAAACAATTAAGGGGGTGCTTTTCAATAAACAATTTGGGGGGGTGTTTTTCAATTCAACAATTAAGGGGGTGTTTTTCAATAAACAATTAAGGGGGTGATCATAAAAATATAATTATTTATCATAAAAATATAATTGTTTATTAATTAAAATAAAAGCCGTGTAAGAAGTGAAGTACTCATTTATTTAGATACAAAAATATTTACAGTTGTTTTTTAAAATCCTTTTATGTCTCTTTTATAGTTTTGTTTTATTGTTGTTTTGTTTTAATAGTTATTTTGGTATTTTGGTTTCATAATAAAATAATTGAACGGTTAATATGTAGAAAAAGTGAGAAAATTTAAGAAATGAAAGATAATAAAAGATAATATAAGGTTGTATGTGTTTTTTGAATTCAAGTGTTGAGTCTAAAGTTATGTGAGGTTGTTGTGTTTGTATTAAGTTATGTTATGGTTTATGAGTTGAGTTGATTTTGACTGATTTGAGTAGGAATGGCAATACTCAATTAGAGTATTGGGACTCTATGTTTTATGTATGAAGTAGATATGATTAAAGTACTTTATTTAAGTAGTCGAGAAGGAGTTTAAAGTTTTTGAATAAACTTACGAGTAGTTTATGTAGTGAGTAGTCGAGAAGGAGTTTAAAGTTTTTTAATAAACTTAGAATAGTTTACGTAGTGAGTAGTCGAGAAGGAGTTTAAAGTTTTTTAATAAACTTAGAGTAGTTTATATAGTGAGTAGTCGAGGAGGAGTTTAAAGTTTTAAATAAACTTAGAGTAGTTTATGTAGTGAGTAGTTGAGAAGGAGTTTAAGGTTTTTAAATAAACTTAGAGAGGTAGCAACTTTAAAGTTGGTATTAAGTTTGAAAGATTGAAGTAATAGTTGTTGGTTGAATTAAGAGGGAATATTTCTTTATTAAATAGATGGAATTAAGTGGAAGTATTTGAATGTAAGTGATTGTGAGATTTTAATGTATAATTAGGTATGTATGGAAGGTAATGTTTAATTTATGTAGGTGAGTGGTATGTTGTATTAAATTATATACAGGGGATTAAATGATTAAATTATATACAGGGGGTTAAATGATTAAATTATATACAGGGGGTTGAATGTGTGCAAGTGTTGAGGGGGTGTGTTGAAGTTTGTATATGTTGAATATTGGCAGGCAACACTTGTCACATATGAAGTGACAGTTTTCTAATATTAAACTGTTCATTTAAATGTCATAACAGATGATTGTTTTCTGTTATGAATTACTTCTAATCTAGACACGAACCATGAAACATCTAATTGTAAATAATATCAGTGTTTTAAAATAGCTACACACCTCCAGCTTCCAGTTTCCTAAAATAGAACCCTCCGGTTAAGTGTAAGAGGTTCTATTTTAAGGGACTGAGCTCTGGAGATATGAAGCTAAAACATTGATATTATTGTTATTATAATTTATTTTATTACATACACTAACACTATTTCATATTTACACTAGGTAGGTTTTATATTTTTATGACTATCAGATGTTACATCGTTCGTGTCTAGATGAGAAGTAATTCATAACAGAAAACAATCATCTGTTATGAAGTTTAAATGAACAGTTTAATATTAGAAAACTGTCACTTCATATGTGATAAGGATTGCCTGCCATTACTCACATATACAACCCCCAACATAATCAAAACTGATAGTAGAAGTGGCTATTACAGGCAAGACTACATTTATGACTTTATAGTGTTTTTGGAAAAAAGGCAATATGTTGCCTCAATCATTAATTTGTCATTAATTTTCTTTACTTTTTTCTAAAATTAAATCATTATTATCTCCTGTTGTCTTTCTATTTGTCTCTCACTCACACATATTGGCGTCTATTTATGCACACGACTGTAAGTTCGACAAAAAAGCTATTTTTCTCTTAGCTACCTTGCTTTCAGTTTATTCTATTTTCCGTACTAAGACTGTACAAACTTCAGAGGCGCGTGGAACACTTATTTTTATCCATAAAAATATACGAGAAATTATAAGTCAAGCCACAGATTTGTTTATTGGCCGCAAAATCAAACTTCTAATTTTATGACTAAGCCACGAGAAAATAAAATAGCCTCTGTCGAACTAACTTGTGTTTTTTACAACGACAACTTTATATTCAGTAGATTGCGTCAAGTAAAGATCAACAATTATCATAAGTTGTCCTCCATAATTACATGTTGTCATCTAATTTAATAACTCAGCCACGGATTTTATATTTCAGCACCATTATAATTTTTACAGCTTTAACATAGCTTTAGCATAAAGTCCTAAAATATATATTTCAAGCTTCTAAAGACAACATCATTGAAAACGTCGTAGTTAAATTTGGGTTAGGTTAATGTTAGGCTGTAATTATCACATGCGCGAGCCGAGCGCCCGGTGAAGCGTCATAATCGAAATTGGTGGATAATTCAGAATGTTGTAGCAAAAACATTATCAGACAACATATTTTTAGTGGCTAAGATAGTATCGTTCAGACGCTCGCAAATTGTGGCTGACTTACTTACTACTGACTAATTACTTTTTAAAAGTATTTTAATAGTTTACAATTCACGAAAACAAAAGAAAATCTTAAAATCGTCTATTACACTACGCCATTGGCGCAGGTAGTACGAAACAATTGGATGACAGGTTCAGTGTAATAAAACAAAAAATGTCCAGATTTTATTTATAAAATGAAACGTTTGAATTTGAATTATGTGTTGTTCACAATATGTACTTATGCTACTGCTTCACATTCATCTAAACACTTCAATAAAGGCGGTACAAATGACATT
This sequence comes from Marasmarcha lunaedactyla, assembly GCA_923062675.1. NCBI lineage: Eukaryota > Metazoa > Arthropoda > Insecta > Lepidoptera > Pterophoridae > Marasmarcha > Marasmarcha lunaedactyla. The sequence continues at coordinate 4,445,508 of OV281354.1, forward strand.
ATTAATGGCAGACGATAAGCGGGTTAGCTTGGGTGTAGTTAATTTAAACACATAAAAAGATTTGCGCTCAAAACCAAACCATGCTCGATTAATCCAATTTTGATAACCAGTACAGCTTCGACCTTCATTAACGTATAGGTCTAATGCCTGTAACTTAAGGATTTAACTCTTGATGATGAACTTACACTTTCGATGCTTTCACATTAACGCAGGTGGAGTATTATGCTGCTTCGACTAGCAGGTACATATGGATTGGACAGTTTAGAGCGAGGACACGAAGTCCATTCATTGTAACGTCAAAGTTAGGCAGGAATATAGTTGGTGGAACGTATCTTTGCGTTTTCAATACATTTTCAAATAGGTTAATAGAGCTGTGACGAATGAGTCCAGATACCCGGATGTCCGAATAATCCATGTTTGGATAACTGAGACTCTGTAATATTATAAAAATTGTTTTTTTTATAAAACCGTACTTTTGTAAAGTAATTTGCTGCGTGTCAATTGTCAATCGGTATATCAATTGAAGGACATCTCTAAATAAATAAAAAAATGTCTGTGGTACGAACATGAAAAAAATGTTTCGTTCTGTTCTTGTATAGTGGTTTATTTTACTTAAAACTGAGTTCTTGTTTAAAATTTATATATTTTTCTGTATTGTGGCATCTTAATCAAATTCATACCAAGTGTTCTTTTATAATTGGTGAACTGTGACGCCTCGCATTATTTACATCGTCATTGAGTGATTGACCAGCTTCATTGCATTATTTATTTTATTAAATATTTCTGTAAACATTTCGTGATTAACAATGTGGTGCAGGTAGCTAGGTGAAGTATACCGCGTGTGAAATGTCCCAACATGGAGTTCCAGAAAGACTGTCAAATATGTCCAAGGGATTCCAAGAAGATGGTGCGGGCGGATCAACGATGGAAATACTGGTGGAGACTCTCACGGGTACTGCATTTGAAATGACTATGTCGCCATCAGACACTGTTTCTGAAATCAAATGGAAGATCTTCAGAGTAGAAGGTGAGTGTCCAGGCATGAAGTATTACACAACATTCGATCATGTGTATTTGACAGCCGTGTTTGATTGTGCGTCATTTACGCTCAACAAAGGATATCGTGCAACTGTTGACGCGTAAATAACACGATTTACGTACATGCAATGTGATTTTTATCAATGCTTAGTGAGCATATGTTTTTTAATGTTCTTGGCAAAAGAACTGTGGCTTTTCCCTGTAAAATTCCTGACACACATAGGTTATTCTAGAAAGAAAATACATTGTTTGATAGATGTTGCTGTTTGATACGAACATGTTAAGAACTCATGATTATGAGTCATTCAACTTTTATTTTATGCAGATTACAATCAAGTTACACTTTTGTAATAGAGTATTACTTTGCCATTAGCCTTATTTATTCAAGCATATAATAAAAAACTGGTATTAAAAAGTTTAAATTAAATGAAGTTAAGGAGAAAGCAAAATTACAAAATGCCTGAAATATAACTATAAAATGATCCTAAATTAAATAGTAAACTGTATACAGATTCATATTCATTACATTCATTTGATAACAAAAAGTATTTTGTCAATAAACAGTTTCACCTATAATTACGCAGGCACAGTTTGGATCTTTGCCAAAATAAATTTACTTGATAAATAATGTTACTTTGAAAATCTAGATCAAATACCAAATATCTTACAGATCTATGTATAGTTTGTGATTGTCTGAAGTCAATGATCATTTTGTCATGGAATGCAATATTTAGGACATTTGATATATGTACTATCAATATGATATCACATTATAATTATTTTAATGTGGCTTCCATAGTGATAGAGTAACTCTTTTCAGACATACACATGCAAAAGTTATCTTACAAACAAACTGATTTATAACTGAGGTTTGCAGTTTTACTGGCATAACATATGATCCTGTGGAAATTTCAGCCCATATGTGAATTAGTAATTAGAAATTAGGCAATTAACTATTGTTAAACAAGGGTTTACAATGTGGTTAACGGTTATTTGGCTTTGCACCTTCTTAATTTCTTATCTGTCATATGCTAATCACACTTTAATCACACAGTAACTTAAAGCATCAAAGATCAGTGCATGCATAATAATTATAAACCTATTAATTCAATAAATTAAAATAAAACTTGGTAACTATGTTTGCACAGCAAGTTTTCAATAAACATGTGACCATCTTGTATGTGGAAACTAAATAGCTTAATGAATGCAATCTTTGAACTGGTAATGGTGCATAGGAAATTTTATTTATTTATATTGAAATCTCTTCCTTTAGGTGGCACATACTTATAGAATAGATACTTTTTAGATATACAACTATATTTTCTTAATTTAAATTGAAATATAAATTTAAAAAAAATTACTTGTTGAACATTGCTCTGCTTTCTTTGTCAGAATGAGGTGAATCACTTTTTAATAAGTCTTTTCTGAGCAAAATCTGTTAAGTCTGTTTAACAATAATATTGGACTTATAACCTGTAAGCACATTGGTTAATTTATGTAAAATCAAAAACATAGCTACAAAGAATATTACATCCGATAAGAAGTAACTGAAATGTAGCAAGTTTACTAAAGTTTTTTCACATGTTGGCAATTGAATTTCCTTAAACATGAAACTAGACACTTGCAATTCTTATTTTGCATGTTCAAAATTGTAAAAACAGTGATTTGTATAGAATATGTGCTATTTTAATAGGATACATACCTATACACATATCTATTTATTTACAAATACTTTGTTATCAAGAAGATATTAGTTTCTTCCTTCACTTCTTTGTTCCAATGTTATTATGTGCAACAAGTTTATAAATGCATTTATATATACTGACATAGTGCCCATGCATGTTTGATACAAGTCAAATAAGACAGGACTATGAAGGAAGTAAATATTATGTAAACTATCTCACATCATTAGTGTATGCTAGGTGTTTCTAGTTCTTTAATCAGATAAAAAGTATTTCCAATATTTTTACAAACTAAGCTGTTGACCAAACTGTTATCTAGGTTGGGTTATCAATAGCAATGAGTCACAATGTACTACGAAGAGCATTAATCCTTTCCATAATATTAAATTTATATATGCTCATATGACTTATTTATTTGGGTTTTAAATCAAATACCTACACAGATACAATAGTATTAAAATGACTGAAATGGAAGCTAAGTTCTCTGGCATTACAGGAATCCACAAAATGTGTAAATAAAATTATTCAAGCTATTTATTCTAAAGTACAACATAAAGATTAATATAACCCTGTTGTTTTGAGTGCAGTGGTTTTTATTCTCTTTCTCGATATTTAAATGTTTTTACTGAAACCTTTTGCACCGAAAAATGTGAATAGAGTATCAATTAAACAGTCTTATCGAAGTTTGTCAAAATCACTTTAAGTTCCTTAAAAAAAATCAGTAATACCTAAGAATTTTTATCAGTAAAGATTTACTAACACAAATAAAAACTCATGTTCTTGTTGGCATTCCTCCACACCTCAGTATGAATCATTTGCTTACTCTGGTACTATGCGAGTCTAATTGTAATTTGCCTGCTGATTTTTCTATTTGTTGTCATGTTGGTAATGCTATTTATAGTTTGTTATAGTTTTGTGTGATTGTGAGTTATTTTAGTCCTTTTATGTAATGATAATTTTACATTATGTGATTTTTTTGTACTGATATCAAAGAAGTGAAAGTGACTCAATTGTTATTGAGGCTTTTTATTAGGTGTGTATATATTTTGGAGGCCATATGAGAGGATAATTTCTTTTTATTTCTGATAAGACTGACATCTCTGAAGAAATGTCAGTCTGTCCTTAAATTAAACACTAAACGACTTTTAAACTCTTCATCTGCTTCCGATTTTTGGATCAGAGTGTTAGTGCAGCTGTGGCTGTATCTTAGATTAAGAGGTACCATTACTCTAACTTGTTAGATCTATTGCCCTTTATCTACGAGTCTAAGCAAGTTTTAAAGCCGTGTTTTGGATATATCAGAGTTTGTTTATTAATATGAAGGTCCTAACATGATTATAAACATGAATTACGATATAAAAATAAATCCAGAAAAAACCTTGTTTTATCCATCTCTAAATTCTTATGGTATTTCAGATTCCCCTGTACACTGAAAAATGGGTATTTTATCGCTCAATAGTTCCTCTGCTTTTTTTAAATTGCTGCAGTGGTTTTCTTTTTAAGTAGGAAATATTTTATTTGGCATTACGTTGTTTTTTTAAACGCGATTGGCAGCTATTGCTGGCTTTATGTTATAAGCTTGTTATTTGGTAATGTTTATGAATGTACAATTGAATTTATCGGTATCATAAGGTAGGCCCTCAAAGTAAAATAGCGTAGATAGGTGACAATTCCTGACGCACAGACCTCATAAATCTTGTCGGCCGCGCCTGATTTAACTTAGCCGCAATCCGACTGCCAAGTTTATGCTGCGTTCCGTTTGCCGATTACAGCGCTCACAGCGCTCATATACCCGTTCCGTTTGCCCGTGAGCGCGCTCACAGCGATATCGATACGACATCAATGACGTCATAAACGCCGTCATCTTACCGCTCACAGTGCCAACGCTACGAAGCATGGTCGCTGTGAATGGCCTGTCAAAACTGACACATGACGTTACTTTGTTGATGTTTTTATTAGGCGATTAAAGATTTTAAAAGCTTGCTTATTAATTTTCTTTCGTAATAATGTAAAAAATGGCTCCTGCTTCATTCAGGGTCAAAGATCTTAATGAAATTATAACTTTAGACTTAATCGACGAACAATCAGAATGTTAGCGCGCTATTTACCGTTCCGATTGCAATATCACTAATAACACTTTTAGCGCGCTCAAACGAATCGGAACGGTTTTGAGCACTTTTAGCGCTGTGAGCGCTGTAATCGGCAAACGGAACGCAGCACTAGTTTCATAAGAGTTTACATAAAATGTACTTGAGTTTGTGTGGGTATATTAGAATAATAACTTACGTACGTCATGTATAAACGTCACTTTTTCGGCTTTTTCTCAAGGGCTGTAGTCGTTGTTCTTTTCATGAATTTTTTTTATAATTATAGAAAGGAATCAAAGATCATGTCTTCTCAAATTTTTTTACAAACACGTAAACCCGCGCTTGATAACAGTCTTACCTGATTTTTTTTAAAGTATGACGTTTGATTTCTGTGCAAACTGTTGCAATGAAAATAATGCAGCTTACGAAACAAGACAACATCTTGCGAATGCTCAAAATTCACATGAAGCCAGTTTAATTTGAAACAGATTACATAGCAAGAAAATTGTTTAAACCCCTGCATGTCTAACATTAATCCCTAGATATAGCCAAATGAAGGCAACTTTCTATGATCACTTGTGACTGTATTGAGCAAGCCAACAAGAAGACTTTCATACTTATGTATTCATCATTTATGTATTCGTCATCTATTTTGGATACGGATGTCATGATTTATATTGGTATTTTATTTTAGTATTTATTTACCTGACTAAAATACCAGTTGTTTGTAAGTTGTAAATGATTGAAAGGGAAAACAGCCGCATTCCGCCCGATCGCTTGAGCAGTAAGTAGGTTTATCTCTTGAAGACATAGCGAAGAACTCTCACGCTAAACTGACTGGTAGGTTCTGAGTGAAAATAAAGTGAATGAGTGCTTAACTCAAAATAGTTTCAACGATAATTTTATTCTCAGTCCGTTTTTTAAACTTTTAGTTTCTGAAATCCAATTTTTCTACATCAAAAATGCGTTATTATAACTTTGCCTCGGTATTTAGATGCCACAGCCGATAAGGGTACAATCTCACGCACGCCAATATAATACGCCAAGTACATATTGAGTTGAACAAAAAGCAATAAAAACTGAGCGCTAATTTGCACTAGCGTCGTATACCACGCGGAAAGTCCGAAGGTCGAAGTGTTCAGCGTTGTGTTCAGATTTGTTGCCCACTGTACTCGAACACAGGAGCTATTTTGGTTAAAGTAATTTTTTAGGTTAGCTGTAGTCTGAACAATGCCTCCGTTTTTTGGCATTGAAATACAGCGCGCTCATTTACGTTTGGGTGTAAATGTACTGAAAAATGTTGGTAGGTATTATTATTGGTCTTGTTCAAAAGTCCAGTTCCTTATTTATAAGCTGGTGTTTTATATTCGATGGCCTTGTAGTGTGATGGTGGCCTTGCGTTTTGTCTACAGGTACCGGGTTCTCCGTTAGAACATTGGTGTTAATTTTCGATAATTAATTTCCCAGTTATGCTTGTTATTGAGAGTTTTTCCAGTCATGTGTGAGATCCATAAATAAAGTTTAGCCGTTCTAGTTTAACAGGGGTTAATAAAAAACAAATATGTATAAAATATACGAGTAGGCGTTACGTATTAAAAAAAATACATTTTGAAATATTCTGGACTTCATCCGGAAGTTTAGGGAGGCCCTATTATATCTTTGCACATGGTTTATCAAGCACCCTTATCATAGAAGGTAAACTACACCAACCTATATACCTACCAATGGGTGTTACCCTAAATACCAAAACATGAACGAGGTTAACAATTACCACAAGTTCAATATAATTTTATTACATATTAACGGTTTCGTCCGGTTCAGGTAAAACCTGCGTAGCTCCTACTCCTGTAGAATTATTTTGATCAATTAAACCCTATGTATTATACTTATGGGGTTGCAGTAACCTATGGAGTTAAGAGTATCGTCATTCATAACACAAGCTCTGCTTACTTTGGGGCCATACAGTTGGTGTGATTGTCTGGATTTATTATTATTATTATTATTTATTATCGTAATTCGGGCCCCACCAATTTTTTGGTCCATAGTCTCACACTACGTTGTATTGACCAAAAAAGGGATGGGGCGGACTTCATGGTTATATAGGTTTATAATATAGGGTAGGATTTCTCAAACTGGGGTACGCGACAACCGCCATTCGACGGTAGGGGGTTCGCGACATCATTTACTTAATGGTGGGTAGACGACTTTAGGTTAAAATTATTCCTAAAATCGACTCAGTTTGCGCAAAGAAGCTAGCCCACCCATCATCATTAACTTAAAAACCTATTTCTTTTTGGTACTGTATTTGTTACCTTTTATTGAAACAGCCAAGTTTATTAATTTTTTAAGGATAAGGGTTAGGGGTTCGCTGTCATATGATAACTTCAACAAGGGTACGTGGAGCCTTAAGTTTAAGAACTCCTTATTTATTATAATCAGGTTAATAGTTAAGTACTGAGTTTATAGAATACTGCATTTTTGGATCCCGTGGGACTTTCGGGGTGAAATGTAGCCTTTTTACTGCCGGAAAATTCATTGTTAAAATGAAAAAATTTTTTTGTAATATCGGGTAGAAAGTTAAGTTTACCTTATAGTATAGATTGACAAACAAATAATGATTTCCTATTCATAGACACATTATTTGGTTTGTGCTGTATCTTATTTTTAATAATTATTTTACGACTAGCACAACAATATTTAAGTTCTTCGAAAAGCAATAAAACATGATAAGTAAACGCTAAGGTATTTTACTAAGCCGCGGGTTATCTATCCTACGCCTCCGTTTTATTTTTACGTTATTTGTAATTCTCATTTCAGTTATTGCTATAGTAAACAAACAATATTTTGTAGATTAATGAGTAAGAGTTTATTAATATACATAAATTTTTAAACCATTATCTTCACATTATGTTCGCAATAAAGATATTTATTCATTTTGCTATAGAATCAGTATACGACTTTTCCCCCGAACATGATTTCCATGCATGATTAGTATATTAATAACACAAGCAACCACAAAGGTCAGCGATAGGAGCGGTATCAAATATTTTGGTGAGCGACCCTCGCCTTCTTCACTTCAAGTCTTCGTAATGTTACAGCCTAGCTTAATGCTGATGTTTCTGAGTTTGCAGTGTCCTCACAAAATGATGTTGATCTTTCTCTTGTAGAGTTCATTTTATTTATAATGCTTTTCAAACGAACTGATTTTAATTCTGCAGTCCTTCCTCGCTTATGAGTTGTGTTTCGATTATGAACAGTCAATGAAATTGCGGAAAACGCATCTTTGATCGATATTCCCCTATAAACCTACTATTAATGGTCGCAAGATAATTTGCTAGTTGTGAAAGAATGAAATATTTATTTTATTCCTGTCTGAAGAACAAGAGTTTTATAAGCTCAACATAGCATCGTAGCTCCGACACATATGACCTGATCTTAATTTTATTCTATCCAGTTTAAAAGCTCACTTGAGCTCTTTTCAACGATCAAAATATTTAATTTAATTTTGACTCTGACTTTCCAGGGATCCCCATATCGCAGCAACACCTACTGTACAACATGCGCGAGCTGGAAGACAGCTACACGCTCCGCGCGCTGAAGATCGGCGGCGGCGCGCGTCTGACGCTCGTACTGGGCATGCGCGGCGGACCCGTGTCCACGCGCAGACTGCCGCCGCCTACTACGCATGCTATACGTAACGCGTGAGTATGGAGGAAAGGTTTCATTGTATGTTGTATGGTCCATATGAAGATACGAAGATGAGATGTTCTATGTGGTCCACCTTGCTTCAAGTTGTCCTGACGTCACGCATTTCGCAGATCAAGTCTCGCCACGTTAGGCTTCACATGTATTCTTTAAAAAAGACAGATACGGCACCTCCGTTTTGAATTTGCTCCGTCACTCCATGGTATGGTAGGTACAGATGTCATACTAAAGTATTATGCATTTATACACACACCGAACTCAACTTTGATATAAATAGAGGGGGTTATTTCTTATCTCAAGAGCATATCTGGGGTGGTCCTATTTTAACCACAATAACAGCCAGGCTGACGTGTTTGTATTCCGGTCATAAAATTATAATTAGAATTTCAACTAGGAAAATTAGGCATTCGCAGCATAAATACCGTTCTCATTGGACGCTGCATGAGAGCGTAACATTGTCATCAAATGTGAGCATCTGGAATATAATAATTTATCCCTACTTTTTACAAATATGTGGTTTGTAGCTGTTTTTATTATCGTTATAATCTCCGGCTGTCTTAATTATCGTTATAATCTCCGGCTGTCTTAAGATATTGAGCGGGAATGAGATATATTTTTAGTGGTCTCTCTTCTGTCGCTTAAGGTTAATTGTAATCCTTATACAACATTATTTCTAAATATCTTCAGTCTTGTTTAGCGTGCTAAGTTACAAATATCCTTAAATACGGACTTTAACCAGGCCTATGTCACTCGATTGATGTACCTACTTGTGCGCATAATTAAACCCGTAACCCGTTGTTGGGTCGGCGGCGGGCCTGCAGGCAGTCTTCGGCGCGGGGGGAGAAGAGGTTTAATTAAAAAGGCGGGAACGACATTTTATGCGGAGTGACGGGGGCGGATTTGGGCGCGGGCATCCGGGGCAAGCATGGGGGCCCCACAGTAGAGATTAATAAAAAAAATTGATTTCGAAAAGCTTTTTTGTTTTTTTTAAATAAAATTGTGCTTTTTAACACTTCTTAAAAGTAAAAAGTTCCACAAATATGTCCACAAATTATTATTAATTGTTTATTATGTGTTGATTCTAATAATTTGAGTTCGTTTCGCATTACTTTATTTATTTTTTATTTTATTCGGAAATTAATTTGGGGCCTCCACTCCTTTATTGCCTCAGGGTCTCCAGAGCTTTAAATCCGGCCCTGCGGAGTGATTATCTGCTACAAGTAAATTAAGTAATCTGTGCTTAAACATTCATAATACTCGAATGATGTTATTACGTTCGTGGCAGTAGAGAAGTTATTTTATTGTTTAACGCAAACAATATGTTTGAAAAGTTACAAAGTAACTGGAAGGATATTCTTAAAGCTCAACCGCGTGGAACCACTTTGTTTTCAGAAAGCTTCTTTGGGATGGCCCCTAGAATATATAATAAATTACGTATAACTATTAAAAATGTAACTAATTATGATGAATTCAAATATAATTTAAAATCATTTCTATTAAATAAATGCTATTATAGGACATATGAATACTTAAATGACAAATGTATAAATTGAGTAAATTGTAATTTAAACGTAAACCTTGTACACGCCGCACGCGCAGAATATGGCTGTGCTATTACTTGTATGACATCTTTTTTACCTATCGTGCAATAAATGATTTGATTTGAACGCTGTTTATCGAAATCTCCTACTTTCTTTATCTCCATTATAATTTAAACCAAAACGACCAACTAATACAAACCTCTATTACAGGCAAATTAGCCAGATCAGCTCCAGGAAGGATGACGAGTGGGGCTCCTCAGGCAGCGGGTGCAAGGTCGTGCTGGTGTTCCGCGAGGGAGACAAGCTCAACGTGCTGCGCGTGCAGGAGGACCAGCGCGCCAGTGAGTAGTTGCCTCCTACTTCCGTGGGATATCAGCGACATGCCCATGTAGCTGTACCGGTAGTAGCTCTGCCTCATACGCTGGAGCTTCCCAGGTTCGAGTCCTGATCGGGGCGTTCGTTTGTATGATGAACACGGATGGTTGTTTATTTAGGTCTCCCCTCAGTCCGCTGTATGGCCATCTATAGCAGCTTGCTTACTTTTGGGCCATACAGTTAGTGTCTTGGTCTGGGGATTTTATTTCTTTATTGTCACTTGACGATTGTCAAAGTGCAGCGATGTTCGTTGCAGCGGACCTGAGACGGGGGACCGCCAGGTACATGAGCGTTTAGTGGTGGTGCAACTGACAAGTTTTACAATCCTTTACAACTAACGATTATAACAAACGAATTAAACGAAACGAAGGAAGTAAGCGCCGCTCTTACTTTTACTTAGTTCTAAAATAAATAGCAGTTTTTGCTATTTCACGTTTAATAGTCGTCTAGTTTGTGTCCTTTTGTGTATTCTTTATAAATTTCTCTTTTTGATTGTATTTTTGTTATTTTATGCTGTGCAATAAAGAGTTATTACTCTTGTGGCAAGGTCGAAGCGATACAGTTAAGCAATTAAACATTAAACTGTACTAATTTAAGTATTTACAATGAATTTACAAGAAACATACATGTAATGTATATAAAATGTATGATTAGCAAAAATGCCCTGCTGATTTGAACCCCCTGCATATTGTGTAAGCAAAACTTCTGACACTTAGCTATGGGCCGTATAAATATTTAAATTTTATTAATTGGAATTTGGTGATGAATTGCAGAAAATTACGATATAGTGCTTTTTGTGGTCAATGTTAATAGAATTTATTGTTACCACATTATAACATTTATTGCAGTATGTACAGTGCAAAAAAAAACAGTCAGGCCTTGGAACTATTATCAGTTTAAAAACTTTGAAATATTGAAATAGAATATGTACCAAGTATTGCTATCAATTATTTTTATCTCCATGTTTTCCACAAGCTTCCTGTTCTACCTGTGGTTAAAAAGATATGCAGTCAAACTTTGGCCCCTGGCCCAATTTTATCAGATGTTTTCCAAAGGCATAGTAGTTCAAAGCAGCATACAGATTAATTAAACTTTTATCATATAATGTAATCTACAAAGCCAACAAAAGCTTACTATTACTATATTACTACATCTAGTTGAGAGGTCAACAAATATTTGCAAAATTGTCTAATAGCGGGCCAAAGTTACCCAGATTTACTGTAACTATTTTAGTTTAATATCTGGAAAACCTATTAGTGAATCATTACAAAAACTATGTTTGATGGACGGCGTTATGGTGCCGGTGTTGCGTCCAGGCTGGAAGAACATTTGTAGGACGAACACATTTTACAGTTTATAATAATCAGATATCACACATAACACAAGCATTACAACTGGCAAAGCTTGTTTTTATGTTTTATAAAATGGACTAAATACATTTTTTAATTTAAATAAAAATTGCATTCTTGTATGATTAATGTTAAATAGACTGACTTCGAAAAAGTTTTCAATAAACCAGAAACTATGGCTTTATAAGTCGGCCTTTTTTAACCAATAAAACTGATCTGTCCGCAGTGACGTCATCACTCCCGCAACTGTCGCCCGTAGAAACAGAGAGCACGGTGGGGGCGCTGCGCGACAACGCCGTCACTATGAACAAGATGCTGGAGCTCAGGCGCAGGATGCGGTCTCGGAGGACTGACCATAGTTAGTACGCTTTATTGCTATTAGTGTTTTTCTCCATTGGGGTAGAAACAAATGGATGGCGAATCAAGAGTTCCCCCAAAGAAAATTAAGCATTTGGGGCCTTACCCTAAAAAGTTAAATACCTAACAGGTATTTAACTTTTTAGGGTATGTCTTTTAGGTTATGTCTTTAAACACAGTCTGAATACATAACAAACGCAAATTAAAATCTTTAAACACAGTCTGAATACATAACAAACGCAAATTAAACCACCAGAATAGTCACCAGGGACGGACATTGAAAATTAGCTGGTTTACACATTTAGACAATGTCTAAACATTAACAAGTGCTTAACCTTTTTCGTAGTATAATAGCTGAGGTAAGTCTGAAATCAGTCAAAGAATGCTTTAAGCCATCAGCCTTAGAAATCTTCAATAATGTCCTTGGTCGGAATGACCAATGAAACAGCCAAAATTAGGGTAAATGGTATCTTGCCTATGGACATCTGTAATCGAAGCCTCTACTCGTTTAATATACACATTGCAGGTGTCTTATTTCGTTGTATCATTGTTAAAACCTTTAAAAAGATTACATATATTGTTTTTATTGTTGTATGTGAGAGTGTATGGATGTGTTTCATGCTGTCTTTTAACGTTTTGCCTTTATTACATATTTAATTCTGTACACTATGTTCGTAATTTTCTAAATTTTCCTACACTTATTTTCAGAGACATAGCTTTTAACTTATTTATCCAGCAGTAAACTTAGCGTATGAGCTTTTATGCTCGGAAATGCACTGTTTATTTATTTTAATGCGATACCGGCATTCAAAAACGAGTTACCATGTCTCGAACCACTGCCAATCAATATCCCACATTTTCTGTATTTTTCTTTAAATACTATGGTTATCAAGTTTTTGTTTCTACACCTTTAATCTATTTATTACTAAATTGAGATTATGACTTTACTGGACCTTTTAAAACGTTATTTCATTCTTCATATTACTAGCATATACATATACTAGCATGTACAAGAATATTTCGTAAATTAATAAACCTGTAGTGTATGACGTAATGCCAGAACTCACGGCTTTGAGCAACATACGCACGCGACTTGTCACTAGTCTCACAACATAAGGTATCGGTTCGTCATTATAATAAACAAGAAAAAGAAAAAAGCAGCTTGGTTTAGGCGCTCTTCTGTCTAATTACTAAATGCGCTTAATATGACTGTTATCGCACTGCATGAAAACCAACCGATAGCAATCTTTAACTGAATGAGGTTTTCATGTTGGTTGCTAAATTGTAACTAAATTTTGTTTATCTTTGGAATCTTTCCCTAATATTTTGGTATCATGCAATGAGCATTATTAACTACTGTTATCCGTTATTGCAAGGCAAAGTAAACGCAGTAGGCCAAGTCGTTAACTTACAAAAATATTAAATAATTTTAAGAGAAAAAAAGCATCAGTCCGAACTATAAGTATTAAGATTTCATAGATTTATTTAGATTTGGGGTCAATGTCTCATAAAAGATCTACTATTTTTTTAACCAGTGCTTAAACAACTACATTCCGAATATCTAATTCTCTATCCGCAGATGAGAAAGCCGAGATTCAAAAGACTCGAAGCGAAGAAACCCTGTCCGTCCCGAGTCTACTCGACGACGTGTCCGAGAACTACAAGACGTATATGCCGTACAGCGAGGCCGAAGACACATTCGCGCCTCTGTACGACGGCAATTACACAAGATACGATTACGACTGTTCTTTCTCCGACCGATACACGCTGCTGCCTCCGATCGGGACGCGGGCAGACTCCAACCAATCGGTGCACGATGGGGATTTGAAACTTAGTGACTCGTTAGCTGGCTCGATATTGGTGAAAGGCCGTGATGAGGACGCGGCGATCATGGAAGAAATAGATACGGAAGCTATCGATGAATGCCATCTGAGGCAAGATTCAACGCAGCTGAGCGCGCAGAACTTGACGCCGGTTTCGGCGGCTGAATATGGTTAGTGTTAGAAGTAGTTAAAGAATATAAAACGAGTGAACTAGCCTATGTAGATTATCAGCTAATGAGCTAGACCTTTTATGATGTTCTATAAGCTACTCAGAGTTGTATGTCATTTGTCTTTAAGACGAATTTTCTTGAAAAGCTTTTAGGAAAGGCAAGAACTTCTCGACGATATTGCGTTGAGCAGTATTATAGTGTATCCAATAAAATTAGTGAGGTATTTTTATTATTGTTTCTAAAATAACATATTTTTAGTCCAGACTGTATTCTGTGAACACCATAACGTGAATTATATTTCTTAAAGATGCTTTAGGAATTTTACCATAAATTACTTCAATCGTTAAGGGACAAGGGGAGTTTATAAAAACGCGACATTTTCATTATAACACACGGACGGTCTATGACAAACGGTATGAAGAGGGGTGTCAAAATCACGAATTTGAAGTAATTTATGAAAATCCCATAAAAATGTATTAATGTCATGTTTTTAATGAAACACCTGTGTAATTTCAGAATCGAGTGCCGGCTGCAGCGACTGGTGGGTGTCGGGCGCGCGCTCGCCGCTCGCCGCCGCCATCTTGTCCGCTTCCACGTCGCGGCTGGACCGGCTGCCGAGGGGCAGGTGGGGCTAATCGTTAATTAAAAACTTTCTAATGCACCGCTGAACTGAGTCAACTTCACGACTGTTCAACGTATCGCACATTTATTTATTTCGGTATTTTGTGCCAGTATTAATTTATCTGACTGAATTGTCAAAATGTTGAACTAATAAAATAAATATTGAAGGACTTCATTCGCTGCGTCCCGGTCGTTGGAACACCCCGCCCGAGAGTGTATCTTAGTATTATTTACATTTACGTATATTTTTTATTAAACGAATCAATCACATAAGTAATAACATCCCCATAAAGTCGCCTGTGGCCATTTTAGACAAAATCTGTAATCCACAATAAATAACTAAAGTGTTTTCTAAGAACTCTAATAAGTCTATCATCTCTAAATTATATATCGCTTGTGTAGTATTAAGGTATTTATTATTAAAGCCGGGATACTCCGCAGTAGTATAAGCATTAGATTTGCATTGATTCTTATAATGTGAAGAGTAATCATAAACTGAAATATCTATTTCTTTTCTGGTCCAAAGCATATTAAAAACGAGAGTACAACGTAATGGTAACGTTGTATGTGACATCATAAATTCATGGCGTCACACAATAAAAAGCAATATATGTACAATTAATTTTTTCAGAATCCTGCCCGCACTGAGTAGGCACAGAAACCGCGAGCACCTGCATCTGAGCGACGAAGGCCTCGACTTAGCGCCTCGGCCTCGCAACCTGGAAGTGGGCAGCGAGCGGCGACAGCGCCGCATCGACAGCGTGGCGCAGATCAACGTGCCCGACCAGAGCTCCGCCTACAACTTCCACAACTTGTCCGAAGAAATCAATAAACAAGGCGACACGACGCCTGTTGTGACAGAAAAGGAAAAGAAAATCAGACTTAGGTGCGGTTTTTGTAAGAAGAAACTGACAATATCGACGGTGCACAAGTGTCGATGCGGCGCCGAGTTCTGCGCTCCGCATCGATACGCCGAAGTGCACGGCTGCGCCTACGATTATAAAGCGAATGCTCATCAGTATCTACAACGTGCTAACCCACTAATAAGTGCTCCAAAACTACCCAAAATATAACTTAGTGCTGTGTCAGTGCCGGACCGATACGATACTCGTAACTCATTTATCAATTTAGAATATGATTTAATTTTTAGGTTTTTTTCGTCTATTAAATTTCATTAACGGGCAATGGAGAAGTTTCAATTAATTCAATGTTGTCGACTCTGTATGTTTGTATGTATGCTTTTACTAATCACTTGATTTTTTACACAAATTTTGTAAGTTGCTTTCACTGGTTTTTAAAGTGGTTGTTAAACATTGTGTATGGGAGTGTTTGAACATACAACTTACGGAATCTAGGTAAAGAAATACAATTAATAGTAATGTCCTTTACACTGGTATGTTGTCAGCGGAATGTGGGGAGCGAGCTCGATTTTCTGGATTAAAATTGTAGCTGGTCCTCAATGTGTGTGGAGTCAAACAATTGTGATATACTTTGACCTAAATTAAGATAAAATGTTATAAAAACAAGCAGCCGCGTGTGTGTTTTTCATTTTTTTTTATATAGAAAATATAATTGAGAAAAATATCCAAAAAAATTATAAATATTATGCTATTATTGTAATAATTAAAAAAATACTATCGCCCTTTAGTTAACTATTGCGGTGCTTTATTTCGTGCTAGATAACTATGGTTTCTTGTTAACATATTGCATTACTATAAATATTAGTTTGATTATTATAATTAATGTTAGATAGGTCGGCGGTGTTGTTATGTTCACAGAGACTCAAATCGTATATTGAAATAAATGCTTTTACACGATTTTGAACTTTTTATAAATTGTGATTAATGTATTTGAAATCGTGAAAAAGTTGTCTTTTATTTTGGGGTGTAACTAACAATACGAAAGTCTTAGTGAAGCTGTATATACATATTTTACTACATATTAATATGAAAAGCTTGAGATATGAATTTGTAAGGTACTCTTTAATGGTTCTAATTCAGTATTGTTATTTACACCTCATAATTGAATTGATTATATGGAAGTTTAGTAGTTCTTTTTTATTAAATTGTCTTGTGAAAATAACACAGCCCCTCCGGGCTTTGCCACATTTACTATCTTAACTGTGTATACTAAGTTTATAGATAACTTTTATTTGGGAAATATATTTTGGCTGATTTCGAAAATAAATGTTTATAATGCGAAAGCGATATCAGATTTTCATTTACCTATTTCCCTGTAAGGGACGCAAGCCACATATTCGGGCTGGAATTAAATGAAGGCTCAGCCGGGCGGCAAGATCGTTTATTTGTACATCAATGTTCGGGAAGAAAGCGCCCGGTTTGTGTTCGAGTTTTGCCGAGACGAGTAAACGTGCCGACGTGCAAATAGCCCAATCTGCTCAAGCCGTTATGAATATGTAAAGTAATTGTATATGTAAGACGGCCTGTTTGGTATGGAAGTAAGTAGCCTTGCCTTTCATGCCAGAGGTCCCGGGTACGAATCCTGGCAGGGGCAGATATTTTATCATATTTGCTTTCTGGTCATGGATGTGTATGTAAGTATAAGTTTATTTCTAATATTTATATATAAAAAAAATATCTGTGTGTTTATATATTTGTTAGGTTTATTTATTCGTTATCTAGTATCCATAACACAAGTTCTTAATGATACTTAATTTGGGCTAGATATTGTGGTGTGTTAGTTAGAAATATTTATTTATTATTAATTGTTTTGGGCCGGCCCGTCTTTCAACAAATGCAGCCGCTCCGAACGTGCCACCCGAATGCGTGGGTTGAGGTTGAAACCAAGTTTTGTGAAATGAAACCAAAATTATAATTTGTGAAATGAAACTAGTGGAATATTTTAATTAATAAAGTAGTCTTTATTTTATTTATTTACTGTGGTTTATCACAAATAATTGTTAAACCTTTTTTTAATAACCGGATGGTGTAAATATGCTTACCAACTACGAAAGAGGAATTATAATACGGCTGACATATCATGGAACAAAAGTCCTGCCAAAATAAAGAGAGAAAAAACTACGAAAGAGATCAAAAAATTAAAAGTACTTACCTATAAAAAATTTGCATTATGAGATTTGTCCAACACAGACAAGCTTGGTTAAAAGGATTGCTTTTAGTTAGTTTACATACCTACTGTTTATGTTTTACCTTGTCTTAAATGACCTACCGATTAAGCGGGGCTGCGTCCTACAATAGTTTGAATCACATTTCTATGATGAATCCAGATGTATGATGTATTTATACTCCCCAGACCAGGACTCGAACCTAGATCCTCCGACGTATGAGGCAGGGTTACTATACGCTACTCCAACCGGCCGTCGTTATTAAAATTAATGGATGTTTTGTATAACGGGCAGTACTTAAATATAACTCATAAAATCACTTCTGAACACGAAAGTTCGGATATGGTTTTTCTCATATTATATTAAACTAGCGGTCCCTGCGCAGTTCAACCTGACGCCGTGTGAATTTCGAGATATAATACTTAAGCAACCATAGCATGGCGTGCCAAGACGAGACCTATGTCACGGTTAACGTCACAATTTCGCCCGTTCGTGTGCCCAAATGCACTAATTAGTTAAGGTCATAAGTTCAATAAAGATGAACGGTGATGAAACTCAAGTAATTCGTCAATTCTGTACTTAGATTTGTGATGAGGTCAGAGAAGAATATGCTTTTCTCGGAAATTTGTATTGACATATACGAAAAATAAAATGAATGCGTACAAAATTTTTACTTGCCACTTGTTACTTAACTGAAAATTTAGTCACCAACATAAAATTTAGTCACCAACTGAACTACTTAAAGCATGTAAATCAGCCATAGGAGCAGTCGACTCGTACATAAGTTGTAAACACTTCATTTGACAGTCACCGGATCGAACCTGGGACCTCAAGACCGAAAAGCTAGCGTCTTGAGTGCACGCCGCGTGCTGAACGCTTGTTAGTCATGTAAATGATTGCTATTTACAAATAATAATCATATGATAAAATGATTTTTTTGTCACAGTGAAATCACCTGCTACTTTTCACACCTGCTCTTTTTCACTCCTGCAGTGTTTAATTGGGTATGATTTATCATGATGTGGGAGTGATTTTTCATTAGCCGTGATTTGTCACCGTGATAAATTTGAATTTGAAATTTGAACGTGACTCTACCACCAGTTCGAAAAAACCTTCGTGAAGAAGAACTGGCAAGAAACTTCACGGGTATATTTTTTTCAAAAATAAATTTACAGTCTTTTTATGTCTATACAAAATTATTCTTTTCTGCATCTGTTAGCTCGGCAAGTCTCCCTCCCCCCAAGTATCCAAACGACGAACACGCTCAAACGGCACCCGTTCACGAGTTAACGCGGGATCCAGCCATCGCCGTCCTCAACCATATTAGAGGGAAGTGAGCAACCCGTCACCCGACGCTACCATAAGAAGACCTACTTTAGTGACAATGACGCTTTAGATATTCATCGGGACGAAGAACTCATCGAACATACAGACACATTACACATGCTTTGTTACAAATACTAGTACAATCCTGTTAATGAGGGGATTATACCCAAGGGCTTTTATCATCCAAATAATCGGATAGTTTATAATATGCACACAATTTTGCACACGACTTCTGCTTTATAGTTTCTTTGAATTTGTCAATAGGAAGACCTTGGATATCCTCAGGAACCTTATTATAAAAGCGTATACATTGACCCATGAATGAGTTAGTGACTTTATGCCCTACTTTATAGCCTACTATTATGAGCTGCCAGCATTTTCTTCCTCTTGTGTTAACATTGTGCAGATCTTTTTTCTTTTGAACAAGGTTATATTCTTTTTTACATACATTCAATTTTCTAAAATATATTGTGAATAGAAAGTAAGAATATTTATTTGCTTAAATTTACTTCTAAGTGACACCTTTGGGCCGAGATTTGATAGATTGCGCGAAGAGCCCTTTTCTGCAGAATAAATATAGTATCGATGTCGGCAGCACTCCCCCACAACAGAATACCATACGTCATGAGGCTGTGGAAGTAATGCTGATATAAGCTGATAGCAATGATTCCTCTTGAACTGCGTCAAAAAAAATTACAAATTGTCAACGACTTGGCTGTTCGGCACAAATTTGTTACTAGATTGTAAGATATAAAAAATGTTAGAACATAGGGGGCAGCCCCTTCATAGCAGTTTACCAGATTCTCAATTTACCAGATTATGAACTACCCAGATTCGCAACTTACTGGATTCTCAACTAACTAGATTTTGTAGAGTGAAGTGAGCGACCCGTCACCCGACGCTACCATAAGAAGACGTACTTTAGTGACAATGACGCTTTAGATATTCATCGGGACGAAGAACTCAACGAACAAACAGACACATTACACATGTTTTGTTATAAATACTACTACAATCCTGTTAATGAGGGGATTGTACCCAAGGGCTTTTATCATCCAAATAATCGGATAGTTTATAATATGCTCTAGCACACAACTTCTCCTTTATAGTTTCTTTGAATTTGTCAATAGGAAGACCTTGGATATCCTCAGGAACCTTATTATAAAAGCGTATACATTGACCCATGAATGAGTTAGTGACTTTATGAAGCCTACTATTATGAGCTGCCAGCATATTTCTTCCTCTTGTGTTAACATTGTGCAGATCTTTTTTTCTTTTGAACAAGGTTATGTTCTTTTTAAATTTTCTAAAATATATTGTGAATGGAAGGTAAGAATATTTATTTCCTTAAATTTACTTCTAAGTGACACCCTTGGACTTATAGATTGCGCGAACAGCCCTTTTCTGCAGAATAAATATAGTATCGATGTCGGCAGCACTCCCCCACAATAGAATACCATATGTCATGAGGCTGTGGAAGTAACCAAAATAGACTAATCGAGCAGTTGTTTCATTTGAAATTTGTCTCATTTTTTTAACAGCATATGCGGCAGAGCCAAGCCTTTTCGCTAAACCATCAACATGCGGTCCCCACTGGAGTTTGGCGTCTAAGGTTATGCCCAGAAATACAGTTGAGTTTACAGGAGTCAGTTCCTGGCTCTTAACTACAATGTTTGTGTTTACCTGTTTGACATTTGGCAATGTAAACTTAACACATTTCGTTTTTTTTCATTGAGGAGCAAATTATTAGCTGAGAACCACTTCTCCGAGTTGGAGATGCATTGGCTTACTGCTCGATAGTCAGTTTCTTGTCTTTTGATTTTAAATAAGAAGAAAGTATCGTCAGCAAACAATATGACCTCACATTGATTCTTAACGACCGATGGCAGATCATATCATTCATATATATTTAAAAATAGGAAAGGACCAAGAACTGAGCCCTGGGGCACACCCATTGTCACTGCCGATCCTGATGATTTTTCTCCATTTATTGCAACTTTCTGTTTTCTATTAGAAACATATGATTTAATCAAGACAAGCGCTCGGTTTTGTATGCCGTAATGGTGCAGTTTCATGAGTAGAGTATTATGATCCACTCAGTCGAACGCCTTGGACAAGTCACAAAAGACACCAATAGCATCACACGACTCCTCCCAGGCGCTGAATACGTGTTTTATGAGCTCAACACCGGCATCGGCAGTTGTGCGACCCCGCGTGAAACCAAATTGCTTAAAATTCATTAAACTATTACCATAAAAATGAGAAACTAATTGATTTAAAAATAATTTTTCAAAAATCTTACTGAACGTTGGTAGTATAGATATAGGTCTAAAATTATTAGGGTCAGACATACTACCTGCTTTGAATATTGGAATGACCTTACTCAATTTCATTAAATCAGCAAAAATACCATTATCAACACAGTCATTAAATATACTGGCTAAGTACGGGGCTATACCATCAATGACAGATTGAATAATTTTAACAGAAATTCATCTGAATCGGCAGTATTTTTTACTTTAATGCTTATAATGCATTTAAAACTTGTGGAACAGTAACATGTTTAAAACTGAAATATCGCACGAATTTACATTTTCCATTAGCAGTGATTGTGCAAGAGTGGAACATGAAGTGCAAGAACTCGAAGTAGTTGACACAGGGATGGCAGTAAAAAAATTTTCAAATGCTTCAGCAACTTCTCTGTCAGTTGACAACACTTTATCATTAATTTTTAAATTATATTTGGTGTGCGGTTCTTTTGCTTTCCCATGGTATCTCATAACACGAGCCATTGCTTACTTTGGGGCCATGTACTAGGTGTGATTGTCTGGGGATTTTATTTATTATTTTTCTATTTTCTATTATGTACAGCACAAAATTAGGCTCGCAAAAGGGCTAAGGACAATTCATTCATTAATAATATAATTTAAATAAATAAAATTAGACAGTTAATTACGTTAGTATCAGAAAATGTTGGATAAAAAGCAAATATCTAAATAGTGATTTGTCGTCTTGATATACATAGATTCAATTTATATTGCGTATCCGTTGATATAAAGATTCAGAACATACCCATAATGTTTCAAAATCTCATGTCAAATATCGATATATAGTTTGGGTACCGTATCCAAAAAAGCTATAATACCCACTCCTAATTCCTATTAAGTGGCCGACAAAAAAATATTGTAATTCCAAAATGACCTTATCCTTATAACGTTAAAGTTTAATTATAATGTAAACATTGACTGAGACGGCGAGTCATAGTGCGATCGAATGCGCTACTCGCACTCATGTGCGGTTAACATGTATTATGTAGTTAAGTTGGTAACTAAATTTCAACAAAATTTTAAGTTACTACATGTCACTTGTGTGTCCAAACGGATTAAGTAGTCAAGTTCATAAGTTCAATGAAGATGAGCAGTGATGAATGTCAAGGAATTCGTCATTTCTGTACTTATACAGGGTTACAGGTTAAGTCGACCTAGATCCTTTAAGAGGTTGTAGTTTCCATCATTTCTGACTAATTTCACTATAAAACACCATACCCCAAACCTAACCGTTTCCGAGATATTGTACTTTCAAGGTTTTAAAAAAAAAAACCAGTCTTTTTTTCTTTAGACGTATTTTTTTTGGGTTTCTATTATCTAATTTACGTGTGTTTGCTATTGTTGTGTAGAAGATAAGTTGTGTTATTATTATCAATACTAAAATTTCAGATACAGGAACCGACTGGGTTGTAGTAGACGATTGATTGTAATAAAATTTATAAAATCTGTAAAAAGTTTATTTTTCTCTCTAAAATATTGCAAAAAATATCTATGAAAGATAATCGGCAGATGTGTTTAAAAATAGCTACGTTTCATTAGCTATCCAACAAGGTATAACAAGCTAGGGTTTTATCAAAATTCTTGGAAAAAACATTGATGAAAGGCTCCCAGGTAGAGAACTAAGGAATAAAGTCAAATTGATTACTTGGATCGCACAATAAAATAAAATAATTAAATGGTTAAAAAATCATGTTTATTGCTATTTTACATCAATTGCCAACATGTTTACTGTCTACAGTTCATGTTCCACATGTCCACCTCTGTTTCGCACACATACTCTCATTCTGCGTTTTATTCCAGTCTTTACTACGCCAGTTGTTAAAGTGCTTCTCATTTTATTGGCTGCGTCGATAATTCTTTGTCTTAAAACATCAACAGAGGTGATTGGGTTTGGTTCACTGTAGACTAAAGTCTTCATATTCCCCCAAACATAAAAATCCATGGGGTTCAGGTCTGGACTTCTTGCTGGCCATGGTATGGGTCCACCTCTTCCGATCCACTTGTAAGGGAAAATAGTATCTAACCATTCTCTGACACTTCTCCTGTAGTGTGCAGGGCACCCGTCGTGTTGATACCACATATTATCTCGAATAAGGTTGAGTGGTATGTCTTCTAATAATACGGGTAAGTCTTCTCTTAAAAAGTTTTCATAGTGTTCTCCATCTCTATTACTCACTATTGGGCTCCAAAAAATCAAGGCAACCCCAATAAGAAACGGCCACAAGGATCACAAAGACGATTCAGTTTAAATGTATGGATGGGAATAATATCTAACCAACCACGAGAGCACTATGAAAAACGCCCTCGCCGCCACCCGCTTTGTCAACTTATGCACTTAACTAAAAAATCACATCCAAACGTGTTAAGTGAGAAGCCCCGCCCACCTACTTATACGAAAAATAGAACGAATCCTAATCTACTTAATCTCTTGCGTACTAAATTTTAAGGTACCACTTGTCACTTAATTGACTGTTTACACGCAACTTTTGACTAATATTTTGTTACCGACTTAACCACTTTAAGTAAGTGCGTCTCGCTCGATCCTGCCGCTCGCATTATCGCCGTGCTAATTCTCTCACCAAAATCACCACCAACAGAAATCATTATAAATTTGATTCTAAAGTTGGATAGCAGATAAGATACATGAAAAAATAAATCGTATGATTTTCAATGTTCCATGTCTAACGCTTGTGCGATGAACGCTTCTGCGACAGAACTCTACTGCGAATTACCACAGTTCGAATGCACGCTAGAGCCACAAACTGGTGTACCTATGAATTATTTCAATAACCACTTCTCGTCACACAATAATTTACAAAACTGGCTCAGACTTTACCTTATACGGATCTCAGCTAAATAGTCTAATAAAAAACCACTTTGTTTTATGAGACATAAATATGAAAATCTTAGTAAAAGTTTTTACAACATTGTTTTCACATATTTTCAGAATATGTGTACAGATCGCGCCAAACTTCTAGTCCAATCTGAAGTTTTTGCAAGACGTTTCGCGCAAGTGATGTTTATGCGTATTTAATTAATACTGACTTTTATTTTATTTTTTTGCTTTTGTGTCCAAATTATAGTAGTTATAATAGACGAGTAAGCAAAAACAAATGCAAGAGTACATTAAGTCATTTAACCCATCATTGTTATAATCATGTTAGTTATTTTCTGAAATAAGTGGTTATCATGAAGTCGAGATTGATTATTGTCATTAAATATAAATTATAAAAGGGAATAGAAAAGATAGAGAAACATAAAAAAAAATTTAATGTAAAAAAATCAAAATAGCTTTAACAGTAACAACACAAACAATAACGTAACAAAAATAAATAAGAAACAAAACACAACAACAAGATCACAAAACGAAAACTTCACAAATCTAACAATAATAACAAAACTATATTTCCGTAGTTGACTATACTTTGCAGCGAAAAGGACACACGCTTGGAACGCACACTATAAGTAAGATCGGGACAGCGCGGGCGGCGGGGGGCGGGGCCCTTCCCCTGCTCCCGGTTTCGTCCCGCTGACACCTAAAATGCGTTACTGCGACGCGACTCGTGCTGTGTCTTGAAGTTTGGTGCGATCTGTATGTACTATGCGATTCAAATGAGAATAGGAACGTCCAATGACCTCTATCTGTCAAATTTCACTTCAAAATTATGGTCGGCAAAGAAAATTTTTTTGCATAAAAATAATGATTTTTACTTATTTTACTTTATTTATTAAAGTATTATATCGAAAATAAATTTTTCAAAATAAAACTGTACTTATTAATAAAAGAAAACCACCAAAACTAAGTCGAAATTAACATTTTCAATTCTCACGGTTTTTAAATTTTGAGGTTGCCTCCTTACAATTCTAATGATGAACTCAAGCATGTGATCACGGCGCTTCGTGAAAACCCCAAAAGCTTCCTCAAACCATCTCGGCGCCGCCGACGCAGAAACCGTGTGAAGCCTCATACAGTCGAACGTAGAACTGCTTTTCATATGTGAAAGGTGTAACTGACAAGATTGGAAATTGTTTTAGGTGCAACTGAATAAAAACGATATATTAACCGTTAAGAAAAATTAGTCAACATCTTCGACCAGTTACATAAAGCATACTTTTACAAGTTCCAGGTATTTAAAAAATAATGACTATTAAAAGCCATACAATGAGCACTATTTCACGGGCTTTAATCAGTTTAATCCTCCACATTTCCCGGACACGGCAGAAATTTTCAAAACAATCTTATCAGACGTTTTTTCTGATCCTATTAATTTGTGGCAAAGCGTAATAAGTAGAAAGATAGGCTGATATCGAACCAAGATTTACTACTCACAACCCATACTTACATGATACTAGAACGGTAAAATTTTAATCACGATAATTTCATTTATTAACAATCTCTAATTCCAATAAACGCACTTGCTCGAATGAAGGTAATAAATTTACCTTACATTAGCCATAAATAATCCATTTCATGAAACGAAAATACCAAGTCCCAACTACACAAATTCTAACATAGGTTTACTGTTAACAAATTTATGAAGGGAATTCTTATCTGTCATATTCATAAATCTTACAATTATGATATGCGATGACCATGTCGTATATGAGACTCGCATGGTCCGAAGTTGGTTCAGATAAGATACTATTAAATAATCCACCACTCATCAACGACATGTTCTCTCGTACTCAGCAGAGGTTGTCAGGTTTTTGACACATTTCACCATCAAGTGATGCACAACGTCGACTACACCGCATCGATCACAGATGGGCGAATCAAGTTTTTTCAAATCATGTGCAAAAAAAAAAACTTTGGTTGGATAATGTCCAGCGAAGTCTGGATCGTTATCTTTAAATATTTTCTTACAATTTTGTATATCACGAGCTTAGTTCGTAATTTTTTTAAGAATCTTTATTGTTTTAGAGATTTTTATTACAATAATATGTTAGCCCCATTGTAACTTCTATCTTATAAACTATTTAGATATTCATACATCGAACGAAACTAGTTAACAAAGGGGGCCTAGATATTTTTATTGGATACTGCTTGAGGCCAAAAGTTTTATTTTTATTTTTATTTGTAATAGTCAAATATTGCAATAATGTCATGTTTAGTGAATATTTTTGCCAGTTTTCTGATCTTTTGAGCAATTTTTCAGGTATCACGGCACCGTGTGCTGCCACTTCTATGCAAATCGAGCAATATGGCCGCAACACACGGCGCCGTGATTCCTGACAAATCTGGGAATACTCCGCATTATCATTTATTTTTATAAAATTAAAGATTTGATACAACTCACAGGAGATTCCGTAGTAAAATTAAAACAAGTTCTTAAAGGTGAACTGGTTTAATTTCAATAAAAAAAGGCTAAATTTTATGAAAACTCAAGAACATGAACTTAAAATAAGAAAATCAGGACAAGAAACATTCATTATGATGCTGAAAAAAACAATAAATAGTTACAATAAGCACAATTACAGGCTCTGTACTCTTAGGCTGAAGCTGTACGTTTTTTTATTAGACTTGCAGTGTTTACACCCTTTTCTTTTGGTTTCTGTTAGAATTTTCTCTCCACGTTTTCGCTCTTTTGTATTTGTGATCTTCGTGAGAGAATGGCTACTAGCAGAAACTGAAGTAGCTGAAGAGGCTATCGGTGGAAGTAGTTGCTCAATTACTTGAAGACGAATGTCATAAAGGCTCTGTTTTGGCTTGCCTGAAAAACGGTTGTACAGCTTCTGGACATTTATAAGCATCATCATTACTACATGGACAAAGACCTTTTTGTACCACCGTATAGTGCGCCTTTCACTAGGATAATAGGAGTTTATGTGATCATCTGAATCATCTGAAGTCATCTGAATCAAGACGTCGACGTTTTCGGACACTTCTATCACTCGTATTTAACGCAATCTTCTATTAAATTAATTAAAACAGCACTATAACACAGCTTCACAACAGTTTTTTGTTGAGTATTTTTTGTGAGGGTATATCTAAAAATCCACAAATAAATCTAAGTGGCCAGTCTTTTCCCCGAAATATATAACGACTGTTCAAAAGGGCCACGTTAAAATATAAGCATTATTAAAAAGCCGACTTCAAAAACATGTTTTAAAGTCATAGGGATTAGAAACACGGTACCGTGTATGCGGCCAATTTTGTAAGACAACCAATACACGGTACCGTGTGTTTGGCCACTACTGCAAGATAACCAACACACGGTACCGTGTGGAGTGGCAATCAAGCATTTTATACACATCTAATGCGGCTTTTGAAGTGGGATTAGCAAGAATCTCTACAAACCAAGCCATACTGTATACATTTAGATGGTAGATAATTCAAAGCCGGCTTACTTGCTACCTTGGTGTTATAAGCAAGTTACAGATATTTAATAACCGAAATCCAAGTTAAAACATCATTCACCTTAAATTCTGAGTGCTGAGCTGAGTTATATGTGTTTACCTGACTACCTTTAATGGAGTTTATAATATTGAAATCTACTACCGCTCGCATCACTACATCTCAATTACCAGGGTGGATTGAAAAGTTCACGGCCTAACATAGGAAGTGTTGTCATATTATTATAAAACTAGCCTCATATGAAACCTAGACTCTTTGTCAGTCTCTGTGCAATTTTTCTCTTAGATACATGCGTAATTATTTATTTTATTGAACATTAAGTAAGAGTAAGTTTCATTAATTTTGAAAATAGATAGTTTAGAGCACCGTGCCGTGATCAAATACCTCCACAAAAAACACTTAACTCTAAAGCAGATACATGAAGATATGGTGACTACTTTAGGAACATCTGCTCCGCCGTATACAATAATAAAAATGTGCACAGCGGAATTTAAACGTGGACGAGAGAGCATCAAAGATGACCCCAGCTCTAGACTCAGGCCTGCTACAGCTACAAATTCGGAAAACGTCGAATAAATATGTGATCTCATCATGGGAGACAGAAGATTGACGGTATCTGAGATAGCTGAAGCTGTCGGGATTGCATATGAACGTACACAAAACATGATCGTCAACGAATTAGGGTTCCACAAGATATCTGCAAGTTGGGTTCCGCGGCTCCTTTCAGTTGAACAGAGACGAACTCGGCTCACGATTTCTAGAGACTGTTTAGAGCTTTTTCAAGCTGATCCAAACAAATTTTTGGCAAGGTTTGTTACTATGGACAAAACATGGGTTCATCACTATACTCCTGAATCCAAACAACAATCGAAACAACGGAAGAGATCCGGATCTCCGACCCCCAAGAAAGTCAAGGTGTGTTTTTCAGTAAACAGGTAAGGCATCGGTTTTCTGGGATTCTAAGGATTGATTGATTATTGATTGATTGATTACTTAGTAAGAGGTCAAACATAAACTCTGCATGCTATTGCACACTATAACGTCGTTTACGCGAAGAAATATAGTCTAAAAGCTCAGGATTGTTGACCAAGAACGTTTTGTTTCATCAGGACAATGATCGTGTTCACACATCTGCAGAATCGATGGCTCAAATAGTGAACGGTGGTTTCGAATTGCTTTCTCACCCCCTTATTCACCTGTCTTGGCACCTTCTGACTTCCACCTATTTCCAAAACTAAAAAAACAC
This sequence comes from Marasmarcha lunaedactyla, assembly GCA_923062675.1. Lineage (NCBI taxonomy): Eukaryota > Metazoa > Arthropoda > Insecta > Lepidoptera > Pterophoridae > Marasmarcha > Marasmarcha lunaedactyla. The sequence goes on from OV281354.1 coordinate 4,474,595, forward strand.
TTAGGTGGAATGAAATTTTCTACCAATGAGGAGGTCAAAGTGGCCGTAGATGCCTTTTTTGAAGACCTTGATGAGACCTTCTATTTAAATAGGATCAAGGTTTTAGAGGACCGCTGGACTAACTGCTGTGACCTAGGAGGAGAGTATGTAGAAAAATAAACATAAAAAATTGCATTATTCCTGTGTTTTCTTATTTAGGCCGCGAACTTTTCAATCCACCCTCGTGCTTGTCAAAAAGTAAGAGCGGCTTAGCCAAGATCCAAAATCGTTTAGAGCGTGGCACTGAAAATGATTCTATAAAAATATTTGCAATACTAGAGATACAAGATATATTATTATCAAAATGTGTTTTAAAACATAGTCAAATGCGAAATATGTTAAAACTATAATATGGTGTAATATGGGTTTTATTTTAATGTTCAGTTCCAATGAAAAACTGAAACGACCATGTAATTAAACATTGGCATGACATTTGCTCAATTTTTCATTATGATTATAGCGTCGGGGATCCTGAGGCCGAGGGTAGCTTCAAAATATACCGATTAGGTTTTAGAACTTGAGACGACTACTCTTTAAGTAAAATACAGTCCCTCTATGTAGAATAAAATTTCCTCACAAGCTGCCTTTGGTAGGTGGAATAATACACAGTAGTTAACCACTCAAAAATAACCTTATTAAGCCCAAGTGCAAAATACAAGAATGATTTTAAAATAGCCCTTCTTACTGCACGCGAGGGAAGCTGCGGGTAAAAACTATTCATAACCGAATATCATGCTGTTTTTACTTTATTTATTTATTTTTTAACTAATACACCAACGGTATGGCTCCAAAGTAAGCAGAACTTGTGCTATGGACCACATTAGAGATATACAGTGAACTGGATGAGGGTGATACAGAGGGAAACATAATTAATATAAACGATGTAAGCTTAGATAATATTTTGTTATTTTAGTATAGGTAAACCGCAGATACACAGTAAAAACATAATAACCTGGGTTTGTTTTTTTAAATCATCGATTTAGATTCGGCCTTCGTTTAGGTCGATGCACGCTTTTAATTAGGAAAATGGTAAGAAAGGTGGGACCTTAATTCCACGGAGCGGTAAGCGGTTAAAGTAAAATTTTATATTTAAGATTTTGAAGCTGTGGAAATTAACATCACGCCGTATTCGTTCCAAATTTTGAACCAATATTAGTCGCCGAAACTCGACTGACATTAACCCGGTTTTTTTCCCGGAAACTTATCGAATTATGTTCGATTTTGCCGCAAGGCTGTGCCGGTTAATGCCGCACCGAATAAGTGTGCTACCTATGGAAAAAGTTAATCGGGAAGCATCCAAGTATCTAGAGATCTCTGTTTTCTTTACCGATTTCATCTCAAAGTACTTATAAAGTTTTTCCCTTATAGGTCTCTGCAGGCTGCGTGTTTTATTGATCACGGTATAAATTAGGATTCTAGTTTTTACTATTACAGTAATGTCTGGTCTATTACTTGTATAATGATTACTATTAAACAAACACGTATCCGTAAACCTTTTTTAAGCTACGGTTTATGTAGGTACTCGTAATTGTTATTTCAATGAGCACTTTACATTGGAATTGACTATAAAACGAATAAAAAAACACAGTTGTTAAAACATTAAAAATGGCAAATTTTATTATTTAAAACCGTGGTAAATTAAAACCTGTAAAAGAGTGTTGAAGCAATTCGGATATCTTTAATAACGGCAGTCTATCCCGTCCCCGCCTCGTGTCAGTCATTCTACCTCTGTACACGTATGATTTGCAGGTATTTGACGAACAATGATTAGCACTTGCACAGTGTGAACTACTTATTTGCAGACTCCTGGAACCTGCTTGTTCCCTGTGACTATTCCACTTTTTTCGATGTTTTCTGGTCAATTGTTTATGGTACTTGGTTCACGACTACCTATGTGTGTCGATGATCGGATATTGAGTAGAAGTGAAGCTTCGATGTATTTGCGGTTCCTGGGAAGAGACTGCCTTACGATTCGACTGCACTTTCGACGCCACCTTGTCCGCAGTTGCCTGGAACATCTTGCATTGTATTTTCAGAGAAACCTGCTATTTCGGTTTTGTGGATTATGACAGCTTCATTATTCTGTATTCTTAAGTCTCGCAGGTTAAGGGTGTTTAATAGTTCTATGGAGATAAGAAGTTAAAGATTTTATAGGAAATTTAACCATAATAACATGTAAGATCTGAGATGGTGTTTGTAGATTTAAGTCATGGTGTCGTTAATATTACGAGCGCGTTGAAGATTTTTAACATCAGATACACACAACTCAAATCGTGCCATGCCCCAGCGAGCACTCGAACCTCGGCCCTCTGGCGAATGAGGAAGGGCTACCACGCGCTACGCTACTCGGCCATCCGAATTAACTAATTGCTTAAGTTGTGTTTCAAGAATTGTTTTGGGGTTCGATGATACGTGTGAGATATATGCAGCAAAGCTCCGTAATTTATAAACTAATATCGGCCAGCAAATGAAAACAATAACTCTTAAGGTACTCCATGTGGGGCAGACAGCGAAAACAAGGACAGAATCGCGACTTTCTTCATATTTGGATTATTTATTCTGTATGTTCCTAATAATAACATTTATTTATTTTCAATCTTTTAAGCCAACTTGCTACATAATGAATTTAATAATTTGAGAAATTTGAGAAGAGGTTTTTACTATTATTCAAAAGGATGTAACAATAACTGAATATTAGAAAGTAGAAGTAGTTGTTGGAAATTATTCAAAATTCGAAATTTTGTTTTCTTTTAGCTCGAAAACCGGAGTACTGGCTATGCAAATGCTATAATAGATATTGCTTGATAATGATAAGACATGTAAAACGATGATAAAATTAAAAACAAAAATGTTCCATTATGACTCTTCTCAATCATTTATTTCTGAGATATATATATATATATATATATATATATATATATATATATATATATAAAATAGGTCTTTACCTATGAAACTGCCGTTTTGCCGTACTGGCCATTTCAAATGAAAATATATTTTTTTTTGACTGATAATTCTAATTTCAAATTAATTTTATTTGACAAACATGGAATTCTTTTTCTAAAATCGTCATTTGTTTAATAGTTAGGGTTTTGTTTTCAACGCATTGGAACATTTTTCGTCATCATGGATAAGTTAAAAATTCGAGTAATTATGGAGTATGAGTACCGTCGTGGCAGCAAAGCGGCACAAGCGGCACGCAACATCAACGACGTTTACGGAGCGAACACTACAAACGAACGCACCACCCGTTATTGGTTTACCCGCTTCCGTTCTGGAAATTTTGACCTGAAAAATGAACCCCGTGGTCGTCCGAAAACTTTGGTCGACAATGACGAATTAAAGGCAATTGTGGAAGCTGATGAAACTCAATCCACGGCTGAATTAGCAGCAGCTTTCGACGTTAGCATCAAAGCAATATTGGTCCATTTGCGTCAAATTGGCAAGGTAAAAAAGCTTGACAAATGGGTACCCCACGAACTCAATGACCGCCAGCGCGAAGTACGCGTGGAGACGTGCCTTGCACTGTTCAGCAGGCATACAAATGAAGGAATTCTGAACCACATTGTTACTTGTGACGAGAAATGGATCCTGTTTGACAATCGTAAGCGCTCAGCAAGTTGGTTGGACCCTGGTTCAGCACCCAAACAATGCCCTAAACGAAAACTTACCCCTAGAAAAGTGATGGTCACTGTTTGGTGGTCTAACGCGGGTAATTCATCACAGCTTCTTGCCAAACGGGACAAGCATTACTGCAGATGTGTACTGTGAAATGATGGAGAAGCTTGCACGTCTCCAACCAGCTTTGGTCAATCGTTCGGCTCCACTGCTCCTGCACGACAACGCGCGACCTCATACTGCACAGCAGACGGTCTCCAAGCTACAAGAGTTGGGGTTGGAAGTTCTCCGTCATCCGCCGTACTCACCAGACCTTGCGACTACAGACTTCTACTTTTTTCAGAATTTGGATAACTTCTTGGCGGGAAAAAAATTCAATACCCGAGAGGCAGTACAAAATGCCTTTGAAGAATTTGTTGCCTCCCGTCCAGCTGATTTCTTCAAGAAAGGCATCAATAAGCTACCAATGCGTTGGCAAAGATGCATTGATTGCATGGGTGATTATTTTGATTAATAGAAATAAAAAATATATAAAAAAATTACGCTTCATTTATTTCGTGAAAAACGGCAATTTCATAGGTAAGTATAACACATTACATGTTAGTTTAATGGGAGTTTTACGAGAGAGAGACATTACATTAGAGTTAGTATACAGTAAAGGACACAAATACGTTTAAACACACTACATACTAACAACACGTCACTACACGCTACAACTACTTCTAATCTTCTACAACTTGATTTGATAGTTTTTTCATCCTTCTGTTAATAGTAAAAATCACAATTATAAATACCTCTCGTAAAATTAAAAAAATTATAAACTCATAATTTAGGAACTTGGTTTTAAAAAATTAAAATATATATATGTGCTTATTAGGAACATACAGACGTATAATTAATCCAAATATTACCGAAATCTACATTTTTTCGCCATCCGCTTCACATGGAATGCCTCTGATGTCGTCCACTGCATTTGACACATTAACACTGCGTAATACACCTGGATGCACTTCACGTAATAAGTCTGTGGATTTTAAAGGCACAAACTTCCATGTTTTTTTTTTATCCCCAGACAAACACACCAACTGTATGGCCCCAAAGTAAGCAGAGCTTGTGTTATGGATGGCCATACAGCGAACTGGGGGGAACCCAGAATAAACATACATATACATATAAATATCAACAACCATGACCCGAGAACAAACATCTGTGTTCATCACACAAATGAATGCCCCGGCCAGGACTCGAACCTGGGACCTCCAGCGTATGAGACAGGGCTACTGACCACTACGCTACTCGGCCGGTTTATGGCCGTTTAATGCCACCTTTTTTCCAGACTTATATAGTGAAATATTGTCTACGAAGTTTTATTTCGGGTAATATGGAAGAATTGAAAACCAATATTAAGGGCCAGACACACGTTAATAATAAAAATACAAAATCTCTGACCTCGCATTTCTAAAGGTTTCCATTTTTTCTATACATTATTGGGTAAAATAATAAAAAGGCCTGAATTGGATTAATCGTTCTTTTATTTAAGCATAGAATAGTACAGTATCCCAAGTACGACAGTCCCAGTCTAATTCAATCATTTCGTCGCTTCAATCAATCCCACTGATTGAGTGACACAACATTGGTGTCCCATACAACATGTCTAAACAAATAAAATACAATAAAATCAGCGTCGACTTATAAAAATACTCAGCTCAATACAGACAGTACGGATTTCAACCTAAAACCTAAAATACATGATTTGTTCTAAGTAGCGAAAATCTCTTATATTGTACCAATTCCTCTTAATATATAAGAATAATAATCGATTTAATTGTTATTTCGTCATGCAGTCAATTACAGATTTCAGTAATAAACATTTTATATAATCGAGTTTAAACAATATATTTGTCTAAAACTTCTCATTAGTAGAACAGGAGGTGTATTATAACAATACTATTTTATCATGTGATGTACCTAACTTAACATTTATAAAACTCAATAAATCTCATACATTTGGAATGTTAACTTAAATACAACAATTACTTAATAGTACCAAAGTTTGAATACTTATTACAATACATGGGAGTCCTCACACAGGCATTGTAACGGCAAATTATTAAAATGGTCACTTTATATCTCGTCCCGAACACACGACTCGAACTCGACAACGTTTTATATTTTATTACATAAGGCTTTACATATATAAGTGTTAGTTTACAGTGCTGTGTCCTTTGAAAATATATAGAAAACCAATTTATTTAATTCAATTTATCCATTTACGTACAATAATAAAATAGACAATTCCTTTAAGAACGCTAGATTATTTAACATATACTTTGTCGTAAATAAATGGATCCATTGAGCGAAGTAAGTGCAATAAGCAAGTTACGCACTCGCTGGAAGATTCGAGAAACGAAGGCGTGTCAACTATTAGACAGTTATTCGTGCAAAATTTCTATATATTTGGATAATAATATTTACTACACGCTATTTAGAATAGTTCACGGACTTGAGCTCTGCACCCTCCATTATAACCATATTATAATTTGTCAATAATATCTCATATAATAAGTCTTTTTTTTCTACATTAACAATAATTTGTTATAACCGATGTAATTTATGACTTTATAATATTTTTTATACAAGAGTTTAAATTTGTTTCAGTGCTCAATATTTATTTATTTTTATAAAATTCGTTGGCTACCTAAACGATTGGTGTAACTATTTGAGGAGATATTAAATATCGTAGGGAGTGGAATAAACTACATACACATACAAAATGGCGTATAAGTCACAAGATACCGATATATGATTACATGAAGGTGACGTGAAGATATAAATGTGTGAGCAGCAGTATTTTGTGACATATCCACCATTAACTGGATAAAGCTTGGAGTGGTTTGGCTTTATGAAGAGAAAGTCGAGTATTGGCAAATATAATAAGTATATCTCATATTATTTTCAATTCAAACGCCACTCCACAATATGATATACTTGTAGCTACGACTTAACGACTAGCTATCTAGCTTATGTCTAAGCTAGGAATGTCTAGAAACGGGAGTAGGGTACGATCTACGGGCGCTCAAATTCGCGTCATTTTCTACTTGTAATTCCTCATGTGCCTTATTGAGCAGGTCTGACTCAATATTAAACAATAAATATAACATATAGACATAGTATAAACTACAATATAATTTATTGCTTAAACATAATGTAACACGCACACTTGCTGGTATACTTGGCAACACCATAGAATATACTTAAATACAACAAATTATAGATGTTCTTTATAATATAGACAATTGATTACGATTTCTAGTAATTATACCTATTACAATAAATAATAGACAAATTATTTCTTTCATTAGCCAGTGTTGCCTGCCTTTGATATATAGTTAAGACGAAATTTAATACAAAGCCTTCATTCCAGAAAGGCATATATTTATAAGATGCAAGAATAATATCTATTTTAAAAAATATGAAGTCTTATATTACTTTATGTAATATATAATACATATTACGTAAATTTTTTATTTACATACGATAAAAAGCGAAAACCATATTAAATCCTACGTTTCTAAATTTTAGTAAGCATCAAATAATTCAGAAATTAAGTGAATGGCAACACAGGATACAACATTTTCTAAGTAGTAACCTTAAAGTCTTATCCTCAAGGTTTCAAAACGCCTGCGACCACGTATATTTTGCACAATTTTTGCATTCGATTTTCGAAAAGCTTTGCTATATTTCTTATAATAATTTACTAAGGACAGTAATAAAAATCTGTATAATATATTTCGTACAATGATAAACATAAATAATACTGAATCAAATGGAATGACAAAAAATAATACTTAATAATAATACAAGGATAAAAGAAGACATCATTTATAACACAGAAGTTGGCACCCATTACATTATATAAAACAGGTTTAATACTTGATTTAATACGATTATATTTTTAAAAAGACAGAATAAAACAAAATAAACTGACATTGACAGCTCAAAAAAAAGTTCAGTACAAGTTTTGAGGCTTTTGTTTGCCAGTGTTAAAAAACATAAAATTATAAAAGAAAATATGTTTACTTTCGTCAGTTGAGCGGCAAACAGAACATATGTTGGAGGAGGGTCGGTTTCTTGGGGGGTTGTTCTGAACAGACTGAGTCATAATCCGATGACGACGACTCGCCGTATAGGAATGCCTGCAATTGTAAACAATACGGTTTTGTGATAGGAAATAATTCAAAGTAATCGATGAACGAGTCCTGGACCTGATATGTGTTATCCAAATTTAAGGACTAAGGTTGGGGTATTGATATGTTTCTATTACTTCATTGGCTCTACTTTCCGCTCAAGTGAATCCGAGAAGATTATAATAAATGAATGCCCAGAACTATATACACAAAGCTGATAATAACAAGCAAATCGAAATAAAACAGGAACATCAGTTCTATCCTTAAACAGTAAAATAACTCTTATTGTATACTATACTACGAAACTTCAAGTAATAGTTCTCTCAAATAGTAATAGAACTCCTATGCTCCCTCTCTTTACAATCCCACGGTCTAAGGTTACAATCACAGGTGCTACTGCGCTTTCCAGTCAAAGCAAAGCAAACGATATCTAAGAACTATAAAAAAAGCCCCTATCCTCTAAACAGCTCTTACCCCATAACACTTAAGACTCACAATTATCTACACAACCACAAGTCATGTCACGTTCACTCAACTGTGAACTAGCAAAACATACTCTATACGCTACAAAATAAGGGTGACAATCACCTGTGCTGAGTGGTGGTGCAGCGCGCAGGCGTGAGGTCACACGCAGTCCTCCAGAGACATGAGGAGGGGGTTCACGTACTCGAAGCCTTCGAACTCCGATTGGTCGATGTCGGCTATCACGGTGCTGCGGAGGAATGGGCTTTATTCGTGAAGTTCATAAGGTGGATTTTAGCTTAATATAGTTTAGTTAAAATAATATGTAATTGTCGTTGGGTAGTAAATTGTCATAATTCACATAATTTTCCTATCTTTGTAATATATTTCATTACAAATATACAAAAAGCATGTTTGAAATTACAACACTAAGTTTTTTATGCCCAGACCATGCTTACTTATTCTCTGGAATGACGCGGTCATATTTCACAACAGATTAGCGTTAAAAATACGACGCAACGCATGAGTGCAACGCTTTTAGATTCGTTTTGTTCTTTAAAGACCGCCTCCATGTCGTCTTGTAGTAGTACTTTTCGTTCTAATTGCACGTTTAATGTATATTATGTAAAAGGCAGTGAAGGTATAAATCATTCGTACCGCTATGTACGACCTTACATTACAGATACTATTTTTGTTTTTGAAGATCAATGAAATGGATTTAAAGGTAAAGTTCAAGACGGTATGTACAGAATAAGAATGCTTCAAATATCAAAACTCACTCATTATCGGGCGTGAGGTGCACTGGCTCGTCGGTGAACTCCGGCGGGAAGTTGGCGAGGTCGCGCTCCCCTTCCAGCCGCGGCTTGAACGGCGGCACCACTTGTTTCTGTTCTAGCTGCGAATTGGAGCAATTGACGTGATTCAGAGAGTTATTAGAGGATGTGGTTAATCAGATAAACTAGTACAATTTGTAAACGGAGTAAAAAATTACTATAAGTTTGTGCCAATCCAACAGAAATTCACACATTATTAATTAAAAAAATAATACTTTCTAACAATATTAAGTCAATGTTTATTCGAGGAGAGTAGTTTTTGTAACTGGGTACATCCTAGTTTTTTCGGCCGCAATTATCGCATTATCAAAATATTTTATACAATATTCACACCAATTTATTTTAAAAACTTACCATCTCCCACTCAATAGTCTTAAAGAAGGGATGGTTGATGATGTCCAAGAAGCCGTTCTCGCCGCAGCCGAGTCTCTCCACCGGACTCTTGTTGAGAAAGCCCTTCAGCACAGACGCCGCCTTCACGGACAGAGATCGGGGGATACGGATCGTCTTTTCTAGGATCACCTGTTGGAGAAAAAAAGATTAGGACCTTTTCGTACAGGAAAACTTATTTTGTTTTAATTTACTCGTTTTTCCACGGACTCTTTATATATTTTTTTAAATATATTATAGATAAACTCAGAAAACCCCGAAAGGATTTTAATTTGATTCTTTCACCTTTTAAAAGTCGTACTACCCTACAGGCTATTCATTATTAAAAGTTACCTGGGTGTAACTAAGCCTTGTAACTATATTTTCGCTGCGGCCATCTTTTGCGTAATGTAGAAAAATATATGTTTTATTTGTTTATTTGTTATTACACAGTCCACAGATCTCAAATATAATGTTAACGTTATTTTATTTTGCACTAACAGCCAAAGGACTAACAATTTCATAGGTTAAACGTATGCATTACAAATCGGAAATAAAGCTGCAAATCGAAACAAAAACCAACCTGGAACAGATAGTCTTCAGTGTTCTGATCGGGGTTGTCGTGGGCGTGCGCGATGTCGAAGGGGCTCCGTCCGGCGAGCATCTCATACGCCAGCACGCCCAGAGCCCACCAGTCCACGGAGAAGCCGTACTCTTCCCCGCGGAGGATCTCTGGAGCGATGTAGTTGGGGGTTCCGCAGAAAGTAGACGTCGTGTCGCCGGGTCGCACGCCTTCCTGTATGGGGCAGGAGTATCGTTTGATTATGTTTTTCGAAATATCAAGTTTATTCCATTTTAATCTTTACAATAACATATCTTTATAAAAAAATAATTTTTAAACACACAAGTACAATTTAAAAGCATTGAATGGATGAAGATTGCAGAAGAATAATCGATTGTTGTGTTGAAAATGCATGTTTTGTACGTGGACTTGTCCTTAGATATGTATATTGTTTTTGAAGCTAATTTAAAACATTGCTAATGTTCTTGGACGTGTTATAAAAATTACCTAATTAAAAAATTAATAATTATAATAATTTGTAGTCGGAGTTCTTCCCGTTTCCGTAACATTTTTCTTTTGTAATTACTGAACAAGTCAATGAAAATGTTACCTATAATTTATAATTATAGGTAACTTAATTAAGGTTATAATTAAACCTTGCCTCCTAATTTAAACCTCGTTATTTACTGTTGATATAGTATTTGAGTACAATTACTATTCTCAAACGTGCACATCAGATGTTTGTATACAAATCTAATGTTCATTAATCCATTACCTAGTGATACAGCTGTTGAAGTAAAAACAAATGGAGGATGGGTCTCACACAAAATTGACGCAAAAGTGTCCTGAGTTAACCCACACATTTACAAAATGTTATCATTGAAATTTAAATCATGTATCGATGCATTACAGCTGATTATTGCTTGTTAAAATTTTCCAACATGTAGGATTTTATGCAGCTTTTCTGCACCCTATGCAGCCTCGACTACTTCGAGCGTTCATATTTTTATTTATTTATTTATTATGGCATCAAACAGTCATACAATGAAAAAAAAACTTTTTAAAAAAAGTTTTTCATAATAATAAGACGAGTGGGAAAAGTACTTTATATAAAGTTATGTTGTTTGTTATACTTATAATGCATTATATTTTGTTTTAACTTCTTGTACTTAATGCTAGCATACTAATAACAAATTATGTCTTTAAGTCAAATAGTGTATGTTTTAAATGTTTTTATCAAACAATTTATCAAAATGTTTTTTCTTAAATTCATCAAGAGTCAAATTAAAAAAAAAGTCAATATCAAAGAATTCCTTACTAGAGTTAGTGACACTAAGAAACAAATTTTTATTACGAGTGTAATTTTAACGACGCTTTGGGGGTACCGGGTACGAACTGGAATGCGAGCTTTTTTTACAGTTTTCACCAAGCGATATGTCACATTCGACGTGTTGTCGGGCGGCCGGGCAAATCAACACTGGTATGATATTCAAACCGTTTTAGCACTTTCATTCCATTTTTGGCCGGACGCTTTTAAACGCAGACCAGAAGTCAATTTGTTTGCAAGTCAATGGATGCAGCAAATATTTTCTATTCCAGGAGAAAAGCATACGCAGTTTTTCAAATCCCAGATAAACAAAGATTCTATCCTAATAATGTAGACTTTACGTCTACTTCTGAACAGCGGTGCAGATGAACTTTAGTGTTAACAATATTTTACCTTGCACATGCCATAGTCCGTCAACTTGATGTGGCCCTCGTGGTCTAGCAGGACGTTGTCCAGCTTCAAGTCTCTGTAGATGACGCCCCGCTCGTGTAGGAAGTGTAAAGCGAGCGATATCTCTGCGGCGTAGAAACGCGCGTGCTCTTCCGGCAGACGGCGTTGGCGTTGCATGTGGAACCTGTAAGTGAAAAATGGCGTAAAAAATGGCCAATATTGATTTTTTACTCCATACACTAAAACATTTAGGAGGTACTTGGACAGGTACGACCACTTTCGTTCTTTTATATGGTTGCGGTTTCTTCTCTGGTTGAAGAAGTGTCGAATTTTATAGCTCGGGTTGAACTAACACTGATAGCTAAAATGGCTGGCGGACACAGAAAATAAATAAATTGAATTTGTATTTTAAAAAAATTTGATTAAAAAGAGTCTGCTCTGGCGATGAAAACTTAATTGTAAACCACATATTAAATATTTTCAAAAACTATTTAAAAAGACTGAGGTATTTACACTTAGAAGAATTAAGAGAAATACTCAGTGATGCGACCGCGACTTGAATGTCAATAGAATAAGAAATTTGAGTAGTCCCGTGAGGCTTAATATATGCCTAAAATAAATGCGCCATACCCACTTGACTGCTCAGCTAGTCGTATACCCGTACCGTATTATGATGTGGTACTGCTCCTAGCGGCTGGCGGCTGTGGTCTTGGCGCTGTAGCGTTGCGTTGATCAATCACAGCTTAAAGCGAATTCTATTGAAACTCTTCGATACTGGCCAAGTTAAAGTCGGAAAAATTCTATAAAATATACTGTAGCATTTCTCAAATGAGGCATATCAGCTGACCTTTCAAAAAAGATAGCGCGAGCTTGGCAAAACCCAGAAAACCTTCTGGTTATTTATTAATATTGGATTTCCAACCGATGCACATAACATACAATAATACAATGAGTTTATAGTGGATCACTGTGCCCACCCAATTATTGGCAACCCCAGCTGACGCCAGAAAATTGCATTTTTATTTATAAGGCGTCTCTATTGCTAACATAATTTACATGAGTACAACATTTTGATATCAATCAAATAAGCATTTGAATTAGTTAACATTTAAAAATGCCATGAGCATAAGATTAAAATTGAATGAAAATTTAGACTCAAGAATTGAAATTAGAATTAAAATTATAATTACCATTTGAAATTGAGAATAAATGTCAGAGAAAAAGAAAAGAGAAATAAGCAAATCGAGACATACAGAATACACAAAAGTCAATATCAAAAAGGCCTGGAAGTCAATAATGCAGACTACATACATCCGAAGTACGTCCAAATAAGTTTTGTCCTGTGTTCCAGGCAAGATCCTCATGGTAAGAACAAGAAGACAAGTGAAACCATCAACTTACATAAGATCCCCACCCCTCACAAATTCGATAACAAAGAACAACCGACTCGGGGTCTGGAAGCAGGAGTGCAACCCGACCAGGAAGGGATGGTTCGAGGCCGTCTCGAATACGTGCTTCTCAGTTTGCACCCAGTCGATGTCTTCATCATCAGTAACAAGAGCCTTCTTAATAACTTTCATGGCGTATATGCGTTTTGTTCGCTTCAGTTCTACCATTAGCACCTGGAAAAGGAGAGTGTTGATGTTAGGATTATGATATTAGATTTGATCATGTCAAAACACCCCCTTAAATAATAAACGTTCTAATTTTTTAAATCGGTTGAATCTGGAAGATTTAACAGATTTTTATCCTTAGTATTTATGAACTATGGCATCAAATGGTTTGTCTGCCGGCAGACGTCAAACGATTTCTTATGTCGCTACGAATTCTAGGTTTTGGTACGCAACTCTAGACTTAGTAAGAGAATAGATTAAGTATAAATTCGTTAAGCAATATCTTTAATATATATTTTTGCTAAGGAGCGCCTCAGTAACTTGGCGGCCCTAAGTGTGGGCATAATTACTACTTCAAAGTAAAAGGTGCATTTTTGGTAAATGTTTACTTTAGTTTGGTAGATAGATACTAACTTATTTTAAAATTGATTAATTTGGTTGTTGTGAACGTACCTTTGATCGAGTAAATTTCATCAAAGTCAATTCGTTATTTGTAGCGATTCTTTACGTTTTCAAATACTTGCAGGATAGGAAACAAATACTTTGAAAATCCGCCAAGTGCGGTAAATAAACTAAATAAATGAAAATACATGCAACAATCTACATGCTCAACGCAACAATGTAATACGACTCTATGACAGAAAAGAAATTTAGGCATATATGCTATTTTCTAGATACCTGTTTAGAATATTTAATTGATAAATGAAAGTCGAGTCATAAGATATTTAGATTTAGAACATATAAATTACTAACCGAGTAAAATACAACTTATAGTCAAACCAATATAAACAAACGACTACGACTATTTTACGACTAAATTAGTTTATTTTTTTAAGACTTAATCATCATTGTTAAAAACCACCCAAAATAAACACTAAAATAAGATTTTTTTTAAATATAACTTTTATGACAGTGTCTATCAAAACCATTGATCAATAGTTTTACTGCATCTTGAAAGGCAAAATTTAACAAGTTAACAGTATTTGTTAGGTTCAGCTATTCATCAGCCGTTCTTTTCCTCTCGGTCTACCTACAATGCCTTTAATACAGTCTACCTATAATCCCAAGTCTTTACATTTTTACATTTATTTATTATGCCAAAAATAAAATAAAGTTTGAATTTTGAACAGAATGTGAAGCTCACCTTAGCATAAGAGCCTCTACCGATAACCCTGATGAGTTCAAAATCTTCAAGCGAGTACTGGCGCTGGCTGCCGGGCTCCAGGTCTTGAGGGGGAGGCAGCGCGGGCGCGGGAGGCGTGTCCGGGAGCAGGGGGGAGGGGTCAGCGCGAGACCTGGAATAATTATAAATATTATTTTTTATTTACAAAACAGCATTACAAAATGGCTGGTGCTTACTTATGCCATGCCCATACCTGATTTTGTTTAAGGTATACAGGGTGTCCCCAAAACTCAACGTCAAGCGGGAACTCGGTGAAGTACTAAGCTATACCAGCTCCAATAAAATGAGAAAAAAAAAAACAACTCTTGGTTAAGGGACAACTGTCATATTTCTGAAATTGACGAAAGTTGACACCCTATGCCAAATGTTTCGGTACTATCATCACAATTTTCAGTAATTTGAAGGTATTTTTCTACGCAATGCTTAGTAACCACGCTATTATAGCAATTACAATTCACACAACAAATGTCTTCACGAGTTAACGCGGGATCCAGCCATCGCCCTCCTCAACCATATTAAAGAGATATATTTTTATTTTGTGAAGCATGTTGAATGAGTCCTCGCGAACAAATTTATTTTAGAATTATTAACAAAGCAGTCATTCAACTACGAAAAATAGGGCCAATGTAATGTAAAACATAAACAGCTCAAGTCGCTCAAAGTCCCAACTTGATTAAAATGAACCCAGCGCTTACCTAACCGACGACGCCCGCCCCAAGGTAGACTCTCCATTAGTGTCGTCCTTGACCTCGATGGGATCCACGTGCTCGCTGGAGCACGGCTTCTGTACCAGCTTGTGGCACTTCTTGTGCACCAGCAGCTTGCACTGGATGCACTTGAAGCCCTGGCGACCGAGGCCCCAGATGCGATCTTGGCAGAAGGCACAGAAGGCACGCTGGAAGTGTTTAAAGTATATGGTAAGGATTAAGAGTGTTTGGTTTTGACAGTAGGTTCTGTGCAGCTACATAACGCTTCTATATACGTGTAGCTTGTTTTGATTCCACTATTATGCATGACAATTATTATGCAAAGCAATTATTACACATGTGCTGGATATGGCGGTATAGGTAAAGTGCAATTCAATTTGAAAAGTATTTATTTTATATAATATACGTTTAGAGTGGTTTTTAACAAATCAAAAGACTTTAATTTCTTTACATGTAGTTCGTCCATGAAGTAAAAACAAGGACTTCATTATTTTTAATTCCAGGAAACAAAAACACTCCATAAAATTACCTACTGTATTATTTAATAGCTTATTTTGGACACGACAAGTGAAAAACACAAATTGTCAACTTAACAACAAAGTGAACAATCCGTTCAAGATCCTTGTTCAGGATGAGCGAATATTTACATACAACTGTTTTTTTACTAATGACATAATTATATTCTGGGTATGTAGCCTTCTGGAATAAACTAAGATAATAAAAATATTTCGAATCTTGTGAGCCAAAAGATAATTTTTTGTACAACCAAAAATATAATACATCTATGTATGTTCAATGTTTTCCCGTTGCATTTGTAGTCATCCACACGCCAAGCTTTCGTTTGGTTTGAAATTGGCACTCTGCTGGCTTTTCGGCTCGCATGCCATTTCAATTTCTCTCTATTAGAAGTTCTATCTACACATATTACTAATTAGTTTATTCATTAATACGCCGTAACTACTTCAAAGCTCATACCTAGCATCATATTTAAATAGTTCAGTACAACCCCATTACAATAGACAAATATAGAACTGCTAAAGTAATCAGTTAAATGTGTCTACATAGTATAAATATAAACTTACTCGATTAAACCGCTTCGCCTGGAAGATGTGACCGTTGACTCTGTACAGCTTCCGCCACCGCCGAGCGCCTCGCCTGTAGATGCTTCCTAAAATGTAACGAAGTACATCATTAAATATAAAGAAATTAACTCATATTATACCCAAGTAAGAGAAGAAAACCATTTACAATTGATATTTTTTTAACACTTAGTTGTATTCTAACACGTAAACCTACCGATTCATACAAATAATAAAGGATCCAGCACAAGAAACTTCATACCGTTATCAAACAAACTTGATATTGCCTTTCTCTTTAAAATTTAAGTTACTATTATTTCACAAATATCTAACCACCTCTGATAAGACATTTAGCAATATCTGCAGTACAGGACATTGCATGGTGTCGGCACGCCGACGAAAACTATTCAGTCTAATAAGACATCGTTGTCGCTGCAAGATAATGTCGATATCTTATCTATTGTCCGAATTTCGTGAATCAATCGTCGTTGTGCTAGTTCTTTGGAAATTGTTACAATTAATGAATTGAATATTAATACATTGAATAATGAAACATACTGTTTTTCTTTTTTAATTATGTCATTTTCTGTTCAAATTCATATCTAACAGCTATTTCCTTTTTTTCTGGGTCCTAATGGGCGAACTGATTATGCACATAATAAAGATCTTATTAATCAGATAAATGCATATCCCCCTGATGCATATGCCCAGGTCCATTACCCGGCTATAGAACCATGAATAAATAAAACGCGTTTTATTCAGAGTAAAGTTAAACACGGTTAATGAAGGCCAGGATGCACAAATTACATCTACAAATTTTAAAATCAATTATAAGTAGAATAATAAAGTCGTCAGAATAACTCTTGGCAGTCTTTTGTCAAAACCATTAATTACATAATTATGTATAGAAATTGAAAGAAACATTAGTTAGTGATACCACGGCTAAAACACGAAGCCGTAGAGTCGATCGTGTCTTAACGTTCATTTATAAAATGTTTTTAACAGCAAATATAATCTATCAAAGTAATACTTGAAAGTTTCTCAATGCCCAACGGAATTTTAGTTAGGCAATTTTTATTTTATTGTTGTACCGTGTTCCATCAAGACACGACACTGGCAGAAAGTCGCCACACCAATCGCGGCTGATTGCCATTTTAGAATTAACTAACTACTTGAAAGTATATGAATGATAACATCTGGATTCTAGAAAATACGATGAGTGTTATTGAATGTAGTTTATTTTGAAATGAGAATGTGACGGGTGAGTAAACACTCAAATTCATCGAATCTCGCTTACATTTTGTATTTTCATATCAACCAGTTGTTACAATATAGCAGTCCAATGATCAGGGTTGTAATTTCTATTTAATTTCGGACCTTGCAGTTGGTGTATTTCTCTAAGCTTTCAATGTAATTTATTACGCTTCACATTTTCAAGCATTCGACTAGTTTATTAACACGATATACAAAACATATATAAAACGATACTTATTAAACTATAAACGTCAGTTAAATACCGTATATACCAACATAAGCAAGGTTTAACAATAGAAGGCTGGCTAGCAAACGAGCATGAAGTCAAATTGAGCGAAGAGATGTAAGATAGGGTTGTCAGTAACCAAAAAAAAAAAAAATACCATGAAAACTTTAAACATTGTGATTTTAAATATTTATAAAGAAATTTTTATTTCACCAATTCTAATTTGCAGAGTTCTTTATGTTAAAAATTATATATTTTGTTTGACGATCTACTCAGCCTATTAATTTAGCAAAAAATGTGAAGTGAAATTAAGGTGTATGAGTTACACTAATAGCATTATTTAAAAAATCTAATAACTTTTACTGAGGTATGGTAATTAGTTATTTACTGATCCAGAATAAATTTCTAAATACTTATAATGTGTTGTAAATTTGTTTACATTGTACGTTTAATGGGCTTGGCTGCCTGAAAAAAATGAATATATCATTTTATTTTTAAGTGCCAGCCCTAGTCCATGCAGCCAACCGTACGTTGAGATGCAAATGTAATGCAACACAACGCGACGCGGCACAAATATGGGCCGGCGTTGATTTCCCGCGAGAAAACATGGACGATTTAAAACATTGTTAGCATAGCAGTGGTAGTATTACACACGGACAAGAACCGCTTGCGCGTTGTTCAATCTTTGGCATCCCTAGTATGCTGCTACAGGGTACGACGACACTACAGGGGATTCGCACGCGTATCCGAGTCTGCATCAGTGCATGCGAGCGTACAGATCGTGAACGATTCCAAGCACTTCAGATGTTCATAGTTGTCATACCTATTGACTGATAAGAATCTGAAGTAGATAATATTGAAATAGTTTGGAAAGGTAATTTTTGATAGTTTTTGGAAAAGATTACAAGCCTTAACTAATAATAATTTTAGGTGACGTTACTTATATCCTAACCTAAAATATTGAAATTTAAATATGTAACATTCTTAAGAATTAAATTATTATATGTGATGGTTCGAAAATAAAACTTATTACTTTAAGATGTTGAATGTTACCAATACAGTTACATAAATAGGGGCACCACGCGCATATTCTGGCCGGCAGTAATCTGCTGTGCCGGGCGGCAAATTCGAATATGTGTGGATGACGGTTTAGGAAAAATGCCGCTCGGGCAAAGTCCTTCTGGTTTTGGCAAGACGAGCAGAATTTACCGACCTGCATAAAGCCAGAATAAACTGCCCGAATTTGTGAAGTAATTGACATGTTGTTCAATAAACACTGTGACGTCCCGATAATGTGGATAGAGCCCCTTAGTTATCATTCTGTACATTAACTACGCACAATTATTTTTCGCGGCGATAACCTACTGACCTACAGTGTGTACTACGGTTTTCGATTAGAACTGCCAGCACAGTAAGTAGGGTTTCATATTCATGCGGACTTGTATTACTGTAGGACTTGGCTGAAACTGTAAGCTGATTTCCCGTGTGACAAACGTAATTGTAACCTCATTTGGTACAATATAAATATACATTGCAAATTGTATTTCTGACGAAAAGAGGTTTCATAACTTTAAGATTTTTATATTTAATAATAATTTGGGTAATTATATTTTATAACGTCGGGTGTGAAACGACTTGATCAAATGAATTCGCATTTGATAATTCATACAAAGTCAACTGAGTGGGCCTCTTGAATTTAAGACTAATTGTTGCCAGACCTTTACACTATTTTTGCCTTTTTTATAATCAATCAATCAAATCAATTTATTTACAAAATATGGTCGATACAATAGGTGTTATAATTATTTAAGTACAGCATAACCGTGTCAAACGGTATGCCAATCTTTGCAACGTGATATAATCAGACCTTAATCAAACTATCAAATTATAAATTTAAAATTTCAACATCAACAACGCAAAACTTATAACAATAATTATTTAAGCTAAGGATTTAAATCCATGATAAATATTCATTTAATTATAGATGTATTTTATTATAGATGCGCACAGCCATAAAATAAGCATTTTTTGAAAATAAAATATAGTAAGTCGTTGATCAGGTATCTACATATAGTTTATGTTTGTCTTCCTCTGCAATTAACATTTCATTATTTCCTTTAAAATATTCTGGATGTGCTCGTACAAATATGCAAATCTCAAAAATATACAAGCAGGGCACAGGAAATATTTTTAGAAAGAGTTTTTTAAAAAGAGGTTTACAATGGTCAATATACCCAGCACCACACAGTATTTTATACCACATAGTATATATATATATATATATATATATATATATATATATAATCTGTGCTAATAAATAAATAAATAATTCGTTAATGTTCACACCACAACAAGATTACAATTTAAGAGGTAACAATAAAATAGATTGTTTTCTTAACTAATAGATGTGGTGGACTGGTGCCTGAACTAGTTGTATATCTCTTAGTAAGTCTGATTATCGGGACACCAGGCTCCACCCGACGGTTCGGTACAAAAAACAATAAAAAACATTGAATAACGATTTTATGACAATAGAAAGTGGTGAAAAGTAACACATAGCGTGAGTTTGTATGCGTGCGCGTGAGCTTGTGTGCGAGTGCGCATGTTTTGTGTGAGTGTATGTGTGTGAGTGTGTGTGTGAATGTATGTGCGTGTGAGAGTGTATGTGTGTGTGTGTAGGTGTATGTGTGTGTGTAGATGCATGGGTGTGTGGTGTTTAACAGACTTAATGATTTGTTTATGTTTTATATGCAAATGTAAAAATCTTTCTAGTCATTGAAAAATACAAAAAAAAAACACATATACATTTTATGCTTTTAATTTTTATGAGTAATAGAAATCTTATTTTGTTTAACAAAAGTAATCATTAAATATTTTCTTAAGTTCACGATACATACTTTAAATAAAACACTTTTTACCGGATATTAGCGCGTATATTTTAGTTAATTTTAAAATTATTTCGACGTTTCGGCATCTTTGCAGTTGCCGTGGTCACGATAGACTAAGGTGTTCATCTATTGCAGGTAATAAAAACTACATGATTGTCAATACATATTAACGCCATCTGTTTCTCAGTCTTCTCGCATAACGTCCCGGATTGACACAAAAGGCACTGACTGTGTCCTGAGTTTGCAGTCTAACAGTTTGCTGGTTTTTCATTTTGATGTTTTTAAGTATTGGATCCCATGTTGATGAAAGTTTCCAACCATCTTCTCTATTGAAATTTGGATGTTTTTTAATTTCAATAGTTTCTCTGATCATCCTAGGTATAAAATGTTTCTCTTTTGCTAGGATCTTCACGGTATCAAATCTTAAATAATGGTTGGGCTTGTCTATGGAATGTTCACAAACTGCAGATTTTGAGGTTCGTTTATTTTTAACATCAGAGATGTGTTCTTTAATGCGAGTTGACACATTTCGTTTGGTTTGACCGATATAAGAGAGCCCGCAGTCACAGTCGATTTTATAAACGCCTGGATCTTGTAAAGGGATGCTTGATTTTATTGGACGAAGATGCTGGCTTATCTTTGAGTGCGGCTTGTAGATAGTTTTGATTGAAGCTCGCCGAAGAATGCCTCCTATCTTGTCAGTAACACCCTTTATATAAGGCAGGAATGCTGGTCTTCGTTCAACTGTGAGTGGCTTTACGCGGTTTCTGCGACGGCGACGCGGTGTTTTTAAATCGTTATCCCGCAGCACTTTAACCAGGTGGTTGAGTTCCTCATTAATGTGTTGGGGATCGCAGATTCCATGTGCTCTCTGAAACAAAGAGTTGCCTACGGCAGATAATTGGCTCGGGTGGTGATGGGATTTCCCATTTAGATATCGGTCAGTGTGGGTGGGTTTCCTATAAACAGTATGGCTAAGTGTACCATCAGGATTTCTTTGTATTAAGACATCTAAGAAAGCTAATTTGTTCTCCTGCTCCAATTCCATAGTGAATTTAATTTTAGAATTAAGGGAATTGAGGTGGTTTAGGAATGCAGTCACTTCATGCTTAGGTAATGTAGTGTAGGTGTCGTCAACGTACCTCTTGTATATCTTCGGCACAACAGGTGCCATTCGGAGCGCTTGCTCCTCGAAGTTCTCATTGTAAATGTCAGCTACAACAGGTGACACCGGAGACCCCATGGCAACACCATCAATTTGAATGTAGTAATTGTTATTCCACATGAAGTAGCCAGATGTTAAACATAGCTCTAATAGTTCTGCATATTCCTCGGGCAAGTTTGACTCACTTAGCTTCCTTTTTACTATATCAATGCAGTCTCTAACAGGTAGTGAGGTGAATAGAGACGACACATCAAAGCTAACCATAGGTTCATTGCATGCAAGATCGTTTTTTGAATTTTGAACAATTTCGTCTGTTCGAAATATGTCATACCGATGTTGTTGTATTAACTTGATCAGTAGTTTTTTGCTTGCTTGGTGAAGAATTTCGGCACTCCCCCGGATGTCTTTCTTCGGAGATATTCTCACACATACCGGGAGAAGGTTGTTATCCCGACATCTTTTGAGAAAGTTTAACGATGTCAGCAGCCGTGATTTCTTTTTCTTCATGCACTCAAGCGATCGTATCTTACAAGCTGGCCCAGCACTTAGCAATTGTGCTCTCACAACTGCGAGGAAAGACAAGTGCATATGTAAAGGATTCTTACCATTTTGTTAGTGACCTTAAAAATCTCAAGTTAACTAACAATGAAACTATGGTTAGCTTTGATGTGTCGTCTCTATTCACCTCACTACCTGTTAGAGACTGCATTG
This sequence comes from Marasmarcha lunaedactyla, assembly GCA_923062675.1. Classification (NCBI taxonomy): domain Eukaryota; kingdom Metazoa; phylum Arthropoda; class Insecta; order Lepidoptera; family Pterophoridae; genus Marasmarcha; species Marasmarcha lunaedactyla. The sequence continues at coordinate 4,497,208 of OV281354.1, forward strand.
ATATAGTAAAAAGGAAGCTAAGTGAGTCAAACTTGCCCGAGGAATATGCAGAACTATTAGAGCTATGTTTAACATCTGGCTACTTCATGTGGAATAACAATTACTACATTCAAATTGATGGTGTTGCCATGGGGTCTCCGGTGTCACCTGTTGTAGCTGACATTTACATGGAGAACTTCGAGGAGCAAGCGCTCCGAATGGCACCTGTTGTGCCGAAGATATACAAGAGGTACGTTGACGACACCTACACTATATTACCTAAGCATGAAGTGACTGCATTCCTAAACCACCTCAATTCCCTTAATTCTAAAATTAAATTCACTATGGAATTGGAGCAGGAGAACAAATTAGCTTTCTTAGATGTCTTAATACAAAGAAATCCTGATGGTACACTTAGCCATACTGTTTATAGGAAACCCACCCACACTGACCGATATCTAAATGGGAAATCCCATCACCACCCGAGCCAATTATCTGCCGTAGGCAACTCTTTGTTTCAGAGAGCACATGGAATCTGCGATCCCCAACACATTAATGAGGAACTCAACCACCTGGTTAAAGTGCTGCGGGATAACGATTTAAAAACACCGCGTCGCCGTCGCAGAAACCGCGTAAAGCCACTCACAGTTGAACGAAGACCAGCATTCTTGCCTTATATAAAGGGTGTTACTGACAAGATAGGAGGCATTCTTCGGCGAGCTTCAATCAAAACTATCTACAAGCCGCACTCAAAGATAAGCCAGCATCTTCGTCCAATAAAATCAAGCATCCCTTTACAAGATCCAGGCGTTTATAAAATCGACTGTGACTGCGGGCTCTCTTATATCGGTCAAACCAAACGAAATGTGTCAACTCGCATTAAAGAACACATCTCTGATGTTAAAAATAAACGAACCTCAAAATCTGCAGTTTGTGAACATTCCATAGACAAGCCCAACCATTATTTAAGATTTGATACCGTGAAGATCCTAGCAAAAGAGAAACATTTTATACCTAGGATGATCAGAGAAACTATTGAAATTAAAAAACATCCAAATTTCAATAGAGAAGATGGTTGGAAACTTTCATCAACATGGGATCCAATACTTAAAAACATCAAAATGAAAAACCAGCAAACTGTTAGACTGCAAACTCAGGACACAGTCAGTGCCTTTTGTGTCAATCCGGGACGTTATGCGAGAAGACTGAGAAACAGATGGCGTTAATATGTATTGACAATCATGTAGTTTTTATTACTGGCAATAGATGAACAACACCTTAGTCTATCGTGACCACGGCAACTGCAAAGATGCCGAAACGTCGAAATAATTTTAAAATTAACTAAAATATACGCGATAATATCCGGTAAAAAGTGTTTTATTTAAAGTAATCATTGCCTGTTTTTTGCTTTTAATAAAAATTATTGTAGTATAAATAGTGTCCAACGAAACATACTAAAAGAGTAAACCATTGGTTACCCTAAAATTAAACTTATGATGCGAAAAATACAAAATCTTTGGAACATGAATCTAATAAAGCACTCACCTCTATTACTAATTATTTGAATCAAAATAATTAAGTCATTAATATGAATAAAACAAATTTTATGCAATACCAGACATACAGAGGTAAAGCTGATGTAATTCGGTTAACATCTCGAGGTACGGAAATAGAGCAGGTAGATTGTACCAAGTTTTTAGGAATAACTCTAGATAAGTATTGTGACTGGAAACCACATATAAGTAATTTATGTAAAAAACTAAATAGTTTTGTTTTCGTCGTAGGTAGATGATCAAGAACTGCAAGTCAACATGCAGCGAAACTAGCTTAGCATGGTAATGTTTCATCTATCTTGCGCTATGGTTTAATTTTATGGGGAAATTCTGTAGACATCCAGAAAGTATTCTTGTGTCAGAAGAAATGTGTTAGAGCACTTTGTAGAACAGATTTCAGAGATCCGGGCAGGCCTCTTTTTGACGTTTCAAAGTTACTCACTTTGCCGAGTTTGTACATATGCGAAATGTTATTGTTTGTCAAAAAACATAAGGAATATTTTAAGGAAGTAGGTAATGTCATGATTTTAAGAACTAGAAATAAAGATATTTTTAGTAAAAACTGTATATGCCGCCTAGAAAATCAACATTATTTAGTAGAAATGTTTATTGTATGGGTATCGATATATGTAATAAGTTGCCCTTTAATTATAAAAACTTAAATTTTAATGACTATAAACGAAAAATATATGATTTATTGATACAAAAATGTTACTACACAATTCATGAATGTTTTAAAGACACTGAATTGTAATTAAATGAAGCTAATAACTGTTTAAGCTATCGCGGTTATTTTCAGTATAATTTAATGAATTTACGGGATTCTTACCACGATTTTCGATTTTTATTTCGCGCATCCGATATTTCGATGCTGTTGCAAGCACCATGATCGCGTGGCCAGTCCCGTATATTCATTAAATTATAGTTAATGAATCTATATGTATAAGTTTAGTAATCATAATGTTTTGTAATATTTTTATAACATTTAAATAATAATATTTGTAAATACTATTTTGATATTATTTAATAGGTTTTTAGATAGTAAATAATTTTTTGTAATTAACTTCTTATAAATATTTGCACGCTGTTTAACAGTAAAAAATGTAGTACTGTCAATTTTAATTAAGAACTATTTGTACACATTTTTTCGCAAATGAATTCATTTGATTTGATTGATTGATTGATTTGATTTGATACATATGAATATGTAAAATGAGTCCACACTACTATAATATGCGTACAATAAGGCAATGAAAAATGTCCTTAAGGATGTATTATGGGAACATTTTGACTTTCTAATCTCTTTGCAAAAATGAAGATTTGAAGCAAAAGGAACTTCACTTTTTCCCAATATGATATTCCAATAAATGAATATAGACAGAAAATAATTATAAATATTTAAAACTTACGGTCCTCCCCCGCACAGGGCATGCCCGGCGCTGCCGGCACATTTGGGAACACTGCAACAAAAATAAATAATATCAGCAACACTTTTAATTACTTTCGAAGGCTTCTGGGGTGAATTAGATGGGGAAAAATTTGAGTCGTAGAAAATTTTAGTACGTTATATTTGCTTTCTTTTGATATACAGTTTCATATATTTTGTTAAGTTAATATAACTTTCATACGTACAAAAATTCTTCGGGTGGAACGCATTAAAAATTATTTGTAAGCACAAGTAAAAAAACCCTAATGATGGCATAAAGGTCGCAGAGATTTTCTTTAACCACAGCTGAGAACACTCTAGCATAACTCAGTTTTCAAACAAATAAGCAGCATCAAGCAGTGCTTTCATACAAACACAGGTCAAACTTGTAAAATGTACTACCACTTTTAAAATAAACTCAAAATCAAAATGTCGAATGCATTGCAATATTTCCTTGGAAACCAGTGAGACCAAAATCTCATCAGCTAAGTACACTTCAAAAACCCCGCAGAAAAACCCAATAAAACAAATGAACGTTTGTGTTACAAAACGGAATTGCATTCTAGTGTTTTCTAGAAATAGATCAAATAAAGTGCACCCGAACGCCGGTGTCGACTGCAGACTAGTCCGAGGTTGTCAAAGTTTTTCTGCTTGCATTACACTTACTGGTTTCCTAAGTAAGTAAACACTCATCTTTCACAAACTGTGATCGGCTTAATAAATAGAAGTACGAACTATAAAGTGACACCAACTATATGTATAGGATTAGGATAATTGTGTTACCAGCTGGAAACTTTTAGGTAATGTATATTTACGAATTCAATACAGTCTGCTGCGGTTAAAAGAAAGTATTAGAATGTACATACTTTAGGGGCTGCTACTAAATGATAGCAAATCAAAATACTTAATTAAGTGCGATTGTACAGTGACACCAGAGACCAAGCACAGATTTGAAAGCGGTCAATATTGAGCTCACGTAGTTTCCCTCCCTTCGTAAGACGTCCATACTTTGGGAACCCCTGGCCTACACACTCTACAGACAGAGACGTCCGTGAACATCCGAACCGGTACAAGCTGGTTTTTCAAAAGTGGCCAGTTACATTACGTTGTTGCCGACGTTGCGATTGTTGAGGGAATCCTTGCGATTTTTACGACGGTGGGTTATTGCTGATAACGTACATTAATTATATCTGTAACATGAGTTAATCATACTGACCAAGTTGTTTTACAATGTAATAACGTGTTCAGTAAAAGATAGACCACTTAGCGCCTACAGCTAGTTAGTAGTAATACTGCTGAGCAGTCTATGAGAGTCAATCCTTGTGGCCTAAAAGAGAATTCTGCCCCTCCAATTACGTACAGGGTATATAGTATATAACATATATTATTATATAGCAATTAAAATGCATTTCAATATTTTGTTTATCGCCCATTTCGTAGTACATTATTCTTAAACCCAAGATTTGGTTTATTCTTATTAAATCTTAGTATTAAACTAGTCATTTTATCATTCGATCTTTTATGGCTTTATATTTTATGGAAATAATACATTAAAATATATAGAAATAAGGATTTTTTTATATACCATGTAAACTATAATGAGTTAGCTATTATATATAGCTTCAAGTTAATTATTATATCTATCAAATAGAAACTAGATAATAAACTACGTAATATATTAGTAGTAACGAGACAGCTTTTTTGACTTTCCATGTCAAACTAACGAAACGCTACGACTCCACATACATCAACTAAATTACATATCTCGTAAAGCGAAAGATTAAAAAAAAAGAACCAGAAAAAAGCGGATTGGTTTGGCCCCAATGCGGCGATAGCCGATCGCATTTTAATGATTCCAAGATTCAAAAAGAGAAAACGCCTTGAATTTTTAATTTGAGGTTTGACCCTTTTCCGATTATACCCGTGACTACGAGATTAAAACAAAACGAGTTCCATCTAATGATTTCAGACCAAATTCGAGATTTAAAAACGATTCGTTACTTAATTTTTAATTGCATGGTTTTGTGTGAAATTTCAACCTTCGTTTGGTTGAAATAATGAGCGTGAGTTACGGCAGTGATTGCGTAACCCCTTTTCAGCTTTATAAAATAAAATTCAGTGTATTAAAGTTCACTTACTTTTTAATTACTTAGTGTTCAATATAACTTTTTGTTTAACAAAAAATTGTAATTATAGAAATGCTTTTTTCTGTATAGCACGACGAAATTCTACATAAAAGTAACTTTAAACTTTAGGGCTTTATAAATACAGCTTACGAAATATTTCTTACATCTTTACAGTAATCTGGAATCTGAGATCCTTCTATTAATAAACTGCAATATATTTCCAAGAGATGTGTCGATAACAACCAGCGGGTGCAGTCGGGTAAGGAGGGTCTCATCGGCGTAGCACAATGCCTGCGCGCTCGGTCGGATACATCAGAATTGAAATTCTCAAACATATCGTGTTCTTCGAAAAATATTAGAAATATAAAATGAGACATTGAAAAAGATGAGTTATTTAACTTACGATATGATTTTTAATGGTATCCTCGAATTTATAATAAAAAGAGAATATTTATATTTTACTCATTTTGTATCTTTTATGTGTGAATTCTTTTGATGTGCTATAATATTATGCACAACATAAAATCCTAAAAAAAGCGTTTCCAAATATAAAAAAATAATTTAAAAAATATACATATAATAAAATTTACCATAAGAACAAACGCCTGCAAATACATTTTTGAAACCTTAGTGTTTCACTATGTCTTTTTACAAACAAAAAGAGTCATTAGGTACATCGGTATCGGCGCATTTGCTACGGTGCAACAGAAACAAATTATAATGCATATATTGCAAAAGTGCTTTTTGCAATCAAAGCTCGTAAACACCATGATACACAAAACAATTGAAGTTCATGTAACAACGGGCTTCTTTCACATCAGTTATGTCAAACACACTATGTAAAAAGAAAATGCAGCACATTTTTATAATTATATATATATTTTAAATTACATTAAAAAAATGTTATCTGTCCACTTTGCTGCAAACGAATACGCAAGCAAAGTTAACCTAAAATCAATCCAGTACAGATTTTTTTTATCCATGCTTTTGTTTTTCAATTACCTTTCAGAAAGGGTCGCACAACAAAACGTGCATTATTTCGTGTGCTCCGGCCCGTGTCATTAAGGGTATTACCGGGACGAAGGTAAATTAACTATTCAATATACTAGGAAATGAATTTCGCGAACAAATTTTTCTAAGGGTATCTGTTATTTTTGAATAAACCGGAGAAAAAAAATATTCGGTTTGAATTTTTGCTCTACCTATATATTTTAAAGGAAGAATTTTAATAGTGATTTAGTACCAAGTGTTGTACCTTTCGTTAGTCATCAATAAATGTTGAGTGTACCGCAACAGTACGATGCGTTTTCTTCTTTTGGATATAAGATTGACGCTTTTACTTTTAATGCCAAGAATATTGACGATTCACGCACTAAAGTACTACAGCTCTTCAAAATTGAACAGTAAATGCAACTTTATGGCTTATTAATTTTAGGGCTTTAAATAAGCTAAGTCTGATTTATGGACACACTTAACAAGAGGTATGCCTTCAGTATTAACAATTATATATATACATAAATATTTAACCGTATCGTACGACTTAACGAACGTTAAAAATGCTATGATAAAGTGCAAAATGCTTACTTATTATGCACCCGAGTCATCTTGAAAAATTTGTAAGCAAACAGCTGTAAAATCTACAAGCTAATCAAGAAAAACTGTCGAATCGGTTACAAGATAACAGGATTAATATATAAACGCGAATAAGAAAAAACAACCCCCTTTCTACAGCTGAAAAGTTTTTGAATCGAATCTAATTACGTTATTATTACGTCGAATTTCTCCCACAAATTTTCGCATTCAAAATAGTTCAGAGGTTTTATCGATGGACGCCGCACGGAGAGATAAAACCTTTTTTGGGTAATACATTTTTATAAAAACTTTTTTTTGTTATCTGTGGTTGAATGTCACGCAAAGTTTTGGAATAACTTTTTAAATTCACTGAAATGTGAGTTAAGTGAGTTTTAAGTTTAAATGTTAAAGAGCATTTTGTAAATTTAAAAAATAGTGAACAAATGTATACTAATAAACATTATTATTATCCAAGTTCGGTTCTACGCGAAATACACAAACTAATTTTTGTTTCTAGCTTACTGGTTATTCTCGTGATATTTTTCGTCTGAACTACAACAAAACTACACACATCAAAACAGTCTCAGCAACATATACAAATTTGAATTGTACAATGTATTTTCACATTAAATCGTTAGTATTTTATTATATATATTATTCTTTAGTGTCTTTTTAAAGTAAAAAATCAATTGTTTTTTTATAATTTTTATTTTAAAAACATAAATTAACAATTTTGCGAGTACTGTATCATACGTAGTACAAACTAACATGCCTAAGCGACTAAACTTTTTATAAAAATGAAATTGTTAAACAAAATTAATTTATTAATTTAATTGGAGCGAAGCGAACGTAGCGAGCGAAGCTCCTTATGGACTCAAAATGTATAATCGTTCACCGCGAACTCCTCTCACACCGTTTGACCGATTGAAACCAGATTTTGCACACAAGTCTAGAGTGACCATAGCAAGGTCAGTACGAAAAAATTTTTTCGATATCATGTACCATTTTCGTCGAACATCAATGTTACTTCGGATTTCTCTAATGCGATACGTTTAATTTCGAACAAAGAGGCGATTGCAATATACAACGAATCACGTTTACGTAACCTTGGCGTACCAGTAGCAATAATTGCTGCAAAACATAACAATTCAACAGCACTGCAAGCTACAGCCGATGAAGCCCAAGGTTTGCCATCGATATTGAACCTTGCAACTGGATGTCGTGTAATGCTCACACAGAACTTGTGGGTATCGAAAGGATTATGCAATGGATCTATCGGAACTGTACGAGACGTCATTTATAATAGGACAGCACACGAGAATTACTATGACGACTTTCCGATTTGTGTTTTAGTTGATTTTGATGGATACTCGGGACCAAAATTATATGACAACTCAGTACCAATTTTACCGCAGACTGTCGCGTTCAAAAAAGGGAATACAACGTGCACCCGCAAACAGTTTCCACTTGACGATTCATTTGCAATCACAGTCCACAAAAGCCAAGGGGTAACAGTCGAGAAAGCAGTCGTCGACGTTGGTAAAACTGAGTTTAGTCTTGGGCTAACTTATGTTGCGATGTCGCGCGTGAAAACCGTTGATGGTTTAGTGATTGATCCGCCGTTTCCTAAAACACGCTTGCTTGGAATAAACAAAAGTGCTGCATGGAAAGATAAACGAGAAGAAATCGCTCTTCTCCGCAATTTGAATGCATACGGAATATTTGAAAGTTGATTCAATCTGTAATAAAGTGTTATAACAAATGAGATTTGGCGATTGTTTTTTGGTAACTTATAACACTTAGAATTATAAATTTCCGACTGATGAATTGTTGTTATAGGATTTGTATTGACACGCATAGGCTCTAATGTTTGTTTTGAATTCTCGCAGCGATTTCTAACCTTAATTCCTTCCACGCAATACCTAAAAGAAACCGTTTCTAACAGTCAGACTAAATGCAGATGTGATTAAAACTAGACACTGTTAACCATCTCTGAGATACGCGGTCATCATCAGCTGACCATATGATTTTTCGTAAATGTTTGTATCGAATTATTTCATTTAAAGCTAACCCAAAAAAGTCCGTTAGACTAAAATAATTGATAAGGAAAATATCGCTTCGCTCCGATTATGGCATGGTTAGGTCCGGAGGACCAACGCATTCCGACCTAGTTTAATTAGTTGAGAACTTGCGGACACCGATTCATAGAATTGATGATACTGTTTATGTTATCCTGCGGCAATTGCTCCCAATGAAATTTTAGTAAGTCCATCAGTTGTCGGGATATTGTCACTCCGTCCAAGTCCTCTAAAACACGCCTTTGGAGCATGTCCCATGCGTGCTCGATGGGGTTGAGGTCTGGCGATTGTGCAGGCCAAGGCAATACCCGGATGTTTTTCCTTGCCAAGTTCTCCCTGGTGTGCAAAGCTGTATGCGAATGCGCATTATCATGCATCAACTTAAAATCAAAGTCAAGGATTTGTGCAAATGGACGGACATAAGGCCTTAGAACATCCTCAACGTAATTTGCAGCGTCCATGTTTCCATTTACAAAAACGAGTCTGTTCTCCATAATAGCCACCCATACAATAACTGTTGAACCGTTGTATGGATGAACTTCTTGAACGCACCTCAGCCTCTCAGTATTTCCAGGACGACGGTAAACTCTTACCCTTCTAGTATAGGGCCTAAACACAAATCGAGACTCATCGCAAAATTAAATTTAATCCATTGCTCCTGGGTCCATGTTATGTGTTCTCTACACCATTCATTTCAACGAGCGCGATTCCCGTTACGTATAGGTGGGCACCTAATTGGACGTCGTGCATGTAGGCCGTACTCATGCAGTCGATTCCGCACGGTTTGGGTGCTAACTACAAAACCACTTGTGTTTTGTAGCCTTAAACCTATCTCTGGGGCGGTTAACATCGGCTGACGTCTTGCGGTCAGTTGAATGTATCGGTCTTGCCAAATGGTTGTACTCCTTCCGCGGCCTGGGAATAACGCTTCTGTTGACACCAAAATATCGTGATACCTCAGATTGATTGATTCCCTGAAGCTTCCAACATCCCTACGGCACTTAGCATTTCGTGTGAGGTCAAATGATGTCGCTCCATGTCGTAAACGATGTCTTAAAAAAAAATTTCGCAATTAATTAATAAAAATTAATAATAATAAACGATTTCCAACACTCACGCCACACAAAGAAAACGCAATAAAATTCGAAAACATGCATTCGCTTTAAATTTTGTGAAAAAACAAAAACATTTTTTTTACAACCAGCCAGTATGTCATCTAGATCAAAAAAATTTACTTTAGTACTGCCTACTTGGCAAGAAAAGATATAATAATTGATTAATACATTTGAAATAATGTATGTTGCTTAGACTTTTTTGATGTGTGTATATTTATGATTATTCGAAATATTTTACATAAGTTAAATTCTTTTACACTTAATGAATGTCTTCTTTTTTACCACATACTTTTACATCATCTTCATCATTATAGTCTAAGATTTTACAAATCTTTCATGACAGCCTTCGACAGATCCCACTGCAAGGAAATCAGCCTTTAGTTGGGTAAGGAGTGGTGTCAACCGAGTTTATTATTAAAACAAATCTTTAATATTATAATCAAATCGGCCCTTGTATTTATCTGAAAGCAAATTGAAATACCTCTGCCCGTGAAGAATTGAATATTTCGAAATTTGTTGATATTGAAATTGATAAGAAACTAGTTTATTTATGGGAAATATACTCCGTCTGAAACTCTGGAAAATGGAGAACTATTGGAAAACTGAATTGCTTTTCTAGGATATTTTTAAATGCATGTGAAGAAAAGTTATTTCGTTTTCTTTATTTGTTCTTTTAATATTACTTCTTTGACGACCAACTTCAAACGGTTACTAAGGGCTCTCTAGGTTATAGATTTTGTCAGTATTATGATATTCGTACCATTTTTGCATTTTCATTACATTTTTGCTCGGATGCTATTGAACGCAGAGCCGAAGTCAATATGTTTTTAAGTCAATTCCTATTAGGTAATATGATAAAGCAAGTATGAGAAGATACCCAGGTTGAAATCCTACGAAACAGCTAAAATTATATATTTATAAATTACATGTTGATGTCTCCTATTCATGTGCTGAATTGTATAAAAATCCCTCGTCTCTATTTCTCTCATACACACAACACTTTGTTATATGCTGTAAAGGTATTCAGAATATGTATTGTACGTAGTATAAAACAAAGTAGCTATTTATTTGACCATCTAGCTTAAGTAAGTCTGTTTTAGTCTAAATGTGCTTTATAGACTTCTACCTACGAGTATGCCGATTACTAGCTAGTTAAATTAAAAAAAATAAACTTGAACTTATCTTATCGAGTAGTCCAATCAATAAATTTTCCAAACAATCACATTTAGTGCCACACATTAATAAATACATAAATCCCCAGACAAACACACCAACTGTATGGCCCCAAAGTAAGCAGAACTACTTTTGTTATGGATGACCATACAGCGAACTTGGGTAAGGATTTAGAATAAAAATACATATTAAAATATGAACAACCACCTTTATTCATCACATAAACGAATACCCCGACCAGAACTCGTACCTGGGACCTACCTGGGAATGTGGCACCTTGTGTAGCTGTGATCACGTCCACGTCTAAACTTGCTAGTTTTATTTTTTAGGATACATTGTGGCTATATCTATAGATGGAAGTTTAATATTTTGAGGTAAAATTATTAATGTAGGTTTAGCTTTTATTAATTATGTGAAACTTTCGAGTCTACATATCTTGTATGTTTTGACAATAAAAAATGATATGAAAATTATTAAAAACACTAAGAAAAACAGTTATTCCCTGTAGGTCTAAAACTATCGATAATTTCTTAATATTATGTATTTAATAGGTCTTTACCTATGAAACTGCCGTTTTGCCGTACTGGCCATTTCAAATGAAAATATTTTTTTTTTGACTGATAATTCTAACTTCAAATTAATTTTATTTGACAAACATGGAATTCTTTTTCTAAAATCGTCATTTGTTTAATAGTTAGTGTTTTGTTTTCAACGCATTCGAACATTTTTCGTCATCATGGATAAGTTAAAAATTCGAGTAATTATGGAGTATGAGTACCGTCGTGGCAGCAAAGCGGCACAGGCGGCACGCAGCATCAACGACGTTTACGGAGCGAACACTACAAACGAACGCACCACCTGTTATTGGTTTACCCGCTTCCGTTCTGGAAATTTTGACCTGAAAAATGAACCCCGTGGTCGTCCGAAAACTTTGGTCGACAATGACGAATTAAAGGCAATTGTGGAAGCTGATGAAACTCAATTCACGGCTGAATTAGCAGCAGCTTTCGACGTTAGCATCAAAACAATATTGGTCCATTTGCGTCAAATTGGCATGGTAAAAAAGCTTGACAAATGGGTACCCCACGAACTCAATGACCGCCAGCGCGAAGTACGCGTGGAGACGTGCCTTGCACTGCTCAGCAGGCATACAAATGAAGGAATTCTGAACCGCATTGTTACTTGTGACGAGAAATGGATCCTGTTTGACAATCGTAAGCGCTCAGCAAGTTGGTTGGACCCTGGTTCAGCACCCAAACAATGCCCTAAACGAAAACTTACCCCTAGAAAAGTGATGGTCACTGTTTGGTGGTCTAACGCGGGTGTAATTCATCACAGCTTCTTGCCAAACGGGACGAGCATTACTGCAGATGTGTACTGTAAAGAACTGAACACAATGATGGAGAAGCTCGCACGTCTCCAACCAGCTTTGGTCAATCGTTCGGCTCCACTGCCCCTGCACGACAACGCGCGACCTCATACTGCACAGCAGACGGTCTCCAAGCTACAAGAGTTGAGGTTGGAAGTTCTCCGTCATCCGCCGTACTCACCTACAGACCTTGCGCCTACAGACTTCTACTTTTTCCAGAATTTGGATAACTTCTTGGCGGGAAAAAAATTCAATACCCGAGAGGCAGTACAAAATGCCTTTGAAGAATTTGTTGCATCCCGTCCAGCTGATTTCTTCAAGAAAGGCATCAATAAGCTACCAATGCGTTGGCAAAGATGCATTGATTGCATGGGTGATTATTTTGATTAATAGAAATAAAAAATATATAAAAAAATTACGCTTCATTTATTTCGTGAAAACGGCAGTTTCATAGGTAAAGACCTAATATTTACATGCCCATTCAAAAGTAATTGAATAAACCATCTGTAGTTACCGATTCGTAGACTCGACCTACTACGGCGTAGACAATAAACGCCTACCGGCAATACGATCCAAAATCCAAAAGTAATGGTGTCCAAAGAATAAATGTACAATAGATATGAAAATTATTTATATCTACTGTTAAAAAAAACCAGGTCAGAAGTAATACATAACGTCACAGGGGGCGCTGCGGTGCTGCCAAATTGCCAGTGAGGCAGCCGCCCAACTTTACTAATAACGCGATTTTGCGGGCCCGCGTTTTTCAAAGACGCAATAAAATATATTTTATATCAACGCTTGTTTAAGAGATTTTTGCGTAAGGTTGTTTATGAGTCAAGTTCGAGTAGAGGTAATATATGGGAAGTTTAATTTTAAAAGCGATATAATTCGGCAAATTAAATTTTTTACGTACCGAGTTTAGACATGTCAAGTGTGAACACAGAATATTCTAAACAATAGATACGAATGTTCCGAAACATGTAACACACATTTTAAAAATTTGATAGTCTTTTACTGTTATTTAATAGAGGCGTTACTGATATTACGTATCGTGGACTGATATGAAGAAAAATTTCCAAGAAGATCAATTATAAATCCCTTATTAAGACGTAGGTAAAATATTCAAATTTTCTTTTTGTACCATATCAAGAATACAAATACTAAATTTTTTTGCCTAAGCAAATACATGTGATAGCACAAAGTCATGTATTATTTGGGGCAAAGGGTTTGAAAACCGTATGCCACAGAAATCTACCAACACCGGACCTATATTCTATATACCGCGTTTACCGGTATGAAGTGTAAGCTTTTACAAAAACCTTTAAAAACAGATTTTAATCAGTAGTAACACGGAACCTCAACGTACCGTTTTAACATCTAAAGTACTTTGTATAATTATTTTATAACATTTTCGTGTTAACACCGGCCATAATATTTGATTACAAATTTACGTGATTTGTATTAAAGTTGATTCATAATCAGAATAATGTTGGATAATATATTTTAAGTGTGTCAACGTATTTAAAAGTAAAGTAAAGATGATATTACTCATTTTATAGGTTAAAGTTAACGACAAATTTTTGGATTTTTGTTCTCAAGTTTATGACAACTCGTAAAGAGGATTATCGTTTAAAAATGGTATGTGTAAGTTTTCAAACAATTTCAAGAAGGTTAACTTCAATAGAAAACGTGGATATCTACAAACAGATTATCCATAAATCTTTAAAGCGTTACCATCAATAGTTTCTACAAAAAAAGCTAACGATCTTATCACTAAAAAGTTAACACTAGGGTTTGAGATTTAAACTCAGCTAGGCTATAAATAAGAGAAATGGGTTTTTATGGTAAGAACTTAAGGGTACTGATAATCACTTTGAATAATTACCTGTAATTATTTACATTTCTTTACTACAATTATTCTTTTGTTTTTTATTGTATATTTTTTAAAGATTTTTAAATGTATATTTTCGCTATTCCTTGCTTAATGCTACCCTAGTTAAGTATGTTTTTATTAAGATTTTTTTATGTCATTTCTTAATGTTGCCTAACTTTTGTATATAGCAAAAGAAAATCGAATTTGACAGTTTTGTCAAATTCCTGAAAATCGATTTTCTGTTTTATATTGCACGTGGTGCAAACCTATCTAAGTTGCACGTTTATACATTTTGTAAACGATGTTATAGAATATGTGTTAATGTTGTAACTATTGGTTTGAAGCAATAAATAAAAAAATAGTAATAATAAAAATAATCCCCAGACAAACACACATTGTGGTTTTACCTTTTTTATCCTGCTATTTAGGCATAGGTTAAGGATATTTTTTTCCGATTTTGTAGTAAACACGGTCTTGTACAAAAAAGTAAACTTAAATAAGAAACTCGCGACTCGCTTCAACCCGTCCTACGCTTTATTTTTCCGGAATCGAGTATGGATAACCGGGTTTGAAACCTGGATCTTTTGTAGTGTTCCTGTGGAGACGAAACTCGATAATGCAATGTTGAGATTTTCTCTCGGTTAGAGATGAGGAGTTAAACTGGGGATCCTATTGGAAAGGATTTGAAAAATGTCAAGTTTAGAGAAGGAATTGGCAACATCGAGGGGCTAGTATTAAAAACATGTATTTTAATATATAAAAATGTATTTCGCAGTGAATCAAATTGCGGTTAAGAAAATTCGTTGGCTGATGTGAATACAGCCAGGATGGTATATTTTACTTATTTTCATAGTCAAATGTGTTGTGGTATCTGCCGCGGACATCATAACGATCTTCACTCTGCAAAAACGGGCTATTCGTGGAATATATAAACTAGGAAAAAGATAATCTCTAAGAGAAAAGTTTAAAGAAATTGGAATTTTAACTCTTACATCACAATATATTTGTGAGAACATTTTGTACATTCACGAGAATATTAACAAATATAAAACTAATTAAGATAACCATGACAATGATTACACTGTAAGAACTAGAAAAGACTGTGAGTTAGCGTTTCCAAAATTGAGGCTGGCTAAAAGCAGCAAAGCATTTATTGGAATGTCAATACGTTGCTACAAGAAAATGCCGGAATCTATCTATATCTAAGAAAACAATTAAAGAAACGCTATGCCAAAAAGCTTACTATAACATCACAGATTATTTGGATGACAAAAGGGCGTAGGATGAAATCCCCACAGGATATGTCTGTTGCTATTTGTGAAAAATAATGTGCAGCTTGGCTGCGGCATTTCATTAGCACGCACAATTAGCTGTCAAGTGTGTGTTTCTTTCATGTCGTCGTCAAATTGTATACCTTCTACCCCAAATATTTTATTCAAAATGTTTATTAGAAAATAGTGCCGAGAGGTTTTTTTTCAGCCAGATTTTTTTCCTCTAGGTTTAATGCCATTGTCATTATGCCTTTCAAAAGTCGAAGTTAAGTTGTATTTACACAACCTCGATGAAGGTGAAGAAAAAGACTTTCACAAGGTGTAATTTTTTTTTACCTATGATGAAATAAAATAATTTCATTTTTTTTATTGTGTGTGTGTGTGAGTTCAAGACACCGCAGCTATTGCAATTTTTCTTTTTTTTCCCAACCTTATTAAAGTAGATAACAAACGTAAGAAAAGTTATTTGGTTTTCGAAATGTGGGAATGTGTTAACTTGGCACAGCAGTCGCACTATGAGGAAGTGAATAACTTAAGCAACCGCAAAGCAAAAGTGGATGCAAGAGTTAGTCATAGTCATCTATTAGATAGCATATAAATGGTATCTTGAAATATTTTACTAAGAAAAGCCATCCATTTTTTACAACATTTCATTTCCGTGCATAGATAAAAAATACCTTTTTTGACATCCAATTTGAAATTCCAATTCCAAAATTAAATTTAAAACAATTCCAGAGAAACGGTAGGAAATTGAGCGGGAAATAGCATCTGTTGTCGCCGTTCTGCTTATTATTAATTTAATAAATTTTGCAATCCCAGAGTGATCGACGACAAGGAAATGATTTTAATTGCTTCATCTGTTGATATTGTTTTGAAAATATTACGTGCGTGCGAGCAGTAGGCCGTGAGAACCCAAGTTGTTTAACAATCCTATGTTGTGGCTCGTTTGAGTTTTAGTGATGTAGATAATTCATTCAACTGCATTATTATATAAATTTTATCTAGGGACAGAAAAAATGAATTTGGACACTTCTAAGTAACCTCTTCTTGGGTTTAAATATTCGCTAAGTCTGTCGGGGCCAAGAGTTCGAAATCATCAGGTTACATTTATGCATAGAATAACTTCAAAGATTATCCCACTTTCTTTTTAACGGTTTTCCAAGGATAGTGGTATAAATAAGCCCTTTATATATTGATTGCCAAAAAGGTAATTTTAAACAGAGTCCAGCCTGAATGTAGGTTGATAGGTGGATGAAGGTGGACCAAGAGACATTTTTTTACCTTCCCTTTTCCTGGATACTGAAACATAATTCATCCGTGACACACCACAATTTGTTTATTTAGCTTCCCGACCACGGTAAGCTTAAAGCACCGATGTGTCCCAACGATAAATTTTCCGCCATTTTACCCACATTTCAGAAATCTAATATTCAATACGGAAGCAACGGACGATGTCGATATTTCCAAGTGTTTATCGATAAATATGTCAGTTTGTGGATTACTGCTATTTGTCAGATTTCTATTCACATAACTTATGGATAGTGGAATGTTTAGCTGGTTATTTATTACCTGTTTCACAAAACCGAAGGCTGATTACTGAAGATTTATCTTACAGGGATATATAAATAAATAATAAATATTACTAACAATCACACCACATTATCTAGGCCAAGTTAAGTATCATCAAGAACTTGTGTTATGGATACTAGATAACGGATAAATAAACTTAAGAAATATATAAACACAAATAGATTTTTTTTAAATATATAAATATTAGAAATAAACTTAAAAAAACATACATACACATCCATGACTAGAAAGCAAATATGCTAAAAATCTGCCCCTACCAGGATTCGAACCTAGGACCTCTGGCATGGAAGGCAAGGCTACTTACCTCCATACCAAACAGGCCGTCAAAGGGATACATGTTACCAATCAGGCTTTGGGGTATATTACTTATATTGGAAATATTATTTGTTTAACAATAATCAAATCTTTTACATAATAATTTACTGTTTTATTGAATATTGAAAAAAACAGTTCATAAGCTGAACGAGTTATTTCCTTTTTTTAATGACGTAATTAACTAAAGAAATATGGATCTACAAAAACATATAAGTATCATTCACCTACATAAGTAAGTTAAAAAAATGATTGAATACTAACATCGACTAGTATACGTCGGTGCCGATATAACAACATCTATATGCGGATAGGGCTGAGTCATCATGTGATGCACCGCGGCGAACCTCTCGCATGCCGTTAGTCCACAGTATACGGTCCGCCAAGCACATTCACTTACACACTCCATCGTCGCCGACCACGACACCGGCGGAATACGCATATCAACAACACAACAGCGAAATATTCACAAAAAACTCTACTTAGTAATCATAATTCTAAACTCAAACTATAGACATATTCCTCCAGCTCTCACACACGATTAGATTATTTAACATTCCTCCAATAGCCGTACTCCAATTTCGCGCGTAAACATCGATATCGATAGTTTCTAGCGATAAGATAATCAGAAGGCCGTGAGGCGTGATATCTCATCTGCACTTAGAACAATACTGCTTATTTAAGATCGGGAATAAAGAGCAGCGGACGCAACTGTATACATTTTATCGCACATTTTGGTAGATAACGTTTAAACAACGATAAGATACACTGGCGCGTTTGCACAATGGTTGTTTATTAAACAGTATAAAAATGAAGTGCGCCTGGATAATCAACGCCGTGTGAAAGGCTGTCGTTTTGTTGTGGGATCAATCAAAAAAACAATTAGGGCGTTCGTGCATAAACGATTAAATTGTTGAGTGCTGAATTATTTAATGGAAGGCCCTTTTAACTACAGTCGATGTTCACTGACGTGTATATTTTATATTTTCTGAAAAGACTTTATATGTTTTGTGCCTACAGAGTTGTTAGCTTTGAATAACCGCGATATCTTGATGTACTTTGTGTGGAAAAATCAGATAAAGCTTAATCTTATCGTGGATATCGTGGTTAACTAGATATCGGAAAATATGTATTTATTTATTTTCTTATTATTCTTATCATATTGTGGTCTTCATACTGCTGATAATCATAATTACTGTTTAAAATATAAGTGAAATAAATAAATGAATAAAAATTTGTAAAAAATAAACAAAAACAAAATAAAATGAATCAATCGAGAAAATTAAACATTAAATAACAATTCAAAAAGGTTATACAAACATGAATCTTCGTTATCCACTCTTTCTACAAAAGGAAACAGCGAGTCCATCGGCATAAAGGGATGACTGGCGGCCGCGCTCAGAAACTCCGACCAAAAGTTTCTCATTGTCAAATATCGATACTTTCATTCATCGATAGATCTACAGCGACGACGCCGCACTGTCACGTCACCAGCTGTTCCATTTTCAGAACACAGAACAGACAATCAACATTTCCGTTTAATTAAAAAGTTACCGCGCTTTCGACAGCTTCTTTTTTATATTTGCAACGTATTTGCGGAACGTCAATATTAGGCGGTTTGCACGCTGTCCGCCGGGAGTTTAGCGCGGTAAGTAAACATGGTCGGAATGGCAGTGGTTGACTGTTTATCGGGGCGTTGTAAGCTTTGTCTCGAGCCCATATCGCGGTGATAAGCCGCGCCCGGCAATTAGGTACAACACCTGATAGTGCAGTTATTATGTCTGACTCGAGTTTTACGAATAGGTTGAAGAAATCTGCTGGACTTTATGAATAAACGGCATCAGTGATAAGAAACGAATACTGAGAACATATTTTTATTAACATTAGTCGGTTATTAATCATCTTGTTATAAATATATCAAAATAAATTCTGTATTAATTTTATTATAATTTTTTCTATTACATATTCAGCAAACTTATAAACATTAAGAAAAAATAAGCGGGAAACAATCACAGAAAACAGAATGAGAAGGGAGTTATTCATAGATGATGATTCGCTGACCGTTGGCCGAGTTGGTATTGCCGTTACTTCCTTGAACGGAACGCAATCTTTGGCGAAACTTTGGCGTGCAACGGTATAAAATGATATAATAATAAAATTAATTACTTATTCCTAAGAATCACTTGTATCCTTTATTCGTAATTGTAACTCTTTCAATAAATGTAATGTTTTTTAAACTGAGCAATTTTTTAAAGAGATACATGTAACCTCATACCTTTCTTTCTGGAATTTTTCACATCGCTGTCACATAAAGCAGCCAGTAGCTCAAACAAACAATCATTTTCCCTCTTATGCACCATGGTTTAAGGTTTCAAGTATTAACAATAAAAACCTTTTTAAACTACCGCTGATTCGTTTATTTTTTTTTATTTACAACTGGCCGTTAAAAAAATATAAATATTGGCCATAAACAGCCAATAAAAACACATAAAAACTTTTTAATAGAACTATCACCGAAACCGAAAACATTTGAATGAGGTTAAATCGCGTATTCCAAACGCAGCCGTACTACATTTTAGCGAATGCCTTGATAAGGCAATTGAGTCTCTACAGGTGGTTGATAAGATCTATATCTGCGTGTGATAGGAAGGGTCTATTGAATGGATAGTCGCAGTATATCTCAGTGTCCTAGTTTTTCGGCTACGTATCTTTCAAGGACGAAGGGTATAATATGTGGGTTATTAAGTGTGAAGGTGAAAAAAATTTGATTATCTTTGTAAGGACGCCCTTATTTCTAATAATTTGAAAGTCAATCCTGGCTTTAATCAATCATAATAAATAGTAATAAGAAATCTTCAGACAAAGACACCGACTGTCCGAATGCCCCAAAGTTAGCAGAGCTTGTGTTATGAATAACCAACAGTGAACTGGATAACCCAGAATAAACATACATAATATAAACAACCATGAACCGAGAACAAATATTTGTTCTCGGTTCATGGTTTGACCTAACAATTAAATTACTTTTTAATGAGGATGTAATTTGATCTATTGGCATTTATAGAATAATCATTATCTGCCAAGCATTCATAAAATTTTCAGTCGTAAGAGCATTTTTTATCATATTTAATATATTGATGAAAAGTTACAAAACATATTAGTTTAAGTACCTAAGACATACCACGTGACCAGCGCTATATCACGTGGTAAATTCATGAAATATTATGAAACGAAAATGTTGCCCTTTCTCATAGACCAGAGTTATATTGAATCTTATGGGTTTCTTTATTTTTAATTTGAAATATTTGTATACATATTACCCTCCACTCTACTACTCTATCTTCTACATGCTGACCTACACCATCGGTTTGCTCCTTTCAGCGGTTATTGTATTTTTCTATGCACATAAAATCGATTAATAAGTTAAACTGATGTTTGTTTAGATTACATCGACCAAGTTCAACGTGCAATATTCCAGGACAGAGAGCTTCACTAAAATAAAGCAAATTATATAATAATCCTCTTAATATAATAAACTTTCTGCCAACAAAAGCTATATTAAGAGATTCAGTTTAATTCCAAACTGAGAATCGGTCCCGAATGCAAAATCAGAGAGAATGCGACTTCGTGCTGAGTCCGGTACTCTTTGTTAGTGAGGGCGATAACGTCACGAGAAAAGGTTTTAATCTCAGGTCTAGATGTAATATCTTCTGATATTATATAACGCTGAAAAGGTTGCTTGAATTTTAATAACAGCCAAAGAAAACACTTGGATAAACTTTGATTATAGATAGAAATGTGCTGTACGATGGCGATAAATTGTTTTTGTATATGTATTTCATTTATTTATTTATTACACAATCCACATCCCTTAGATATAAGTGGAATAATAATTTTATTGTGAAAATAATGACGGCCATTTATGCCTTAGTCAGACTTACACAAAAAATAAATAGTAATTTATCCAAAATATACATAAATAACTATCTAATCAAGCAAAGACAAAAAAATAAAATTTATTTTAAATTAAAATTAAAATTAAACGATAATAGAAAACACTTCAACAACTAAACAATTAAACATCTAGCAGGACTAAATAAAACAAAAAAAATATTATTAACTCAATGAGGGTGTTTAGTGTAAAGCTTGTGTTGTATGTATGTATGTGTGTGTGACATAAACATACGCTTGTGTGTTTTATTGAATTATTGGGTTGTAAAGGTTACTACCATTACATACTTACAAACAATGAGGGTGACCTTAGTGTTATCTTCACCATAAAAGTTTTAATGCATACCTGAAACAAAATAAAATATATTAGTAACGCTAACTTGTAATAAATAACAGTTTGAGTATATTACGCAAACGAAACCCTGACGCAGACTAACGGGTATCTACTAATTCTGTCAATTAGACATTTTGTACTGAAAATTTGAATCCCGTTTGGTACAGACATTCGTATTATCAAAGCAGATGGTACGAATTGATTTGCATATGCATATTTATTATATGTTTCGGATGCTGTGTTACAATAACAAAATAACGAAGTTCCACGCGAAAATTACTCCCATAAAAAAACACCGCAAACGATTCATTAAAAAAACATTACACACTTTCAAGAACGTCCTGAAAGAGCACTGCTGGTGTTCGAAGTCGCGAACAAATTTAAAACAAATCGCGGGTATGTAGAACGGGCCTGTCATCAATCAAGGGATCTTGAGGTCGGATGCCTCCGCGTCAGGGGAACAAAATTTAGATTTTAAGGGAACTCAGCGAAATCTGATCTGGTGAACTCAATTCGTTTTCAGCTAAGTGTTGTTGCGTGAAATGCTGTTTTAAATCGGTGTACGACGTGTCTGCTATTGTTTACTTGTGAAGTCATGGTTGTTTTGAAAGTACTACGAAATGACAAGCAAATGTTTAACGAATTAAAAATTAGTAAAAGAATAGGATATGATACCTGAAATCTTTTTTGATCCAAAATCAATTCGTATTTCCTAAAAGTTTTGCTATCTGAAAATGTATTATTATGCACTATTATGTATTCAAGATTACAATGTATGTAATAAATACTAAAGAATAATCAACATAAAATCTGGTTTAACTCCTAGAATGTTAGTACCAATTATATTAAGTGCTAGAAATAACTGCGAATGTACGTAGTAAATTATAAATTTTTATCTCGTAAAATGAGCTTGTTCTAGGCGTTAAATCTTTTTATCTCATTTGTTGTTGTAGCGAATAATAATATTGAATACATATAGACTAACCAACTATATTGAATCTTGTATTTGTAGACTATCTATATATTATATTAAATATAACTATATTGAATTTTATATTGTACTATTGTAGATAAATATCATATTTACCGTTATATTAAACTCCAACCTAAACTCCAACAGAAAATCTTCTATAACGTAATAGTAACGAAGACAGGACCAAATAACGCTTTTCTAAAGTAAAAATGTACCCAATAAGTCACCCAGGCGTAGAGAAGCTATTTCCAGGTGTAGAGAAGCTGGTTCCAGATTTATCGCTTCTTTATTGTCACCCTAGCATTGTCCTCTCCTATTATTTATTTGACTATTTGTAACGAAGATAGCAAGACGTGCGGAAAGATTAAATTCTTCAGAGAATGTGAGAAATTGTGACTTTATAGAGTATCAAGAAAGTAAGCCGTAATATATATAACACTTAGTTACACGCTAAAGTGTTTTTATACACGCGATCCTGCTAAGCAAAGACATTATTTGCAGTAAAATTATAACTTATTAAGTCTAGTTAAAATTACTTATTTAGGGAACTACAACATGATAATAGATATTTTAAATCAAAATATACATAGAAAACCTAAAAGAATTTTGTGAATGAAAGCTTAGACTTCAAATTTGCATATTAATCTCTTCAAGAGAAAATTATTCGTGCAAGCAAACTAGACAAAAAAATTTTCTACTGGTAATCAAAACAAATGCTGCGAAAGAAGTACACACTCAATACTTTGGTAATTTGGTCAGGTAAATACTGTATTTACGGCGGATTTACCAGCAGGCTAAATAGGCTGGAACCTAGGGCGGCAGGTTTTAGGGGGCGGCAAATTAAACCCAAAAAACTTTGTTTGTCTTATAGAAATGAAAAAAAAAGCATTATTATATACACGGAGGAAATGAGTCGAGAATTTAACAAAAATTACAATATTTTAGTACTGTACAGTAAATTGATTACTCTGTCGTCCGTTTATGAAAAAATACTGAAAGTAGCCAGTAGGGGAACAAAAAATCAGCAGGATGGCAAAATTTGAATGGCCTACTGGCGACACTGTAAATACATACTGGCATACAATCACATGAGTAGATAAACAGAACAGAGACAAAGCTCCATAAAACCGCACGAATCGGTTGCACTACTACAAGCACGCGGGGCATGTGTGCGTGACCACTGGCCGCTTGTCACGTACGCGGTGAGACAGGTCAAAAGACATTGTCAAAAGGCACAGCCAGTTGACAATCTCAGGGTCATTGCGACGCACATTGTTTGTTTTGTTAGTTGCAAGTTTAAATATTTTAATGTAAAAACGTTGTATTTTTTATTAACAATGGTTGTTTATTGTACTGTGTGTATGAATAGTTCTAGGAAAAATATTTTGAATTGCTCGAGCCAAAGTTTCGCGAATATTTCGATCTTGAAATAAATATTGTCTATATTAGCAATGAAAGACTTGTAAATTTGATATGCCATGTGAGTGTTTCCCGTTAGATTACTTGAAAAAACTATATGTTATATTCAGAATTTACCACACCATCAAAAGAAACAATAAATTATTAAAAACAAAAATTATTAGAGTAGGTAATTTGTAAAGTATTCTATCATATTGAATAATTAAACTATTTAACAAATGTTTTGTTTAATTTGTCTTAACCTATTGTGACAACCCTACCAAAATAGGTAACCATTTTTCACGTTCTTAAGAAGCTTTGTTTCTGTTTCATTTATCTACTCATGTGATACAATATCGAAACAAATAATAATGGCCGTATCCGAAACACATGACGTCACGAGTGCCAGTTATCTATTTGATTTAATCAATACCTACATGTCACCTGACATATGGTCGTTGAAAGATGTCTTCATTTGGCTGTCACATTGCCCATGGCTTCACGATGTCTATGGGCTTCATGTTAGACCGGCTGTTCTTCTTAAAAATTTATATTTTATACGTAGTAATTAAATTCTGAACCAACAATTACCTCTAACTTCGCTGTTAATAAAATGCTCATACTAAAAAACCCCAACTAATAAAATAAACATTTTCTTATCTAACTCCACTCATTCACGACACAAACTCAATAAAAGAATAGTTATTAATTCAGTGTTGCCAAGCTGCGCGCTCGGGTAGTGAAGTAATAATAACATATTGATCCCCTGACGCCGGGGTTGCCAGTTCACTTATTTACAGTCGCTGGTGATACGTGTCTGATGCTGCAGTTGGGAGATTTTGTGATGCTCTTGGCTCTTAAATGTAGGTTGAGGTAGGTACGAAGAGATATAATAATAAGACATATAAAAGTTTAAAGTTTACGGGAATTGAAAGTTAAATTCAAGACATTGTTAGGTAGCGGTAAGTAATGCCATACAGTTGTCAAATATTGTGCACTTTTTCAAACATCTATAAAGTGCACCTTTTTATGGTTGCATGATAGGTAGGGTAGATATAAAACAAAATGCGCACATATCCCCAAAACAATAAATATTAATGATTTTTTATTTGTCTGTCACGCAGGAAATTTTTGAGCAATATGGTATATCTTAAAGTAAAGATTCTATCTTCTTGAATCTATCTTCTGTCCTATCCTATTAAATTCCTCTTTAGTACGCAGGTAATGAAGTGTGAATAGATGAAGGCATTCAAAACAAATTAAGCATATTCTCAAAAACATGGTACATAATTAAGTGTGTAATTTGACTCAAAAATGTTATTGCGATCGAATAACGTAACAAGAGAGCAAACAAGATATTTATTAAACGATCCCACAATTCAAAGGATGTCCCATTTTCTTATAATTCATTTAAAAGTATTCGACAAAGTTTTCTTAGTAAAATAAAAATAATTTCTAAAAACGCTTTTCTATACCAGTTCATTTCCAAGCCAAGTGAACTAAACTCAATCAGCATCCATCTCGCTCTAGTAACAAAACACAAATTGAGGCGCGTGTAGAACATAGTTCTGTTATTTGATCTCACACATAGTTGAACAGTTACATTAAAATCTTCGGCTCAGTTTCCTAACTAAATGTTCCGGGAGTCAAGTCAATTGGAAGTTCGACTGTAGTTTTAGTTGGGTTACTAGGAGAACTCTGTTTATGGTGTTTTGGAGAAAAGGCTGTGTAGTGTAGAATAATGGCATTTTTAACTTTTATAAAACAACATTAACAGCCTTCGAGACGCGAGACTATAGCTGTGGTAAGCATACAATGTCATTCAATGGCAAGGAGTTTTCACGGAACATTGGAACAATGGTTTCAATTGGTTTTGATTTTGGATACCGAATTTATTAATTTCAAGTGAATAAAACTAAGACCTCAGAGACAATTTACATTCTCTTTCTAAAATTAAAAACAACCATCCAAAACTTAGAAAACAACAAGAAATGGTTCGAGATATAAACTCAAATTTATTCAAGTACCAATTATACAATAGCACCGATAATGTCTTCCGAATGAATGATCGCTGAAGTTACGAATCGAATGATCGATTGCCATCCGATGAATAACTTATGTAATTATATCTCGATTACTGCCTCTGTGTACAGTCGGCTTATTATTTGGGTCAGGAAAATTTTGGGGATCCCTGTCAAGATTATAACCACTTTTGGGAATTAAGTGAGGGAGGGAAAGTTATTTTGGCATGTTCAAGTTTTCTAGGTTGGTCTTGTTGTTTATAGACTATATTACACGTAAATTAACTCGTAATGTTCAGGTACTGGCTCATTTGTATATAAAAAGTAGGCAATGAACGTGCCTAATTACATAATAACAATTAAATATGAGTTACATTTAAACATTGAGTTATTATAACTTAATGCATTTAAAGTTCGGAAAAAGTAAAAAGCTGTCAGGGCAGCTTTTTGACCGCGTTAATGTAAAAAATTTATGCGTAGTATTCTACAATCTTTATTTCACATTAAAGTCTTTTTAGGACAGTGGTCTGCTCCTATTATCATCCTTTATGTGATAATAGTAAATAGAGCGCGTTTAGGGGAGTAATTTCCATGAACCTACAAACTATATCTTAAATAACCGAGAATCACCATAGAATAGCCATCTTGCGATGTTCAGGAACGTAATACATGTACCAACATATTTCATAGGTCTAATAGCAACACTATATACAGTATCAAAATGCATTCAAATAAACAAACAAGTTCAAAATGGCGTTGTAAAGGCTTTGTCTCCACGCTGTATATGGAGCATATAAATTTGATTTAATGTATACCGTGATTAACGAAGGTATCTTTTGATAATTAAATTACAATAAAAATTAAACAATCTTCATTTTGGCTTAGGGAAATACCAAAAATAGTGAGTTTATTACTAAGGATTCACGGTTTATTATAACACTGAATGATAAAATAAACAATATGATCCGCTGCCTCTAACAGCTCCTATTCAAACAATAAAACGGGTCACGCTAAGCCTCTTAAATATCAAATTTAATTAACCCCACCACCAAACAAAGAATTTAAATCAAATACAACTTTATTAATTTCATAAACGATGACAATATAATCCGGTCAGAGCTCGCAAGGACAGCCCGGGATCCCTACTATCGCAGAATGACCAAAAAGTTCGTTTTTGTCGCTTTTCGTCACATCGCAGGAGCTCAAAATTAATCCAGAACTCATTCCAGTAATGCTAAAGAAATTAAACTGTGCATTTTTCTGAGCTCGGCAACACTACGAGATGAAGCATGTATGTTCTGTGTGTTATATATTGCGAAGTGCGGCATTTTTAGTGCATTTGGTTAGAGTGGATTATATTAGGCGCTCCAAATGTTATCTCTACTTAAAATTCAGCTAAGCGCTTAAAGTCTGACGTTGTCGCCTCATTTTGGAGTATATTAATATTTATTATGAAAGAATATCGTTACTTTTAAAATGTATGATGTTAATTGTAAATACCTCACTTTTTTTTCAACAGGTTATCAACCATGACAACAAAATGAATCCACGTAATAATTTTTTAATAACATGACACAAACTAAACTATACTCCTTTTGGTCTTATAAATAGACGATTTATACTTCATCAAATTCCATTAAGTCTCTTTAGTCTAGTCTAAGCAAATTGTATTATAAAACAATTTCGATAGAAAATAAAAACTAGATACACAGTTTCATACAAAAGTGACGCTTTCAACTATCCATGAGAGGTTTAAAAGTAACAATTTGAACGTAACAATCCTATTTAATGCAAATCAAACCTTACGTGCATTACTTACAATTTAATTTAGAAACCCAACAAAAAAAATTTATGATGCCCAAATACTCATTAGAGAACTCGTTTGATGTGGACGGTTTTTTTGACACTGCTTCTTAATAGTAAATGTAAAATATAATATATTATAAAATATCATGATAAATATAAAACTAATAAAATCCGTAACTTTGAACAAAAACGAGCTATAACTTATAATTCCTCGCACACAGTTTAAAAAACCCAGCTAGAATATAGTCATATCTAAACGCCTGCCACGTGCCAGCTCACGGTAGATAATCCCGCCATTGGCCAAGTTGGCAAGTTTGCCTAAGTTGGGCTGGGGCGCTCTAAGGCGGACCTAGGGTATAAAGCCGGTAAGACGTATAGGATAATCCAGTATAGGGCGTGCTCGGATTACGCGTGCAGATGGTAATAAATTGTAATTGTCACTTCATTGAGATATATGTTACGTTACTACATAAAGAAAGAAAGTACTATTTTTATTATATAAGTCATTTTTATTTCAAGAAATGATATTCATTACAATACAATACATTATATTACAAATATAATACATAATATTACAAATAAACAATAAAATAAAATTCCCCATACAAACTCACCAACTCAAAGTCAGCAGAGGTTGTATTATGGATATGTCATATATCCATAAAGCGAACTGGGGGGAACCCAGAGTAGATACATACATAAATATAAGCAACCACAACCCGTGAACAAACATGTGCATTCACAACACAAAGGAATGCGGCGAACGGGACTCGAACCTGGGACCTCAGGGCCATATAACCATACAAGCCAGGGCTACTGCCACACACGCCACCCGCCTGGGTGATTCGTTTTTAAAACTCATAACCGTATAACTAAAGGAAAAACTAGTACCTAGTAATCTTTTCCAATTCTTATCAAAATTTAAAAAAAAAACCTCGAAACTCATTCATGAACTTTATCAAACAAAAAGCTCTACGGAAATGGAACAAAAACCCATCCATTTTACTTATTAATTAATTTAAGTTCACTTTCAAATCAAAAGCTTCTACTCTGAAAGTTCCTGCATCAAATAATTCCGAGGGCCACCAACTTATACTCGTAGATGCAGCTTTTCGAAGCGATGTAGCTTTTAAACTAATAAAATAACCTTGCAAATGTATAAAGCTCTTGTAGCAGTTTGGAGTGCTTTGTAATGATGTTCATTTCAGGAGAGTGTATAGCATTTTCATTTAACTATGTGACTATTAAAAACTTGGAAATTTGTTTTAATTTGAGACTTTATGATGATTGGTTCTTCATTGAATTCTATTATTATTCACAACATACGCTCTGTCTAATGCGAGAAATGCTGATCTAAGTATTTTATCAATGTTTCATAGAATACTTAACTTACTAAGTAATTCGTTAAGTTGAGTTGAGTTGAATTGAAATGAATCGGATTTTATCGCATTTAAGTATATTTTTACACAGATTTGACGAGCTTTTATAGATACCGTGGTAACCTAAACTCCTAAACCAAAAACCTAAACGTGGTGACTCAAGACACTGACTAATATAATGTAATTATAATCTATCCTAGCTGTATTTTAACGTCATCTTTACGGCTATACCGTGACTTTAGAGTGAGTTTAGCCTTTCTCCAAAGTGTACTCAAGAGACATCACAAAATGCCAATAAATAATGTCTTTTCATCATTCATGAAAAATTAAAAGTCCTTATTACAATTTAAATACCGTCAAATGGCACACATTAAATCCACAATAGATTATAAAGGCAAGTGCGCTTCGCCACACAACAAATATATCCAAGAGGATCGCGTAGCGCGGGCCTGAAAACAGAAATTCTGTAAAGCAACGGATTTTCATAAACTGAAGGTTTTCGACACATGAGCAAGGTGTGTAGTATATCTTGTTTTATATGTGATTAGTATTATAAGTGTAAATACTATATGTGGTATTTATTTTACTAAGCTGTGGTATAGTATTTTATGTTAAGATCTCGTCTGGACGGTATTACAGTCCTTCCTATTATAAGAGCCATAGTGACCACATTTGCGTCGTTGTGTTCCGTATAAAGGGAAGGAACAGTCAGTGTAGTTGCTGGAACAAAGGCAATTGCAATCTAAGTTTACGGTCGGCAACACATTACTTATCAATAACATCCACGATACATTATTTCTATGGGCTCGGATGCGCCTTACTGTCAGGTAGACCACGGCATCTCGTTTGCTTGGCTATGGCAAAGATAAAAAAGGAGGTGAAAACTATTTAGAAAAATATTAAACTAATTACTAGTAATTACAGAGTAGTACATGGATATTAGTTAACATAAGATATTATTTAATAGGTAGGTATTTAATGTATTTAAAGTTGAAATTAAGTTTAAATACACTGTGTAACTATTTGTACCTTACAAATAAAAGCAAAAATTAAATAAATTATAGGTGCTAAGGTCGGATCTATAAGAATTATAGAGAAAGACAATATTATGAGGCTTCGTTTATTTTATTCACAAAACATACTGTAAACTAACAAACAAAAATAATTTAAAAACCTATAAAATATAATACAGCCAGGTATTATATGTAGATTGAAAATGAAAAATATTAAATTTTTAACGAGCAAGTTTTCAATACAGCCCTCTTATATGCCGATCCCAAAATAACTGCTTACTTTGGTGGTTGGTTTACATACAGTTGGTGTGTTTGTCTTGGCATATAACAGCAAGCTTACTCTCAATACCAATTTTATTTCTAATTTAACACCAATCCAAACCCAAAAACGTTTAAATTCAAAAACGTCAACCTTCCTAGTCTTGATAACAATTTTGTCAACATTGTTATGAAAATTGGGATTAGCTTACGATTGCAGCCCTGCGAGTGAAATTGGTTACGATTGAATGATCAACAAACAATACACACTCAATATTACCATAATTGACAGCTGACTCAAGAGTACCCATTGGGCGTTTTTGGATTAGCCAGTGCCAATTTCAATCTCAACTAGTTCCACAAAATGGCTGTACAATAATGACACAAGTGGCGCTAGTATCGCATACAAGAGTACGAAATATCAAATTTGGAATGCCAATCCAGTTTTGTGATCGAGCAAGTAACCTAAAAATATCCGCTTTCCAAATGGAATGCTGCCTTTATTTAATCTAATGCCTAAAAATTGGAGGATGGCAATGAAGGGAGTTTTATTGGTGTCACGTAACCACAAATTAGCTCAACACTTTTTGCAGGCTATTTTCAGGTATCTATATACAATTGAAACTGTATATATATATATATATATATATATATATATATATATATATATAGTTTCAAGTGTACCCGCAAGCACTCGCACCACAAACCATCTAGACCGGCGTCGCCTCGCCTGCGGCACGCCAGCGTCAGTAGAATTAACATAATAATGCACGCTGCAACTCACCACACATTTATATAGAAATCTACCAAAATACATACGAAAAGCGCAAAGAAAGACAAGTATAATGCCGTGATAAGATTCATACTGGCGAGTTTCAACTGGGGTTTTCAAATAATTTTTTCGTTAATCGCGAGCGGAATGGCGGGTGTAACGAATACTTCGTTAATGAATATAAATTCGTTTTGTTTATTATTATTTGACCTTGAGTACTCTTCCAAACAAAATAATGATAAACACAAAGATATTACGCATTGAGGAATTTCGATAGGCCATGAAAAAGATGCCTATCCAACGTATGAATTCTATCGGAGGATGTACCTAAACGACAGCTTCATAATAAAAAAATGCCGGTACCAAAGAATACAATACACATACAAAAAAAAGTTTCTAAAAAATATTGTAATATCGAATTGACATACGTCAAAAATTAATTAATTCTAACAGGAAGTATCCTCAGTTTAAAACATGGAATATATAACCTAGTCGTTTATCCGACCAGGCTTTTCATTTCGCATGAACTAGAGCTGCGGCTGTATGGCTAATTTACATTGATTAAAATCCTCGGAGATAAATGTTTTGAGATTTTACTCTTGTTCAGTCGAGTAGAAAAGGTCTGAATGACTCAGAAAATAGCTACATTTAATTGGTTACGTAACTTGCTAGGCAATTGACACTCAAACATAGATGTATATTACAGGATTATTTACTCGGCTGGGTAAGGTAAATCCACAAAGAGGAAAACTAAAAAGGATATTCAAGTAAGTAATCTTATTGGTTGATTTTGCCTAACACGCCGCCCAGGTTTGGTGGAAGCGGACTTAGAGAAAGCCACTTTTTGTAATATTACATTTGTAATCTAGGTAAAAAAGTTCTAGTTTATTTCTAGACTCAATGTTTGTTCCTGATAGTGTGCAAAACGCTGAAACCGTGGCCGAACCCGAAACAGCTTGTTTGCACGATTGAGGCTGTTTTTGAATACGATTAACTTTTGCCTCCAATTTTTAGGCGCTGGAGTCCCGGCGGACATTTAAAAAACACATTTAATTTAGCGCGCGGTTTGATAAAGTTCACGGTATTGTTTTAACGCATTTTTTTAAATAGCTGGGACGTTAGCGAATTTGGAAAGAAAGTATATTTGTGAATGTTGATTTTATTCTAAAATTGTTAGAAAGACTGGGGCGTTATCTATTAGGATTTTCTTAGTTTTGTTTGTATTCCTATCATAATAACAAGTAGAGCCTTGCTCATCAAAAAATGTGCCATAATCGTGCCCCAACATTGGGATTCAGCTAGTAAAATTCTGTTACATTCTTGTTTTGTCTTAATCAATATATGCAGTAAGTTATTGCAGGAAATGCAAATATACTTTTTGCAGTTATTTGATTTCACAACTTTAAAAAGTTTAAATAATAATCTTAAATAAACAAAAAATCTGTATTTCATACCACACCACATAACCCTCCAGAGGCGTTCAGGGGTATTTTTAATTTATGAGCTCATTATGTAGAGTATGAGCACCTGGCTCATCCGCTGCGAACACGGGCGATTGTAGCCGTATTCTTTGTTTAAAATTGTATTTATTATTTACACGTTTCATGCATGGTATGTGGGACCAATTGGTGCGGTTAAGAGGGGTTAAAGCTGGAATGTATTAAAGAAAAATGGTTTTGCTTAATGAGATACATGGGTAAGTTTTCTTTTCAAAATCGTCATTTGTGAATATTTTTTGTAATTTAATTTTGCATATTGCAAGAGAAAAACATTGCAAACGGAATTCATTAATGAAAACCATTTCCTCTGTAATTACTAATAACATTAATTTTCTAGGCTTTTTATGCCTAATGCAGCCAATATTCGAAACAAACAAACCACAAACGAGATACCGCCCTGAGCTGCCCGATGCGTTCTTTCATTTCGAAATCTGCCAAAAACACCCACTAAAAACAGAAGTTATGAGTTTCTCCCGAATCCCGGGTAAACCGGGCCGGGCGCCGAATGTCCGGCTACCGGATGCGTTTGATTCATGACGTAGTGTTTGCACTACGAGACGTTACTTTTTCCAGTTTCGGTCGGATAAAACAAAATGTTACGCGGCTATGCGCCGGGGTGTTTCGTACCCCATCGCCGAATAATGGGTTAGCTTCGATGTGTTTTGTTAAAGTTTTATGAAAATTGAATTATTTTTGAACGTTAAAGAGTTACAAATTTTTTACGAAGGGCATAAGTACCTACTTCAAAAGAAATGGTTATGTTTATTTGTTGTATTTTATTTGAATTGAAACTTAATCAAAATGTCACATTACACTTTAGAACTGTTTTTCAACAAGCGACGACTTTTTAGTTAGTAATAGAATGGATATATATATGGACAAATAAAAACACAGATCATTCTATCAAATATTCGCATAATAGACTCAACAAACCACCTTCTAATTATATTTTATTACAACCAAACAACGAACAATAGACCCCTTTCTTCCGAGTCATTACATCCACGATTTCAACACCTTCAATGTGGAGAGTCTCGGTCCAGCATCATTGATTGATGCGTTTGTCTCCGCACTGGGGTCATAAATAACCCAGGATCCAATCAGAACGTCAAAGGTTCGGGGTATAGCGAACACATATGTCCTCGTCAGGGAGTACGAGAAGTTGCGAGATATGAGGGTTAAAAAGGTTTATCTAGATGATACAGGCAGACCTTGATGATGTCGGAAAAGGCGTTTCATTTCGTAGACATATTTTGTTATTGAATTCCTTAACATTCGTGAAAAACATTCTAGTTAAAATTACACCAATAAAAACTAGCCACTTAAAGCAACATTTTGCTTGTTCTATAAATCACAAAAAGAAGGAATTTTTTTAGTAACCTTTGGGTTTGTTTCGACTTTACTGACCCCACGACTAAACATTGATTTTCTTCTCCTTTGCTACTAAAACATCCCTATAAACTTATAGTTTACCGCATCTCATTTTCTTCTTAACATATTCAGATAAAAAGGGGCTTTCTGGAATAAATAAAGATTGAAATATTACAGTCGCGAGCGTAGTTCTTGTGATTGATGTAGGCGCATATCTCGCCCAGACTGACCTATATTTGCTTAATGGCATGGACGTTTTTTAGGGCTATTCCGAAGAGAGCTTCGTTGGGATTGATTGTAGTAAAAAGTGAAGAATATTAATACACAAAGGGGAGCTTTCAACAATTCAGTCCTACCGGACTTTTTTGTTGATTTCAAATACCGTATTGATTGATGTAGTTTCGTTGCGATTCCCGCCATTAAGTATTTGTATATTACGGGTGATTCATTTAGAGGTACTTTTTTGTGTATGGATTTTTTGACAGATGAAGAGTGAGCCGTGATAGCATTTTATGTTATTTTTGTTCTGTATAGTTTGAAATTTCATCCTGGAAAGACTTAGCCCTGCACAGTGTCTACAAATTATTCAGCTGTATTAAGCAAATAAGCGTTCTGCTTATATTAGAAACTTATGGTCCACATAATCACCCTACCGAACGCACGATATGTATACCATCTATATATATATACCATCGAAAAGTTTGAAAGCCATTTTACATCATTAGATAATAAACGACCAAATAGACCACATCCAGCACGTAGTAAAGAAAATATTACGGCGGTAGCGGTAGCCAGAACGTAACTGTCAATGGTCACCGTTATCGTGCCAAAATAAGAGATTAACAAGACGGCGCCACTTGCCACACATCTCGTGAAACCATGGCTATATTGCGTGAACAATTTGGTGAACAGTTAATTTCGCACTTCGGTCCGGTGAGTTGGCCGCCTAGATCCTGTGACATCACCCCTAGATTTTTTCCTTTGATGCTATGTAAAGTCCAAAGTCTATTGGATAAGCCGGATACGATTGAGCCGATTGGGGAAGCCAACATTACTCACGTTATTCGCCAAATACCAATAGAAAGGCTAGGACGCGTCATCGAAAATTAGAATAGACAAAATTAGATAGAGAAAGGTAGAATAGACAATGTTGACCGGAGTAATATTGTCTATGTGTAACCGTGTAACAGTGTAACCTTTTGTATAATAATAAAAATTACCTGATAATTCTGTTATTGTTATTATTTTTTACATTTGAAAAATACGTCCAAATGAATCACCCGCTACATTGAAGAAATTTTAATAGAAACAGGCATTAAAATTTGTAAGCAATATTTCCACGCTCTAACATAGCTCTCGTAAAACCAACCGGCAAAATGTCAGAGAAAATTAAGTTACACAAAATTGGGAGAAAGGAGAAACAAGATGTAGTAAAATATTAAACACAAAATGTAACTTACGACCATCATTTGATTATAAACTAAAAATCAGAGATCATACTTTTTAATGCCAGAATATAATTTAGAATGTTACGACCATATAAATAGTTATCAGAGGATCAAAAGTCTCATCTTACACAGTAACTGCCTCAACATCCGCGGTCGGGAAATGGTCCATTGCAAAGGACGGCGCTATCGCCGTCCTAGCCTTTGTCGGGACTCCGGAAGGGTTCCAATGAGATCGGGACTGAATTGGAACACGCGTTCATGGGTCTTCTGATAGCTAGGATTAGGTACTTTAAACTAGGTTGTTAATCTAATTAAGATGGTAGGTTTTATTTTATTTTTTTCATAGCCGGAAAACGAGCATGGGACCTAGCTGATGGTCAGTAGCTTCTGCACCCATAGACATCTTGTAGGTATTTTATTTCTCAAATATTAATGAAATTGTTATCTCGATTAACGATGCGTAGCCAACCGAAGGCTTCAGTTGAAATTGCCTTTGTTCCAGCGACTGCACTGGCTGTTCCTTGTTTCTGACCGGAACACAAACACGTGATTATTACGGCGTTCTAAACAAGAAGGACTGAAGTACCGCCCCAGACGACATCTTAACATACGCAGCTCTACTGGTCACTTTAAGTAGAGTAAAAGGAAAAACACAGTATCTAAAACGATTTTCATACAATCATCCCATATTATTGAAAACTTATTTTTATTATTCAATAACAGAAAAGGGTAATAATAATATTTAATAGTTACAAGCAAGTCAAACAGCAACAGAGCATAAAAAGCTAAATTGAAACCTGATATCTAAATAAGCATCATTTTCAAACCACAACTGTGAATTTAATAAAATAACGTTTTACCAAGTTATGAACGCATCTTTTATCGAATCACTAACAGAGCAAATAAAGAAAATATTCTAACAATATATGAAATATCTGTTACAGTTTAAAGGAAAATATAGTTTCATTTTTTAATGTATTGTAATTTTTATACTCATAATTCGGTAACTAAAAAAGTATCAATGTTAATCTGATAACTACGGAATGCAAGCTTTCAGTGAAATTGGCGGTCACGGTTTTCTACCAAACCAGAGCTTTTAGTTTTAATAAATATTAATGTGCGGTTGGTATGGAGACCGCAACGTTTGTTAGACAACAATTGAACTAAACCTGCTATGCACTGTTATGAAAATGAGATAAGCCACGGGTAAAAGTGGTAGTTGCGTTTTTTGAAAAGATAGTTTCCAGGTATTCTTTAATTTTTTTCGAAATGGGCTGTTTATTTATGGCCCTATGGGCCTTTTAAATTTCACCGTTTTTACTGCGACATGTATGCTGCGTTCCGATTGCCGATTATATCGCTCTCAGCGCTCATATACCCGTTCCGAATGCCTGTAAGCGCGCTCACAGCGATACCGATACGTCATCAATGAAGTCATAAACGCCGCCATCTTCCCGCTCACAGTGCCCAAGCTACGGAGCATAGTCGCTTTAAACGGCCTGTCAAAACTAATACATGACGTTTCTCTGGTTATATTTTTATTAGTCGATTAAAGATTTTAAAAGCTTACTTATTACGAGGGTGGATTGAAAAGTTCGCGGCCTAAATAAGAAAATACAGGAATAATGCAATTTTATATATTTATTTTTCTACATACTCTCCTCTTAAGTCAAAGCACTTAGTCCAGCGGTCCTCCAAAGCCTTGATCCCATTTAAATAGAAGGTCTCGTCAAGGTCTTCAAAAAGGAATCTACGGCCACTTTGACCTCCTCACTGGTAGAACATTTCATTCCACCCAAGGATTTTTTTAGTTTTGGAAATGAATAAGGGGTGAGGAAGCGATTCAAAACCACAATTCACTATTTGAGCCATCGATTCTGCAGATGTGTGAACACGAGCATTGTCCTGATAAAACAAAACTTTCTTGGTCAACAATCCTGGTCTTTTAGACTTTATTTCTTCGCGTAAAGGACGTAATAGTGTGCAGTAGTATGCAGAATTTATAGTTTGACCTCTGTCTAAGTAATCAACCAAGATGACACCCTTAAAATCCCAAAAAACCGATGCCATTACCTTTTTTGCTGAAATACACACCTTGGCTTTCTTGGGGGTCGGAGATCCAGGGCTCTTCCATTGTTTGGATTGTTGTTTAGTGAGTAGAGTATAGTGATGAACCCATGTTTCGTCCATAGTAACAAACGTTGCCAAACATTCGTTTGGATCAGCTCGAAAAAGCTCTAAACTGTCCCTAGAAATCGTGAGCCGAGTTCGTTTCTGTTCAACTGAAAGGAGCCGCGGAACCCATCTTGCAGACACCTTGTGGAACCCTAATTCGTTAACGATAATGTATTGTGTACGTTCATATAAAATCCCTAGAGCTTCAGCTATCTCAGATACCTTCAATCTTCTGTCGCCCATGATGAGATCACATATTTATTCGATGTTTTCCGAAGTCGTAGCTGTAGCAGGCCGTCCAGAGCGGGGGTCATCTTTGATGCTCTCTCGTCCACGATTCAGCTGTCCACTTTTTTATCACTGTACACGACGGAGCAGATGTTCCTAAAGTAGCCACCATCTTCATGAATCTGCTTTGGAGTTAAGTGTTTCTTGTAGAGGTATTTGTTCACGTCACGGTGCTCTAAACTATCCATTTTCAAAATTAATGACACTTACTCGCTATCTATGTTAGGCCGCGAACTTTTCAATCCACCCTCGTAATTTTCTTAGGTAATAATGTAAAAAAATGGCTCCTGTTTCGTTCAGGGTCAAAGATCTTAATGAAATTTTAACTTTACATTTAAACGATGAAAAATCAGAATGTTAGCGCGATATTGACTGTTCCGATTGAAATAGCACAAATATCACTTTTAGCGCGCTCAAACGATTCGGAACGGTTATGAGCAGTTTTAGCGCTGATAGCACTATGAACGGCAATTGGAACGTAGCAATAGCGGGAACCTGTATGATCTATGTGAACCCGGGCTACTCCCGCTATTTCCCGGATTGAAAACATCAATAAGGAATTAAATACATGTAAGCTCTAATCACGCAATTAACAACAAGGCAATTTACTCAATGTAGGCGATTAAAAAACCGAAGCACATTTCGATATCAGTTTTCATTATCAAATTAAAATATTTCACAGGAGGGTTACATTTAGATCGTCATTTTAAATTACTATACTTTAACTAGCTTTGAAATTTTAAAAGCTTGTAAAGTTGTGTATTTTAAACACATTGAAGCTATTCTCAACTGAATTGTTTAACATTCGAATACATAATTTCTTGGATAGGATAGTAAGCTATTTTGCCATTTGTTCCGAGTTGCCCTAATTTACCTGTTTATTTGCCAAATTGATACTACTTAAGCTCAGTAATGTTACTTTGTGTAATAAGCCCAAAATCAGGTTACATTATAAGGAAAACATCGAACCGCGAAATTAGTTCCAAGGTAAATTAATAATATTTAGAGCAAAACTTATTCGGTCCAAATTACCCCGGTTGCCAATATCACGGGTGAAATCATTTTAATTTTGTAACCCTACCAATATTTGAGTTGCACCGATTTATGTATACGAAACTCGGCTTTGTTTACAAACAATCGTTACAAATATTGAACTGGTCTGGATATAGACTTATAAAAATCTTTTAATGTGGTTTATAACAGTGGCTAATTGGCTTTTATTTTATGTACACAAGGAACTTTACAAAAAATGAAACATGAAAATTCAATAAGTCGACCTTGCTACTATCGATTTTTGCAGCATCTTAACGTTTAAAGCACTTTTAAAATACACACGCAATTCCCAAATTTACTAGTAGACATTAACATTTTTAACTACATGCAGTACTACAATTTGTATTTCCTACTTGAAAATAAAAAATATGTAACTCACAAAAATAACACGAAAATGTTAATTAAGTATCATATAACTCCACAACTATAAAAAATAAATATTAATTTGAAATGAAAATGAAGCCTTTACAAGCCATAACATAAAACTTTTTGAGGGCTATCCAAAACTTCGCAAGCATTTCGCTGTAGCATAAAACGCTGTCATACGTTCTAAGGACTATTGTAAAAAGAATAAGTGTCTAGTGTCATGCCAGTTGCTAGTATCATATTATGTAGGAGTAGTTTAAGTTCCAGCTAAGCGCCGTCCGCGCTAAGCTACAAAGTCCGGTGAAATTTCAAAGATCCAAAGGCTATAAATGAACAGTCCGTTTTGAAAAAAAATACTAGTTGCTAGCTTACATATCAGACGAGATCTAAGGGTGTTACCACACCAATCGATCGATGGTAGTTTGGAGCAGGCAACGTAGCTCGATTGGTGTGGTAACACCCTAACAGTGACGAAAGCTTACTAAAATACTTGATTCAAAGTTACTACCCAAAGTGACAATTAAGTCACGACTAAATTCAATTCACAACTAAGAATTTAACATTTCAACTGTCCAATTACTTAACAGCGCTGAAACGCTTTCTTTTTTAAAGCGCTGCATTTAGCTTACTGCGTTGGACAACAGCTTAATCCCAGCTTAAACGTCGGTAAGCTCGATAAATGAGCCCAATGGCTTCGAAACTGTACAAGCTGTAATTTACTATGAGCTACAGCTTGAGGAATATTTGGCTTCATTACGCTCGTATTGTGTTGGATGTGGCGTATTGTGCTGAACGCAGGAAGATGCTGATGTGACTTGTGTGAAATGTAAATTTTAATCAGTAGTTTTTTAAAATAAACTATAATTCAAAAGTGTTTCAAATTTACTTTTTAACAAAATGCCGATAAACGACACTCTTATTTATTTGAAGGGCAAAAAAAGGAGCCGGGGACAGTCGAAATAATTGTAGCAGCCAGCATTCTTAAAATTTCACTGACATACGTATTCTATCCTGTCGTAAGAGAAATCCATTTTGTCTTTTTTACCAAGTTTCATTAGTTTTGGGATGAAATAAAGTATCATCGTTTAACACAACTACCGATTAATTTCATAAAACTTACGTGAGACATTTTTAATTAGGTATTTAATAACGCAGCTTACTCACGGTACACGGTCGGATTGCGAGGCGAGGCGTGTAGCCGCGACTACACTCACCCCCTGAAGATGGACTCCAGACGAGTCCGAAACTAGTCGGACCTATCCGACCGTGTACCGTGAGTAAGCCGCGTTATTAAATACAACTACAGATATTCACTGAAGCGTTCTGTGTAAACAGCCCATTTAACTATATCCTAAATACAACTCAAAATGGGAAAACATGGCAGTTTCAAAGAAAGCGTCTTCATAAAGACGTCCATGTCCATCCTCTACCTGTTCGTAAGGGACCCTCGCATACATCAAGGGAACAAGACCCTCCTAAGTTAAAACTTAAAGGTCGAAGTACCTCCCTAAACTACCCTCACCCACGTCGTACGTAAAATAACACAACTTTATTCAACGGTTGTCCCTTTAAGCTTGGGACGTAGAGCGATCGAATGTAAAGAGGTGGGAGAGAATTAGTATCCTATTAAAAAGGAAAAAAGTGTATGTACTTCAGAAGTGAATATGATGTAATTTACGAATGATCTCGTTAACAATTAAATATAACATAATTTCCCGTTTCCTTTCGGTTTTTTCAAATCTAGATTATTTTCAAGTTCGATTTTTTATCATATTTAAGATGATATTATTCCTGTGACGGAACTATTTCGTTATTATGCTATTTTGCCATTATTTATTTTTATATTAACAAAAATATATTTTTCATCCTCTAAAACGTAAACTATTCGCGCTCTAGGTGCTCGCATATCTTTGTGGGAGCGTCCTGACAGCCGACCGGTCCGGTTTATCGGGCGGAACTTGCGACTCCAGTCCGGACGCTTCAAGTGGCCCTCCGGATGCCACTTTTAAATATTACCTGCCAGGAATAACAGTGACTAGTGTAAGAATATTTTTGTATTTCGTTCTAGACTTAGAAATTGTAGGTTTTATTTAGTTAGTATTTTTAATGAGCGTATAAATCAAGTTTTAATTATTAAGATAAACTCAAAGTGAATATAAGAAAAAAAAATATATGTATATTTAAGTAAAATCGGCAAGTGGGCACGGCTGGTTTGAATGAAGCGTAATCGGGAAGTCCAATTTTGAACCACTTTTTACTACAATCCACTGATGGTGTCGCGCGTTGTGCGCCATCTTGTTGAAACCACAGCTCGGCCACATCATTACCGTTCAACTGAGGAACAAAAAAGTCGGCAATCATGGCTTTATAGCGCTTTCCATTCACAATAACATTTTGGCCGGTATCACCTTTAAAATAACATGGGCCAATGATTCCACTTGCCCATAAAGCGCACCAAACCGTGACTTTTAATGGATGTAAGGGCGTCTCAACAAAGGCTTCTTAGTTTTTTTCACTCCAAATTCGGCAAAGTTGCTTATTGACGAAGCCGTTCAACTAAAAATGAGCCTCATACCTAAACAAAATTTTGCATTGGAAATTGGGTAAAGCTGAATTCGTTTTCGGCCCATTCACAAAACGTACAGCGCGCATAAGGTTACGCGGTTTGCACAACTCTTGCACAAGTTGGATCTTGTAAGCTCGCAAGCCAAGATTTTTCCTTATCTTCCACAAAGTGTATGGGCACAGCTCCAACTGCTGTGTACGATGGCGAATCGACTCATTCGGGTTCTCTTCAACACTACGCTCCACAAGAGCAATAACATCTTCTATGCGCACTGTATGGCGTCTTTGTGGATGCGTATTAGCAACTAGAGTGTGCGTGGTACGAAAACGATCCATGGTTTTCCGAATAACTTGCTCGGATGGACGATTATGTCGATCGTAAAGTGGACGAAGCGCACAGTAAGTTTGGCGAACTGGCCCATCATTTTCAACATAAATTTGAACAATTTGCAAGCGTTGTTCTGAAGTAAGTCTATTTATTGTGAAATGGCAAAACGTACTGACAATAAATATACCACCAACTCTCATATTGAAAATCACCAGAAACAGTATTGCCAATCTAGAAACCAAACCCCTAAAAAAAGAAACACCCGTTACAAGAACTGTATTATATAAGAGCATTCTTAACCAACAAAATCAAGGCCAAATTATTACCTTTACGTACACATGGTACACGGCATTATATCCTAAAGGTAGGCGGCGAGGTCCAAACAGAACAAACTTGGGTCTAAGCGGATTTATCTAATGTATACAGCAGAGTATACAGGGTGGCGCAGGATGATGCCAGTCGCGAGGGTAAAATGATAGGAGTTAAGTTTGGTGTTGACTTGTTAAACACTTGAATTGTACGTGTAGAAGTAAACAACAACTGCTCAAACATAAGTATATATGAATATTTTCAGATAAACATGCAACATAACTTCACAATTAACATACATTAGTGGTAGTAGGTTTTTTGTTAAGGTCTCGCTTAGGGTGGTGCTAAAGTCTTTCCTATTTTGACCGCCACATAAGTCACGTTTACGTGGCTGTGTTCCGGTTAAAGGGAAGTAACAACCTGTGCAATTAATGGAACAAAGACAATGCCAATTGAAGCCCTCGGTCAGCATCGCATCATTAAAGTCTATCCGCGATAAGAAAACAGTGAGTCATCGATGCAACTACAAGTATTAGCCAATGAGGGCACCGTATTAGTAAACGTTTTCTTGGCAGTGTTTATATAATAATAGCAATTAATAATCACAAATAAAACACCGACGATTACGTATGTCCGTGAGTTTGGACGCCATATGTGTGTCAAATGCTCTTTTGCCGGCTATGAAAATAGAAACAAAAATGATACTGAAAACATCAGCAACTCTGAAAAATACTTCCAACTTACTATACTATAGGTTTATTTAATTTATTCCATCACTTAAACAGCAACCTTGTTAAAACAAATTGAAACTACAATATCAAAGAAACTTTACATGACCCTTTATACTAAAACACCCTGTAAATAAACAGAATGACGAGTAAAAGCTTAATACGTAAGTTAATGCTTTTTGCAAGTTCCACGGCTAAGTTTATGAATAACTTCGTTAATGTACATTTGTT
Source organism: Marasmarcha lunaedactyla (assembly GCA_923062675.1). Classification (NCBI taxonomy): domain Eukaryota; kingdom Metazoa; phylum Arthropoda; class Insecta; order Lepidoptera; family Pterophoridae; genus Marasmarcha; species Marasmarcha lunaedactyla. The sequence goes on from OV281354.1 coordinate 4,540,911, forward strand.
CGTAGTTGTTCAGTTTGTAAGGTATCACAGATGTGGTGCAATCGTGGGAGTGCATTACAGTTTTATTAATGGGATTGGAATTAAACTTTCTTCTAGTTTTTGGTTACCAGCATTATGAAACATAGCAAAATGCGTCTGGAACATTTTCGTGCTGAATCTTAGATAAATGGTTCAATGAGCTTTTATGAACAAGGCACCTTCTAAAGCAACTTGGTACTGCTGGTTTTGCAAGTTGTGCAGTCGTTTAAATTTGAAGGATGAAGAAAGAAGCTACAGGTCAACAAAATCGGTGAATCACATACGAGGAGATTCAATACAATCTGCAGATTGGATAGGGCAGTATTCATGATATTCTGCTATGCTACATAATCACCTTTGCGTAAGGAGAATTTTTTCGCGCTGGGTACCCCACCACCTCACCGATATGCTCAAAAGCAGGCAATCGTGGAATGGTGCCATGATATGGTTGATCACTTCAAAGCAGGTTCTTGCCGCCCTGTTAACGACATTATAATAGATAACGAATCTTAGATTTATCAAAATGATGCAGAAGCAAAGCGCCAATATGGCTGTTACAAAACAAATGCCTTCAAAGTTATGATCTAGAAGCGCTGTAAACTCTGCCAAACGCTTGCCAGAAGTTTTTGCTGCTGCGTACAACAAAGTAAAATTGTAAGGTCATACGCCTTAAAGCCCTGATTAGGCACCGTGTGACGTCTTGTTTATTAATTTATTTCGAGGTACACACATAGATATCAAACGAAAATAAATTTATTTATACAGCGTGAAATTCATTACAATTTAGACTAGATTAAAATACTAGTTCATTTTACTTAAAATTATTGTTCCCTAATATTGAAAACCAGCTCAAGGGGATGCAACTTTGATCGCCAGGAGATGCACTCACTGCGCGTGAAACTTTGTATAGACGCTAATGGAGAGTTCTTTAAACAGATGTTATAAAAAATGTAACTTATAGAACATTTTTTTTAAAAAGTTTGTATAATAAAAAAATAGTATTTTAGTCTTATTAAATTCGATAACGCAATACTAATAATATTATAACATAATGGTTTAATAGTTATTTTTATAATAACATGACCATTGACGTAGAATTTTGTAATGAATGGAGCGTTTAATACACTTTTTTAATATCCCGAGTTAATCTGGAAATAAAGATAAATTATAATATTTTAATTGACAGTGTCGTATTAGGTTTCAACTAAATTGTCATATTACATTTCAAATAACAAGCTTGCAACAGTTTATCACCTTATGCAGCTTCATTAACCTATTAATAACATATTTAGTTCGAACCCTCAAGCATAAACCCGCTATTTCTTACTACACTAATGCAAACCAACTAAATCACATTCTAATGCCGTAGCACATTCACAAGTTTAAAAACAACCCATTAAACTGTGAACTAAACGACAAGACGATTATTGCCGTGCCATCCGATCGATTGCATCCACCCGACTTAATGTAAACTTGATGCAGTACCGACAGCAAAATATGTAAATAAAAACTTAAAATTAAAGTTTATTTATTTACAGCTGGTTAAGTAGTCCAAAATAAAGTAAACGGAGACAAAATACCAACTATCATATATATTGTAATATACTTGTGTAAGAATCAAAATACACAAGTATATTACAATAAATATTTAAGAAACAAATCACACACACTAGGCAAGATAAGAAATTAAATAATATACATATAATACAAGATATTTTTAATAAAATATTTTATTTTGAGAATAACACATTTATCGCCCAGCAATAAAAAAACATTTCTACAAAGCATTGATTTCATTTGGCTGGCCCTACTACTAAACATATCAAAATCATGTTGCAAAACAATAAACATTAATATAAACATATCAATGATTACGAGTATAACAATTTTGTGTTAACGTTGCATTGCATGCAGGCCCTTCTGAACTTAGTTGTTTGTTACAGTTCTGATGTAATTAAACAAATTAGTTGGATTCTACAACGCATACCAAGAAAGAATATCAATCTTATAATTTTAAACTAAACCCATAAAAAATATCTAATAATTTTCCAACAAACCTTCTTGCCCTACTATCCGTACATACCTATAATTAGAACTTCAGGATAGGACTCACGAACTTATTTCGCTAACCGTACTTTGATGCATTAACTTTGAATATGAAACTTTAAGCTGCAGCGTACAGTAAAACACGCGGCGCGGCGCTGCGACCTACTTTTACTATATTGTTTGTTAGTTATTTGTTAAACCTATTTTATATGGCTGTAAAGGTGTATCCTTGGATTATTTTTATGATGGTTGTTTAGGTGATGGGTGATTTTGAAAGGTTATTATTATTATTATCAGTTTTGAGTAGATTTTTTAGAGGCAGGCTTCCTAGGTTCAATGTACATACATAAAAGGTATAAGCGTAGACCTTTCCGTCATAATTTTGCTTTTATTTGCATAAAATTCACTTTCGTTATACTTATTAAAACTAAAAAAAAAATTTGTGTTTATCATGCAACATTTTTGACAGTTTTTTTTTTCGCTGCATTTCAATACGATATTCTACTCCTGGCAACTGAAAAAATAAACTGAAAACGAAATGAAAGGTCCTTTTAAGTACAACAACTAGACAACTGAAATTGTTTTTTTTCTAAGAACCGAATGCTCTTTAAAATAAATGTCAAAAACACTTTACAAAACACATTGAACCTGTTTATGAAGTTCATCTTTTTCATAAAAACATATTAATTCATTCAAATCCAAAACCAAACATCTCGCTGAAAAGCCAAATTAAATCACATGGCACCGCAGACATTCACTGAATTACGTTTTTACCGGGAACATAATAAGGTCTGTATTGAATTAAATGCGTTGCCGACGGGTCGTACAGTCCTCCTGATTGTAGGTGCCGGCTCAGATTCGTATTCGATTCCCCTGCAGTATCGTCGCGCCATAGGACGCGCGCGCCTACAAAAGACTGAACAACGCGCAGGCGATTCTCGCCTTTAGTTTGGGTCTCCGCCGCCGAGTGTGCCTAGCCAGTACCGGTACCGGGATCGAGCATCCAATAATTGTATCAACGAGTAGGGGAAGATGAAATTCAATTTTGAAGACCCCTGGCGGGTTATAATGAAAAATAAGTTACAATTAACTGAGTGGGTGCTGAGTTATATTGGAAGTGGCGAAAATATTTTACTTTTTGTGAAATCATCTTGTAGGAGCTTTTTAAACATGGTATGAATGACCTTTAAAAAGGGCATGTTTAATGTGTGAATGTCATGTGTATGTCAGCATTTTAATTCTTGTTTGACGAAGAAATTTTTATATATAGAAATTTTTTCTGTTCTTTTTTTAAATCTAAATAAAACTGTGGACTGCCACGATGGTTACAAATATCTGATTTTATATTTTTTTATAATGCTGGTTATTTGGAAGCGTATGTTTAATTTCATATCCTAATGATAAAGCAATCGAGAAATACGGAGTCCAATCTTGCTTGCACCAAAACAATGACTGTAACATTTTCATCAATTTATTTTTATAAATCATGTTATTTTCAAGTTTTTATATCTTACAACCGCATTGACAAGTTGTTACAAGGGCGGTTGGACTACACTATTTACTACTAATACGAATAACAGATTTGGATAGGATTTCCTTATTCCTAAAATATTGATGAAAATGGGAACTTACATGACCGAAATCACCATAAAGAAAACCATCTTTAACCTTTAAAGATATACGAACAATCCGCCATTTGTTTGAATGACATCTAAGCTTTTAAAAACACAATTTCCTCACACAGCCCTCCACAGTATAAACACACCTACACATGACACAGACACCATTAACTTGTATTAGCTACACAATCGCTATATTGGTGATATTCAACCCCCTCAATGTCCAGGTGAATGGCTGTCGGATCGGCGTCATCAATCAGAGGCCGCGTGATAAACTCTCTGATGCGGCGCCAATAGGAACGCCGCGTCATCGTCACGCGATTCTTTGTCAGTTGTAAACTCGCTGATTGGGTATCAAGTTTGTGGTGGTAAAAGAGTTAAGGGTCGTTACGTAAAATTTTAGGCAGTTTAAGCATGCTTTGCTGTTTTTCTATTTTTTGAGAACGATTTGGGCTAAAGTTTTGTGATGTGAAACATAAATTAAACATCGTAGGCTGATCTTTAAAAAACCTTAATTATGTGAATTTTAGACTTGTTTATTTTTCAATAATGTTTAAATAAACCTGATACCTGTACTCTTCGAAGTATTCGTACAATTTGACATAAGTTTCAAAGCGTTTGCAATCAAATTACAATTTGTTTCATGTATAATATGAGCCAACCTGTACATCGCACTATTTGATAACCAAATCTAGATCAATTGATTTATTCTATGCATCGACTCTCTTTCTAAATAAACAAACAACCGATCGGTCACTATCTTTCGATGTAACAAATTCGACACGTCGATACTCGATAGCGGCACCTACCCACGTCTAAATCTAGGTTATGGCTTGACTGCAACTAATCGTTTCGGAAGCAAATAAAACGTAGTCCGGTGGCGCTGCGTGCTATGCGTAAATTAGGTCGTGTAACAAATGCTTTAGCTCTATTTTTTGATAACGTACAGCTAACTTGGTGTTATTTTAGTTCGTAAGATATTTTCGGTTATTACATTGTAAACGTTAGCTGTTTTGGTTGTTAAACTCCCATTTGTAGGGGTTTGTTTTTTAATATTTACTGTCAATCACCTCCCCATTGGAAGTAAATATTGTTATAATTAGTAGGGAAGTTCGATAGTTGTGTTAAATATTTTTCTTATTCACGCAAATTGGATAAGTTAATTAATTGTAAAATTTATGTGTTTTTATTGATAGTCTATTCCAAGCGATCGTGATTCCGACATTTAGTTTTTATTTATTCGGTAATTGTTTTTTTCGAACAATAATGTAAAAAAGTATTATCTGTTATTATTGTAAATGAAATGAAATTAAATATTTATTTCTCAACATTGACAATTACTTGTTCTTATTGACGTCAAATAAAACATGACTCTACCACCAGTTCGAAAAAACCTTCGTGAAGAGGAACTGTATATTTGCAAATCCAAACTTTAATTGAAACGGCATTGAAGGTGTTACCACACTTTTGTTTCATGCTGTAAGTGCACAAATGAGTTATGTTATTTTATTTATTTTTACTTTTACAAATTTTAGGGAAGCTTACAGCTGAAAGCACTACAGTATGAAGACAATTGGTTCTGAGGGCCATTTAAAAGCTTCCACCGGTATACAGGATAATTGATTTGCGAAGAATGTCTAAAGCGTCATTGTTACTAAAGTACGTCTTCTTATTTATTTATTTATTTGGAAAACACAACAGATAACAATCAATTATATACCAGACAGTCAAGATTACAATTATGCAGATCCAAATTGCTATCCTAAAAGTGTTTACACGGCAACTTAGGTAATACAAAGTTAAAGTATACGATAGGTTAGTATTGAAGCTAAATATAAAAGAAACAAGGCTTAACGTAAAATTTTGGTTACTCTATAGTTTACATACAGTTTGGAAATATCTTATTACACTTTTATAAAAATTATTCTTAGGTAATGTCCCTGAGGATACAGAAAAGCAGAGAGCGAAAACGGAGAGGTGACGGATAAAAGATATCGAGATAAGAGCATTGGCCACCGTACTCTTCAAAGAAGCGACAAGGAGAGGGTTTATAGACTGCAATAGATTGGGACTGTTCACGTGTGAATGCACTATTTCTTATGATAGGGTCAGATGACGGGTCGCTCACTTCCCTCTAATGTGGTTGAGGAGGGCGATGGCTGGGTCCCGCGTTAACTCGTGAACGAGTGTCGTTTGATGGTGTTCGTCGTTTGGATACTTGGGGGAGGGAGACTTGCAGAGCTAACAGATGCAGATAAGAATAATTTTGTATAGACATAAAGAGACACTGTAAATTTCTTTTTTGAAAAAAAATATATCCGGGAAGTTTCTTGCCAGTTCACGAAGGTTTTTTCGAACTGGTGGCAGAGTCATGTTTTATTTGACGTCAATAAGATCGAGAAATAAATATTTGAATTTTATTAACAGCAGTATCTACACTAAACACAACTGATATAATAAAAACAGAGTACGTTGAAAATTGAGAGAGTTGCTTTGAACCGAAATTTTGCAGCAATTTCGGAATGTCTGTGTCTCTTTACTTATAATGATTTGCACAATACAATTGACGACAAAACTTTTTTTAGAATTGTATTCCAATACGTATCAAAAATTTGTCGAAATTTCGAATCGGCGCAACATCTCGAGCTAATCAAAGTTTTAATAAAACACGACCATCAACTCCAAACTCAAAAAACCTCATACAAATTTCAATTTACCCAACAACTTTCTTACAGCTTTCTCAAGGTATTACCAGAGACTTAGCATAAATTACTTGCCACTTACGACAAGCCTGGGTGAAATTAATCAATCTCTTTATAACTTGCTTACAAAGTTGCCTAGAAAAAGTTGCTACCTATTAATTGAAGCAACTCGGTAGTTGCCGCAACTTGGGGGCAACTCTGAGCAACTCATAGATCACGGTCGTGGTAATTACGGAGTAAGTTGTTAAGAAAAATGTAAGGATGGAGAATTAATGGTTAACCTTCCTGCTTTTTATGTGTGTGACATAACTTCGTACGTCGTGAGAAGATATTAGTTCAATTGGTAGTTTGGCGGAGAATAAAGTAGTGACTACAGATCCAGTGCAAACAAAAAACAAATATATCTAGGAAAGGCACATAAATTTGAAGTATTTTTTTGTTACTACCATTATTTGTGCCTGAGATCACTCTTACGTAATGTATTATCTATTTTAAGCAATCACGATGGGCTCCTATTGTATATCTCCAGAAGCCAAGCCTAAAAAAACATACAACAAAATCAAACAAGAGAAACATATATACACAATAATCCTTAGACACAATATTTCAATGCAAATATGTAAGTAGAAGCTCAGTCGGCGCGTCCTGCCGTAAACAGATATCGTTCCCGGGTTTACGATTCGCGCTTTACGATTCCCATACAACTGCCTACGCCCTGTATCAGGGACAACTTTTACTATAAAACGGCTTTTATTGTATGAGATGTATGGAATATTTTAGCAGCTTTTATTGCTTCTGAGATCGGCTCAGGAGTATATGTTAGGAATGCTGGCGATGATTGTAATCGACTAGTTTAGCTATGTTAAAACGACTGTGATCATGTAAAGCGTCTGGAAAGTAGAGCATCTTTTTTTATAAAACGAGTCTAATTTGGTAGTCAAATAACCTATTTCATGTAATAACTAATTTTGACAAAAGAGTAAAATTAGTCTAGAGTAAAGTTAAGGTGTTTTTACACAAAGTCGATGAAAAATAAGACTTTCAACAAGTGTAATCTTTCCTGTGATGAAATATTATATTTTGAATTTGGACAATACGATAATTTAATAAAAAAGCAATGAGTGACTGATTTTTGTAATCATTTTGGTTATATTCATTATGTATTGTTTACGAATCAGTAGGATAACATAAATATCAAGTAAAACATTAAAATAGCAAATATTATTTCAAAATTGACATGCAGACCATAAAACGAACGTATTTGAGTTTGGAAAGTTAATTAATTTTTCTCTATAAATTTTGTAAATTAATAAATGTGAGCTACAGTAATTACTTAGGGCCTTTTAATAAGTTAATAGGTATACTTAACTGATCAAAACTGATTAACTTTTTCAAAACGAGAGAACAGTTCATTAAAAGCTTTAAAACTGTTGGTAGCTCCAAAGTTTTTTCAATCTTGTTCATTCACTCTACATATTCTTACAAAGTACAGCACCCAAATCACCAGCATACCTACCAATACTGAATACAAAAGTTTTATTCAGCAGTTGTGAACTGTACAGCAAATTTTTCAGTATTTGCTATTACGCCAGTAAATATTTGCCCGAGTAACCGTAGCTCAGTAATATTATTCTTTGATTCGATCAATGTTGTTACTAGTATTATTTTTGTTGTCCTTTTACAAATATTGCGGGTTCTGAATACCGAGTTGGTTCGGTTGAAACCCGTAATTTTATTTCATGGAATGGAATATGCTGAAACCAATTTAATTTAGGAATATACAAAAAGATATACGAATTTGTAGTTTGATATTGTGAAGGTTTTAAATTTTTAATTAATAGAGTGCAGCGAATCAGATTGTTTATTCGTTCATCAGTGCTTTTCTACTATTTTGTATATTTTACAGAAACAACAATGTTATTCGTTATGAACTAGGTCTTACTGAATATTTCCATGAGGGTTGAGGTACCTACTTATAAAAATTTATTACAACCGTTTATTTATTTTAGTTTCAATTATTAGCGTTAAAATTTCTAAGATGCAAGATTTTATGAACACGATGTATTTTCATAACTCATCCGAAACATCAACAACGTAACGAATTGACATCCAATATTCAACTACATACCAATCCAATTTCTTTAGAACCTTTACCAACATAGAACATTCAACGTTCTATAACTATAAAATGAAATGAAATGAAAAAAACTAAACCTTTACACACATAATACACGCAGGTACGCATAGCAATACACCTTGAACCTGTGAGCAGGGTGACCTAGAAGCACACAAGCGTGTAAACGTGCGATGCACCGCGCCGCACTGCGACCTATCGATTGACCAATCATTATTGACTAATTACGACACTAGGGTGGCTAAAATTCGGGATTTTGGTAATAGTTTTGCTGTGTTGTTTAAAGCTAATACGTATAAATATAGCATTTTTATAATAAAATTATTAATGTGATTTGTAAAGACTACTTACTCTCTTATCAACGCTAACTCCATTCATGAACAGAGACAATAATGCATATATTTACAGGTATATACAATATGAAAGCATATGTACAACGCAAAAGTTTATTGCACGTAATCAGGTCACTTAGAACATAAATTTTGTTTTCTAAATAAAAAGCACAGTTCAGTTAATGCAAAACTTTTCCATGAAATGAAAATACCTCAGGCCAATTTCAGGCGGATCGATCGAGACTGGAAACTGTCTAAAAATACAGAGAAAGTTTGCACCCGAGTCGCACGGAGACGCGTTTTTATCGCGAGGAACAGAGGAGAGGCGTGACCGTGGGTTATGTATCGCTTGACAATATCGCTGTGAGTGAATTGATGGATTTTGGTGGTCTTATTTGTAAATATTGACATGTTGAGGAGAACGTACGCAAAATGCTTTGTACTTAATAGCTTCGCCGTTTATATTTAAAAATAAGTGTCATTAAGAGCTGGAAATATCCTTGGCAATTACTCTTAGACAAACCAGAAATACAAACCTTAAGTATATCATAAATAAAAAAGTTAATTGCCTGTAACACTTACGCCTGCCCAACGCGGTTTCGAAGAATCATCATGAAACTTTGTTCTATACACTTACCTAACACTTACATTTATCATCACACATCTTTCATCTAAAAAAGCACCCAAGGGGTACACGAGCGCAGCCGCGGGCGACACCTAGTACACAAGCGAACATCAACTCTAAAAGCTTGGCATCATAATAGCGGCAATGACTAAAGTAACAAGAATATGTTTTTCATGATTGATTTTAACGTGCGACTACAATTCCTGTGCATCATCTCCACTACACTAACTCATTACTACTAGTACTCCAAATCAAATCGATTACTATGTCAAAATTACACACACTGACACTTAACACACACACGCACACACCCTAACACACGCTCATACTTATAGTTGAGTTTATATAATATTTAAGTATTAAGGACATCCTTTGGTACATAGGCTAGCCTTGTTAAATTAATGTAATAGGAAGAGCTCTGTATGCTGAAATATAAGTCTTTACGCTAAGTGCGGCAGCAAAACCTTTTAGTAATGTTTTATAGCCAACACAATTTTAGTAAAAATTTTACAATCTATTACAATAAAGATTACAAAATTGTTATTAACGTTCTACAACGTCTGTTCACAATCTTCTTTAGGCGGTCTTAAAATAAATTTGTATTATACTTCGTTAGTCAATTAACCCTTAAAAACCCAGGTCACAGTAACCCCACCGAACCACTCAAATAAATAAAACCGAATTAAATTAAATTATTCCTAATGTAATTTTTTGAACGCGACGTTATTAATTCATTTAATGAAGCAATTAAGGGCTAATGGGTTCAAATCCGGGGATTTTCCCTATAATCAGGTATACCAATTGTACCCAGGATTTCGAGTTTCATCCTATTTGTAAAACGAATGGCATATTTTAAAATGGCGGACTGATTTCGGTGAAACCTTTTAAGATTGCGGCTTTATTTAAATTTGGGGTATTGCAATGTTTTTCCAGTATTCCGATTGCGGGAAAACATGTTATTATTGTTAATTGAAACTGTTCATTTACAGATTTTAATATGTTAGAGCCTTTTTGGATTGAAATTACCTTTTTACTCCACGGTTCATTCATAAGTAGTACCAACAAAAATAAAACAGATGTGATACACTGGTTGCTATATAACTTTCATTTTACATAACAGTATTAGTATTTCATTTTAAGATTTGTATTAACAAATGTTATGTACCATTATAGCACACAAATCTGTATATAAAAGGTATGAACATATGTAATTAATCAAATGCTTATAATGTTTGCATAGTGTCTAACAATTGAATTAAACTTGAACGTGAGACGGCGAGGTTTTTTCGTTTCGCGTATTTACAGTGTAAACATCCAAATTAGTTACATATACAATGCGAAAGCGAATTTATTTATTTAAAAAAAACTGCTTCAAGCAGATTTATTTAGTAATAGTACTTCAGCATTTGTGTCAATAATGTCCCAACAAACATGCGCTGCAGCAAGATACTTCATTTGTAACGATAATATAGCGGTCTCTATGTCATGCTTATTATAATATCTCTGTCATATTTGTAATTAGAGTACAAATGAGCTGACTAATCGTTAAAAGGAGTAACACTGGCCGGTGTTGCACAACAAGTAATTTTTCACGAAAGCAAATTCGAACCCTACACAGAATTGGCCAATCAGCAGTAAGCTATCACGTTTTGGATATAATTCTTTTGGATAAAAAGAATGGAAAAAGACAGTAGGGCTGGTAATGTGACAGCTGTCGCGGAACATCAAAAGAAACGTCACATTTGGACAGGCAATTACTTTGGATTAGTTTCCGTGCTTGCGAAATGGAAATAGCCCTTTCTTTCTAAGGATATTTCTCAAAGTAAATTCTAAACATAGGGTGTTCAGAGAGGGACAACTTTTATACTTAGTAAGCACCCATGGAGTTCAAAGGAGTTAACCTCTTTGATTTGCTTAAAATATTCCGGGATATACAAACTTTTTAAAGGAAATTTAATTACTTGATCCCTTTTGTATATGTTTGATTGCCATTTGCTATTATTCAAAGCGAAAATTATAAGAATACCTTTGTTGTTCAATAATAAAAAAAATTCACAATAAATAAATTTATGGAGGCAACATGACAAACAACAGTTTTTGTAACTAGCACCGAACGTAAAATTGTAAAGAGTATCAAACTTTTACGTCAAATGCAATCTTGTAAAAACCTTAAGCGGAACAGCGGAACCTTTAAAAAACAAAAAACGAGCCATAAAAGTAATATCTCAAGCCGGGAAACAGCCGAATATATATTCTCAGTTCAAAACTGATGAGGTTAGCTAAGCTTCGAGATCGTTCAAACAGTGGACACCTGGGTAAATATGAGCATTAAATAATTGTTTTCTATACGGAACTGTTCTGAAAAGGTAAATTACGTGGCAGAAGAATTGTTTTGTTGGTAATATGTTGGTTATATCTTTCAAAAAACTTAGTGATGCCTTAAAAAGTCGACAAGTGTTATTGTTTATAACTTCCAGCAGACAACATGCTGACTTATTCAAAGCATTATCTCGAGCAGCCGCCGTCATAAACAAAAATATGTTAGCCTAACACTTGAACCAGTTGAAGAAAAATATCGTCCTTACCTTAAATTTAAGTTAAGTTTCGTAAACGTAACATATGACACGTGTAATTTCTCCAGCTAGAATAAAACATTGACCCTAAAGGTGTAACAAAGCATGCAGCTTGAGGCATCTACAGGCTCGGAGTCCAAGATTGCGCCTACCTCGGCTGCTCATTTATCTTTACAGCCAGTACATTACGGAGATTCCTTGTGCTCTCTTAAGGTGTTTGGAGGTTATTAAATTAAACATTCTCTTTTGTGAACGCATCTCTAAAAAGTGAACTTCAAAAATACCAATGCTTTCCTTTTCAGCCAACTATAATTGCCGTAAGGTATTGAAATATTCGAAACGTTACTATATTTTCACAGCAATAATATATATATAATATATAATTTGAAAGCAATGTCATAAAATTAAGGATTACGTTATAAAAATATTGTTTTGGCACTGCGTCAAAATGAATTAAACAAGTAAATGAACCAAAAAATAGCTAAGCTAAGGTTTTATTTAAATTATTATTATTTTATTTATTCACTTTCAGAAGTAATGTTTTTTAGATTTAAAAATAAACCATTATATTAAAGTGGCGCCGAAACGATTTCACATGGAATTTTAATAACTACTTTTCGAACCGAAAAAAATATTAAACATCAACAGTACTGCAAATACGAAAATATTCTTTGTGTTCTTATACAAACACAAAGGCACGCCACGTTGTTTACAAAATATTGAAACACATTACGCAGAAAGCTTCTCTAAAGATACGCTGCGGTGTTACGTCTTAAGAGCACGATTTTGTGGAAATGTTTTTCTTATTTAAATAACACTTGTAATACTTACAGTTTACTTTGTTAAGGATTTTGTCTGGGGAGCATCTCATTAACAAGATGACCTTTTTTTTTGAAAAATAAGATGAGTCAGTGAAATTACATAGTAGGTACACTACATTTTCTTTTAGGTTAAGTGATCACCAAATTATCACAGATTCTTTGTTAACAACTCCTTAAAATACCATTCTTGTAAACTGTATACTAAAAATAATAATGTTAAAAAAATTAAAGTATTTCAAATGTACCAGCAATAAACTTCTGTACATTATTTTTAATGGCAAGTTGGCCGGCGATGGACTTCTATTGCACCTGGGGTAAAGTGATGATGATGACGAGCACGGTACAAGAGTGTACCTCTTCACTCTTCGCTTGGAAATCCCTGTGCGCTTCGGCCACTCAAACATAATGACAAGATTATATTTATTGAGAACATAACATTTGAGAATTATAGAAAATTAAACTTAGTAATAATAATTATAATAAAACTTTAGGGTCGCTATATCTTTTTGCGATGCTGTTTCGACAGACATCGAAGTCCTGAAGTTTTATGTTAAGAAGAAATCCTATTTGGTTCAAAACTAATTCTGATGTCTTTATTAGTTATTACAATTTAAGACAGAGTCTCGTTGGTTTTGCCACGACAAGTTCGAACCTACCCTCTATAGTGGTAGTAAAATTTGTTATGTAAAGATTTCGTCTAAGGGGCGGTAGTCCTTCCTGTTTTAACCGCCACAACGTGTATAAGTCGACGTGGTTTTAATTCGGATAAAGGTAAGCAGCCCATGCAATTACTGAATTAAAGGCAATTCCGAATAAATCCTACTACGGTCCACAACGCACTATTAATGATAATTATAATTAAATAACATTAAAATTAATCAATAACATCTACTGTTAAAGATGTCTATGGGCACGCGTGAAATGAAATGAAATATTTACTTCTCAACATTGACAATTACTTGTTCTTATTGACGTCACCGTGCCACTCCATGTTCGTTTGCCGACTATGACAAAGTATAAAAAAATCTGATAGTGATGACAAGGCATAAAAAACCATTTTTTTACGATTTACAGCTAAAAATGGGCGCGCCTAACAATAAACAGTTTGTTCATTATTTAAAAACAAAACAAACATAGAAACCGAACTTAATACTCCGGAAGATCTCTACAGAGCTGTACAAAAACTATTCAACTTCTATCAGCCACCTAAGAGACACCTGTTTGCGAACACAAAACACCCAGTCTCCATTGAGCGAATATTTTAGGGTTAGGTGCCTACTGAATCTGGATCTGTTGTACACCTAAAAAACCTACGGACTGTGGGTCTAATACAAAGTTGACGTAGTGTCACGGGTTAAACCTCACACGTACAGAATTATAAATTAATAATATATTAAATCACTTGAAATTTGAATTGTATCTAACTGCATTACAGCTAATTATTGCTTGCCACAGTTTTCCATCTTATGTAGCTCCAGCTAGGAAGTTGACTTTAAAATCACCTTATTCACTACTTCGAACGTTAACATTTTTACCGCGCAATGTCATTTTGGACATCTTGTCGGGCGGCCAAGCAAATCAATACTGGTACGATATTCATACCATTTTGTATTTTCATTCCATTTTGTCCCGAAACCTATTGAACGCAAAACCGAAGTCCATTTATTAATGAGTTAATGCCTACGAGGTATAAAAAGTTTATGCAATAAAAGTTTTATTGAAAATAAGTTATTCTCTTGATATTATTAAAATTTATAAATAGCTTCCTTAATTATATATATTCCATTTTATTTACAGAACTTTTGGTGAAATTAATATTATTAAAACTTCTGACATTTTAACACTGTACTATTTCCATTTCTTTATTCAATAGTTCATATATCAGCTCCTGTGACAACTTGTGCGGGCGTTTTTTTTTACGTACAAGGTTACATAATACCAGAGTCGGAGAAACTGATAGGGATGGAGCTATATCGATAAACGAGATAGATAGAACTGTCATCGAGAAAATAAAGAAATGGAAATAGTATAACACAGCACTTTGTAACGTTTTTAGTAAGTATTTTCATTTCGATTACATCCTTTTTAGTGTCAAAATGAAAAACAATCATATTCTATTGATTTAAATCGGTCTTCAGTCACGGATTAGACACCAAGTAAAATATTCAGTTCATATATAGTTTATTCTGGGTTCCCCCACTTTTGCTGTATGGTCATCCATAACATAAGATCTGCTTACTTTCGGGCCATAGAGTTGGTGTGTTTGTCTGGGAGGATTTATTATTATTATTATATATTACTTTCTGCTTTCGCTTCATTAATGTATTTATTACTGTTCTTTTTCCAAGGGAATTCTGTACATTTTAAAACTTGTATTGCAATCAGAAAAGCCGCTGTGAATAGAGATTTAATACGCACTCAACGCAAACCGCAGTCAGAGGCACTTAGGGCGCAATTTTTTGGGTCTAAATGTTTTTATTACATATTCAAATAGTTTATCAACCGTATTTACAGCAACATTTTTGAGGAGCTGTTGCGAGGCGCCGAAAAACGCTACATATTTTGTATGGCGGTCGGTACCGAGTTGTGACGTCACAACTTGTGAGTCGTACTTAAAATTGGAAAGGTGTTTGGATATAAAATATATAATAGCTGCGTAGATGATGCGTTTACATGAACACTGTTTTAATAAAAGTTGTTATATTTAATGTCAGTAAGCCCATAATATAAAAAAAATACATATTTTATATATAGCTTTTTGCTTTTTTTAAAAGTTTTCTAATCTATATAATTTCGATATTTAATTCATAACTTTTTTCTGGGTCAAAATAACGTGTATTTTCTAAATAAATGTTAAAGCCTGCATTTTCAAATGTTATCAAATACCCAATTATAGAAGTATAGATAAAGTATAAATTTAATAAGC
This sequence comes from Marasmarcha lunaedactyla, assembly GCA_923062675.1. Classification (NCBI taxonomy): domain Eukaryota; kingdom Metazoa; phylum Arthropoda; class Insecta; order Lepidoptera; family Pterophoridae; genus Marasmarcha; species Marasmarcha lunaedactyla. The sequence continues at coordinate 4,556,707 of OV281354.1, forward strand.
AACATCTTTACTTACGCCTTAAGTGACCATTTAACATTTCTAAATGCGGCCGTTACACTCAAACTTCTAAAATATCCGAGTGAAACCGGCCTCATTGAAGAACAACCCTACGAGGTTGCATAACAGTGACGCGTGCGGTCACACCCTTATCTCGATATCTTGTTAGGGAGCCGTTAGGGGACCACTCGCCATTTTAAATGTTGTTCTACATAGACACACCCATAATTAAGATACCTTCAGGCTCGTTCGAGAACATTTGTTTTTGCTGGTAATTTAAGTTCATTTGGAAGGCTTATTTGTAGAGTGTATCCAGTCTCAATTGGTTTCGCAAATAAGGTTGTAATTCATGCGAAACTTTTACTTCGTTTTTAAAGAAATATTTTACAAAGTGGTTTGCCTTTCTTACCTTGTTGGATGAAGGAGTTTTCTTTAAAAATTACCTATCTATGGCATTTGAACACATTTTAGTCGAAAGGTTGCTGCTTACAATGAAGGGTATCTAACATGTGCACAAGCCTTACGCTCCTATGTAATTATGATATGTGGTCCGTAGATTTTTAAGCTACAAAATAAATGTTGGTAATAACCGGCTATAGCTCAAATTCTACACATAAGAATGTGGTTTTAATATTGAAATGCTACGTTTTGAAAACGCGAAATTACTTCACGAAGTTTGCGGAAGACTAATATTCCAAGAGCTGATGAACAATATAGAATATCGTTCCCTTGAATGGCAATTCAATGTTAGAGTGAATCCCTGGCTGTAGGATAGTGGGGTAAAACAAACCTCGAATTTTTTTGTCAGAGCAATTTTTTACGAGAAAAAAAAATACTAATGAAAAATGTCGCACCGTAGATGCTACAAAATAAGAAAGCAATTCTTCTTTGAAAATCGTATTCTAACCGGCCAGCAATATTAATGATACAAATGAGTTCACAAATTGGCTATATCCCGCCCTTTTTACTCTAATTGTCCTCCGGCCCAGCCTTTGTCTTTCTTTTTCCAAGCTTCATTATTTACTCCAAAGATAATAAATTCAAGGACTCCTACTTGATATTAATAATAGGGTGTGGTCTAGCTTGGCAACACCGATTTATCGGACAATTATGGTGGGTAAACTGTTATAAATACTCGGAAATTGTGGTTTCAGTAGAAAATTATACGGTGATAGTGAATTTGGGTTGAGTAAGAATATTTAGGTGGAGAAAAAATACTTAATAGACATGTTATGAACTTCGACGACAAACTTTATGTACAAAACCCTTGAACTAAAGAGGATAAGAGATCGCCTATTGTTTTAAACATTGTACCTGTGTGTCGCTAAATGTATTATGGTAAACAATGAAGAGTAAATAAATAAATAATTTAAATCTTAAATAAGTAATGAACAAATAAAACTATTAGACTGAAATCTATAAAGCGAGCTTAGACTTATGACTACGCTTTTTCTACGAGCTTTTTTACACACGTATATTTTGAAAATAGCACTTTTAATTCGACTTAACATGTCAATGTATGATTACCAGATTTAGGAAAGCGTTTGGTTTGATATTTGTTGATGATGGTAGTTATTAGAAGGTAGTACATTAGCTTCCAATTCAGGTTTAAACTTATTCTATTTTTTCTTTTCAACTTGAAAGTCTGGGATAAGTCTAAGCACTTTACTAAGCCAAAGACATCCCTGTAGGTTCAGTTCAGAAAATACAACTGTCAATTAGACAGGTAAATAATTGAGCGCTACCAAGCAGCGCTCTCAGCTATATTGGCAATGCTTGCCTTAAGTGATATCGTACAGAATTCACAAGTTGCTGCACCTAAGTGGGATTAGATGTTAAGTTGCCACTTAGTAATGTGTTTAATGGTGTTGAGACGATTATGTAGTTAGCAATTAGCTGCACTCTGGTTTGTGGTGGACGTCAATGTGTTAATGAAATTAGTAAAAGCTTAATTTGGTAACTAGGAAACCGTCTTGTCCTTTTTGTAATGTCCCTATTCGAAGGCGTTTGCATTATATTTTTTTAAATCTAAAGTAAATGAAACCTAACCTTAATTTACCGATTTAATACATATCGTTCATGAGTTAAAAAACAACCGAAATAAATATTGTTTTAAGAAGAAGCAAGTTATAGAAGTATCGTATATAAGAGCTTGATTACCCTGCTGGTGTAAAGACTTTTATAACGCAAGAAAACTTAACCATAATAATCAAATTTATGTGGTTATGGTCCAGTTACAGGGAATATAACAACCAGTGCAAGTACTGGAACAAGGGCTATCCTAACAGAAGCCTATGGCCGGCAAGGAGTCGTCGATATAATCACTGCAAAGCTTACTTTTAAAGATGTCCGTTGTTGCGGATGCTACTTACTATGAAATGACTAAATAATAACTAAACTTAACTTTGCAGGCACCATCAAATGTGAATTCTAGTTTTGATTCCATATTTAAATCTATTTTCTATAATACTATATAATATATATACAAAAAAAAACTTATAAATGAAATAAAACCATGTCGCAGCTGACACTATAACAATCGCTACAACTGGCCTATTTCGAAACTGACCAACTTTCAGACTCGTAGACTCCTAACCAAGAAAACGAATCCAAAACCGTATCAAATAAAGGTCAGGGCCTCCAATTGTTAATGGAAAATAAACCTTTTGTCATAACACTTAAGGTTTCCGAGATATTGAAAGAAAACTTCGTTTCGCTAGTATTTGAGAAGTTTTTCTCGAAAATTGAAGTCATTTTCCGATTTGAAATTTTGCTAGATTTTTATGATTCGTCAAGCTTGAATACAATTGCATTGTGTTTTAATTCAGATTGAATTATTGCTTATCTCATTATATATTTTATCGGAGAAATAAATCTAGTTTAATCATTATATTTGTTGCAAGTGTTATTTTGGAAAACAAAGCATGTCTGACCAAAGTTTTGTATGCCAAAACACAAAAAGTAGTGTAATAAAATAAATACATAAATTTGTTTGTAACCAAAACCACATACGGCCGCACTCAATTAAATGGTTAATTAAGGCTAACTTAAGTATTGAGCTAAACTATTTCGATTTCTAAGTCTAGATTTGCTTAACTAAATCGATAATACGAAAGTTTATTTTTACCATTTTACGTCTCTAAATACGGCAGTTAAACTATTAAATTAATTCTAGTAATTGTTTGCCCATAAGAAATCTTTGAGCCTCGGAGTAACACAGGCTATCTAAAGAATTCTAAAGAGATAGGAGCTAGAATGTTAACAAAAACCACTCAGAACTGCTGGTATGGATATTTAAACAATTCTTATCTACAAGTTTTAAAATTTACAAAAGGTAAACACGAATATAATAATTCACTACGGCATTACCTACGCTTCAAGCCGCGTCGGAAAGAAATATGGAAATGAAAAAAAAAAATGAAACTGTAGAAACATAACTTGGTAGCGTCATTCCTGGGGAACAATGACAAAAAAAAAACTACAGACATGAACCATGCCATATTGAATTTATACGGATTTTCGGATCAGGTAGATGTTCTGTGTCAATAAAGCCACCAACCAAGTCTTATCAAATAAATAAAGTGGCATAGAAGTCGCAGAACATATAACACAACTTATCTAGAGAATGGAACTGTATTTGTTACCAGCCTTATACCGGTGGAGAGTATCTAATCCATCAAAACGTACAGTCAGCGCCAGAAGTTGGTGTAGCGATAGTAAAGTTTCTTTTGCAAAGTTCTCGTCTGAGGCGGTACTACGAATACAGGCCTTCCAATTCCAATAATAAAAATAATCCAAATGCATAATAAAGACGTTTGTGTTTAGTTAGAGAAAATTTTGTATACGTGAAATGAAGCAATTTCTAATGAATGATTTGATAACTCCGCATATTAAACATGTCCGTGGGAACTGGTGTCTCTCTTACCATCTCCACATTTTTTTATGCTTTATAGATACTTCATAGTGGTTATATAGTATTATTGCCTTTCAAAATTCATATTTTTATCGGGTGAAACATAAGCCATATACAGAAATATGTGTTTCTTACTGTTTAACTTTACTTAAACATGTGGACGTGACAAAAGGCCAAAATATGCAAACGTCGTTTGAATCATTAAAATAATTGTTTTAAATATACTGGGTCTCATGGTCACCCTAATTGCTACGTTAAACTGTCATAGACCCATAACATATTACTAAAATAAATCATTATCAATATACAATCATAGGGCGACCATAAGGTTGGTGTTTTTTTAAAATTATCATCAATAAAGTAATAGTTTGCTTCTAGAGTTAATACAATGAATTTGCCTTAAAATACTGCTACAGAAACAAAAATTTCTGTTTACGACTTATGTTTCACCCTGTATAATTATATCAACAACCGTTACAATGGACCTAATGAGCAATGTCCTGTCATTGAACAAACACCTCCTTCAATTCGAAACTTACAAGCACAGCAATAAACTAAAAATTATCTTCGTAGTTGGTCGGAATATACCAGCGATAAAACTAAAGTGCACGCCAAATGGCTCATAAAAAGTTGCCAGCACGAGCCACCTCCTTGAATGCCTCGCCGATAAGTGGCTGAGTTACACTGTACCAAAGATGGAACATCTATTGCTTGACTCAAAACTTCGTCTGTTGGTTCATTCATTGAAATTCTGTGTTGTGTTTTGTAAGATTCGGTTATGTATGTTCAGTAAAGACGTATTTGGGGAGTTTATTTAAAGTTTATGGGAGTTTATTGGGCAGCTCTTTATAACTATAATGAAAGGGACATTTTTACTACATTAAATATTTATTTTAAGTTCTTTTTACAACTAAAGTTCGCAGCACAACGCACCCCCTTGAATGCCGCGACGATAATTGGCTGAGTTGCAGCTAACCGCGGGTGGAACATCTATCGTTTGACTCAAAACTTAGTTAGTTGGGTTCACTAATTGAAATCCTATGTTGTTGTGTTTTATAAGCATGGTTCATGTGTTTCCGTTATCTACGTTAAAGGTATGATGTTTTTTAGGGAGATATTAAAAAAAAGTGATAGAATAAATGGACGTTGATACTGAAAGGCTAATTTTGATACGCGAAATGATTTTTTTTATTATTAAGATGTGTGAGTGTTGGTTGGTTGCAATCATCTTTTTACTAAAAAAAATTTTTTTTTCGAAAGTAAGGTTTTGTAAGAACTTTATTTTACAGTGGAGCTCATGTCCCAGACAAGAGAAAGAATTATTGATACAAGGGCTTCAACAATCTCATAAGCTTGCAATATGATTAAAAAGGAATTAACTATCAAATTTATTCTTTAAATCAATTATGGAAGACAATCTTTTCACTGATAAGTACCAAAGAGGGAACTACACAACCAACCCTTACATTCATCTTCACCTTAAATGTAAAACATCGATTCCAACCAAAACTTCCATAAACCAGGATGTTCCGAATACTTCTAAACATACTCAAGACTAATTTACCCACCGCGCGTATACCTACTTCGATAGCTCCCATTATGACTCGATCTACAAGCTCGCCAACCACTAATAGACCACATGAATATTCCGCCGGTCGGAACGGAAAACTCCAGTATAAAGACGGAACTTCCAAAGAATAACTACACTTTACGGAGTCTTGTACACTCGGCAGAAGCGAAGAACGAGGATCGCTTGCGCGTTGCACGGTCTATTGTAGGCGTCTCGTATGCTAGAAGGCGACAACACTACAGGCGATTCGAATCTAAGCTGGTACCGACGAACTAGTGTAACTGGGTATACCGCAAGCGGGGAAGTTTCTCGGTAAATGCAGTTGTAATTTCCTTCGGGTTATATAGAAGATAATAATTCTATTCTGATTTTAATAACGATGTAGGGACTTTAATGATTGTTCTCAAGTACCCATTTTGTATTCAAAGTAATTGTGGAGGATATTTGACGATATTAAATTGTTTTTATTGATTCTCAAATAAGAATTATGTTCAACGATATTAAAATGAGCGTTCTAAGAAAGGTACTCCTTCCATAAAAGCCACTTATTTATCTCGATATCTGACTAGGATAAAACTCAACTAGATTTAGTCTTTTTAACTTTAAATACTGATTGACTTAACAAAGCTTGACCTAAGAAGTCCTTACAATTAAAAAAAAAAAAAAAAAAAAAACAAAAATATCCAAAGAAATAAACTCATTCCAAGTTAATTAAGTCCAGCGAGGCGATATCCCAAAACTGCAAGATTTTGGCAACGGGCCGCGCTTCGAGTGTTCCCGGACGAGTGTTGAGGCACTTGGCAGTGATGCGATATTTGTCGGAGTAACGAAAAACGAATTTCAAGAGCTGATGAAATAATGAGTGTTGTTATGTGGGTAGTTTGAGTTGTGAAAAGTTTTACCGACTTTTAGAAGGAGATTTATGATTTCAACACATGAGCTGTCATTAGATTCGTCTCAGTTGTGGGAGGGACATTGGGTCCGAAGAGAACAGGAATTACACGGGAAAATAACTTTAACGGTCGGGTTTTTAATTAAGTAAGTATTAAGGTCTGCTATCCGTAGAAGCGACATCTTGGGATAACAACAACCAAGTCAAGCCGCTAGGGGTGACGAATTTCTTCTCGTTCGGGGCAAAGATAGATATATGTATATATATAGATACTTCACAATTTCTATCCGTCCGTCCAGTACACGAATGGAACAGCCACTCAGAAAATTTATTTTTGGGTCTCTGCTGTTACTACTATCTTGTAAAATGATCAAAATACTCAATTTAATTACGACGTTTGCCAGTAATTAAAATAAAAGGATATCTCAGACGCTTCATTAACTAAAATCTTGATGTAAAAGTTAAAATGCAAAACGTGCAGCTTGCCAGGAGGAAAATATGTTGATTTTCGTTGCTTTTGTTTTCATTTCTAACCTACATAAGATAATCTAATAAAACCAAGTATTAATATTACTGAAAGGCCATGAAATTTCTTTCGAAATTATAAATATTATTCATTTATAAATTATAATTATGGATCCCGAGACAAACACACCAAAGAAAGCAGATAATGTGTTATGACCAAACATGGAACTGGGGCGTGGGACATATATAAATATGAATTTATAAAAATGTCCCGACCCCTCCAGTGCATCAGGCAGGGCAACTAACACCGACGCTACTCGGCCCGTGAGCCATGTCTGTGAGTATCTATATCACTCACAGCCTAATTAACAGATACATACGAGCTTGAAATTAAAATATCCAATTTTACCGTATAATATAAAAGCATCTAATATCTTTTACATGAACAGGACTTAAATTAAATGCTATTTAACCGCCGATGCAAAAGAAGGGCTATTATAAGTTTAATATGTGCGTTCTGGGTATCCATCTGTGGCATCATATATCCCATAAGAGTGGACTGATTTCGATGCGAAATTTATAATTGAAAATATTTTAATTCATCATGGGTAACAATTTCACACTAGGTAAATGAAGACTGCGTTCATACAACTTTACCTCCTACCTTTTCAAAGGTATTATCGGTAGCTCGAGAGGAAAAGAAGAGCAAAAAGGATGCAGTTTACTTTTGTACTCTTTACGTAGCTGAATAAAGCGAGGGTGTTCTTAGCCACGTTTAATACAAATCGGTTCAGGAATTCAAATGCGTTATTTTACCTGTACAAAATCGAACACCTTTTTCATAAAACTTACTGTAAATAAGTCGCAATTAGTAATATTTTTATCTCTTTAAACCTTTATATCTAAAGAGATAGAGGAACAATAAGGTAAACCGGTATGAAAGTACCCGTATCAATGATCGTCGTGAAGTGAACCTACAAACGGAGCCGAGAGCGGTATCAGATGAGCTGCGGGCGGGTTGCCAGCCTCACAAGTATACAGATATGTTTTTATTTTATTGTTAAGAGGAGTAAAAATTGTTCGCTTAACGGAGCTTATATATCCAAAGAGATTGGTTTATAGAAGAAATTAATAATGCATGGCCGCAGAAGTCGGCAGTGTACGCATGGGTCAAAAGGTCACAGGCTATTGAGACCGATATTAGCTATTCTTTTTTTAAATACTGTATAACGTTAATTACTATTGTATCGTCTTCCTGGCGCTATCCACATGTTCAGGCCGCCACGTTCGGATTGGCAGTATTTTTGAACGACAAAGCCGAACCGTGGCAAATACTACAAGTCTCTCCAAAACAAAGTTTTTGGCCGGGCGGCATTTCACCCGAACGTTCATCTACACTGATCAACGCACTGACGCTCGGCAGTTCGGATATAATATGATGTCCAATACAGAACATAAAATAAGTTATTGAATTATCAACGAATCGAGTTCATTAATAGCGTTAATAAGCATCATTATCAACGTAAGTAAGTAAGATTAACTTAAGAGCTTAATTACAAGGCGCTAACTCAGTCATGAATCGGTTCATCAGTCGATCTATAATTTGATTTCAGGAGAAATCCAGGTGTAACTCCCTCTGTGCCACTTAAGCTAGACACATTTACCTACATTTACGCTTAAAATAGATAAATAAATCTAAATATAGGAAAATAATTATTTATTGACACATAGCGAATGAGCAAGTTTAAAATGGCTGGGTGATAAACTTTTCGAATCCAAATTACAGATTAAAATCGAAATTGTTATTTCGATTGAGCTTTACAATTCTAAACCCACTTACATCAGTTTCAAACTCAAACAACTTAACGCATGCGGCTTAAGATTTGCATTACATACTATAAGTCAGATTTTTAAAAATTGATTGATAAATATTAAAACCAATAAGGTCTACGTGTGCAATTGGTAATTTTTAAATAAAATTTTCAGAAAAAGCAACCTAGGTTTGTGTGAAAAACGGATTACAATCTCAAGCAGTAAATTTATATTTTGTTTCCAGACAATCACACCAACTGTATGGCCCCTAAGTAAACAGAGCTTGTGTTATAGATGACCATACAGCGAACTGGGACGGAACTCAACTACGTGAGTGCCTAGGGGAATGCCCCGAGGACTCGAATCTGGGACCTTCGGCGTACGAGGCAGGGTTGCTATCACTTACACTAATCGGCCGGCCGAATATGCACCCCAAATCCAATTTGACCTTAATTATATAAATAAATAAATATATTACTTTGTATAAAAATAAAACAGAATGAACAATCCCAAAGCAGACTAACGCCGCCAACGACATAGAGAATTCCAATTTCAAAATTAGCGCTCTCGTTTATTCAAATGTAGAAAATTTTAAGTCCAAATAAGAATTTAGTTATCTGATTTTAGACAGGTTTGTGATGTTTCTACAATATGTTGCAAAATGATAATAAACAAAACAATTAAGGAACAAAAGTCTATGTAGCATTCAATGTTGTTAACGGCTGTCAGAATTTTATTGTCCGCAGTTAAATACAAACGACTCTTTCCCTACGGAGTTAAGTTCGTAAATTTCATAGACTGGTTTCGCAAACGACTGGTAACTGCAACTTTTTAAAGAGTTTCTACAACTAATATTAAAAATCCTGGGTACATATCTAACACCAAAATATAAACGTACCCTAAAGAGTAATTATTCCCAAAGAATACTTGACGAAACCAACTAGATCTTATAACAAACGTATGTATGTTTGTACACACCTCAGATCGTAACTGTGTTAGTTTAGTGAGATACTGCGGCGAAACGCCGGTCGGCAGAGGTTGGCAATCTCGGGTTCATTTCCCATGCGGTTGGCGAGTAAATAACTAAATAAGTTTGTTTTGTAATGAACCTAAGCTATGGCAGGTGGATTGTAGATATTTGGCTGACAGTTAAATCATTGGATATATTTGGCTACGCCATACTGTATTTGGCTTGTTTAATCGTCATGAATGCACATGTGGTTTAATCACAGTTCAAAATTGGTAACGATCTTTAGAGAGTTCGTAATTTTTTTTCATGTTTTTATGCCACATCGTATTTTACTCAATTACAAACTAAATATAAAACATACGTACTTGATTTCTTCAGTGGATTTATCTTGCTAGTGAGAGCTAGAAACGGCGACGTAGAACACTACTTAACTTACCTGAAACAATCAAAAAATAAATCACAAAAAAGCATTACAAAAAAAATAGAATAGAACAAAGCCGCATTCAAAAAACACAATCACCCTACCATTTCTCAGAAAAAACAATTAAGAACTAAAGAAATATATATCACAAACACATTCTAGGGTCTTGGCAGATCCTTTGAAATTCACAACTGAACAAAAATAAAATATTCGCAAAGATAGCAGCACAAAAAGGTTTCGTGCCCCTGCACCCCACAACAAGAACACAGCCATTACGCCTTTCTGAAATGAGCACTTTGATCTCGCCGACGAGAAATTCCGCTTAATTCTTAAGAAAATTTCGTTAAATTGAAAACCTGAAGGAACAGATATGTGGTTACAAGTTAATGGGCGTGATAAGAAAAATGCCTGGTGGTTTCTGAATTCAGGAGGGATTAATTTTTTTAACCTTTTTTAAGGGACTGACTACGTTTTTTCTTTTAGATTTTTATTATAACTGTACATTGCTTAGTATTTATTTTACTATGGAGAAGTATGCGGCATTTCCTATTGCAGCATTGATCGGCACTGACGGATATGCCAAAGCCGCTCGGGTGTTATTGCGCGACCCGCCGACCAAATAGACTACTCGATCGGCACAAGCCGGCTTTGATGTTTAACAAATATTGCAGACCCGAATGTGCCAGCCTGAACACGTGGATAGCGCCACTGAGCAAGTTACAAGATATTTCGAATATAGGTAAAAATGTGCGATCAAAAATTTACAAAAACCTTTGTATTCGATAATTCTTTTTCTTGACTTTATGTTGGTAATTTCTTTACCTAACAAGTATTATAAACACGAGAGATAAGTTTTTCCGCTTTTACAACTAAACTACGTAACCGATCGATAATCACGAAAATGAAAGACATTGTCGTCTACGTCTAGTCTAAAATTAAAGCATTTACTATATTTCAATTAAATTTAAAATAACATAAAACAGATTGTAATCTAAACAAAGTCGCTAGAGATTCAACGAGCGGTAACCATAAAACCAGCAGGTTTTGGTAGCGAGCCAAGCCGCGGGCGCAACTTATACCGCAAGCTGCATTGTTCCATGTTCGTTACTTACGTTCCGTTATATGTTTAGTTGTCACAGAGCTGAACAATTCAAAAACCCTAGAGATGAGCAAAATAAGTAATTGTTATAAAGTAAAAACATTAACATATGTTTTCATGTATTATCTTTTATCAGGAGAGTAAAACGTTAGATGAAAAATGACAAAACATTTAAATTTCAAAATAAAAAGAAAGGTATAAAATCTGTAGGGGTACAATAATATGGCAATATATCGTTGCTGAAAGTAAATAAACCTTATCATAAATTACCCCACGGTTTAGAATTAGCATAGTTTAAAAAAAATGAACCAACTTTCAAGATAGAAAAATTATTAGTAGAATCTCTTTGTCTGATCTGGTCTGGGGCGGTACTACAGTCCTTCATTTTCCAAAAAAAATTCAACTGAAGCCTATGGCTAGCCACGCATTATTTGTCGAGATAATAATTATAATCACTATTGATAGACAGAACACCTACGAATAATGATGTCTATTGGATGCGGGTGCCACTTACCATCTATATGGTTGAGGAGGGCGATGGCTGGATCCCGCGTTAACTCGTGAACGGGTGTCGTTTGAGGGTGTTCGTCGTTTGGATACATGGGGGGAGGGGGACTTGCCGAGCTCACAGACGCAGATAAGAATAATTTTGTGTAGACATAAAAAGACTCTGTAAATTTATTTTGAAAAAATATACCCGTGAATTTTTTTGCCAGTTCTTCTTCACGAACGTTTTTCCGAACTAGTGGTAGAGTCGTGCTTTATTTGACGTCAATAAGAACAAGTAATTGTCAATGTTGAGAGAAAAAAATTATTTCATTTCATTTCAGTTGGGTGGTGTGCTCTTTTGCCGGCTACGATTACAGTAAAACAATAAGATAGCTAAAGAATACAGATTTTAGAATACACACTTACTAAATGACTTACAATTATTTAAATAATTTAATAGCTGGCAACACCCAAACCTTTTCTCCACAAGGTAAATAAATTAATACATTTCTATAAATTTGTTTTAAAAATGCCAATTAAAGAACATCTCTACCGAATGCGTACTCTGTGACGCAGCCTTGTAATGTTAAATTAAATTTCTTATTGTTCTTTTCAGCTTATTTGGAAAACGCGGCAAGTTTTTGGCAATTGTTGAAAGGCGAAACTCACAAGTGGGTCAAGTCCGGGTAGAAGAATATAATTGAATGTACGAACTTGGTTAGTAAAAACTTTTAATTAATTAAAGTAGAGCTTTTTGTAAGTGTATTAGTATTAGAAGGTGTTTTTTCTAAGGCTATAATGTTTTCCTCTAAGGGATATTGTCGTTTATTGAATTAAGTGATTAAACTAACGAAAACTAAAACGTGTAGGGTAATTTGTATGTAAGTTAAATCAATCTAAAAGCCCGTTCACACAGTGATCAATTTTAAACTTAAACCATCCTCAAATAGGTTTTTCTTGATGTTACTATATGAAATTATATGTTTTCAAACACACAAATATATGCGGAAAGTATACCTCCAAAAGTGACAGATACGGTAAAAACTTTAAGGTTTTAATCAAATATTTATAAATAAACAGATTTAAGGTCTCAAGAAAAGTATTAGAATATTATTTTATTAAGATAAATTTTAAAAAAAAATTCTACCAAGAAATGATTCTTATTGTTAATTGATCTTGTAATGACTACGACCAAAACTACAACATACTACTACGTCGTAGCCATACAAATATATGCAAGTGTTTTAGGTTGTACTTATCGAATTTACTAACTATACGAGTATAATTGCCAACAAAAGATTTTATACTGCCTTCCAAAGATATTCAAATCTGACGATTATTCTAACTTAAGCTGACAACCCAACCTTCCATTTTCCAGCTTCCGGATTCCTTAACTAACCCTGCAATCTATCCACCCCCAAGAGAATAAAAGACCCACCACCATAAATCCTCGACTACAGCAAGGCACACTTACTTAAAATTAAACTAACGCGCATTCTATAGATCCCGCTTCTATTCTACTCGAATCGAATGGATATTTCCATTAAAGAATTTCCTTTAGCGCTTGCAGACATCGCCTTGGCAAGCGCCAGAGAGAATCTAAAGAAACTTGACATTCAAAGATTTCGATTTTTCTTTATTTCTGTCTTGCCAGTCTTTGAGGTGTTAAGGCGGTGTCACAAAGGTTTAAACTTACTTTCAAAGGTTTTGAAAATGGAAAGCAACAGTTTGAATGGTGAACATAAACTGATTTGAGTTTTTTGACTGAGTTTTTTAAGGAATGTGATTTAAAGTTATAAGGTACAGGTTAAAATCAAATCTCATTTAGGATAATAATTATAATATTTACAATAACTTGACAATGATAGGAGGCTGAAGAAATTTTATTTGTAATATCGTAACTACGATGTAAATAAGAAACGTTATTTGGTATTTCAAACAGTTTTAAATTACATTACTTCATCTTTCTTGTAGTTTATTTTATATAATGATTGCCAATCATATTAAAAAATGAGCATAGGTATTATAATCAATAAATTTATACAAACATAATTATGATAAATCTTGCTGTGTACAGCAGCCTTAATTTTAAGTTTTTCTTAATCCTTCAAAGTGAGCGTCGATGCAATGCAGAGCTACTTACTTTTTTATGTGAACTCTCGAACATAAGTGCGCGATTTCGTTGAGATTTCCTGATACTGATTGCACCTTAGTTTTGTTATAAACTTATCTAGGAGGAAAATGTATTGAGAAGTTTATAATAATATAGGAAGCACATGTCTGGTATGATGAACATTTTATTTAATAACTACACGTCATGATTTTAGTCAACGTATAAAGCTTTTGATTTACGGTGTATAATATTGAATTAAACACTTTGTCATCGGGATTTATGGGTTTAAATATATTTTCGTTGTTCCATTTCATTTTAAGGCTTCGGGACATTTACAGACACCGTGGTCGCGAGAAACTTAGGTGACATTCGCCTAATTTACAGGTTTGAAAACATGATTGAAGCATATTTAATTAAGCGCGATGAAATTCTTTTTAAAAAAAAATTTTATTACAGTTTTTGATTTTCTAGAATTTTCATAAAATTTACTACATCAACATGGTTTAAAAACAAAATCGGAACTTCTGAAATTTTGTCTCATTTACTTACGTCATAACCACCCTAGAGAATGATGAAAGGACGTTTGTCAGATGTTTCTTAGAAAATCAAAGATCCAAGCACTAACATAAAGTGATAGAATATCAATATGCAAATGTAATAGACTCATGTATAATTTAATACAGCCTGCCAAAGTGAATCAATGTTTAACATGATCACATTAATGCGACTTGACATAATTGAGTAGGTACAATCAGGGTACTTACTGCCGGCTCAGACACGTAATCGAATCCCCTGCAGTGTTGTCGCCCCTCAGTACGCGGAGCACCTAAAAGAGACCGAACGACGCACAAGCTATTCCCGCCTTAGCCAGAGCCTCCGTCCGATTCCCCGACTGTACCACTAATTGACAAGTTACATCGTCCTTATAAAAATACCATCGATGCCAGTTGTAACAAAAATTAATGGCATTAAGCCATAGGTTGCAGTATTTATTTTCAAAAAAAGCGCGAATTCATCTTAATTTTTACTTCCCTGTTAGGTTCACGCACACCCAAATTAATTATTATGTAAGCAATCACATTAGGTCGCAATATTAATAAACGTAATATCTGCAAATAGATTTAATTAAACTGCGCGTGCAGGCTTTGAATTCACATTGTTCGATTATTGGAATCATTTTCAATTAATTATGTTACATAATGGATTTTAAATTAATTAAATTTCAATTGATACAAGGAACATCCCGCCATAAACGCAGCAAGTAAAGGTCTTCATTTGATTGATACTGTCGCAAATTATTGTCAATCGCGTGTAAGAAGCAGACTGAAAAGCCTTATTTAACCGACTTCACAAAGAACCAGGTTCTCATACATACATTGATAATGATTTATTAGCAGCGATATAAAACATACCTAAAAAATGTAAGCTTACATATTTAAATGTAATATTTTATTATAAATACCCTTCAAAAGAACTAACCATTAAGCTATACAAGCCTTCCACAAGGAACGTATCACACTTATTATTATGGTGTTCGGAAATTAATTCGGTTGATGCAAACTGTAAACGCTTTCCAAAAATATTATAATATATAAATCCTTTTACAGAAATTGTTACACATTTGTACAAGAAAACACAAACGCCTTGCAAAACCGGCACATGCTACAAGCGTACCTACCTCATTAGTGTAAAGGAGGCACACACATACATGTATACAATACGCTAGTGTACATTTGTTCACGAATCCATACAAAATGTGTGAATTAAGTAAGTCATACAAACTTTTTCTTTTTACTAGGTTCTTGTTTGTTAGAACAAGGAATTTCTGTTATTCAGATACTTATATTTGGATATGATATATGAATCAATGACATATTACATATAGACAAGTCATACCCAAACATTACCGCACAAAAAAACGGCGTCAACGTAACTATAGATACCTACCCGATATATAGAGTGGTATAATTTGTGGGAGAAGGAAAGAATAATACGGTTCACTTGTTGTAAGAAAGAGATACCTATGTACTTCGTGACGTTGCTTCGCACTAATTGGTCGCGAGCGTACGTGACGTAGTACGTAAATTGTCGAAACTCTATAGCGTTGTCTCTTTTACTCCCAAATACAAAATCATATTACGTCTCGCTCTTCGAGTTTGTTGAAACAAATGGCATGTCATTTTTAAAACGTCATTTTAAATAGCAAAATAAAATAATAAATAAGATAGTTATAAAAAAAATAGTACTTACGCATGAAAAGAAACGTTTATTGTATCTTTAACAGTAAGAGTGTAATTAGTACACTGTCTAAACACACAAGAAGGCATTGTACGTTATTAAAAACACAGAATAGGGAATAAGTTTTGTTTGACGTTTAGCCGTGACACTGGGTTGCACAAGACCGAGTCAAATAGCGGGCAAATGCCTTGCATTTGCATTGCAATTTTTGAGACCGGATAACCTTTCTATATGTAATATGTCATTGATATGAATATGTTCTTGTGTAAAGACGTGTGTGTAAAATTTCAGAGTGAATATACGAAGAACAAACGTTTGAAAAAAACTAAACGCCTAATACATTTAACGAGTAGCCAACTTTTGAAACCTAGTCTTTTAGAATAGGCAACAAAGTTATTTATTTCATCTTCAAATTTATTTCTAAAACACAAAGCATTTCAAATGAGCAAATAGTAAATATAGTGAAGTGTAATTTTATTCTAAATAAATAGTTTAATGGAACAATTATCATCAGACCTGAAAAAATACATTCTGAGACCAGGCTAGCCAGATCAAAATATCACAAATCTAAATATAAGAAAGAAAATTACACTACAGGCTGATTTGACGATGTACAACTCAAACACTAAATGGATCAAGCCGAAGCTAAAACTGAGCCTTCAAAAACTTATGATACCATTAAAAACAATTCATTCTTTAATAAATTTATCTTCAGAATAGGAATATCTAATAAAACTCCCTAATTTTTCAGCTCAATATTCTGTTTTTTTTTAAACTCTGTGACATGTTTAGTAACGTAAAAGCCGCCTAGACAGGCATAACTACACTTGAATAATTTTCTTTTCATTAATTCCTTCATAAAATTCCCATATTCACACATCCGCAGTATGCTAACTCGAGGCTTCCAACCCACCACAGGCTAGCGATAATCAGTTGGAGAACAGCCAGACATTTGTTAATATAATACTGGATGTCCACATAATTCACTGCTCTGTGCTTGACGTAGGTATTACCAGATTATTCATTGTTTTGAGCCTGGATTCAGAGAGTTATAGCTGAGGCATAAATGCTTGTGGATAAGTGTAAAATTTAGATTACTTATATATGCATTGTTGATGAAGATGTTGAAGGTATATCTGCAGAAACGAAAATCAGTGCACGCCTAATATGCTTTTTATTTCGTGCCATCAGCATCGTGACAGCATTAATGCTCCTACCGCAGGGATTTCGGCCTCAGAATTGTGGTAAAACTCATCGTGATTTTTTTAGTATATCAAAATCTATAAATTTTTTATCAAATCCGCACCCCAACAGCCCACACCCAGTATTCGTTTCAAGCAAGTAATGTAAAACCAACATTAACGATACACACAAACGGGTATTATTTAGTTAAATGAATACGGAAGCCATATTTTATCATTTGATAACGGATACACAAACGAGCCGGGGTCGCGAGTGAAACATTGTTTAGGGATCGTTTACATTGTGAATTATTATTTCTAATGTGAAGTATTTTGATAAGTAATAGATTTTTTTATTTGTGTAACTGTGATAATTCTCTACAGTTCGCTTCAAATAAAATACTCGTGTATTACACCGGGTTAATTTTTTACCGTTCGGAAGATCAAACCACAATTCTGAGCAACTATCTAAAAAAAACTAAACAGCCACAACGAAAAAAAAAAACTACATAGCGACAATGAAAAAAATCTACACAGCGACAATGAAAAAAACTACACAGCGACAATGGAAAAAAATCTACACAGCGACAATGAAAAAAAAAACTACACAGCGACAATGAAAAAAACTACACAGCGACAATGGAAAAAAAAACTATGCAGCTGTAATGAAATAAAATTCAACCCTGCCATGTTGTATGAAACAATGAATGCATTTTTTTTGTGATCTGAGCCCATGTACCTATTTTCCGAACAATCAAAAATGTCACCCGGTATAATAAAATCAAGATTAACAAAAAAAAAAATTAGTAAAGTCAGATTACTAAGGAATTATCCGAGAAATACTATTTAGTCACTATAAAACATTTTTATTCTAAACGTGTACAGACATCATAAAATTTTAATACAAAAATGGTTTATTTATATGTATACAACATTGTAGTTCGAATATGAATTAAAATTCAGTTTGATTTAAAATAAACCTACAGCAAACTGAGGACTATATATTAAATGTTATCATTTCTACTTCTTTAAAGTCTTTTTTGTAACAGAGGTATATCACCAACTTTTACCAAATTTAACTAACCCAAAACAAAAATCTAGACAAGAAATGATACAATATGGTGAACAGTCGAGGAACAAAATGGTATAATAAATAAGGCATGTTCACGCGCCCTAATGTACCTTTATATGAAATTGATATTATATCAATATTTGGCTGAATCATGTTCTCTGGTTTAGATTTCGACCGTCTATTTATAAAAAAAGGCCTTTCGAATGTGCTGCATGATAATATAGATTTAATTAAATTTTCCTTGCGTTGGAGTTTCAGTGAATAACGATTATAAGGTAGCATAATATAATTTTAAAACCTACATTGCTCAAAAATTTATTAGAATGGACTGGTTTTGCGCGCAATAAGTTTGCTTATCGTGAAGATCATAGACTGTCGAGCGCATTAATTCTAAAACAAACTTCTTGTGCAGCAAAAGTCAAAAATCTGTGTTTTCGTTTATTTTATCAACAAAAAGAGTTTAAAATTTTAAAAAGATTTACGTCAGGGAATTAATTCTGTAAATCTTTTAATCGGCTTTAAAGGAATAAATCTTTTTACCATAAAGCCACCATTATGGTAAACCCCTGTCAACCGGATTCCACTTTATCTGTTTCTTAAGATAAAGGTAAAAAAATATATTTATGGTAGGTTATTCAGTTACATTCAGCCATTACTGTGTTGGGCAAATAATTTAACAGTAATCACTGCGACGTATGGAAACCCAATACAGTTCCCTGTCCATGGACATGATTGGCAAATGTTTTTTAAAATCCTCTGAGGCGCTCGTCAACATTTTGTACCTTGTGTCGGACAAAAGGCACCAGCGAATATTTTATAATCAATATGTGTTCAGCTGTAGCCAACGGGAAAAACTGCACGGTTTAGGTCACTGGAAACTAAAAATTGCCAGTAGTGATGCAGCAATTATGGACCCCGTGCTGGTGTGCTGTGCTGGCAACAAAAAGGGACCACACTTACGTAGAGCCTTAAGTAAACAATAAATATTTCGTTAAAAACAACTATAGGAAACTTATAAATGAAGAACAATATATTAAAAACTTTTTAAATTTACTAGATGCAATGACCAAAAAAAATTTGTTTTTTTGACACTTAATAATTATAATTATTATAATTTTTTTCAGTGAAGGTGAGACCAAAATATTGAAGTGTTGATGAATTTTGTTACATACACAAATACTTATATTTTTATGTCGAATCAGTAAAATTAACAAAACATGCAACGAATTAGAGCAGTGACCGGCAGAGAACTACAAAGGAAACTACAATATATTCTAATATAAATGCGTATACATAAATAAATACAACTTCAAAATCAATACCAACTCGAACTCAGCCAAACCGTCCCCATCCTAACCACCACCATTAATTAATTGACAAGTTAAACAAAACATAGTTTACACTATACATTAATTATTGCATCTGTATTGGATATTGTACAAAGGAAATGTATTAATTAATGGTAGTTAAGGTTCTATGAGACTATATTAAGATGTGATATTACATTTTTGAGGATGTATGAATAAGAAATATTTGGATTCAATAATATAATTTAATTTAGAGGGCGCATTAATTTGTTCTTATTTAATATTTTTCAACTACGAGTTGAATGTTACAGAACTAATATTGCATGTATTCTTAAAGAAATTAAAAAAAAATACAATACGTTCAAAGTAATTCAATTTATCTTATTTATATGTACCACTACGACATACTAAGTAAACCTAAGTACTGCTCCACGAAATGTAGTACCCGTAGTATGGCTACAAAATGCTACGAAACATATTTGTCACGCAACATATGCTTTCTATAAGTAAGTATATTAAAAACCAAGAAAAATAAACCATTTCCATAATCGGAATTTCACATACCAAAAATTTTACATTATAAAAATACAAAATTGTAACAAATTTATAACGCGTCGGCCTCGGATACCCCGACTTAAATATTGCAACACTGCGGATTGTCCCGCCACGTTTTGCTTTTATTCGGGAACACCGACAACAGACTACGAATTCTGAATATGTGACGAAAGTTCGGTGGTTTTTTAAACAAAATTCTGAAGGGTAACTTTGGCGGTGGAATCGTAAAATATGTTTTCAGATAATACATGTTTAGGTTTTTTATAGATTGTTGGTGAATATTAACAAATTTTAAATTTCCATGTTTTTTATTTTGGCTAACAATAGTTTAAAAAACTGTGACTGTCAAAAAAAATCCAGAGCTTCTTAGCTTCGGACGAACGAGTGACATCAGTGGCAGCGCTTCCGAGGCTCGAGTCCTGGTCGACGCATTTGTGTGATAACACAGGTTGTTTTTATTCATTCTTGGTTCCTTTACTTTACTTTAGGGCCAAACATTTGGTGCGTTTGTCTGGGATTTGTATTGTTATTTACGATGATGAGTGAGTGTTGTCTCAAATAACGTAATATTAATAAATACAGTACAATTGTCATGTATTAAACAACGCCCAAACATATTTACAAAGGCTCAAAAACCAAGTATAGTCTATTTATTTTATAATTTTACAAATCAACCACAATACATAAACCTCTTATAAATATCACAATACCCTACTTATTTGTAAGCTTCTCAAAAACATTTCAATTCTCAGTCAAAGTTATATGAAGCAGAAACAAGTACAGTGGATGACAGGTCACTTGTAACCCTCTTGATTTTAAATAATACTTATTACTAAGATATAAGGTCTAAAATGTATGTTGCTGTCGATGTGCCTTTTGTACATTGAATGATTGAAGGTTTCAAAATAAAGTTGTTACAATAGAATCCCTTGTACGAAACTTTCAAGTGCTTATTTTATTTTTATGCGTGGTGAGTTAGTGGGTTTCGTCTAAATATACGTTTTGTTACAGATTTTTATATAAACTAACTTTTGTTTTACATAAAGACCCATGCGTTTATACTGTTGACACTGGAACTTCCTTCTTTTCAATTTGATATAAAAATGAAACGCGCTCACAGCGTAAAATGAACGTGAAAGCTCGCAATCGATACAGCAGACACTTGAAAACAATTCAACACCAATCCAAGTCACGTGACTGCCTACCCTAAAAACATTATTTTCGACATTGTCATAACTGGGAGTGGTTTCCGATTGATTCCGCGCGAGTGAAGTTGGTTACGAATCAAAGATCGACAAACAATGCACACTCTATATTACCACAATTGACAGCTGTCAAAACAAAATCAAGAGTACTAGCGGTTTGACGTCTATGGGTTAGGCAAAGAAAAATTCAATTCGTACAATAATGAAACATTTGGTGCTAGTTTCACATTCAAAAGTACAAAATACCAAAATAGAGTTGCCGATTCATCGGGATTGTTTTTAAGAGTGGGCCTGCAAATCGGGTTGATCTTGAAACCAAATAAGGGATTTAATTTTTTCTGAACGTTTTTTAAGGCAATTTTTTAATGGATATGTTTTTAGACATTTAGTATATTTCTTGGCCATCACTTCCAATTTCAAAATACATTGTCACCGTTAAATACGTTATGATTGTACGCCAACAATTGATATATTTCCATTTAAACGTATATTATTCAGAATCCCTATAGAAGACAACCTAGTCAGCTGAATATCACGTAACAGGTGAATTATCAGATGATCCTGTAAGTGTTCATGACGTCACGTCCAGTGTCCGGCCACCGGTCGCCAGCCGTCACGGCGCCGGAGTGGTAATCGACAGCAATAATGGACGTATGGTCGGCAGAAAAGATTTAGATGTGAAATAAGATGAAATTCTTCATAAGTTGATTGAACATTTGACAGAATAAGGACTGAATATAAATAGAAAAGAAGAATATACCGAAAGAAAATATTTAATGTACAGATAGTTGATGGTTGTTTAATTTCATTATAGTACATTATTGTAGGTAAAATGGGTAAATAATTTATGACACACGTCAAGCTTCTCATAATGTAACTGGCAACTATTTTTGTATATTTTAATAATTTACGGTTCATTATTCAATAATCAGCATGTTGTTCCATATTCTATTCGTAGGCGTGCCTATTTTTCATGTTAGTTAAATTAACCTACGAACGAGCAAGCTCTAAAATGAAAACTAAATAATATATTTCACTGACATCTACATTACCTGTGTTTTGCCAACCGTACTTATCATATAACCTGTAAAACCATCCACGGCCAAATAACCCGGAGATCCGTCCGGATTCCATGGGAGTCTCGTGTAACGAATGTAGATCATATCTTGTGACAATCTCAAATTATACTCCCTATACCTAATCTAGGCTCGCTCGTATTGGAAAACGTGCGTTTTGCAAATTGAACACTCGCGTGTTGGGATAAAGTTGGAGTTGCTTTGTGGTGGGTGAATGGAAGAGTCGGCCCTGAATAATAGGATGGTCGTGTCGGTAGTAATTTTTGGAATAACGTCGAGGTGATTGTTGGTATCTGGTTTATTTTCCGCATCTATAAATTGATGTTGTTAGCTATTGTTGGCGTAGTATAATCTTGTGTGATTTCACAGTAGTTGCTCTTAAACCTATTAAAAATAAACATTTACGAAAGAAAAATCATATTTTTAAATCACAATAAATTCGAAAAGTGTACTTTCTGTTAGAACTTACACAACCATTTAAGGCACAAGTAATAAGACCGGTGTAAAATATCGTCACATCTGTCTGACTTAAAACTCAATTATTCAGTGTTTATAACATTTTTAAACTTCAAATGAAAACCCCAAAACTCAATACCTACAGCTCTACCAAACAACCTCATCAAAAGAAAATGCGTTGTCTTCTAACCCGTTTCAAAAACTACAATCCTTTTCAACGCAACCATCCAAACGTCCTTTCAGCCCGGCTGTGAACCGCTGACGGATTAGTTCAATTGATTCATTTTTACAAATACCCTCAAATCCTCTCTAATACGTAACAATGGATTCAGATGACAGGTATAGTCAGAAGCTTTGGTGCAGTCTCAGATTTGCATTCGAATCTATTGCAGTGCCGTGGTTCCCCAGTATGCGGGACGTCTACAAAACACCGAACTCGCCCTAGACTGGGCCTCCACTGTATTCGCGGTCTATGACTGATTTTCAAACTAGCTTCGAAGATCCTTCAAAGGTGTATGCGGTCTATGACTGATTTTCAAACTAGCTTCGAAGATCCTTCAAAGGTGTATTCAATACCTTTTTTCACCCTTAAAAGAAGGGATTTAAGGATTTATAACGGATTTGGTATTGTGTGATGAAATGAAGTGTTTTGTGCGAATATTTTTATATCATTTTGATGTTATTGACGTAACTGAAGAATGTGGTGATGAAAGATTTTATTAATGTGCCTGTGTAGATTATTTGCAAAAAATTGTTGCAAAAAATAGTAGTCTATACTTCAGAATTTCTGATAATCATAATTTGAAATGATAACTGTTTTTTATTTCATTATAGAAATAAAAGAGTTAATTTTATCTAAGTCAGCAACACATTTAGATAGCACTCCTTCTCGTCTTTGTTAAGAATGAGATATAAAAAACCGCTTATAAAAAAAAGTAATTCGTCTACGATGAAAAAAATACATTAACCTTATCGATATAAAAACACGTAGAAGGGCTTCCAAGCATGAAGTGCAAAGTTTATGTAAAAGCTACTGCATCGAGATATTGAATATGCAAATCACTAGCAGCTACTCGTGTAGGGCTCTACACGTACGAAAACCTCTTCAACATCTAAAAATATTTAACATTTATCGACCTTATACTGCGCGACTTTAAGCACAGATTCCTCTAACGATGTTCAAGAGAAAAATTCTATCATCTCTCTCCTAACAAGCGAAAGAAAATTGAGCAACCTGCATAATGAAATTGTTTAAAAATGGACTTTTTACACAGCGCGTTGGAACTTCTAATAAAATTACCAGAAACGAATTTGGAGCACTCTATTTTAGCGCTGTTTTTGTTAACTTTTACTGTGGAATCGCGATGTTAACCATCTTCGGTAAAAGTTATGCCGATAAATGAACACGTCAGCAGAATTGGCTTATTAATTTAATATTGCGGGTAGATCGCTAAAACCACTTATAACATTGGGTTGGCACTATTGGTAATTAAGCGCGTAAGCAATATATCCCGATAGCTATTAGGAAGAAATACAGGTGTTGGCGCGATAGAATTAACCCTCGGGGTGGGGCTCGTAACTTAGGGAGGAACGGGGGAGCGTCTTGGTAATTATAATCTGGTAATTGGTAAAAAAAATTCGGAAGGTAAAGAGCGAGAGCTGAATACTGAAGCAGGAAAGTCTATTGATTAACTGCGAATCTATTTAATATATATAAATTGTAGGTGGCTTTACGTATAAGCGATTCATTTTATTTTTAATAATTTAATCTAGCAGTTATTAATAATTCTTAGTATTAAATATCAAGTCATAAAGACTTCAATTTATCTCGTTAAACAACGCTTAAAGACTACTTTACTACTGTTTATTATTTAATCCTTAGATTTGATAGTTATAATACTATCCAACTAGCTAATAAAATCCTCAAATTTCCATATGTTCTGTTGAATAAGTCACAAAATTCTTAACCTCTCATCTGAAATCGGATTCGAGTCACGGAGACACCTCAAGCGGTCCTCAAGGCCCCGATCGACTAACGAATGCAACAATCTCGGGTTGAATACAAAACAGTGTTTAGATTACCCTGCGACGCGACGGTTGAGGGGTTAAGGCGTTATGAAAGATCGTTTGGTCAAAACGCAAAAACGGCAGAACTGTGAAATTAAATTATGTGAACAGAAAAGAAAGTATTTTTTTATTAAGGCTCGTATATATTACGGTAAGAATACAAACGTAATTGCAATTGTGCCTCTAAATGTTATCGCTACTTATAACTACATACATTTACCAGAGTCCGCGATCATGGGCGCTTGCATTCGCTGACATGTCACAAACTCGAACTTAACATCAACATATTTTTAAGAATACCGCGGATTCCCATAACGACAAATTAAATACGTATGTATTGTACACTGCTAGTTTCTCTAGTACCTTGTTAGGAACGGGTAATCTCGTAAACATAATACTATTTAAGTCGATACACGTGTCCGCAATAACTCGACCAAATGGCTAGATACATTCCAGTTATAGAGAATTAGTTAGTTTCCGTAGGGTGCCGTTTATTAAACATTAGTGTAGTAAACGAATACCTTTACGTAGAATGGCATAGAGCAAGACTTTGAATAGAGAAAGCTTCATAAAAGACAAATAAATGTTAGACATAAGTACGGAATGTTAAAACACGTAATATTTTAAATGTTAGTATATGTTTGAATATGTACATAAAAAAGAAATTAAATGAACGTCGTTAGCCATACACTCCTAGAAAATTAACTTAAACTAGACATGTCTGCAAGTAAATCTTACTACGTGCGTGAGGTTTTACTCCTGAGTCAACCCGCTGTCAACTTAGGCCGTCAACTCTTACAGAAAACCCCTTAAAGTAAGTAAGTAAGTTGAAGTAAAACTCCTAAAAAATAGTTTCTTCTTATAATAAGTAAAAAACACACAGCAACTTAGCTAAGTTAAGCAAACCAATAACCACAATACTGCCACAACAAGATCAGAAACAAAATACTTACCGAACTAAAACCAGTTCTAAATTGAATAACAGTTAGTTAATTCTAAGACAAATTATGATATCGCTAAAAAGAAATTTAGGAAACAGAAAGCCCCCATGCCCATTAAGGTCACCCCAGGAAGTAGTAATTACTCTTTAAGGCTGTTATTTTCATTTAGGGTCTAATTTCTGATCGAGATTGTTCTAAAGATAAGAAGGTACCGATAAAAGCCCTTAAAAAAGAATCGCTAATGGTTATTGAAGGGCTGGTAATAAAGAATCGATTTTTTTTCCGTATTTCCGTCTCAAGATGGGTCGGGCCTGATTTGATTTATTTTTTCCACATTTCATTTTTAAATTTTGATTCTTACATTCTATTGGAGCATTGAAAGCAGTTACATCGAACTGGTTTTTACTGGTATACTTGAATCTACTAGGTATTAATATAAAGTAAAGTCCAGAATTTTATAACTACTTTATTTACTTACAATCGGGACTTTGTATAACAATTCGTAAGAACAGTACGCACATAAAATACCAATGGATTAGTTGACTATAAAGGTAAAATAATCAAATAAGCCTTAATAAGGCACTAACATATAATAGATATTTTATTTCACGAGTGACCTTTTGAAATTAGCTGCGAGCGCTTACGTGTCTTATTACAAGATAACAAATTGTATATCGAATGTCATACTAATAAGACAGGTAAGAAAGACCACTCGTAAAATAAAATATTTATATTTTAACTGCAAAAGACGTGAAATACCTCAAATCATGACAAATTTGTTACTTCAACCTTAACTGAAACATTCTACCAAACTTTAATAAATACTATTCACTTCTATCATTAACAAACATGAAAAACCTTTATATCCTTGTACTAAATCAAATTACGCAAAAAACATTATGAAAGTTAACCCTTCCACCGCAAAAAGCATAGCAACATTCGGGGTAAAGAAACCCATTACATTCCTCGCTGATTCACGATTATGGGTTAAAAAAAACATAAATGGCTTATGTAAATTACACTTACAAATATTACTGGTATAAATAGTCATATTAAAGTCATGCTACATGCAGATTTGATACGTAAAAAGTTGTGTTAGTCACATTTTGTTTTGAATTCCGCGCGAAAAGGGCGCCATGGAGTGTTACGTACGATGACGTGTTGGTTATATTGATTTTTCAGCAATTTTTTACAGAATATTTAAATTATAACCGTTGTAGTTTTGCAGCTTCTTTAGAGTTCCCGAGTTTTAACTGTAGTAAAGAGAATCATTACTTTCATAGTTAACTTTATTGTGGTCTATAATCATTATTTGGAATTATACATGCAGTTTAGTTACAGGGAGGATATTTTTCTGTATATTTTTTTAAACATTAAGAGTATAAAGAACGCATATTCAATAAAAACGTACATTTAGAATGAACACAGTGTTAAACATAATAACCTTTTTACCTATTTATATACAGTTACATGGATCAAGTTCACAGCAGCTGGTCACCCAAATACACATTAAAGCAAACAGCGTATTGTGTTTCAATTCAAGTCGCTCGTTCATTGTACAAGATTGATGAATTGGTTGGAAGCTAAGTGCATGTCACTGTTACTTTGAAGTAAAAATGTTATAACTATATTTTTATAACACTATTATAAAAAGTAAAGATTTGTTTGTTCATTTCTGAGTTCGTTCGTATGTCATCGATAAACTATGAAACTGATGATCCGATTTTAAAAATTATTTTACCCGTTTATATTACATTACATTATCCCGTAGTCACATAGGTTATATTCTATCTCAATTCATATGCTGGACATAAGCCTCTTCTATTCCGGTCTTCAACTGCCAGCACCTAACCATCACTAGCCACTCTTCTCAGGTCGTCCGTCTATCGTGCTAAAAGGCGTCCTAAGCTGACCTTGCCTAACTACAGCTTGTTAATATCGATTTAAAGATATATGATAATAACTTAAAAGTATATGTAAATAAGACGACTTTTAAGCCTAAGTTCCACCAGGTTACTTTAATCTAAAACTGAAAAAATTCGAAGCTATAAACGAGAACAATATCTTGAATATAAGTTTAAAAAATGTGAGCTATCGTTTGCCATAATTATCATATCCAACAGCGCTTTGCTTCCAAATAACATTTACTTATAGGATGTGAAAATACATGGATGGCATACCTGCAGTTGTGCTAAAACACTGCGCAGCTGAGCTGTCTCCCATTCTAACGCGCCAGTATCGACTCTCTTTGGAATCCGGAAAGGTCCCTAAATCCTGGAAGCTGGCTAACGTGCAACCAGTACCAAAGAAGGGAAGCCGTGATCAAAGGAGGGAGCCGCAGATCCTATCAACTACCGACCTATTACAATCACCTCCATACTTTGCAAAGTTATGGAGCGTGTATTGGACAATCGTCTCCTGGCATACCTTGAGTCCAACGAGCTCCTTAGTGATAACCCATATGGTTTTCGCAGTGGACGCTCGACTGGAGATCTTCTTGTGTATGCCACTTACTTATGGTGCGAAGCTTCGGAAGGTCACGGTGAAGCTATAGCTGTATCCTTAGACATTTCCAAGGCTTTTGATAGGGTCTGGCATGATGGTCTCTTGAGTAAGCTTCCAGCATACGGAATACCTAAAGGGCTCTGCGACTGGATATCTGATTTTCTGAGGGAACGGTCAATTCGAGTAGTCTTAGCCGGCTGGCAATTAATGCCGGGGTACCTCAGGGATCTGTTCTATCTGCAACGTTATTCTTGCTGCACATTAATGACCTGCTAACCCCAGGAATTATTGGTTACGCTGATGACAGCACCGTTGTAGAGAGATACATGTCCAATGCGCGAGCGAGTCCTCAAGAAATCCGGGCTTTGAGAGAGTCCATGATTGAGCGGGTTGATTTGGCCTTAAAGAAAGTGTCCGATTGGGGCGAGTCCAATTTGGTCAAATTTAACCCGTCAAAAACACAGGCGTGTTTATTCTCAGCCAAAAAGAGCAGTTTCGACCTAACGTCCACTTTCCAAAATGTTTCTGTACCCTTAACCGACCACCCAGGGTTTCTGGGCGTATCTATATCGTCCCAACTAAACTTTGGGCAACAAATTGTGTCTATGGCTCAAACTGCTTCAAAGAAGTTGGGAATCATCTCGAAGGTCCGACGGTACTTCAGCCCTGAAGAGCTACTAAATTTGTACACAGCTCAAGTTCGACCTTGTATGGAGGACTGTAGCCAACTTTGGGATGGTTCTGCAAAGTACCAACTAGAAGCGATGAACGCAGTTGACCGCAGAGCCGGAAAAATGATTGACAACATTGACCTCACCACCAAAAAAACTGCAAAGCTTCGACCATCGTCGGAAAGTTGCCTGTTTAGCAGTCTTCTACAGATTACATTTTGGAGAGTGCTCGAATGCTCGTTTTGATCAGGTTGAACCCACAACCTTCTTACATCGGACTACTAGACGCAGACAGGCTTTCCATCCCTTTACAGTAGATATCCGAAGAAGTCGAACCAAACGCTTTGATAGTTCCTTTTTGGTGCGGGTCGCCAATGTGTGGAATGAACTGCCTGCGTCTGTTTTTCCAGAAAACTATAGTCCCAGTTCTTTCAAGCGTCCAGTGAAGTGGATAGACGTGTAACACCATCGTCTTCATCTTTCCATCAGGTGAGATAGGAGACAAACTTCTAATCCTTATTCAATAAAAAAAAATACATGTAACTATTGCTTTATGAAAAATTTTATGTATTGTTGATTGTACAAAAATCTGAGAAGTAAAATTTTTATATACACTTTCCCCGTCACATAATACATATAATACACTCTTCATGTGCAAGTCACAAAATAAAGCCATTAAAAACTTACAACTTCAATTCAGTCAAAAAAAAACAAGATCCTCATGAAATGACTCGCTGAAGGGCTCTCAAACAATTTGAGTGCGACGAACGAATGAGTGAACGGTGTCCTAAAAATAAACCGTCAAAAGGTCGGGAGGTTAAATGTGTTTTTGAATAAAAAGAGAGAAGCATTTTATGTCTTCAATAAAATAAATAAATCCCCAGATAAACACGCCAACTGTATAGCCCCAAATAAACCTGGGAGGAACCCACAATAAGCATATATATATATAAGCATATATATAATAAGTATATATATATATATATATATATATATATATATATTGACCTGAGAATAAACATCTGTGTTCACCACTACTTTACTCATCTAGTTTTACCAGTTGAATGTAGAAACGGGTGGATTGTCGAAAAAAGTGCTTGTAGTCGCAGTTCACTTATGGTACATAATACACGGATAATGCTTATGCTTGCTTGAAGCTTATAAAAAAAAATTATAAGGACAGTCCTCAGTACACATCGACATCTATAAAATTTTATCTTATACATACTTGTGTATTAAAGGGCAAGTCAAGTTAGTTGCCTACATTACGTAATTTAGTGATAAGCCATGTGAGAAAACTTTCGTACCATCAATGTATTTTAAATTAGTTAACAAAATTTCATACAGTGCACAACGTAAAAAATTTATTGTTATGATCATTAAACAGAAATGTCCCAAGGAGTCTGGGCCAGGTCTTTGTACACTTTATCAAAAAATATTTTAAGATGCTTAGAACAATTTTTTATTGTTAAATTGTTATTAAAACACTTTGTTTATTGGTAGGATATGAAATTGTGCATTATTAGTGTGCAACACAAACAAAAAACATCATGGCGGAAAAAAATTTCATTTTGACAGCTAAGGTTTACTTACATCTCTTTCTTTTGTGTACCGATTAGTATCGATGGCTGGTTGCCATTAAGTCCAAAGAATTGAATTGAATTGTTTTATGTATTTTTAGCTTATTTAACAGATATAAAGTTAAAAAAAAACCGAAAGAAAGAAATCAAGCGCAACGAACAAACACACAGTTAGGCAACTATCAATGTGATGTGAGTGAAGTGTGTTGTGAGTGAGATGGGGCTGTCCACTCTGCTTAGCGTACTAACTTCACACACAACTTAGCGACAACTTCCGCTATAGAAAACTAATTGTAAATGTTGCGCACTTTTTATTTTCTTACCATCTAACTACTAATTAAATCAAATTATTTGTATTATTCCTATAATTACCATTTATTTGTAAATTTTTTTAGATGGTGTACAAAGACCTAGCCTAGGTTGAATTTTTTTTTTTTAATTAATATCAATTAATTTAAAAAAAAAGTGCACCACACTAATTCTAAAAGAAGTTAAAAAACCTACAGAGAAACAAACAAAACTAAACGCACCTTAATAGCCCAACGTGAATAGGATTCATAATTACATTCGCATTAGTCCCGGAGCGAACTTCACTCATTCATTTACCCATTCAGTCATTCACTGATTTGTCCTTTCCACATCCCTTCGTCTAGTTTCGCAGAGTTTTCAAAAGGTTTAACTATGAAATGGGGCTCTAGGTATAGTATTAATGAGGTACCACATTTGGAAGGTTAACTGTTCTTTAGTTAAGTTAAAGGAGATATACGAAGATTAAATGTTTTAAATAAATATAATGAAACGATATTAGCTTGATATGTTAAAAAATATCAAAGTGCGTTGCAACACAGGGTCAGTAATTGTTAAATTCAAAATTACCTTTAACAAAAACAATGGAAAAAAATGTCAACACTTGTGTGTTGCATCGCTGTGTTATTCGTTTAGTTTAGAGTATACACGTCTACAGTTGACCAAAACTATAGCATTAAAAGAATCGAGGGGTAATGGTTCGTGTTAGTTATGACGTAATTATACCAATTCTAAAAGGATACAACCCATATTTGACTTAACCGGAGATTTGACGGCTTTGTTATGATTATATCGTGCAGCTCACCCCAAGGGTGTTTAGGCTAACATTTGTTTGTGCTATATAGTTTTGGTCAAGTTACCTGTCAAAGTGTAAACGTGTAGACTTGGACAATAAAGAATACATAGTGCAACAAAATATGATTGTAAGGTTGAGTTGTTATTGTTTTTGATAAAGCTAACTTTGACTACAAGAATATCGGTGCTTAAATATTACAGAACATAACTAGACCGACGTATGCGAGTTTGTATTCGTAAGTCACGGTGGACTATTCATGTAATGTTACAACAATCTATAACCGTTAACTTTCTGTTTTAAAATGTTTCTGAATTATACATAATTTATAATAATTACTTTCTGAGCTTTAGCTATTTCTATAATGAAATATTAAATAACTAAGTAGCATCAAAAGTATAAATCCTTTCTTTTAGAACGGAAATTTAGTCTTTTATGAGTCACTGTTTTTGTCTCTGTTTTTGTAATGTTGTCTTCAAGGTATAAACTTTGCGACGATCGTATGTTTCCCTCTAGAATGGCCGACCTTTTTGATAAGTAGTTATCTGTTCCGGCTCAGCACTATTGGTCCTAAACCAACACGGGCTGCACGAACGCGACAAAATGGCGAATTCGGTAAACAAAACAAAGCGTCGTATTGGCTCTGTCAGCTGTTTCGGAAATTGCATTATTTAAATCCTCATAAGAAAACGCGAACGTTAAACTTTGTATTCTATTTTACTTACGGTACTTTCTTTTAAATTTTAATCACAAAGAGGCACATCAAAAACTATTTGATTTTATGTAGTGTTTTATTCAATTTATTAAATTAAGAAAGGTCTAAAAAATGCACTATATAATAAAAGTCCAGGATAGGAATAATACTCAAAATAATTTATGTTTTATCATCAGCTAAGTTAAAGTTAAATCTATTTAAAGAGCGAGAATTCGGAACACGAGTGTATAAATCGTTCGATTGTAACAAAAAAGGAAATCGATCGTCCTGATTGGGCATCTCCATTATGTTCAGCTGCAGTCGAGAAAAACACGCATTGTTTGAGGACTAATAGCTCTGTTTCTTTCACTCATCGGCAACTGAGCGGAAAAAGGGGGTCATGAGGCTTCCCAAGGTTGGCAAACCATGCTACATTAGCTGCCAAATGGAAATCCACCAATGAGGGAGCTGAAAACTAGGGCGGTTATAAAGAAAATACACTAACTAAACAAGACGGAAGTTTCACAATTAATTTTGGACACTGAGGATTTAATAACGTTCTTGATAGCACTTCAGTATAAGGCACAAGGAAATAACTGTTAAGGTTTTTATGAAGCGCCAATTTGGTGTGACTGCCGTCGTAAAAGCTTTATTAGTTATGGGAAACTGTTAAAATATACATAAAATGGTAAGATAGCTAAGGTAAACCTACATAAATCTGTACATCTCTACACTTCAATAATACACTCTACATTATTGTAAAGAGGTAAGACTTATTTTTTTTCCATTTGCAATCGAAAGCAAAGCTATAGAAAACGGGTTTAAAAATTATTTCACCATTAGCAAGTTACTTTATCCAGAACTAACAAGACCAAATAAGAACAAATATAGTGTATCCCGAAATTCCGTCGGCATCGTGAGCTAAATGCCGGGACCCTGGGACTAGTTGATACGAAATGTTCTTACAAAGTTTATTAAAAATTCATTGTTACCTCTTTTCTTTCAGGTACATTGTCGTAACTACTTCATATTTACAAACATGTGTTCGAGCATACATCATTCACAGCGACACTACATTTTTCTATTACAAAGCCACGTTGAGCTAGAAATGAATATGGAAAGAATACGGTTGAGGAGGGCGATGGCTGGGTCCCGCGTTAACTCGTGAACGGGTGCCGTTTGAGGGTGTACGTCGTTTGGATACTTGGGGGAGGGAGACTTGCCGAGCTAACGGATGCAGAATAACTTTGTATAGACAAAAAGAGACTCTGTAAATTTATTGTGAAAAAAAATATACCCGTGAAGTTTCTTGCCAGTTCTTCTTCACGAAGGTTTTTCCGAACTGGTGGTAGAGTCATGTTTTATTTGACATTAATAAGTAATTATCAATTGTATTGTCAATGTTGAGAAAAAAAAAAAAAAAAAAAATATATATATATATATATATATATATATAATCGAATTAAGCATTACGTTTTGAAAATTCATGACGAGAACATGTTTTTGTGTTTACGTGTACGACACTAAAAACATTGCGCCATGATCTAAGATTTTGATTGTCGACACATAATATGCATATATTATATATTATCTTCACAAAAAAATATTTTACATATTTAATGGTTACTTTTATATCCTAAGCACGAAACCGGTGAAACAATGATCTTGGTACCTCCAGTAAATATAAAAATAAACGTTAAGGATGTTTTTTGATTATTTATTTCTCTCAATCGACATGTAAAATGTACTATTTTAGTAAACTAAGGCCCATAAAATGTACCGATGTAATGAATGTAATGACCCATATCAATGGAAAACACTAGTGCTTGAGTTCTAGTGCTTTCATTCTAACGCACATTCTATTTTTTCATTGTGATTTAACATTTTTTGATGATAAAAGGTAATATAAACATGAAATAAATAAATAAATGATTGGCTGAAAGCATACAAAAATTTTTTTTATCTAAGCTAGATAAAAGATCATTAAACATAGTAAGTATCCTCAACACACATAGCTCTTATCATATACCAATAAAACATAATCCAGAATAAATACCTGTTGCATAAGCTGGCTCCAGGTCATCTTCATCATCAGTTTGATGTCTGCTCGAAGCTCGCGAATGGGAATGCGACCGCGAATGATGCGCATGCGGCGTTATCGGCTGCTCGTAGTGTTTGTGATGGTCCACGTAAACCCGATGGTGATGGGGACACGGGGTTGGAAGGTAATCCGCTAGTGTACCCCCACGAGTCAACGTCGACCCGGCGCTCAGTGTACCACCGCCCGAACACGACGCTAAAGCGCTTCGAACTGAACCCAAATCCAAAGACGGCCTTCGAGATAGTTCTCCGTAATTCTCTCCAAAAAGCGCACTGGCTGGTACAGCGTGGCGTACTTCGTGATGATGGGAATGCCCTCCGTTTGAAGATGAATGGGGTGATGCGGAGTGATCGCGACTATCTCTGGATGTTGAGGCCGTATGGATGATGCTCTCGTCGTGTGCTTCCATTACTTCTCTGGCCGTAGGTGGGTTTGGGTGTACATGCACCGCGGCAGTCCCCGCCCTACGTGGGCTTCGACCCCGGTCGGGCATCACCGACGATGCAGACCAGTAGCCCCACGCCATTGTTACTATCCACTATTCACAGGTAGACTGAAATGTTTAATGGCGTTTTTTATTCAGGTCCGCATTGCCTTATCTTCCTTGAGTTTTTGAGCAAGTGCGGCGTAAGTGTGTGTACGTGTGTATGTGTATTTTTTGTTTGATAAGGTTTAATATTTATAGTCCTAAGATATTAACGGCTTGACGTCGAGGGTGCCTTCTTATACATATAATTACCGAAGTTCTACGGGCACTCATAGCGACTTAAGTTTGTGTAATATCCACCACTTTTTGGTGAGCTGCTACTGAGGCAAACACTTTTGGACAAGTAAACCATGAACATTACACATAGACGAAAAAGCAAACAAAATATAACTTAGCAACGTTTGCTACAAAAGCAGATTGCCAACTTACAAACGACAAAAAGCAAAACTTTCATGTCCCTCAATCGATATATTCGTTTGCTGGTTGGAGTATTCCGAATCAGAGACACAATGTTATCGGGGTAGTAATCGTATTGGTGAAGAGCCAGTGGTTTCATTTCATATCTCATTAGGTCGATAGCATCGCGTGACGTCACAAAGCCAAATACGGGGAAATTCACAGATCGGAGATAACGGAGCGTATTCGTTCGAAAACATCTCGGAAACGCGAATAGAATAAAATACGTTCGAGTTAAAGATCGAATGTAAACAAACCTACCGGGAAGTTTTTTGCTGCGATGATTTTTCAGCAAGCTTTTACGATAAGTTATCTTTTTATGATTGTTTTTTGAAAGTTCATTTTCATAATAACTATTCAAGTATATTTTCGCTGCTATTTCAATGTTCTTTAACTTAATAGAAGCTATCAAATATGGATCGTAATCTCGCAGCATCAACATATCTAGAACACAACATCCTTTCTGCAAAGAAATATATAAATCCTAAACAAAATAAAACTCGCTTAACTGGAGACAATATTCTTCAGTGTGTTACGGACAAACAAACAAAACGACCAACTCCACGGTTGATTAAATAACTTTGCTCAGCTAAGTTTGTTGAATTTTCAACTTATTGTCTTTTATTTCCTGAACGGAGAATATAATTTAAGTAGAATACAATAGTTTCAAACTTTTAATTTTACATTTTAAGGCTGGCAAAAAACTTGTTAGTTGTTGTTTTAGATAAAATAAAATTTAAAGATCATTTACAAATAAGGAAGCACTGCTAAATTAATACACAAGTCATCA
Organism: Marasmarcha lunaedactyla; assembly: GCA_923062675.1. Lineage (NCBI taxonomy): Eukaryota > Metazoa > Arthropoda > Insecta > Lepidoptera > Pterophoridae > Marasmarcha > Marasmarcha lunaedactyla. The sequence goes on from OV281354.1 coordinate 4,592,929, forward strand.
ATTATTATTTACGGCATCTCATACATCATTTACGTCAACCCACAGTTTCATTATTAATAAATACGACTCCGCAAATTTTTTTCTAATAAGCTAATAAAAGCTGAATTTGCTCTCTGACTGTATACCATTTGGTTTGCTAGAAAATCGACGGTAACAAATACATTAAAATCACCAATTTATGATCTTGGCAAACGTGCTGCTCTGGCCTGCGTAAGTTCTCATTATTTAACCGTAAACAGACCTTATTGTGCAAGTATTTATTGGTAACTGAAACCACTGTGTACGGAATATTGAGGTCGAGAGGCTTCGTATACAGATGTTGCTGGTTTTCTTCTCGAATTTGGCCTGGAGCGGAATCCTTCTATTTAGAATTCGGTAAATTGAAAAGATGATTCGACAGATTATACCAAAAATTTTAGAGTGCGACTAGAGCCGTCTCTAGTCCACCAAATTTGTCTAAGACATCCACCGCACTCCCCGGACCTTGTTCCAACAGATTACCATTTTTTTCGATATTTGGATAACTTCTTGCGAGGGAAAAATTCAACTTGGGAATGGGATGGGGATTTGGATGGGGTAGTCCAAAGCGCCTTCAAAGATTTTATTCATTCCCGTTCGAATGATGTTTTTTAGTAAAGGGATCAATGAACTACCTAGGAGATGGCAAAAGTGCATAGATAGCAATAGTAAATACTTTGATTGAATAAATATATTATAGTTTTAAAAAATTGACTTTCTGACCTTTACATAACGCCAATTTCATATATGATGACTTAAATTTAAAAAAAAAATTGAATATGACATTAAACAATTATGGAAATCGTCACTCTGATCAAGACATAATTTCGACTTTGACGTGGACACTTGAATTTCTAGCTTAGATTTTGCAAATCATTTCTTTTGCCAAAAAGACTTGACTAGTAATGAACCAGGAAGCCAAAATTGTTACTAGAACAATTTATTCATAGCTACGACGATTAATGATCTAAATATTCATGCCAACCGCATCATCCCTCGCGTCAATCCTCAATTTGTCAATTTTTTTTTCCTTCTTGACACTTGGAACCAAAATCCATATTTGTGTTGAACTCAATTAATAAATATAAGATTTTTCTGTGAATGTACAAGTTCGTTATTAACTGTATGTTATAAGTATATGAGAATCACTAAACCTTTTTGTATTTTACTACGAGATGTGAAGAATGTCCTTTCGATTTCGATGATAGATTACTAAAGACTAGATGATGTTAAGATATTGATATAATACTCAAAACATACATAAACACGAATGCCACCGAACATTATTTATAATGTTGATCATCTTACACAACTCTCATATAAAATTACGACAAAAATAGCATAGTAACTTTGAGCAATTAAAAATTAATCCTTGACATTCACTTTGAAAAATACCACCTCCATTCTAAATAACAATTGTGCCTAAAACTCACAAATTTCATTACATCAATAAAACTCCAAACTACAGAACACTTAAACTAAGTTAACTGGTAACAAATTGCCTGGAATTTTCTATTCAAAGTGTCACAATACGAACAGCGACAATAGCCCGATGGTGTCGGAGATATTTAGGCTAATACTTCAATTTATAAAGTTTGTGTTGTAGTGGCAGCCAGAACTATATCGGTGGCTATATGAAGCGGCTCTACAATATGGTAAAGTTTAGTTTTGAGAGATATAAAGGTCTTTTGCCTCCCATAATCGAATTATTATAAGTTAACATAGTGAATTGGCATCAAAGTTTGTAGAGGCCTGACTAAACTTAGTAGTGATAGTTTGTGGCCTTAAACAATATATGCACATATACTGTTTAAGGCCACGAACTAATAAACTGTCTCCAAGTAGGTACCTAAACTTAGAAAACTATTTTGTAATTTGAATTTACTATTTAAGATTATCGTATAAATTACTGTCCGCCAGGACTTTATTTACTTGTACTTTATTACTCCGTAAAGGACATAAATATTAAAATATAGCAATGAAATATAAATGATGCTGCAAGTCTCGAGATACTTAAGTAGGCACAGCGCACTTATTAGCAACTACCGTTTTATATTCATGCGCAATGTCATTTTTTATAGCTTCCCATACGTCACAAGGCGAAGTCGGATAGATAAAGTGACAATTACAAGCACGCACAGCGTTTCCAAACTTTACTGATATTAAGCAATAAAGCCTTAATCGCCCCTTAACCCAATTATTTAGCCTTGAATTCTTTGAGCAGTATAAGGGTAGTTCATGACACTATCCGTGCTGTTTCTGTGCACTAAAGTTGTATATTGAAGGTGCACTTTTTTAAGTTTTTTACAATGAAATGTATTGCCGAGTCTATGTTGAAAAATGCATAATATTTTATTTTAATATTTTTTAAAAGGTTTTGTATAATGTTTTCAGTTACTTACCTTATTTTTTACCTTATTACTTAGTTACTTATCTTATTAAATTTTGCGTTGAATTCTCAATAACTGTTTGATTCAGAAAGAAGGGAATCACGATAGCAATATTTAAAAAAAAAATAAAAGGCGGAAAACATTGACACCTCGTATACCTCAAAAAAAAAAACAAGCCCATACACGCTTCTTCATTAAAATACTTATTTACGCAGCTGTCACCTTGACGCATTATATTTTCCCATTTTTTTACGAAAATCCCGAGTACCCTACATTTCTATAGAAGCGTCTATTTGAAGGGCGGCTTTGTTTATTCAAATGTTAAGAGGAGAGTAAACAAATAGTCTGTTGGGATTGAATAAATATTTGACCACTGAAATAACCTTATGCAAGATTCTGTTGGACGTAGAAAATTGTCACCCAAGCGAGGACTTGCTAGGAAACAACAACCTAAACTAGACTTTATCGCTCGAAGACATTTAGGTTGTTTATCTTTCTATTTAAAATAATTTCTGGGTAACGATAATCCCCGTCCATTAGATTCATGGCTACACAAGGGGATTTTCTGAACACTGAAATTCTACGAATTATTGACGGTCAACTAAAAAGTTTTTATGCCGAAGTTAAATGAATAAGTCGAGTCCAACTATGGTTAAAAATACTAAATAATGTTTTGATTTAAATACTTTTTTAAAGGCTTCACGTTTTGTTTTCAGTTGCCATTAAGTTTTGTAACATCAAAAATTGTAGAGTAACTGCACTTTATATTTCAATTTTCGGGGTCAACCCGACCATTAGATTTAACTAATCTTATTATAATGAACAGTGAGCAATTACAGTTTTAGTTTGAATTATTTTGTTAAAGGAAAAAAAACATCATTGGACTTCAAAACATTCCTTATGACAGTATTTTTTTCAGTTTGTATTTAGCTAAATAATCGCTTTTGTAACAAATTGTTTTCCAACTACAATTTGCATTCTGAATTCATTAAAATGCAATCGGAATAAACTTAAAATTAATCGGAATAAACAAATCAAATAATGTTTTTTGTTTGTTAAATTTTAGTGGAACAACAAAACATTTTTGTAGTTTTAGTCTACATATTTCAGTTATAATATACACAACAATGTGTATGAAATTGAGTACAATGATAGATTAAAACCTAAAATAATGGACATAACTCTTGAAATAGAAAAATCCAATTACTAGGAAAAACAACCATTCTATAGGAATAATCTCTTTAATCGTATTGCAAATTGAACAATTTAAGGCAAAAGGAATTTAAGAACTAGATTAATATCGCGCTAAAGATCCTAAAGTCTAAAATAGGAAGCTGAAGTTTTTTTTTTTACTCTTCCTGCAATTTTCATAGTTGGTATTTCCTTCAATTCGGACCACAGTTATAATACCAGGTAAAACCTTAACAAAATGAATTTTTACAGGAAAGTAAGGAAATTGGCGCCCGACCAGGGCTTAACCAATCTACAACCATTTCAAATATCTTATTCGTTAAAAATAATAAATTATATGAATATATCAAATATCTCAAGACGTCTTTCGTCCAATAATTACCAAACTTTGCTTTTAAAGGACCATCCATCTTTGCAGCTCTCATCAAACATCTTTAAAAATATCCGATAAGTAAGTTTAGCAGTGCCGCCGGATCCCTTGAAAATCCTTAAGCGTTCAGTATCATTAATTAGGGGAGAGTCGTTAGAGGCAATTAAAAAACTTAAGTGGCTGACTAGAATATGAATTCTTAGAAAATGGGAGAGGCATTAATTGGCATAAATACATTGTCTTGAAGGCGTTTGGGTAACAGTTTTGTACCCTAGTATTCGTCCAAGAATATGAAACACGCTTAATGACAATCTTATTTCAAGTCGGGTAAACTAAGAAATAACATGCACCCTTAATTAAACTCGACGACGCGTAGTAATAGAAATATAAAATGCAGACTAATACCAGCATACAGGTAAAGGAAATGTAGGTAGTATAGTATGTTTGATCTATTACAACTACTCTTGAAATCTTTATAAAATTGTTACTCTTACCATGATAGCTTGACGAGGTAAAAGATAATCACAGTTTAAAATAAAATGAATACAAATTGGAATCTATAAAAGGCTTAACTACCAAATTTTTGTGTTCCATAAAGTTAGTTGGTTAGTTTTAAACGATACGCAAACGCAGCTATTTCAGTACCAAGATGTAGGTAGAACTATAAACGAGATGTCCCAAAATTAGGCAAACGAAAGCCGGTATAAGATCCAGTAAATTATTCCACAGTAAAACTTGTAAACTTTATGTTCAGGCTTAAATTTGAGTAATAAAGCCGGAATATGGAGACGGGTGTAATCAATTGTGGGTGACACAAATTTACATTTGATTACCGGTTTGGGTGAGTTATGACAATAGTTATAATTATATGTTAGACCTTTAATTTCAGAGTTTTAATTTACGTTTAGAATAAAATATGCGTTAAAAAGAGTGTGAGTATTTTTGTAACGTTTCGTGGCATTCTTCTCATATAAACACGCGAGGTGTCGGCAACCCTCAAGCTAGTTTTAAGGTCAACCTGCACTTGCGTACGTTATGGGGTGAAAAAGGCCGCGGGCGGGGTCTTTATTACCCTCATTCGAAGACACTCCCGACGAGTTAACTGCTCATCGGCGATCGTGTATTTACATTGGGCACACACACCGCACTCGCGTTTCGCACGCTATGGACCGATGATAAACACGAGTTGATCGATACTTCGAAAAGTAACGTTTGTTTTCTTGCAGGTCAAAGAAGAGAAGGCAATTCGATATGAAAACGTGTACACTTTCGTGTCATTGCTAAAAAATCCCTTTTTTTATTAAATTAATATTTATAACCTTTTTATATATATTCGGTATTGTAGTAAGTTTTTATTTTATTCGTTGATGTATGTGATACGGTAATAACCGGCACACGAAGGCCGGCGACGTGCGATTAGCGGCGCGGCCGGAGCGGCACTGGGCTTGCCGCCGCCACGCACGCGCGCAGACCTCCCCCCACCATTGATGTAATATTTATCTTGGATTAAGAACTAGATAAGGAGCAGAGAGAGCCGTGCGCTTTAATGTCTTGAATTGAAAAGCTCCGTTAAAAGGAAAACTAACTTCTAACAAGCTAATATCACGACTTGATTAACTTTAATGGTTTCGGATAAAAAGGCATTTCGAGACTGAAAACTTTACAGTTTTCGGATCAATCCTCGCGCCAAGCTCGTGCTCGATTGTGCTCGCGTACGCTCGGGCACGCTCGCTGTGACGTCACGTCTAACAGATGGAAGGTTCAGGTGAGCGCATTGCGCACCATCATGTGATTATGACGGATCCACCTGCTAGTCTGGAAATGCAATTGGCTGCGGTGACAGATGCCGGCGATACGGAATTGATACTAGTTACGAGTCGATGATGGACTTCCGATTGCGATAGTTTCGGTTGAACCGGTGCAGTGGTTTGTGGATAGCGTTTAAATCGGATTTTGATTGGTTTATTTGCATTTAATGAGTAAATTAGATAATGTGTGCAAATTATGTTTGGTATACCATTTCTTTTACCTAAACAAATGAAAAGCCAATATACAAAGAGAAAAATAAACCCGCTTTGTGAAGTTCTTTATTATATTACAAAAGTATGCATTGGGTAGAAAAAATATAAAACAATCATACAACAAAAAAGTTATGGCACAATATACCTTGGTGTGATAGATTAATAGATAAATTACAGGACAAAATTATTGTAATAAGATTATATTTTTTATTCCTGCCTTTTAAACGCAGATAATATAATTTCGTTAGTTTGTACCTAAACCATATTTAATACCAAACATGAAACCAGGGAAATTCTATCTACGCCTTTTAATAAGATGTAAAATAAAATTAATAATAACTCTAGCATAATCACAAGCATATTTAAAAATAATTCAAAATACCAATAAATAAACAAAATTAAAACCTTAATTAACCTCTCACTACAAAAACGTCATAACTCAAAAAAGAGCAAACACACCAATTAAATCGTATTATAATGACCCAGCAGAAGGCAGTAAATCTGCCTTTAAGGCCTATATTTCAATACCTCCGGAACAAAGTTGCAGAATAAATATTACCCGTTAGTAAGTAAAAACTGCCGTAAAACTGCCTCGACGAAATAAGAAATACGACAGCCTACCTGGATGCTTTGCGAAAATAAACTTTTAAGTTAATTTGGTTTAGGTTTAAATTCGTGTTGTCGCGTTTGTGAGTTACGGTTTTTATAAATTATTATTCAAAAAAAAACAAGACTTGTCGGGTTTAGTTGGATGATAAAAAGTTTAGTTTTACAATGAACGAGTGGTTCTGTTGCGATAACGTGTTCATGTTAATGTATAAATAATATTATTTTCAAGTACATTAGAATTAAATAACTTTTTTTACCCTCAAAAGAATTTTCAAACAAAGTATGAAATTATAATTTCTGATTGCATAAAGTAGCAGATAATTTTTTACCATTAAAATGCAATTTTTATATAAATTAACCGTTTCTTTTATTTTCATGTTATTCTTACTTATTTTGAAATCTATCGAAAATAAAGCTATTAGGAGTATATGGGAAATAAAAATAACAATCTTATGGCCCATCACGCTAAAACACCTGTAGGGGAGGCTCTATAGTAAGCGGCATCCCACAAATGCCAATTATATCAGTGGCGATGATACAATTGCCATTTTATTTGATAGAATTCTAAAAGTTACAATGAGAGTGCTCGTCGGCCAGTTAATTTGACAGATACATGACAGCTGCTTGCTGACCGACTGGAAGTTAAATGTTTAACAATTTAAAAATACATCATTTTGTGCATTTACTTCACTTCCTTGATGCATAATCGTCGATGTCAGCAAATGCTTTTCATTGCATGCTGCGCAACGATGGTGGATCACGTGAGCAAAGAACAATGTATGGTTGTAGACTGCACAATACCAGCAATAAAACTTTTATACTTTCAAGTTTCTTTTAAATTCTGAGAGGAATACGAACACTTGTTATTTCGGTCGGTGTAGTTTGTTTATATTTCTATCAAATTATTATATCTTATAGCTTTTGACCAGTCTTTCACGCCATTTTTAATTTAAAAATAAAACTAATCTGAACCGCATTTTAAATTTAATCTTTTTATATTTAAGTTGTTAATAAAAGAGATCGCGAATAACTAAAAATAGTAAATTTTCATATAACACCTACACGCATAGTTCTTTGATACGGAACACCATTTTCCTATGATAAAAGACAAAACAAAAAGTACAAAAAACGTTATTTTTCCCTCTCACCGCAAAGCTTGTTTCTGGTTGATTACACCGGAGCTTTTGAGCGCTTTTCAAAGCGCGCTGTTATACTGTTCATTGAAGAATTATTAAACTACATAATTTTTACATTGGAATCATTGAGCTTTATTTTTTTATTATAATTTTTTTTCGCGGCTTGAAATAATTGACATGGAATAAAATACTAAAAAGTATTACATTCAAAAATTTTTTACGTGAAGCCTCATACAGTCGAACGTAGACCTGCTTTTCTACCTCTGGAAAGGGTGCAGTGTAACTGACAAGACTGTGAAAAATGGTGAACAATTACTTCAATACAGGTAGAATTTAGGTACCTAAATTTGCAATAACATTTGTTTTGTAAATTATTGATTACACCTCTGAATAGCTACGTTTGACTTTTTATTTAAAAATTGTACCATCCCAACGTAGTTTTCAGCCTATCAGTTTTATTAATGCATAGTGATTATCTAATTTACAATAAAAAAGCAAAGTACCTATTCGGTTCATAAGTACACAGGTTGGTCGAACGAGACAATGTAACGACATCAAATATACTTAGTACAAGCTTTAGTAAGGTTAAAGTAGTACTAGCTATATAGTGTTAGTTAATAAATTCAGTTGGAATTATTTTTATTCGATTGAGTTTCTAAAATATTAATTTAACGAACTTTTTTTGAACGACTGAATTACTGACATGGTATTTATTAACAGCAGCACTTATGTAAGACAAATAAAATGTCATAGTGTATAAACGATTCCATTACATAATATATTTATATCAACGAAATAAATGCCCTTCAATGTAACCATAAAAATGGTTGTTTATGTCTCAACACCAATAACCATAAAAACAGATAAATTAACTTATTTAAAACAGAGGACTCGTAAAACGAATGTTTATTACGTCAATAAATAACTATTAATTCGTGCTCGTGTTACGTTCAGTAGTGTTACGAAATATCAAGGGAAGTGTAAATGGAAAATATGGTTTCCTATACGACCTACCGTATCACTCTATTGGAACTCATTACGATACCTTTTTCGTTACAAAATATATAGGTATAGATAGCTGCAGACAAGTTTATATTTTTTTAAAATTATAATTAAAATTATTATGTAGCATTCAATATATTTACGAGTTTGACTTGCTGTTAGATCCATATAGAAGTCAGAGGCGCGTAGTTGAATCTGATTCAACTAAACAGCTAGCTATTTGGTTAAAAGTTTTATGCTTTATTTATAGTCATGAATTTTCTTAATGGCGCTTCGCTGGGTGCTACGGCACCACGCTCTCTACATTCGCTCAGATTACCCAACGCGCAGGATATCAACAAATTTGTAAGAAAATAACTAAAAATCGCAGATTCCACGCTTAATAACTAACTATTCGACATGACAGCTAGCCGGTTAGCAGAACAAATCCATTCAACACAACGGCTGGTTAGTTGATTATCAAATTCAACCCTCCGCCTAGGAAATAAATAAGCCACTAAAGTTAAATTCTAAAAAAGCACAATATCTCGAAAAACACAATAAATGCGCAATTTTTGATCCATTATAAAAAAATTGCTTCTAACAAGCATATCAGCATTACGTGCTACGAATACATATAAGACTACGTGCTACGCTGTAGCAAGTCGTAGACTACGATCGCTAGATCACCTTGTCATGCAAATCTATAAGTGAACAGCCATAATTTATAACGAATTTAACTAAAATCGATAAAGCTGTATGCATTCTTGTTTTAACTCTGTCACAGCATGGTCAGTATCCGTGTCCAGACACATAATTAATAAAACATGTAATTGATTATTATGGATTATTGAGTACTGATGAATTGCCAATCGTAGGCTTAAGTTGGAATTGCTTTTGTTCCAGAAATTTCACTGACTTCTCCTTCCCATTATCCGGGACACCACCTCTTAAACTTGGTTATTATGGTTGTTAAAATAGGAATTCATGTATAAAATATTAAATGCATACTCTATAACTCTTGATCTAGAAAACATTTTCAAAGACTTCAGTTTTAAATATGAAAACGTCACACAAGGTCTTAGAAGAGATTTAGTTTATCGAATCGTACGCGAGAGATATGTTTAAAATACTTGTAAGCAAATTTAAATAAACATCTTTTCAATAAAAATAATCATAGATAAAGTTTTATAACTCGAAAAATGGAACAAAACTTACCAAATGTAATATTCAGCATATTTTACTTTAAAACTTGATATTTTCAAATAAAGCGGTTAAGTAACAGTCGCTGTTCGTTCAGTAATGAGATATTGCGTCTCTTTCTCGCACGTGCATAAGAAATTAGCCGTCTAGACCGAGAGAGCAGTAGATGAAAGATAGTAAATAGAACGTTTATTAGTGCATATCAGACGATAACGTCTGGGGTTTACAATCGAATTGATAATATAAGATTAAAATTTTAAATTAAAACCTTTAATTTTTTAAGCTTACGTTTGTGAATCACAATGAATTTAATTGACTACTTTACGAAAAAAAATTTACATAAAACACTGTTAAAAGATTAATCTTTATGGATATACAGAATATAAATGACGTTTGTGAACATATATCTTATGAGTCTTATATATAGAAATGTCTGTTTTAGGGGGAAGCGAACATTAAGAAAAAAACTGGAAAAACTACATCCAAGGAAAAGAAATGGGTTTGAAGTTTAAGTTTCAACGACCTTCATTCTCCAAGTCACACGGAAGACACATTGCAACAACCCATAGTTCACTCAGCGCATATATTTGTATTACTGTTTACGTTTCTCCATGCATTCTCGTGATCTACATGTACGAAAGCAATTTCACGACTGTGCAGTTAAATTAATATCTCCTGAATATTGCATTCCGAGTGTTATATTACTCATTATTATTGCAGTTGTTGTATATTTAAGAATGTAGTCTGATATTTGATTTCATTGTCAACTACGTACCGAAATTATGATGTGTAAAACGAATTGTCGGCCGAGTGGCGTCAGTCAGTGGTAGCAGCGCTATCTCATACGCCGGAGGTCTCAGGTTCGAGTCCTGGTCGAGGCATGCATACTTGACTGATCCAAACAGATGTTTGTTCTCGGATCATGGTTGTTTATATTTATATGTGTACATTTATTCTGGGCTCCCCCCCCCCCCAGTTCGCTGTATCCATAACACAAGCTCTGCTTAATTTGATGATTATTTTATTTAAAAGTTTGTTGTTTGAAAATATGCAGGTATTAGAATTTTGTTCTAATAAACAATCTTTGTTAGGTATGGTCAAGAATGAAAAATAATATACTAGTCAGAATTGATATGTAACAATCAGTCATTAGTTATCATTTAGCATGGTTTTAAATTAAACCATCCAGTTTTAATGAGCTAAAAGACCCTTATATAAAGTACTGTGAGTTAAATTTGTTGTTACCGCTGTAATAATATTATATTCAGACATTCAGAACTACCTCTGCACGACAAAACAGCTTAGTAAAACATGCAAAATATATATTAGAGAAAATAATGTCATTTGTTTGTTTATATTATTAATAAATACGTAATTTATAATACTCATTTCAATTTCTCATTTAAAACGTACCCAAGTAACATATGCAAACACGACTACTATATGAACCTAAAGCAAAGCTTGTGCTTAAAAAACGTCAATAAATATAAACAACTATGACCCGAGAGAAATTATCTGTGTTCAACACACAAATAAATGCCCGACCAGGAATCGAACCTGAAACCTCCGGCATATGAGGCAGGCTACTACCCACTACGCCACTCGGCCGTCGTTAATTGAAGTATGAAACTCAGAAGTAGTTTAATCTTGAGTTTTCTAATGAAAACTCCCACGAGCAAACATTCATAATCAAACGATCTTATTCCTAAAAGATAAGGTTCAAATTTAAATAACAAAGTCAACAAAAGTCAATAAAAAAATCAACTTGGAGAAATCAATAGTCCTCGTTAACACGACACGTAGTTCTATTATCAGAAACAATAGCATCAAACAAGAATCTTTCTTTAAGTTTTTATAGGCAATTTGATATTTACCTTAGATATAAAATCCTTAAGACAAGATTTACTAGTACTTTAATATTGACACCGAAGTTGCATTTGAGGATTATTTATAGATAAGTATTAAAATCCAGGTTAATAAATTAAATTATTAATTGACGATAACCAGCTATTTTCACTGTATGAAATACATTTTTATAACAAATGCTTTAAAATCGTAAATAAATAAATATATAAAATCGATAAACTCACCAACTGCATGGTCCCAAAGTAAACAAAGCTTGTGTTATGAACGACCCTACAAAAAACCCAGAATATACATACATACATTTATATAAACAACTGTTAAATCTTTTCTTAAGTTTTCACGATACATACTATAAATAAAACACTTTTTACCGGATATTATCGCGTATATTTTAGTTAATTTTAAAATTATTTCGACGCAAAGATGCCGAAACGTCGAAATAATTTTAAAATTAACTAAAATATACGCGATAATATCCGGTAAAAAGTGTTTTATTTATAAACAACTGTTACCCGAGAACAAATATTTGTGTTCATCACACAAATGAATTTCCCGACCAGGATTCGAACCTGGGACCTCCGGTTTATGAGGCAGGACTAGTATCCACAACACCACACTGCCGTCAATAAATATTAAATATTCATATTTTAAAGTGTTTGCTTATAAATCTGAAACTATGAGTATTAACATGACTGAAAAACGATTCGTGTTTTACATTTTCGGTCGCAAAATTAGACAGAGAAAGAAGAGCAAGTTGCAGCCGGGGTAAATAGTTACATCCATTTCCACAGGGCTACAGACGTAGACGCTCAAGAGAGCGTATAATATTGGAGTTGATTGGTTCCTTAAATATCGCGCATTACTTAAGAATGTCCCGCCGAGCGTCGTACTGAAAAGTTGTATGCCTAGATTTCATTTAAGAAAGTGAAAAAATCCTTTGCTTATCCAATTTTTGATTTGTAATGTACATTTAATTTGATTAAACTTTCATACATTTTTAGGGTTCGGACTTTCTATATATTTGCAATATAGGTTTTTCTGCCAGCGATCCATAAGTGACTTCAATATATTTAAGAAAATCGAGCTAACGGGTTTATGGTACGTTGTCACATATAAAAACTACTCTCGTATAATTTGGGCTTTATCATTTTGTCAGCTGTCAAGAAGAAGAAAAAAGAACATATTTAACAAACTTCTAAGGTATATTTTAAAAGGTTATGAGAGTTACTATAAGAACTGAGAGAGATTTTAAAAGTCAAGAAGATTACTAGTTCTCGACCACCGTGTCTAAGAAAGAACACATTTTACAGAACGAGTTAACTCGCCAACCGCAGCTAAAGAGTTAAAAGCACTCACTCCAAAAGTCACTTTAAGTTAGCGTCAAAATGGTTTAAAATTAAGGTTCAGACGACTTTTAAAAATAAAGATTGAGATTTGAATAATCCTTAATGACTGATGATTTTTCTGCCGTAACAGCATACCCCAATGGATTATTAAGTAGCCCCAAACGAGGGACTTTGTGTTTGTGATAAAATAGCGTCACATTAAATAATTTTGCGTAACATTTTTGCTGAATAGATATATTATCGATGTAAAACAATCAGATGTATAAATTAGGTAATCTTTACGTAATAATTAACAAAAAAATGTGCTCCACATCTCTACACCAAAATAGAGTTGTGTTTTCAAATTTCAAACTAGATAAATTTGTAATCTAAAGGTTATCTAGGTATCTAAAGGTTAACAAGCAATATAGAGCTGCCTATGACATATGCCTACCAACTTATTAAACTTTTTTCAATTTCAAATATACTATGGAACTTTAAGTAGCAGAAATAAAAGGAATCAATAAGTTATCTTAAATGTAAGGTACTGTCAAGGAAACCGTACAACATACCAGCAATAGCAATGCGATATCTGTGTTTCGATAATTGCGCGGTAATTTTAGATTGTTTGCTGATTGATTTCCTTGCGTAATAGCGCAGATGGTATCAAGAAAACTTTTTGTTACCTTCGCGAGTTTCGTTATCTCCAACCAAGAGCAGTTTAAAACTTACCTGAAAAAAAAGAACAAAGAACTTAAAACACATAAAAAAAATAATTAAAATTCTAAGCACGGTGCAACATAAATAGCGCTTAATAGCATAAATAAAACTTTGACCAATAGGAGTGTTTTCCATCAATTTGCAATATACATTAATTATTTCGGTATTCGTTTATTGGGGGCCTTCAATCACTTTGTAAAAAGATAAACATCGTAAATGCAAAATACATAAATTTATTAATAAATTCTTGGAACTTTCCACTTCAAGCAAGGCTGTCGGCTGCACTGTTCCGTTTATTTACGACTAATTTTATGGGTTCCATACGAGATTTTATGACAAATAAAAATGGGTGCCCTTACAGATATTTATAGAATATAAGGTAAATAGGGTCTTTATTCACTATGGGATAGATGGTTTTTTTATGACAAAGGCATTTTATAAAACTATAATTATATTTTTTTTATACAATGCGGTTGCAAGTAAAATACATGGGAAAGAAAACGTACATAAACGTACGTACGTACAACAAATCTTTTAAAATATACCATTAAAATCTGTCCAAAATAACTCGTGCGCCTTATGGAGTAACAGAATTCCAGCAATTACCATTTCGACACATTAATTAACATATTCATTGCATCAATGTCACATCAAACAAACAGTAAATCAAACATAATTCCCCATATTCCTGAGCGCCACAACAGGCAACTTAACTTCCAAACCCAAACAATATTAAAAAAAATGAATTAATAAAAAAATAAAACAAAAAGAGCATTTACCAAAAATCTAAATTTCAATGCCGCTTTGTCGTTTGTCATTAATCACTTTAATGTATACCGCTATTAACATGAAAACAACCGCGTGCACTTAAAAAATATCTCAAAAGCCGCTAAAGAAAAATGCGTGAAATTTGTCAAAGTTGACAGCTCTAATCGCGCCGGCGTCATTGTAATCACAGTGAGCGCTTCCAATAGAAACTTTTGAAGACTTTGGACGAATTTTTTTTTAATTTGTTTAGTGAATATAAGAGTTAATCAAGAAAGACCTCCTTTTGTTTTCTAATATAGGTTTCTTTCTGTTTTGTTTAATTTATTTTTCATTGGTTGGTAAAATAGGAAGCATTAAAAAAATTACATAAAACGTTTTTAGTGAAATAATAATAAAACATGTATCTTTTTAACTAAAAGCCAACCAACATTGTAAATTTCAACCACGTCAACTTTTCACGTCTAAAGCACAAAGCCTCATCCATCATCGTTCTACTCTAGCACAAAACCTATCAACGGACGGGAAACGAAAACAGAACAAAACAAAATACACATAAATAACAAAACAACGGACACAAATACAAATAAATTCACGTCCAATTCGGATAAATATGACCAATAGTGTGCCTTGGAATAATCACACCATCCGTTGGGTCAATTATTACCCATCCCATCTTACTAATGAATTCATATTGATAGAGATTTTCGAGGTCTTTTAGTGGTTTTACAGACCGGCAGGGAATAAATAATAAATATATATCATCAGCAAAGACGCCAGTTGTATCATCCAGAACTACATAAACTGAATTTTTTGACGACCATTCAATAACAATGAATATACCAATGTCAGCCTATTTAGAATTGATATGTGGTAGTTACTTAGTGGCGTCTCTAAACACGTTACAGTTTGTTTGAATGCACTTGCAGGTGGTAAAATATTGTAGGCTCTGGGTGTTGGTGTAAGAAATTGTGGTGGAACTTGTCAGTATAATATAGCGTTTGAAAAACTAAGCGATGCCACGCCCTCATACTTACTAAGCAGTCTATATATCCAAAAATATCACTACGGAGTTTCACTTCAACATTATGTCAAATGCACTTCTACTTATCTAAACGAAAACCAAATGCATGTATCTAGAACTGACTTTCCTTCATAACACACTATCACCCTTTACGTAGCACTGTATCCTTCTTATATTATAAACACATTGGCGAAAAAACAAATGGACGGTAGGTCTAGGGAGGATATTACACTATCATATATCTATGATCATATAAAGGATCCCATCTCTGATCCTTCATATATGACCCCTTGAGTCATATTGAGTCGTATTACATTAATATAGTTCTATGATCCTGTTGTTGTCATATGTGGTTGCAATGGAGCACGAATTGGTTATGCATCCTGTTATTACTGCAGCACTGTGTATTGTGTCATTATTAAGAAAGAAGAAGAAAAATAAGAAAAACTCAAAAATGGCTTAATTAGTATCTGCCTTTTATAAAGCAGTGTTTCCAACAATCGTTTTAGAATACCACTAAGCGTATTCCGAAATTACGACAACATTTTTGTTGAACTTACTTTTTACACATTAATAAAACCGGTACAGCCATTAACTGCCCTACATTTTAGAATATGACAGATAAGGTATATGTATCAAGTATTATACATAACGATAAAAATGTATGATGAGTAATTCAATATATAATATTCAATATGGCAAGACTTCTTTCTACGATCCCATCTAACAGCAAATGTCAATAATCTTTGATCAAAAACGATATGCCTCATATGTGAATATTACATTATCATATAAATATGACTCATATGATCGTAGAATATATGATAGTGAAGTAATGCCCTCCTTATACAAAATTGGCGTAAAAACTGTTCCAAGTTAACCCACACATGTATAGAATTATTAATGAATTAAATAACTTAAAATAATAGCATTACAGCTGATAATCGCTTGCCACAATGTTTCACCTTACGTAGCTGCAACTAGGAAGTTCACTATAAAATCAACTTATGCAGCTTCGACTACTTCGAACTTATGTACATTTTCACCCAGCAATACATAATTTTTGCGCTTTCATTCCATTTTACTCAGACGATATTGAACACAGACCCGAAGTCCAACTGATTGTAAGTGAATGACCAAACCGCATAGTAGTACTGTTCTTTCTTTGTCATACACCGCCCGTCTATACTTCCCGAATTCTAGACAAGAAGACGAATCGCAGGCATCTATTGTGCGCAGGACTACCGGAACTGGGTTAATGACTGGAATGTTCGGGAAACCACTCAAACTAGCTATTATTGCACTTTAGTGCAGGAGTGGATAAAGAGAGTAGGTAGGTATGAAGAGAGGTCTTGTAGATTTTTACAATATCTAAGAAAGAAGACATTTCATTTTCGCTTAGCCCGATGAACACCAGTTCGAAATGTATGAAAAAATTTAGTTAACACATTAAAATTTAAAAAATATTTTTTATATTCTGCATTTCTACTTTAAAACAAAAAAACAAAACAGCTTGTGGCCACACCGAGGTGACGTTTCCATATCCCGACATGTTGAATAAATATATGAAACAGCATGCTTGTACCATTGAGTCTGGCAAATTGTCTCTCAAGTCCGTTTTTCGAACTAGGGCTGGTTAAACGATATGCACTACGAGTAACGACGTAGTAAGTTTACCGTAACGAATTACAAAATTATTTAAAACTAAGGTATATTATAACATTTGAATGACTATGGAGGTGTTTAATAATCGATTACAAAGATCATAACCGTTTACCGTAACCATAACCTGAAATAATCAAAATAGTATTTTACAAACTATCAATTACTCGGTTATAAATCGAAATGTTTGAAGTTGATACTTCAATGGTGAACAATAAATGGTTATAGTATAATAATTAAATCGACATTGGAGAAATAAAAGTAACAATAGAATTAAAGTCAAAACTTAAAATAAAATAAAACAACAACATGACAGATAAAGGCATGTTTTTGTTATATAGTGAGGCTGTTTTACGGATTTGAAAATGTTCTTCTAAGACGAAACTAAACGAAATTATAAAATATCATTTTATTTATTTAATCCAATCCTGGGGACATCCGTATAAAAGTTAGCCAAGCATTTCTTAATAACTAAATTGTCTCCTTTAGTTAAAGATTCGAATTTTTTAAAATAAATTAAAGTAATTTTTTTTTTCGTACAGGAATATATCTTTTACACATAATGAAAGTCTTCTTTTACTTCATTATCATAGGGTAAATACACCGGAACTTCGTCTTTTAAAAAGTATTATAGGAAGACCGAGAGGGCAAAATCCTCTGGGCACTCTCTTGCTACATTTTTAAATACAAGAAATAGAAGGTACATAATTTGATAACGACATAAAAGAAAGAAACACAATACAGCTTGTGTGCGCTAGTCCATGGTATAAGGTCAACAAAAAATAATCAGTTTATAAATAAAGTACAAAGTTATTTGTTGCTGGTTCTGAATTAATTCAGATAGCCCTTGGCTGGAGATTTCGCTACATTAAACAAAAAATTTTTCGTTAATATCCATAAACAGAAACAAACATATTGATAAAAATTTAAGTACGCTAATTCAAGAACAAAAGTGCCTATAATCTACTAGTACCGCTCCATAATGCATCACAGGGTCTGCATATGTCCAAATTAGGATATTTGCCAAACTTGGACAATTGCAAACATTTAACGTACGGCACACGCGGGGCAGGCGTCAAACCTTGGCCCGAATCAACCGCAGAAGCCAATCGGCTATTGGCTACTGTTCAAGCAGATACGTGCTTGGTGTTTGAAAATGTAAATAATGTATTTGAAAAGAATTGACAAGTTATGTGCATGTATATAATGCCCGTATGTGTTATACCGATACCTACATGTATGTAAACTATAATGTTAAAAGATAAATATTTGTTTGTTTATATGCAACTGGTAAACTTATCATGACTACCTTCATTATCATGGAGGAAACCAGCCTCTACCACCAACTTTTTGGGTTGGTATTAGGCAATTTATAACCTTTTTGAATAATTTATACAGTGCGTGGGTTTCCCCACGATGTTATGTAATCGTCCGTTACCGGGATGGAAGCGGGAAACTTAAGATTAGAAGACGCTCATATACTATACCGATAAAGACAGCGACTAGTAAATAATTTACCATTGGTACATTGTACGGGGGTAAATAGGTTATATTTTACCCAAAAATATTCACGGAATCCGAAGTTACTCGGGTAAATATTGATAAGCAATGAAAAGTAAGCATTTTATACTCAAATGCGACCATAGTTTTAAATAATTACGATGATTCAGTTAGATTTTCGATTACTAGAACACAACTTAGATACACTTACACCTGAACATTAAAACGTAGCAATAGGCTATAAAGGCCTCTTTTTCGAAAGATATCTAGCGAAAGCATTATAGTTTACTGCGGTAGTTAGGAATTTATTGAAGAAGGTATAATAAATCGCACCACGAGGGTACCTAATCGTGGTCCAAACGACGCACTGTAATTGCCAACTAAATCACCTGGATTGGCGCCCAGTAGTAAATAGGTGTAAGTAATGAGTGTAATGCAGCATCACCGTGATATCACGTGATGAGTAATTAATGTGACACAATTAGCATCACTGTGGATTTCGGAACTTGGTAAAGATTACCATCTTGATTTTTGATTAAAAACCTTAACAGTCTTTATTTATTTAATGCACGAATCACTATAATTTTGTGTACATTTTTGGTTTCTTTCATTGAGTGATTTTGAAGAACACATACATTCTTGTAACAAGAAATACCATAAATTTTTTTTATTATACAATAAGGTTATATTTGGCGGTCTTATCGCTACATAGCGATGTCTACCAGACAACCAGAAACGTTGATGTTACAATCAAAATTTATATCAGGTTTATATCATATATGAAAGTATAACATTTTAATTCACTTAAAAACTACATACACACATAAATATTACATACATATACTTGAAACACTTACATAATTAAAAAAAATTATAAATATATATATTTATAAATTCATACATACATATATCGTAAATACATATTATTCATTTAGTTATAAACTTTTGATAAAAAGTGTTTCTTCAAGTTGATTTTAAAAGAATTTAAGGATAGACAGCGTTTTATTTGGAGTGGTAGTTCATTCCAGAGCGACACTGCTCGCACTGCTTTACTGCAATAAGTATTTATTTATTTATACTCAAATAGGTATTTAATGCGAAAACGCATATCCGTTGTGAACGTTAAAAAGTTTGATTTAAAAATTGTAGTTATTGATTATCCTTAGCTCTGCCACACTCGGAAAAAAATTGCCTTTTGTAAATCTAGGCGCAGAAATATGTCTGCCGTGCTTTATGTTATGTTGATATTTAAGGTTTACTTATATAATTTAATGTAAACACTATTTTGCACTTTGCAAGTATAGTGCATAGTCATGTCATAGCGTAAGCATGGGGTTTGTAAGGTTACGTAACCACTACAGCTGAGCAAAGAAGCTTAGAGGTTGTGGCAAGAAAAATTTTGATTTATCAACTGAAAGGTCATTAAGTAAGCAGACCTTGGGTTACAGTAGGTCATTAATTGTTGTCTTTTTCTAACTATAAAAAATCATATTGGAGATATTTTCTTAGCACAACAAGGCAGCTTCCTCACACAGCATTGTAACAACCTAAACTTTACTTTGTAATATCACTAATTGTGATATCACATTACTTGCTGGCACTCATATACTCTCTTATTACAAGTTAATGGGTCGGGAGGATTTAATGAGAAAATAATTAAGTAAGAAAGTAAAAAGGCGTCACATTGTTTAATTAGAACATGAGGTTTTTGTATTTTTAGCATGTTTCGAAAATTCCTTTTGTATCGCAGTGTGCTTATCTTCTTTTTAGTACTGTGGTACATTTATATAACTAGAAAATTTACGAAGCTATATTCTGAAAAATTTATACTTGTCTTTACAATAAAGATTTTACTATTATTAATGGTTGCAATCAGAACTTTTATAACTAATAACTTGTTACTTAATAAATTGCATTGATTTACTACATGTATTTTAAATTGAAAATTATATGTATATTGACATGTAAAACAAAATGTTTGTAAAACCGCTTCACTACCGGGTCCACGCATTTTAGAGTACTGTCACATGGGTGTGAGACCCTATATATAGGATACACTCAGAGAGACTAGAACGAGTGCAGAAAAAGTTCTTTAGACATGTATGTTGGTTTTAAACTATATTAATATTACATAAAATATCTATAAATATCTATATTGTCTATAATTGTGTTAATTGATTAACTAGCATGTTGTGATAGCCTATAATTGTGTTACATACAATGTTTGTAACATTAGATTGTATGTATTTACGTATGTAAGTTACATAATATGATATGTAAATGTATTGTAATGTGTTGGCTGTACTAAATAAATAAATACAATTTTAAAAAGTTAACCCCCGTAATTTTGTTACTGTCGCTTTTCCTTTATCTTTTGTGATAGATAAATGACTATGTGTATTTTAGCCGTATACTGGCTATAAAGATGTTTGGATGGTTTTGATTTATTTTTTGAAACTCTATTTAATTTAAATAAAGAACATAGCCATATATCTATCAATTTTCATTCACCGTTCCTACCAACAAAGAAACCCTCAATTTGTATGTCCCCACAAGCACTTCATGCGAACAAAACTCTTCCTACCCCTTTGTCAAGCCACAAAATGCGCTAAGTAAAATTTATAGACATAGAAAACTTTTAAGTAACTTTGAATGTTTAACACAAATTTCGGAAGGAGGGCTTAATTAGCGTCAGGTACGAAACCCTACGGCCCTAAGGGAATGTTGGCAGCCCTGAAACACAGTTCGCAGATAAATTGACTTGCTGTTTAAAGTTGGTGTTTGTGGTGAATTTGAAATTAGTGTATAAGGAATGTTATTAATGTGCTTTTCTTCTTTTATGGATGCATTTATTTTGTGACAAGTCGATTTCACCCGTCTTAAGGATGGATTTTCTAAAACTCTTTACGTACTAATAAGGTACGCTATACAAAACTCATGTTTGTTCGACAGGTTTAATCCCTTCCGTTTTCAGTCAAAAATATCAAATAAAAGTTATAGTTTTACATTTAAAATTTCCCGTCAAAAAACACCCATGAAAATTATCCTTATATAGGTATGTATGTTCGTTGATTTAAAAGCTTCATTTATATTAATGAATGAGTTTCAAGGTAATGTAAAGATTTTCAATAAATATTAGCCCTTAAACCCGTTACTCACAATCCTGTACAAGAGGAATCATTATTAATTGAGATGAAGTATTAATGACACAATAGACATATTGGTAACATCATCAGAAAATCTAATTATATGTATACATAAAAAAATTAAGTTTGAACAAACAACTGCTTCTAGACACACATGCGATTCACACAATTTTACAATCCCACTGTAAACTGTGGACCTCGCCAAACTTAAGGGAGTGGTTTCAGGCAACTGAAAGTCCGCAACGTTTGCCCGCCGCGGGTTGCTAGAATCAGAGTATACGTTTATTTCGTCAAGCTGTACTTTTCCACCATTAGAAGTGGCAGTCGGCTTAATATACCTACTTAAGTTGGAAAAACTCATTAATGACCGCGATCGAACTCGGATCGAATCTTGCTGTGTAGAGGCCAGCGCCACCGATGCTCAGTCCGAATATTCGCCTGTCAAGAAATACATCAAACACTATTAAAATAAGTTAATTTGACACGGTATAAAGTCCTAATCAAAATATTATAATTTTATTATATTAAACACATATTGTGTTAAATTTGAAACTATTTCCTACAATTATCAGCATTTTAAATACTTACATTTAAGACAGTATGAATATAAACACCGTCTAAATACAAAAATCAAAAAAATCTTAACACCCTCTACACCATCTTGCAAAACCGATCAAAACGCGACCAAATCTCTATAAAAGATCTTGGATCTACAAAAACGCTCACAGCAAACACCATATTTCATAGATAAACCAATAAAAAACATTATACAACCCGAATACAACAGTGTAATAGCTTTTGAATATCGAAGCCGAATACAGCGAACATTCTCTGTGTGTTGGCAGGCCTGGGGAGACGTATTCTGGTGTATTGAAAACTAGCAAATTTGCCCGGTTTCGAATATTAAATCCTGATTTTGTAACATTGTGCAAGTTTCGTTTGAAGGGTGACTTTTTGCCGTTCGTAAAATGTTCACATGGGCTCAAAAATATAGATAGAAATAAAAAAAATCAGTTCTTGTAAAAAAAATCTTACACCAAAGGTCCCCAATGAGCGCATGTGCGCCGTTCCGTGTAACTTCTGAACCCCAAGCCAAGTAGCTTTCTAACGGGAAAGGAATGTCTAAAATCGTCAAGATGTTCTAGAGTTTCTCAATCAAATATAAAGTTATAAACAAACAATTTTCTTTTTTTTGTGTTATAAATAACAGAAATAGAAAACGATATGTTATCATTTCTCGTAGTCTGAGTGTCGAGAGATCCCATTTTGATATATTAATATACAAATTCACCTAAAGTTCAGTGGCTTGACAATGGACAGTATGGCCTAAATAAATGAACATTCAGAAAATTATATCCATATGATTTCAATATACATTAAAATACTTTCAACACCTTTTTTGTTTGTTGGCAAAGTAAACATTTAAAAATAAACTAAGAAACAAAATGAATCCCACCCAGCCGATGGTTATTAAAAGAGAAGATTAAAACAAAAATGATACAAGCTAAATCAAGAGTAAAAAAATGTCACCAGTTATTAAAACAGAACTCAAAAAATTACGCTTTCCAATTAAAATGAAATACAAATAACGGAATAAGGCTGCAGAGGGCAACATTATTCCTTGTAATACGATAAAGATACGAAATAAAAATGACGCTATATTTTTAACATCCTTTACACTTATTAAATTCATTGCAAGTATTTTGATGTAGTTTTAGCACGGGTTCATATTTTCAATGTATTATTTCAAAAACAGAGAAAAAGTATCTTTTATTAAGTTTTCATATTAAGGACCTACTGAATTTCGATAATATAATATGTTAAAATTTACTAATAACAACAATTACTTAATTCTAGAATGATTTGGCAATACGACGGCAATTAGTGTAATAATTGAAAAACATCGCTATTTCTAAACATAACGACTTCCGACGTCTTATTGCAGTATCTACAAAATAATTTAGAAAAACGCAAGTTTTCGTCACTTGACTACAAACCAGAATCCACTTGAGTGTAGACGTGCTTAGAACCGACTTTATTCGTTACGATACGATTGTGATTCGACTTTTTTTTATATTTACTCTTTCATCATAAATATAGTCAACGTCTAGCGTAAATTTTTACCTTATATACGAGCGACATGTTGTTATTAAGTCAAATAAGCGTAAATCCAGATAACAATCCAGAACTATCCAGAATTTCTTAAATCTTCAGGTATCAAAGAAACTTCGAATGAATACACACACTTTTGTCAGTAAACAAAATGGTAGTTTGCGTTGGTTGGATCATTGTTTTGTGACGCAGTCGGCCCGACATACAATAATTAATGCATGGGTGGGTCGAGACGTTTACTGGTCTGATCACCGCCCTTTAATATTGGAATGCGATTTAAATATTGTGTTACCTAAACTTGAAACTGACGTGTCGTCAGATAATAAAGTTTTTTGGCGTATTAGGTCTGAGGAGCAGGTAGGTAGGTATCGGGACCTCTGCAATGCAAATCTACGTGATATACACTTTCCAGAAATGTTTATTTATTGCAAGGAGATCATATGTAGCGAGAAATCGCATAGGATTGAGTTAGATCGACTTTATGAGAACATTGTAGGTATTCTCGCAGGTGCGGCGGCGCAGGTTAGTGTAAACACGGAGAGAACTCGTCAAAAGAAGAAACCGATTGTAGGTTGGAATAGGTACGTGCGTGAGGCATATGAGCAGGCTCGGCTTGACCATCAGAATTGGTTGTTGAACAATAAGCCTAGAGTAGGCGTGCTTTGGGACAGAATGAGTGAAAGCCAAAAACGTTTTAGAGGCAAACTTAAGTGGTGTCAAAAACATCAAGACCAAATTAAAATGCATCTAATTTCATATCAGAGGTCTACAAATAACTTTAATAAGTTTTGGAAAGAGACAAATAAACTGAATGTCAGGCCGAGTCGGCCTGCCACTGTAAACAACTGCACTTCAGAAAAAGAAATCGCTGAAATGTTTAAATCGCATTTTAATGTAGACTCGCCTCTGGGTTCGACGCAACAGGAAACGAACCCTGATGGTCAGACTGTTCCTGATGGGAACTTGATTCGTTTTTCTGTCAAGCAAGTGGCTTGGGAGATTAAAAATATGAAAAAGGGTAAATCGCCTGGGTACGATGGGCTGAGCATCGAGCACCTCAAGTTCGCGGGTCCTCACCTGGCTCGAGTTCTAGCTATGTTCTACTCCTTGTGCATCAATCATTCTTATCTACCAAAAGCAATGTTGCGGACTGTTGTTGTTCCTATATTAAAAAACAAAACTGGAAATATAGCCGACCATACCAATTACAGACCTATTTCTCTGGCAAAAATTATTGCCAAGATCTTAGACAGATTGATGGACAGGGAGCTGGATCAAGCCGTGGAACTACATGATGCCCAGTTTGGATTTAGAGCAAACTTGTCAACTGAGAGTGCCATACTATGCTTAAAACAAACTGTTAGGTACTATACAGATAGGCACACTCCAGTCTATGCCTGCCTCCTTGACCTATCAAAGGCATTCGACCTGGTGGTTTATGACATGCTCTGGAAGAAACTTGAGAAGGCGGGTGTGCCAGTGTCAATCATTAGATTGTTTAGACATTGGTACGATAATCAGTTAAATTATGTTAGGCGTAACTCGTGCTCCAGTCACTATGGTTTGAAGTGTGGAGTGCGACAGGGTAGGATTACCTCGCCGAGACTATTTAACCTCTACATCAATGAATTGATTAAGGAACTGAGCTGCAAACCAGTAGGCTGTAAAATAGATAACATAAGCAGAAATAACCTGTTACGCTGATGACATGGTACTGCTGGGTCCAACGGCCGGCTCGATAAGGGAGCTATTAAGTGCATGTGAGGAGTATGCAAGATCTAATAGCCTCGTGTACAACACCAAAAAAAGTGAGTACATGATCTTTGGGGTTCCTGGTAAGCTACTTAACTACGAGCCGAAAATCTTACTTAACGGCTTGCCGTTAGTTAGAGTAACGAAATTTAAATACCTAGGACACTACTTATCAGAGGACCTCAGTGACAGTGCCGATATTGATAGAGCGCGAAGAGCACTGGCGGCGAGATGCAACATGCTGGCACACAGATTTGCACGTTGTAGTGTGGGTGCTAAGATTTTACTATTTAAGGCTTTCTGCCAATCATTTTACACGGCAGGTCTGTGGTCGCATGGTCACGGCTCAAAGTATTCTTTGGGAAATCTTAGAGTTCAGTACAACAACGGCCTGAGAATGCTGCTGGGGTTGCCTCGGAGCTGTAGTGCATCGGCCATGTTCGCGTTAGCAGGAGTCGATGACTACTACGCTGTCATGAGGAAGAAAAATTTGTCAGTTATGTGGAGACTACGTTCCAGTACTAACACGATATTAAAACTATTTGCCTCTAAATTAGAACTACCAATATTTATTAATATACTAATATGAATGGAATGGAATTTTATTAATATACTAATATAAATGGACTTTTTAATTAATATGATATCAAATAATTTATATATTTTTTATTCATAATAATCCATCTCACATACATTTTTAATGACATATAATTTTCTTAATGACATATTATTTTATAAATTTTGAAATACAATTGTTTATATCGAATAATTATTTTTATTTATTTATAATTGTTGTTTATTATTTACTAATCTAATTGAATATAAGATATATTATTTATTAAACAGACATAGTCAATAATTGAATATTATTTAATTTGGGTATTTATCACTTCTAAATTACACAAAAGCCCTTTACCGCCATCACAGTCTTAATTTTTTATTTAATTTACAAATTTGTTTTGAAATAGTATTGAAATAAACCTGCTTTGTATTTTGTGTTTTATTATTATTATTCTTTTTGTCGTGTGTCATATATGTGTGAATTTTAATGATAAGGATTAGCAGAAAATTTTTATTACATTAACATAGTTAGTAAGCTTTGTAATATTAACAAGCCACAATAAAGAAAAATTTATTATTATTATTATTATTTACCACCTAAAAATATATAAAGCTTATTCAAATATCTGGAAGTTGCAAATTCTAGTCATTAAACTGCCTTTTCTTAAATTATATTAAATTTTCATATTGCATGCCTATAATAATATATTAACACCATTTCTCAACAAAAAAAACAAAAACGACACGGAAATTTAAAATAATTACAACTTTAAAAAGCACCGTATTTTCCGCCAAGTTAATTTTACTACATTTTTACATCGTGTGCTGTAAAAGGTCTCGCCTTTCGGATACTGGCGGCGAACGCGCTTCGAATACTTAGTTTACCTCGGTTTAGTGAGGCGGTGGTAATGCTGGCACAGACTAGTAGGCAGCAGTGAATAAAGGGAAATCGCTTTGATTAACAAATTTGTCATAAAAAAAATGTGGTGAGGTGGAATTCATGGTACCAAACTGATCATAGTTAGTAATATTATTAATATATATATATATATATATATATATGGCCTTATACACTTCAGAGTATTACAGTCGCGAAAAATATGCTTTTAATATTCTATAGATAAACGGCCTTCAATAAGATTGACTGCCGAGGGGCGTCACTGGCAGTAGCCCGGCATCATACGTCGGAGGTCCCAGGCTCGGTCTTGCTCGGCGTATTCCTTTCTGTGATGATATGTATGTTTATTGTGCCCCCCCCCACGTTCTCTGTATGGTCATCCATAATACAAGCTCTGCTTACTTTCGGATTTCAGATAGAATTACTATTCTCCTTTAAAATTAGTCATGACGGAGTTCTTATCATATCTCATTACGAAGAAATTTAAAGGCTGATGAAACCAAATGCTGAAACTTAAGAATGTTACATATGCATATAATGAAGTCAAAATACATACTTTAAATATTACTGACTTTTCACTAACGACATTTCAAAATCAAAGCACCTAGAAAGCATACATTAGTATCCGACAAATGACGTGCGACCGACCTTATATAGTCAGTGGCACCGCACCGGTAACTTCATTAGTCGTATTTATTTTATTTATCAATAGTGAATATGATTATTATATGAACTAATGATGCGTTGCGGACCGTAGCTTCAGCTGAAATTGCCTTTGTTCCTTACCGTTAACCGGAACGACTATATAACCGTGTTAATTTAACGGTCAAAATACGAAGGGCTGCAATACCGCCCCAGACGAGGTCTTAACGAAAGAATCTCTTCTGCCAGTGAAGCCTGCCTGCAATCTAACATTAAACATCTGCAAATCCTACTCTGTGGCAGAGTGATAAAAATATAAAATGAAAGGTTTTCGAGCCCGTTAGTTCAATGATATAAATAAAACCGAAGCACCGCGCGCGCGTGATCCGGGTTCGATGCCGGAAAGGGGTAAATTTTGATGTTATTCGCTACATTTCATTGCTGGAAGCGCTGTAATGATTGCTCTGAGAAGTTTTTATAGTTTATATAGTTCAGTTAATTTTAAATGGTATGATTGGGGATTCAAAAATTGTATTTAAGAAGTCTCTCTAGATTTTGTATTTCGTTCAAGCTTGATCATTCTTTGATCATACTACAGGCTTGATAATGTTAGCTTGAGGTACAAAAAACCTGACTATTAAAAAAATGACTACAGTTCAAAATAGGGCAGGCGAAATTATAACATCGAACTCTGTGACACAGCAACTAGTCCCGGAACTGTAATAGGTCCCTGAGGAAGTCTCGATTTCAGACGAATCACTAGTCAGGGAAGGTATATAGTATAGAGTACCTACTCTTGGGCTGAAATCTATAGATTGACGTATATCAGCTAAACTGTCAAATAAAAAGCGACTTAGTTCAATACAATATAGGATACATATTCTGAAAAGAGATGACCCAAACATGCAAAAAAATTAATTGATATTTGCACCACTGTATACTATACAACAAGGTCGATTTTTATTTGCTCATTAAGCTGAGATTATTCGAAGATCGCTTTGTAGATTTCGGCCTTAAAATTATGCCGCATGGTACATTCACAGCAAATGGTTTAAAACCCTTCGTAAGGAGATGTAATGGTTCTTAAGAAAAATATTTATTTACATAAATAGTAATTATTGACTTAAATATAAAAACATTTTGAAATCCATAACGCTTAATTCCCATTTACCGCTTAAACATTTAAACGCACGGCCCGTATAAAGTAACATTTAGATTTTCTTAACTGGGATTTGTGTGGTGGTGGTATTTTTTTTTTATTAGTCCATTCAGGCTTTACACAAGTCAGCTCAAGAGCCTCGTCGCTCCAAAACCCGAACGGCATTGACCGAGCGGCATTGTTCCCGAACGTTTACACATACTTGACTTTGCCACCAAAATGTAAGGGTAGCGCTACTTACCGTCGAATATTAACCAACATATTGAAAAAAGATAGCATACCGTACTAATACACCACACCTGCCGTTTTACACTTAAAATTAAACTCTATTAAGACCCTTCGTACCAACTAAATTCCAAATTCAAAATATTTTATTTCATCTTAGGTAAAAAAACTTCCCTTATTTATTTAATAATTATTGTACACACAGGTTCTAATTACAATATAAAAAGTAGTTACCAAATAATATACAAAGGTTCTAAAAGAAATCTCTTCCAACAGACCTGAGACTGGAGAGTGTGAATAATAGCAAATTTTGTGTGTACTAAAATATATATTGTTATACATAAGATAAATACTATAAACAAATCCTAATATAATTACATATTGTATTAAATATAAATATAAACTACTTATCTACATATAAATAGAATATCCATGATAAATAAATAACGCAATATATACACAGTATACTTGACTTTTATAACTTGACCCTTGTTGAAGGTCTTCTTTTTTTTCATCTTCATCGAGATGGAGATACAACTTTAACTTCAGCATTTATAGGGTATTATGGGGAGATCGAGAAAAGAAGCCGGCGGAGAAATAACCTCACAGCACACAAAAAAATATTTTTATCAAATACTTGGGGTAGAAGGTATACAAGTTGACGAGGAAAGTAAGTAAACTAATAAATTGGTACTAAACATTTCTACATCTAAATAGAATACAATTACAGCTGAAACTGCCACGACCCCCTAGAGCTTCTGAAAGTTATTACCGACTGTTTCTATTTAAAGCGAACAAGTCCTGGTAGTACATACAGTGAATCAGAAACCGTTACAGTTAGACATGGTTGTTCACTAAGTAGAGGAAGAACGGTTATTGCACTTCCTCCTTTAAAACTTAAGTTGATGGCCATTGCTGTGTGTGAGATGGCTTTTTAGAAGTAATATTTATGTAACATGGCTCTTTTGATTTGAATTATATTTAATTATTAAATTATTTATTTATTCATTTATTCACTCACTTAACATAATATAACATTTTACATGTATGAAATTAGGAACACAATAAGAAATAGTAGAAAATGGACTTAAAATAAAACAAAACAGACTTCAGTATTTAAGTTTAAGTGAGTAAAATGGTCCTAGCTCAGCATAATGTTGAAAGCGAGGATACGCGAACATATCCTAGCAACAACGCTGTTATTCTTCCAGAACCAACACAGTAGATAGTTCCACTTCGCAACATTATATAAAAAAAAATTTTTAATGTAATTTTAAAATAATTCTCCGTTAATAATAAAGGTAAATAGTTTGTTTTTATAATTTTACATAACTAAACAGTTACTTTATACATGTAAGATAGTACAAATGAAACAACAGGCTTCAAGATAAACTATAAGGAACAAAAGGCAAACAAAACAATTATACAGCAAAACATTTGTTTCAGGCAGCACACAACCAGTTGATGCCCAATTTTTGTTGGGACATCAGAAATGCCTTAATTTTTTTTTTTTTAAACAAATACGTTGTTGGTTTTACGTAGAGGTGGAGGCACATTGTTCCAACACCTGGTTGCATGATACCTGAAGCTACCCCGAAAAGCAGCAGTTCTGTGCCGTGGTGTTAGTAATTCGTTTACACACGATCTAATGCCGTAACGAATGTTAGAAGATCTCCAAGACAATTTGTTGTATAGATAAGGTGGTAAGTTGAGCCTAATTATACCGAATAACATAGATGTGTATAATAAATTTTGCCTGTTTTTCATATTCAAAACATTTCCCTCATTAAGATAAGGCGAGACGTGGGTTCGCGGAGGAATATCGAAACAAAACCGTGCACATGCATTCTGTATTCTTTGTATCAAACCCTGGGTTCTCTCCAGAACACAAGGGCCATATACGTTAATTGCATAGTTTAATTTTGAAAGCACTAGGCTGTCACACAAACTGATTCTCAGTTTTGCAGATATATAGTTGCGTACATATAATTACATACTGTTTAATATTTAAATTTATGTTAAAAACAATGCAAGATTTTTTTAATTCACAAAATGCTAATCACAAAATCATTATCACATTATGAATAACAATAAATCATATTAAATTAAAACGCTAGCACCACAAGAAGAGTACAAATAGAATGTTTAAAAACTGTGTCTTTTACCACGAAATATGTAAGTTCTATTAAGTATGTAAGAGTTTTCGTGCATATAATGTGCATATACGTTTATAATTTTGAATTCAGAAAAGGTTTAGAAATCTTATCATAGAGAATTTACATAAGAAAATTTACCTTAAATTCCTAGTATTTAAATAAAATCAAGTTCAGAAGAAAATAGTAAGACGCATTATTAAATACTTATATGTTGATAAAAAAATAAATGGAACAAACGGATACTGACTTTTTTTACATAAGTGTTCGATGTATAAATTATTCAAATACACAATACTTTACAACCCAGTGTAGCCGTTCACGTAGGCAGAACAAAAATCCACGTAGTAAGTACGTTTGTTTGATTTCAAATTTAACCTTTTGAAAGCGTTCTTCTACTAGAAGTGCAGTTTTTTAGCAACAAGAAGGTTAATATTTAAAATAGTGTTTAAAACAATATTTTAAATATTTGAATATTGCCTCTCCACGTACGCTGTTATATTTAGCACCGCGAAAAAAAAAGTAGTGTTCTCTTACCCACACCTTGGTCAAACACACGATTTTGAAATTCTTAATATACACCAAAATCAATACTACATGGATTGCTTCTATAAATTTGCAATAGTTGCCTAACATTAAATTAATTTTATAACCTGGTTCTAATGACTAATTGGAGGTAGGTATAGGTCGTTGAACTGATCTTTGCGCGCGGTACTGTGTCTGGGTTAATATGTATGTGTATGTATAATAATACTGTGACTGTGTGTGTGACAAAATGTTCTGATTGTCCACGCGCACCAAAGCGACGAGAACACGGTTTTGCAAGATGGCTGCCACACAAAAGTTAGGTTGCATATTTACAAACACACGCACACAAACTCGTAGCACTGCGCGCAACGATGAGTTGAACAGTCTATATTACGGAATGTTAGGTATCCAGCGTAGCCGATAGAACCCAGAATAAACTAACATAGATTTTAATAACGTTTATTGTTTCTACCATGTCCTACAAGCGGGATCCTTGGCGTTTTAGGCTCCATTAAATTCCATAGATCATAGTTCTAATGGTTATTCTTTTAAACAAACACCATATTAAACTTCAATATAATTCCTAGCAAATTACGAATACTTAAAACACTCTCAAAGACATTAATCTCTCAATAAATTGAAGTAACTAAACATTAACGAACAGCACCACGACCAGCATCAACCCACTTTCAAACCTACACCGACGACATACGGTGGATAATTGCATGGTTTAGTACAATGGCGCAATGGAGTAGCTATATTTATGTTACTGCGTTGACACTAGCGCCACGGCCGTTGCGACGATTTACAGGGGAATCAACTCGTGATGGTAGTTTTAGCGCTGAGTTATACAGGGTGCTACTATAACGAACGAAATTTTAAGGCGCGTGATTCTAAAAAATCTATAATAAATAAATAAACATACATATATATAAATATCAACAACCATGACCCGAGAACAAACACCGGTGTTCATCACATAAATGAATACCCCGACCAGGACTCCAACCTGGAAGCTCCGGCGTATGAGGCAGGACTAGTATCCTACCACCTAACCACTAAGCTACTAGGCATAAAGCAGATATTAAGGCAATGGTAGGTATTACATGTAATATAGAAATGACTTACGCGGTGACGACAGTTCGTACAAGGTGACGGCAAAATATGTTTCTAAATCTTCAGTATTATTAGTCGAACATAATAAATTATAATAAAAAAGCTAAAATTATCCTTACAAAATAAGAGTAATACATATTTTTTTTAATTCTTAGTTTATACTTATTATAACACAATATTAATTTACTTTTTAGTTACCAAAAAAATAAAAAAATTATCAATAAAAGCAGATACTTGCTCCACCGCAAACAAACATGAAATTACCCAAGCTGGGTTAGTTTCTTTGTAGTTTCAAGCTCTTTGAAGTTATTAACGTTTCTAATTTGTGGAATTCAAAGCTAGCCGTTAAAATATAGATCATAGATTAATTCCTGAAACATATTCTAGAAGTTTCATGTTGGATTGGGTCTCTCACTACTTAGTATGATTATCGCTAGTTAAATTTTAAATCGGAGAAGTTATGAGTATAATTCACATTCTTAAACCAATATACAGTTATAACTCATTTATTTTTATTTCCTTATTGGTTTGATAAAAAAATTAAAAATAGAAAGGTTTTGCGACTTAAGTAAAGTACAATATAAATATTCTGTAGCAAATTAAAAGTAAAATTAAAGGACTCACTTTTTGTGCAAGAACCGGATCGGGCTGAAATGGCCGCATACTAAATCCTAAAGGTTTAATTAAAACGCTTCTTAGTAAACATTTATTTTGGTTAACTAAGCCAATCTAAACTTATAACATAAAGTATAGATTCGCTAAGGTGAGGTGTGTCATAAGTAATCATTAAAGGAAGCGTGAACATTTGGTACCCTTATATTATGAAATTATATTATGACATTTGTAATGAAGTCGGTCACTTTATTACGTCACCTGAGTCCACCCAGAGGATTCGTGGCCAAAAGTTAGTTAAGAATAGAAGACTTACGTCCGCTATAATAAAAATATCAACAACTAACACATTTGGCTATAGTCTACAGGCATTGTTAGATAATCGCAATTTTTTAATTGAATATTGTTTAGTTAAATAGTTTTTGCGGTTGTAGGTTGTCAGTGCAGAAGACAAAAGAATACCCATGTTAATTTTTTAAATGACTTAGGTAACAAAGTTATAATTAATAAGTTTAATAAAATGTATATCCAGGTTCAATCATTTCATATTGAACCCAAAATCTTGTCAGCACCTTAGCTCACAAGAAGCTATTTAAGTATGACTGATTAAAATATATCGAAATCGAATCGGACGTGAATCAGTAGCTTTTCATTAATTTTAATTTCGCTGAACGTACGGTACATGTACATTACGATGGAGCTTACGCGAATTCATACAATATTTTTTTCCTATAAAACCGTTACATATTCAGACGGAAAAAACGTTTCTTTATGATTCGAATTCCGACTGCTTCGCGTATGGAGCGAGTATTGCTGAAATGTTTCGGTAACTTATTGAATTTTGATGTCGATGGATGAAAGTGCTTTACTTTTAATAACTGAAGTATAAACTCACAGAAGTGATAAAGATAGAAACGGAAGTTACACATAGAAGGGTTGCGGGTCGCCAAGGTTTGGAATGGGCTTCCTGCGTCTGTTGTTCCAGAAAACTATAGTCCTAGTTCTTCCAAGCGTCGAGTGTATAGGTATCTCGTGGATAGACGTGTAACACCTTCGTCCTCATCGTCACTTTCCATCAGGTGAGATAGAAGAGAAACGTCTAACCCTTTTCCAATAAAAAAATAATAATAAAAATAACAGTTTGATACTATTAACAATTCAAAATGTATGTTATGCCTCAGTCATTATTTTGTATCTATTTGCCTACAGATACATTCAAATATTTTTGAATTTATTACATTGAAAAGACATGTTTACTTTGTTTTATTCATGTTATGCTACAATAAACAGCTGATAACACATTACTTGCATTCATTTCGTAATACACGACGAAACAAGAACACTGTGCAATTAATACGAGATAAGAAAGCAAATATTCGAAGCAGTAAGTCGACATGCTCTACAAGAGCAACTTCCCTTGACAGCTGGAATATTAACGCCCCCCTCTCTGTGAAAACTACACGGTTTTAGTGCGGACTAGAATTAATACTGAATGAGGATTCATTGTTATGTTTGAGTAATATTGCAATTTTACTGATTGCTTTTTGTTTACGCCTACTGGTATTAGATTATATTAGATTATCGGCCAATGTAGAGCGGATCTACGAAATCGTTTATCTCAATCATTTGGGCAGTGCGCCTGTCTTCATTAGCTCAAGTAAAGTGACGTAGACGTAGACGGGGTTCATACATGCCCTCCGTTGTCAATTAGCTAACACAAAATTTACCTAATCACTCTGCCTTTCAATGGCTTTAGGAATATTTCTCTTCATCCATAACGCTGATTCACGCTAATATATTTATATATCACTGAATTTACATTATAAAATAAGTACGAACTTAACTATGACATACTAAATGGAACTCAGTAAGGGGCGTTACACTCATATTCGGGACGGCATCGGGAAAAACATTCGGGAAAAATGTCGCGTGACGGTTGTCATTCAGGTTTTGGCGAGACAAGCCGAATATGCTAACCCATTGAAAGCTCGAATAGACAACTCGATCGGCACTTGCCACATAAGTGTAGTTATTGGTTGGGGGCGGAATTAACTCTCAACAAAAACTGCCGATCCGAATACACCTTTAAAACATGCATTTATAACAAACAAACAGACGAAGCAATTAGTACATCTTATAGCCGTATTAGTGCTAAGTACCAGCTTGCACAGCACTAGAGGTCAATCAGCGAAACCAGAGTTAAACTTCCTAAGACTAAATGTTCCACATATTCTGGGAGCCCATTTGACCACTGATATTTTCGAAACTTGCTCACAAATTCAACATAACTGAACAAAACCCTCACATATAGTAAAGGCTAAAAAGCTTATTCTTTAGGTTTCGTTCAAATATCAAGAATCACCAAAGTGTTTCAGCGATTGACAAATTCGTGATACAAGAGTTTCTTTGTTAAAATCTCGTCTACGGCGGTATGTTATATTTCTATTTGACCGCCGTAATAATCACGTTTACGTGGTTGTGTTCCGGTTCTAAGGAAGGTACAGCCGGTGCAGTTACTGGAACTAAGGCAGATTTACTATTCATAAATAACTATGATTAATAATGTCCATGGGTGCAAAGGCAACTTACCATTAGGGTGTTACCACACCAATCGATCGACGTCGACTGATGGTAGAATGGAACAGGCAACGTCGATCGACGGTTGATCGATTGCTCTGACCTTTATTGGTCTTAACCCTTAGGTAGGTCGCGTGCAGGCTGTGAAAACACACAGTGAAAAACTTACAAAACAAAAAAGACCGATTAGATGAGTCAATACTTGCATGAGTGAGTTGCCTTTTTTTATATTTTGCTGTTTCTCTAGAAACAAACATACGCAGAATTGTTTATACGAA
This sequence comes from Marasmarcha lunaedactyla, assembly GCA_923062675.1. Classification (NCBI taxonomy): domain Eukaryota; kingdom Metazoa; phylum Arthropoda; class Insecta; order Lepidoptera; family Pterophoridae; genus Marasmarcha; species Marasmarcha lunaedactyla. The sequence continues at coordinate 4,629,469 of OV281354.1, forward strand.
GATTAAATATTGAGTCAACCTTTCATTTGATAAAATGAAGTAAATGATCTCCAAATATTTAGCAGATACATACCACAGACTTTAAAATATCTAACTAGTTGTAAAGATTTTTTACTAATAATTTATTTAACTAATATTAAATTAAATTATTATTAATAAGATTTCAACAACTGTATACTAATACCGAAAGGTAAATCAAAAGATTGGTTACCGTGCCATAGATTGAATTCAACCGCAGTAGCAGCCGGTGTTAGCGAGATTATGCGTGCGGAACATTGCTTTTCTTTATATTTTACAATTACCGTTACCTAATTTGTTATTGACTATAACATTAATACAGAATCATGCATTACCTACGGAGTATGTTTTTTAATACGAGGATCAAATTCTAGAACTTCTTCAATCTTTTAATTACAAACCATTCAACTCTGGATGAATTTATTCGAATGTTTAACATTTGGATCAGTAAAACTACCAACCTACATTTACAACACAAAAAAAAAACATTTCACATGAAAAGTTTATAAATAAAACTGATGAAAAACCGTCACGTCGGCACTCGCATACTAAAGTTAAGTACAGTCAACAGCGAATACCGACAGAACAAAAAGATAATACTTGGGATGCATCCTTATGAGCTTATCGTAAAATAAGTTTATTTCTACACGTTTCTGCGTGTTATAATACTAGACTATAATTCTTTTTTGCTAAAATCTTTAATAAAAACTAAGTCTAGTAATTTAATTTTTTTTAAGCATATAGATAGGAAAAATATCAAACTCGAAACTATACACATATAACAACATTGGAAGTTGCCACTCGCGAAATACGAACACGAACTTTGTCACTTACGTGCAATGTTGTACTAGTTGATTGTGGATTTAAAATGTATATGTTCATAGAACAGAGTGATCGTATTGTTGCCAATAAATAAATATGCAATAATAGATTATGCAAAAATATTTAATATATTCGAATTAATATAACAGAAAAATGGTTTTCTGACCTAAGTACTAAATTTTCCACAGTCAGTACTTCTTACTTTGAAATGTCAATTTATCGAAATTCTATAGATAAAATAACAGTTAGCATAAATCATAAACTATTACACAATATTAACAAGATCTTATTATTTTAATGCGCTGATTTTAATTTGAATCAGACTTTTGTTGATAAAATCATTACATATGGCATACAAAAACTTATGCAAAAGTACAAAATGAAACGATTAAAATTTAATTAGAGACTCGTTAATGCTTTGTAAACACAAAGATTCAAACCAAATTATGTTGTGTTAACTTACAAATGAAACATAAGAATGCACCTACGTTTTACTTCACAACACAAGTATAACCTGAACGACGAACTCTTGCAAACTAATTTAAATATTTAACTAAATACGTATATCAAACTGACCATTACCCACAGAACATAATGGCAAAACATCGTCTTGTTATGGAGATAAGTGCAGAACTTTTAAGCTTTATTATTATAGTTTTGATTTTAGCATAAAAAAGTTACTTTTTGTTTCTATATGAAATGAAATGATACTTCCAATTCATTGCCAAACCAGTCACAAAAATTAAAATACACAAATTAATATAAGAACATGAATTGAACACAATCAGAATCGCGCAAATTCATAAGAAATCTATAAAGCAAACGGTGCAAATGGTCGGACAAATAATTTTTGGAAAGTTAAAAGAAAACATCCTTCAAAATAACCTAGTGGGTCTGCACTCGGTATAATGGAAACGGAAAACCAAACAATTGAGTTTTCATAAATAAGCGTCGATGATGTGTACACAAAATACAACCCTTCATGTCCTTAAGTATTTTTATATATATTTTTATATATACATTTCGCTTTTGTAGTCCTTAGTATTGTTGATAATATTAAAGGTCATATCACACTTGTAAAACTAGACAATAAGCAGATACCGAATTTTTGTTTGATTTTGATTTGATTGACCTGTGTCGCTACCAAAATCGAATCTCAACTTAAGTTTACGCACGTGTATCTATAAAAATAAAATAGTTCTCATTTATTTGATAACCAACCCCACATAAAAAGCTCAAGACGAACACGTCTAGGAAAACCTCTTAAACCAGACAGTACAACCTTAACTTGAGTTTCATTTTAAAACAGGATTTATGACATTTTTACGAGTTTGCTAAAAGTTTTATTCATGATGACATTGTATTTTACGAGACAATGCAATAAGATGTAGACAGACGAAAATGTCTTTAAATTATTTATATAAAGATGTTGGAGATGGAATGGCGCGAACAAATGTATGACGCTACAATTTCAAAACTACCCAATTTGAAACATGGTTTGAAATGTACTGTCAATTGATGCAGGCATTTTAAGAAATCGACTACAATTAATGGGAAATATAACGGGAAAATAGGTAGAAAGTGGTCTAGTCTAGAAGTTTTGATTTGTCAGTGTATCAGTTCGTAATGATTACTACCAAATGGAAATAACTTTATTTCGGTGACTTGGATCTTTCTTAAGTGTGATTTAAGAAAATCGTTTGAGCATTTCACGGTGCAGCCTGATGTTCCTTAAAATTATGAAATTATTTTAGAAAGGATATAATACTATTTAGTATTTATTCTGAAAGTAATTACATAAATATAAAATTTTAATGAACATCCAAACGATAACAGGAGCTTTTAGAATCTTGGTTCGTCTTAAAAGTATATTAATTAAAAAATGGCAAGCAATTAGAGAACGACAAAGCATTTTCTTAGGTGAGTGGCAACTTCTTTGGCTGCGGTTGTACTTTGAAAGCTTCAGGGCTAAGTCTGGAAAACCATTTATTTATTTTTACATTCATAGCATTTCTTTATTACGTAAAGCATGTTTTATCCATCACGCGAATAATGCATGACACTTCCTTATTTTATACACAAAGTTGTTGTATCTTTCTGTACATCGCAATATTTTGCTACAACAGTCTTCTATTCAGCGAGAGATTTATAATTCAAAAGACTGATACGAATATTTCATTCCAGTAAACCCACCTGCAAAACATGTTTAATTCAGCAAATTGTCCCGGTAAATATGGATTCTAATTTAGATCTGTTGACATTTGACAGTGTAATTAACGAAATTGTGATACTTGCGCGAACTCTCATTTCAGTAATTAGCAAATTAAATGGTTGACTTTTAAGGAGACGAGGCCGTTTCCGGTCGTCGTCGGGGCAACTTCCGGTCTGTTGAACGTGATCCGGGCTGTGGAAATTGGTCTAAATTTTGGGAATTCTCATTAGAGAATTACTTTATTCATAGGTTTAAATAGGTAAGGAATGTGTTTGCTCGTAATTCATTAATGTTATTTTTTTAGGAATCAAGGACTTACATGCGGAAATAACATTACATTAAAGTCAGCCCGACAAATTCCACTGCCAAGTAAAATCAGCTTCATCTGACTGAGGGGTGGTTTCAGGCAATTTATATTCCACAACGCTCGCCTACTGCGGGTTGGCAAGAAATAATGTTTAACGTAGGCGGGTTTCCTCGAGATATTTCCTTCCACCGTTACAGCAATCGGCTTGATGTGCTAATTTAGTAGTCGTCTGGGATCAAACCCGGAACGCTCAAAATTTCATACAAGTAGCAATTAATATACTCAATTATACATTTGAGAAACATTTAAGACTTGTAAATGAACCTGGTTTCGAATTACCGCTCCGGCATTTACCACTTACCGAGAGCGCTGAAGATAGCTTATAAATACCGAGTTTAGATCAACCCAGACATGTCCAGACATGGCCAGACATGTCAAAGCAGGACGCTAAACGCTAAGCTAAGGCAACTTCAAGCGCCAGTACACAATCTATATCGATGACTAACCCAAGGTTTGTGAGCACCACGTAGGATCTTTAGCGATAAGAATGAATATACTAGTAGAAAATGAAGATAGATAATTACTGTCTCATTTTTCTGACTATTTACCATTGGCAGGCTTCGTTTTCCATTTCACGTCGCAGCAGATCGCTTCATACTATAGCACCAAAACCGAACTAACGAAACGCTTCGTTCGGATTTATGGTGCATCGGCCATAAACGGCTGTAACTTCTGCCTGCGCCCAATTCACCGGCTAAAAAATGTTGAGGGTTCTACTTCTTCAAACAGAGCATCCGCACAGTATCCACAATGTATCATGTAAAATGATTATCATGCTGATTGATTACCATGCATGAGAGATCCTTATTAGAAATATTCATCATTCTTCGATCGTACAGGTGTTCGGTTGTTTATGAAGAAAAGATTTTTAACACATAAACAAAGGGTGTTTCTATTACAAAATAGATTTATCTATGTTAACGATTTATTAAAATATATCGAATATCTGCTTGATTTTAGCTCCTGATTTTTAATTTAAAGTGTATAACTCCAAAAAATTAAGCATATGAATTGTTGTTGTTGTGCTTTGTTATATTATCTAATAATTATGTTTGTTACTCACCACAACACGCTGTTGAGATTAATTAGTCATATAATGCCAGGACTTACCTTAAACAAAACAGAATAAAATATGAAAACTGTAAAAAAATCTAAACATAGCTAAACCGTTGGTCCTACACTTGTAAAAAAGTATATACTATAGTGTAAATGAGGTACACAAGATTGTTTCAAAAATATTGACTAAAATGTCCCAAGACTCAGATTCAAACTCGAAGCTCTTAATTACTTTTTAAAGTATACTTAGCCTCCCATCATAGCCTAAATCTTTTGCTTCCAATTACATTTGGAAATCACAAAACTCTATAATTAGACATAATCGTTTAGCAACTTATCTATGATCAGATCGACATTCGAATAACAAACAATGAAATCGAGTCCATATTCCGATGTAGAAAATAAAACAATCGAATGATTCTATTTTTAAACAATGGCGGTAAAAGCATGGGTGACCGTCATAGAGCCGAAGCGCGGGAAAATATGGCGAAAGTGACTATTAGTTAAGTAATTTTTTGCGTTCTTAAATTAATAAATAAATAGACAGATGAAAAATATGATTGTTGATAAATTGGTAACAACATTCACAAATTCAACATACAAAAACAATAACTTCAGCCAGCACATTTATGGTTAAATATATAATGAACCGAACACAAGTCCCTTAGGGAGACATATTCGAAATGAACCAATCAGCTATTTCGATACGAGACCGATATAAATTACAATCTAGATTCGATTACAAACAGGGGTAAATCGATTAGATATAATTCCGAGACATCGGTAACTATAAATCATTCTAAACGTTTGGGATGTAACGGCGGAAGGGATGAAAAAATATAAATTGATAGAGAATATTTTGGCATATTGCTGTTTTTTGGGTTGCTTCGTTACCATTATTGCGGCCTTTTAGATCTCTATTTAAGTGTTACTGTCACACTCCGAGACGCCAAATGGTTGGTCAAGTATAGATTATGTAAAGATTTTGCTAAGCAAATCTAAACTTAGAAGTAGTGTGAATAAAAGTACAGATTCGCAAAGTAAACTGTATACTATATAAGTCAACCATTTGACCGTGCGGCCTTATATCAATTAGTACCTAAGTACACTCCATCAGTTAGTTTTCACAGTCGATACTATGACTTGTGACTTTATAACAGAATATTAAATAAAAGTGGATATCTGTCCACACTGTAGCAGCAAACACATGAATGAATACTATTTTCTATACAATTATAAGGTTTTATTTATTTTCCAGTAGCCCAGTGCCTTGCTCTATAAGCCTTAGATCCTCCAAAAGAAATCGTCACACATTCAAGTATTAACCGGATTGCTTCTAAAATCAAGTCTTTGTATTTAGACACGTTACATCAAGGTGCATCTAATTTTATGAAATCGCAACATTATGACTAGCCATCGAATATTTTCAAATACGAGTAGATGTTACATAATAACAGTACCTTATCGCAGCTGCTCTCTTCTAGAGCAATGTGCCACATGTTCTGATTCATAATGGTATGATAGCAAGAAACGTGATCCTTAATTGTTTGTCTTTATCATCAAGTGTAAAAATTTTTTTGTTACATTATAATTTAAAAGATACCTTACATCACCTGAGTGCCGAAGACGTTACCAGATTATCGCATTCTTTCGAACTGTGCGTAAAAATATTCCCATTCCTCTTGTATGTATTTGGCCTTTTATAAAAAAAAAACAAATGCTCAGATGTTCCACAGCGAGTGCCGCACAGCACAATAGTCTCGAATGGAGACTAGTCTAAGAAAAAATGACTAATATTTGTCCAGAGGCGCGTTTCGTCCATTACCCAGCCTTGCAAATTGAAAAACCGTTGGCTACCGATGACGCACGCCATGTTTAATTTTAGCGAGTACCTATGAGTAAAATGCTCGATGTAATAGAAGGGAGAGCCCTGAAAAAAACTGTAGGTACTCATTTTATAATGACCTAATTATAGAATTTTGCCGAATCACGGTAGACGTATTTAGTATTTACAGAGAATAAGAACCTCAAACAAATACATAGGTAGGCTTACTTTTATAGCGACATTGTAGCCAAAAACTAAGAAGCCATTGATGTTTTATTTCAATAATTGTTCATGTCATACTTGTTTTACATACTTTTTAAATTCCACTAGTAAACTTATGAGAAATACTCGTTGAATAAATTACATTCTAATAATTTATGTAGACAAGAAGCAATCAGTCAAAAGTCACAAAAGACAAGCAATTTTATTTTATAGGTAACTAAATAAAACAACAATATTCGTAAAGGCCACTCGGTCACAGCTCACGTATAACAAATGAATATTTGATATACGTATCGTGCCGAGGTAACCCATTCTCTATTTAAAGGTATACGACAAAACAATTAAATTTTCATATAAACTGTACATAGAGGAAATTCCAATATTGCATTTATGCGAAACGATAAGTCTCTTTAATGGGTGTACGGCGTACGGTTGATCTATCAAAGTTCGCTCTTTGAGTAATTTAGAGATGTGGCTTTCAGAGAAGCATTCAATCAGGTTTATTCGATTGATTGAGTCAAAGTGCAACGAGAGAGGTCGGTGAGTTGTCAAGTCATTATTAGAAAAATAATCCATGACTTATTTATTTAAAAATGGTTGTACTCTTTTCATGAGAACTACTTCTCAAGAGATTTCATGATCATATCAATCGTTATAATTGTAAAAAAAGCCTTATTATTTGTAAAATATTTGTACAAAAAATGTATATGGCGTTAGGCAGTACTACTATGGGCAGTTTAGAGATAAAATATATCCATCGTAAAATAATGAATCGAGTTGAAATGTAAGCATAAAAATATAAATAACATCCGGTTAAAAAGTGTTTCACATAACTAAGTATATTATTCGATTGATTAGTTTGTTTCCTTCAAAATTCAAATTCAAATAAATTTATTCGGAATTAAACAAACAAACGAACACATCTTTGCTATGTTTAATAACAGTATAGGCAAATCAATAACATAAACAGATCAACATGCTACCTAATACGTAAATTCTGCAAACATACAAGCACCAAAGTAGAAGGTACCTATAGAAAATGATACAAGATATCAATTTCGCTTTTGACATCACGCAATCCTATTGTAACAATACTATGCGATCGGCGCACACGCCCAGTTCAGTTTGATAATTTTATTGTGCTCGGTAATGAGGCGTGGTGGAAACGTGTGTTTAGAATAAAACTCTTTTCTTATTTATCGAGCCAAGAATACAACTTCGCTTTAACTTTTTACGGGACGAAATCAACGTTTGGTTATTAAATGAGTACTTTACAGAACAATGTAAAATTAAAAATGTAGCTAGTTTAAAGGCGATACATACAATTACATATTTGATTTTGGATCTGGGGTGAAACTAGCAGTTTCATAAGGTTCGTTTTTATATGTAGCTTTGTAAATACATTTTAAGTAAGATTTTTTCAAACCCTAGGAACACTGGGTGATTCTAGAAGTAAATGCATCCAAAAAAGTAATAAATGAACTCTTCACCTTTACATCTAAAGATTTAAACAACTTATAAACGAATCACTGAAAATTAATCTTCTTTCAAAATTGAATACAAATAATATGATTGATCAATAACACGCGTTCATAACTGCCAGCGTGAACAGCGCTCTACGCATGATGTCACATGTCACAGAAACGCAGTGAAAACGCACAAGGCGTTCAATCACAAGCGCTTTGTTGAAATTTCATTGTTAACTTTACGCACTCCATGCTACACGGAGTAGTGACGTAATCTGTTGCTTTGACTGATTTTTGTATATTAAGTTATCAATTTGATCGAATAGAAGGTGAAAAAGCAGCGATACAAATTTTACAAGGAATGAAACTTTTATCGAAATAAGTATAGATGGTTCAAAACAATGATGCACGCAGCCTTGTGTGCGTGTGCTTGTAAATATGCAACATAATTTTGTGTCACCGTGTCTCGTCGCTTTGGGCAAAAATAACTGTAACAGTTCTTAATTTGGTACATTTGTTAATTTAGACGTTTTAATAATGTGTAATAACATTACTACTGACTTGGGAGAAAATTATTTATAATATCAGTATACACTCAATCACAATCAAACCTACTTCAGCTTTGCAGAAATTTCTTGGAAATAGATAAATATTTATAAATATAACTCCTTAATGTATGACACGACCATGCGACAACCTTAACACACTTACTATAAGATAAAACAAATTACGAAATCTATTTAGATCCCATTATCCAAAATATTTAAATCTATACAATATATCTATTATATCTATATATATAACAATAGAGTAACAAAGAATCAAACTAAAGGCACGAAAATAAATCCAATGTAAACGAAACACAAATACAACACTTTAAATCAAGCCACATCGATTATCCAGCAAACATATTCAAACTTTTACGATTATTTCAAAACTTAGATTACCTCATCATCGCAACATTTTCAAAGCAAAATAAAAGACCAAGAAACCGCTGAATCGTCAAAAGCTTCGAAAAGAATTTGAAATTGTTGAAGAATGAAGATTCGTGGCGAATATAGTTCGTGGGGTGCCTGTTTTTAACTTTTATGATTATTAACACGCGGGACTCGCAACACGTCATAAGCGGCGACTGGTTTAATCCAGTTGAAACCGGTTACCCCCATCAAGTTTTAGTGTTATCCGGAAAATCTGCGGGAAAAAGGGCAAAAATATGAAAATTTCACGCAATCGTTGTCACTGTTTAGTGGTTTTGAAGCAATTTTGTTAACTAGAAAATCACGCAATGTGAAAGAGGTAACATAAAACTTGATTGTCCATTTTGGCACAGACATCGTTTGTCTAAGCACGTGGTAGTAACAAATAATCTTATCGAACCTGTAGTCCTAACCTATAACCATGGAATATGTTCAAGGGGTTCTTTTTATTATACACTAATTGGAAGTTCGTCTTTCATCTCACCTTGTGGACAGTGAACATGATGGTAAGCCTTTCCAAGAGACACCTACTCAATTTACTTTTGAAAATCCCGGCAGCGTATTATTTTTGTAGATTAATTGTAAGTAAATACAGTTTAAATTATACATCTTCATGACACAAACATGAAAATTTGAAATACCAATTATAATCGATTTTGTCCATTGCTCTTTCTTCCTTCAAATATATTTATATAAATATATTTCTAATTGAGTAACAAATCATGAAAGACTTCTGAATCGAAATCTAATCTCTTTTTCATATCTAAGAACGTGCAATTTTATACATATAACAATCAAATTTGTTAGTTTGCTAACACAAACAATAGATAGCAGATAACTGTGTAAGAGTATTTCGAGTTTAACTATTTCAATTGATAAAATATAATTTATTAACTTTCAAAACATTTAGGACAACAGACATGTTATTAAACAACGATCTTATTACCGTTACTTATACTATTATTGTATAAGACACATAGCAAGTAAAACTTGTTCTTATCAACTTTTACTAACAACGCGGCCTTGAATAGCACTACAATAGTGAGCGAAGAAAAACATTAATACAGTGTCACCAATCCACCTTCTCGGTAATAGAAAAGAGAAATAAAGCATTTGTTACATAACATGACTAAATGTCAAACTTCATTTACGCTAGAACGCAGCGCCTAGCGCCGCAGAACCTTCTGTTGAACAGATTGGTTTGACTGTACCAACAACGACAAACCGATTGATCAATCAAAACACCTGTCATTTCCGGGAGTGATCAACAAACATTACGATTGTACCTATTTTTGTGCCACTATAGGTCCCCGTTATACTTGGAACAATAAAGACGAAGGAAGCAATGAATTCTTTATTGCTTTCATAAAATTCCGATACAACATTTTCGTACCAATATCGTGAATCAATCTTTGGCGCAGGTCTGTGAAAATTTTATGACGTCATTAGTGGGATAATGCCCTCTAGGGGTTATATTACATTCGGCGATTTGGAATTAGGAGAATAATATAGTGTGGAAGGTTTTCTTCAAATAGAGCAACTTGCTAATTATGAACAACGTATTTAACGGTGTTTTGGAATATTGTTATAACATTAAATTTTTCACATTAGGTTATATCTATACGAACAAACGCATCGCAAAATGCTAAACTTTTACTCCAAAGTTCAATAAAATACAAATTGTAGATAAGCAAGGACTTTGTTAAAATTAAAAAATGTATATGGAACTCCAACTCGGAAATTTGGCTAAGTATGACAAATAAGTGTCATTACCTCAAAATTCAAATCTTCTGGAGTTAACCAGAATGTCAAATATCAAAACCATCTTAATTGTACCTTTTTTGTTTTTATTCTCTAAAACGCATATGCTTTTATTTCTAAAGCAAAAAAGCGCGCATAATGAAAACGTTAGAACTTTTTCGAAAACTTAAGTAAACTCTAAAATAGCTCAACATTTACAACGAAATCTACCGTAACAAACGCAGTAAAATCTCAAGTTTGAAGCGCCCATCCCCGCAAACCGAATCAAACGACAATTTACCATAAAAATCGCCCATAAAAACAAAAGAGAAAATCTTCGACAGTAAAAAAAAGTGTAAAACAAAACGAGCGGCGCAATCAGAGCAGCAGATAAGTACACACAATTTGACACAATTGAAACTAAATAGAATAACGGCCAGGCGCAATTCGCCACGGCACGGCATCGCGGCGCGAACCAGCAGCCGCGTTATTGTCTTTATAGATTCTTTATTTAAACTGATTTCCTCAAAGTCAAGTAATTTGACCTTTCCGTAACTCTTACTAAAAGTTGATAGAGTTGTTTTTAGGCAGCATAATCAAACTTAACATGATGTTCAAAGTACTCTGTAATAACCGGTAAAAAGTATTGTCACAGCGGTTTCCTGGCGACGTTGCAAAATGCTTGAGAAATATGTACCAAGTATTCTTACCTACTTAGTTAGTTGAGTGTGAAATTATATGTGGATATGTGATGACCTTGGATGTCATTTATGTAGTCAAATAGAAAACAGCGGAATTAGAAATCCGTGTATAAGTATTGTAAACGGATTTACCACACGCTCGGTGTTTTGTACGATCTTGTTTTGTTTATAAGGTTGAAGTGATGTGTGGAGTGTATTCATCACGTAACTCTTTTTTTTCAATTTGGTACTGCAAGCACTGCCGGGCGGCAAAGTCATAATATGTAGATGATTCTACAGGAAAATGCCATCCTACAGTTCAGCGAGACGAGTCAAATGAGCCACCCGTATAAAGCCCGAATGGGCTAGCCAATCTGTTTAAATAATACAGTAACATTTGGTTAGGACCCGCATTGCCGTTCAATAAAATCTGCCGACTTGAAGCGCCCCTAAAACTTTTATGCGTGTTATACATACAAGTGATACGACTCTACACTCGTTATATAGACTGAATTTTGTAATTCTTCAATTGAAATATACGGATTGTCTGTAAAAACATACATTTGTAGAAAGGTATCGCGTTGCGAATCATCTAATATGATTATTGTAAGTACATTAAAGCCGTCTATGTTCATAATATCGACAGTCACTACATCGACGATCGCTGTATCTGGGGTACTGTCGATACATTAACCCGTCGATGGAACGTTTTCGATACAGCGACCGTCGATGTAGTGACTGTCGATATTATGAACTGAACCCCATTAAAACAGTAAAGTTGTATTGTTATGATATAGCTCTACAATATATAAAATAAAACACACTGTTTATTTTAAAATAAAGACAACCAAAGACATACACTTGTGATGTTATTGCATATAAAAATTTTAAAAGATTGAGAAAATTAGACAATTAGCTTAATAAGTACAAAAAAAGTCAATGATCATTCCAAGTATATTAAAAAAATGTGAGAGAACAGTTTTCAACGAGTTGCGTAGAGTAACATTGTTTTGATAAAGAAAAAGAAAACAAGAGCTATATATTATTAAAATGCAAATTCAGTTTTAGGAAAATTAATAATTAAGACAATTAAAAACGCAAATATATTATATTAACATTGTTTGCCCAGTGCTTTCAGCGTAAGTAGAATAATATGTGTTTTAAGTAGTCGTATGTGGTTGTTTGAAATTATATGGCAGGTTTATTTATGGCTGGTTTTAAATTATAATCCTGATATAATATAATATAATTCGTTGCGTATTTCGTTAAATCACTTACCATTTCTAGAAATAACTCTCCTAAGCATATGTCCAAACCGCCGTGCACCCATACATTTCTTTTGTTCGCGCACTATTTCATCCAAACAGTCACTATCCGTCGTCGTCGCGTCACTGTCATTAGAAAGCACCGACTCACGCTTGTCCACTTTAGAAACACTGCCATTATAACTCAAAGCTGGCTCACTGGCGCCCAAACACTTAGGCTCACTCCACTCGAGTTTCTGATCATTAAAAACGTCGTCTAAATTAGTCTCTAACAAACCTTTGGTACTGCGTATCACTTTATCACCACCATCTTTTATAATTATAGCGTCAACGCTGCTAGAAAAGCACTTTTCAGGTCTTATAATTTTATCTTCAATCGCATTGATATTGTCGCGCGTTTTCGAACGGTCGCGCGCGCGTAGCGTAGCAGTTTTCGATCGATGGCGCGCGCTTTTCGAGATTGACAGATCACGTGACAGTTCCTTCGGAGAATGATTGGCGCGCAGAATGTTCGATAAAACCAACATTTTCACTGTTTTCAGAGCTTCCCCACTTGTTAAACATTCCATCACTGCATTCCTTTATTGCACCGAAACATTATAGTAGAGCTGTTGTTAAATTTAAATGAGTTTTGTGTTTGTTTTCCAGTTTGTTTTGATGATAGTACCCAACTTCGAATACGCGAGCGGAATTAATTTATTTTAACTTTATTTTATAACAACGATAAAATGCAATTGTTGTATAAAGTTTGCAATCAAGTAACGTGGCGCCCACTGATATACGTGTGATAGATAGCAAGGGTAATAAGTTGGTTCAAATGTAAAATGACTAAAAAGGTGATTATAGGAGCTTGCGAATGATTGTTCATGCGCCGGAGTTGCATACTACAACAGTTTAGTTATCTGACTCATGGATATTCTGTGCTATTTTGTGAAAAGTAAAAAATTCTTAAATAACTAAATTTTCTTGAATCACCTGACATAAAGTAAACCTTAGGTATATAGAAACTGGTATTTCTAATAAGTGGTCTACAGAATGATTATTCATAAGATCCACTGTGACATTTAAGACTATTATTTTCCCAACCCATTCTAATAAATAATATTTACATTATTATAACTACTCACAATCCCATGTTAACAAAAAAAACGCAAATCATCTTCAGAGAAAATGGTCGAAAATATCTACAATATGTATTGTTTCACGGTACAGTAAGCCGTATTCCAGAGTATAAAATATTCGTACGCCGCTGCCGTGCCGTATCAAGCCCTGCCGTGACGTACGACACGACACGACGCGGTGCGGCGGTGAATAAGTAAAATATCAGAAGGAAAATGCCATCTCGCCTTCTTGAAAATTTAGGCATGGTAGGTTTATTCCAGGTGAACGAATTTAAATCAGCTTTTGTGTATCTCTTACTGTGTAATAGTAAGTTGTGGAAAATAAAAACAATTGAACGAAATATACAAAATAATGGGATTAAAAATATAAACTGTTACAAGCAGAAAATAAAAACAATTGAAATTGGTAAAATAAAAACAATTGAGATTGGTAAAAAAAACAATTGAATAAAATCAACAAAGCAATGGGACCAAAAATACAAACTGTTACAATTATATTCGAAAAATTAAAATCCACCAAAAAAAAATAAAACTTTTATTGGATCCAACTTAAAAAAACTCTGGAATAAAATTATTTAAAACTCAATCGGTCCTCGCTATTTGGTACTATGATGCCACAGAGGAAATACACAATCCAAATACAAAAGACAAAATCTTCAAAACGATCAAAGTCAGTACTTTAAAGTTTTATATTTCAATCGAATTGATTCATTTTACTAATAAGATATTGAAGAAACACTGAGTATAAGTCATGCAATATAAAAAGTAAGTTACCGGCACCAGTCACTGTCATTTCAAAAGTAAACGTTTTTTAAAACATGTATTAAACCAATAGGGAATATACATTTTCTATTTTATTTTATTTAATAGTTTACAACTTGAATCGTAAAAAAATCAGCTTCCATTCACATGAACGTATAAATAAAAAATATCGCTTAAAATTTCAAAATTTACGGGCTTTTTAAACGACCAGTATGTTGGCGCGCTTGCCGTGACGTCACAGCGTATAACAGTAGCACGGTACACCAAACAACCCGCGAGGGTCTCGACAGTTATTGTATACTATGACGTCACATTCACAGTTTGACCAATACCGTTGCGTTTCAACAAATTAAAATTTACCGCTCAATTTTGCGTTTTTCATTAATAGTTTTATTAATCAAAAAGATATCTCATGAAAAATATTGCTAAAGTCATAATTCTAAAGTAATAAAGTGTACACAAAAATAATATTTGGCCTTTATTTAAATCACAACGCCTAATATCGTACTATTTATTCTCACGTAAAACTATACAACAGTAGATATTAGAAAATACATTTTACTCCTTAGTATTCTATGAAGGAGCGCAACTTTTCGAAACTTATTTCGTCGAAACAAAATCTATAAACTGGAACGTGATCTAGTCTTTAGCAGACCTAACGCGTCTTTACGACTGTGTTCAGGTTTTATCTTTTATTATTATACTATTTTTCTTCTGTAATGTCTTCAAAAATCTTATTTTTTATGTTTTGTTTAATAATAAAAATCCAGAAACGACCACTGGGTCGAATGCATGCATCCAGACTCGTTCACGTTAATCTTTATTATTAGCCTTTGTGTATATTAAAAATAAATCTTTACCTCGCTATATGATTATAGACAAACATTTAGTAAGATTGTTTGTTTATTTTATTTATACGAAATGAACACTGACCTAAAAATCTAATGAAAGACTTTCACAGTTGGTCATTATTACTCTTAATTATAAACCGGTTAAAAGAGAGAAATAAAACATTTAAGGAAGTCAAAGTTATACATAAAAAAAATAGTTACAGTTTATTCGACTAATGTTAAAGGTTTTTTTAATATCCTCAGGGCGATGACACACAATAGCTAACCAGCATTTTGCTTTTCACTTTACGTTATCAATAAAATCTCAAACTACCAGTACTGTTTTAAAATGTTTTTTCACCATTGGAACATAATCAATACAGGCCATATTTTATTTAGAGACTCCCACGGATTCGGAATCTTCGAAGATGAAAACTCGCGGTTTTAGTTATAACCAAAGGCATGGCTCTATGACACCCTTCTCCAGAAATAGGACAGCGGAATATAGTATCACTGTTTTGGTAAATAAAATAAACTCTTTTTCGCTTAGCGGCCATTAGGCCCGTATTAGTTAACTTTCGGTTAACGATGTCAAATGGTTACTCAAAGCGTTATTAGTTATAGATTTTGATTGGCAAATCTGCACTTAGATGCTGTATAAATGAAGTATAAATTCGCCACGCAAAAAAATACTTAGGAGCAACTTAGGCAAGTTTTTGAGGACTCTGACTGAGGCCGCTAGACTTTTGACAAAGCAATGCAAGGGCGACCTAATCCACCACAAGTTATACAGCAAACGACATAAAGCCACTTTGATTCGATAAGCTTCACTAGCGACATATCCTTTGTTTTCACGTGATTTCACAGGAAAACGAAATCCAATCACCAACGTTTTTCGCAAGAAGTAATTTTCAATTGAAGAACTCATTTCAGTCGAATTCTTCATCAATAACGTATAATTTACAAAAGAAATCAAAAGTACTTCAGACCGAACATCTGACTGATCACGCAGCCGTTCTTTTATTTGGATGATTTAAAGAGAGAAAATACAAAAGAAAACGAAAGTAAATCTCTCTTTTGACTGGACGTCTATTTGTTTGTAACCAAACAATAAAGAAACAAACGAGAAGAAAATTACAAAGAACTTTGATTGTTACGATTGAAATACTCGTACTTAATGATGCGTGTATTTGTTTACATTTCACCTATAAATGATTAATAACCAGGTAAAAAAGATTTATCCAAAAAAACAATAATATTCAGTTTATTCAAACTCTGATCCTACATATCTTTCTTTACAGATACTTATGAACCTATTTTAATTAACCTACTTAGTTTTTTGTAAATAATACTAACAATAAGTGATTAAATTTCCATCAATCTTTCGGGCTTTTGTTATCACATAAAAAGCTTTGACCTAAGCTAAGGAATCCATAAGCTTCGGCAATGCTCAATTAGTGCAACCACTAGACATACACAGACAAATGTTTCCTCTATTTAGATGGATATTGAATTAAATTTTTATTTTCGAGAGAATTTTATCCAACAGTCCCTTTTAAATAAAAACATACAAAACAAAGGAGACACCACAAAAAGGGCCAAAAAAACCTAAATAATTTCAATACAAAATAACCAAACAATTACATATTCACACGCTTCTAAACGCAAAGGCTAATCAGTGAAACCATCAAAATCGTAATTATTATATTATTTCCTTTATACAAAAAAAAGCCAAGGTCTCAGCAAGGTTGTTCTTTTTGCTTTACCTACGTTTTAGAACGGGCTCGGGTCAATAGCATTCACAGTAGTCGCTCTTTGGAAGTGTAGTTATGATGGAAAAGTCTTATGTATACATATTTTAGATAAACTTGTGATATATTTTAATGAAGGAGAAATATTTGTTTGTATGTTACTCCAAAAGTATTTAGCGTAGATTGATCACATAAGCGTCATAAGCGAGTTTTCATCTTCACAACGTCCTTTCCACCAGGTTTTTAAACAACATGTAGTATGAGTTACATTAATCCAAGATGGATCAATAGTTTTACTAGTAGTAAGCATAGTATAAGCACTCTCATAATTAATAAATCCAATAGACAATTTTAAATAATTTAACGGGTTTATTATAATTCATTTTTCAATTAAATCCAAAATAAAGACAATAAGATTTCCATCACAACTGTACTTTAGCCATATAACAATGTAGAGCAAGACATTTAATACGACTAAAAACGAGTTTTTTAACTTGCCTACAAAAAATAAGTGGAGGCAGAACGAAACTTCTCAAGTATTAAACAGAAAAATATTATATAAGTATGCATATTTTATCAAATTTATTAATGAATAGTCTCTATATTCAATCAAACCATTTATTATTTTCGTATCGCTATTGTTATTTAATTTAATTTGTTCATTAATGATGGTAATTAATAATTGGCTTACAGATCGCTGAATTTGTATTCATTTTGCAACCAGAATAGCAATTCAATTAGAATTATAAATTTTATAAAGGGTCACAAAGCAACCACAGCAACGAACTGATTTCAGATGGCAAACAAATTTGGTAAGTGCTTTTTTGCTATTTTAAACCTTATGTCAATATATTAAGTTTACATACATCCTTTTGATTAGACAAATACCACTACATGTACGCACGATAACCCATAAAGTTACATAGGAACTAAATTAATAAAAAGCATAATATAAAATAAACTAGATATTCTACGAAGAAATCAATCTAGTTTCGATCCGGTTTCCTCACCCAAGCGTCATATTTAAACAGAAGGAAATCCGTAGAAAGTACAACAGGTTAATAGAAACCTTTACAATAACGCCCAACACGGTACAATGGAAACCTTAGGTCTCACGTATAAAATACAATCTGCTGCCCTGTACAGTAATGCATACAAAAGAAATATGAAAATGAACGAGAATGTTGACGATGTGAAAAATCTTATAAATTATGTTTATAAAATCTCCAAAGTAAACAAACTTCATAATATAGGTGACCAATCAACGAACTGGGAAGAAATTTTATGATTAAGTAGAAGAAGATCCAAGACAAGTGGACTAGAGAAACATTCTACGTATGTCTATCCCTTCCAGGACCCTTATGGGCCTTTCTAAAACAAGTATTGAGTGACTTAAACATCTCAACGATTCACTACTGAATAACATTTTTAATGCCACAAAATCATGTTTTCCGCTAACTCCAGTAAGACAATTTTGCACGAATATCCTCCATACTATGAGAGTTTTAGTTTCTTGGTAGAGCATGAGGTTCAATGTCTTTATCGAAACAATTCCCACAAGTGGCTGGCGGAGCGATTCCTGTGAATTTTTTAAGTGTTTCTACAAAGCGAGCTATTGGGACAAGATCCTTTTTATTAAAACTTAATAGGTGATTTTAATAACCGTCTTTATTCTGATTAAGTGTCGTTTTAAATTTCACGACTTTGATAAAAATACTGCCTTCTGCACTATACACAGATTAAGTATTAATTTTTTACAGGTTCCACCCGCCAATATCCCGGTCCCATGGGATTGTCTCTATAAAAAAATGTAATTTGTTTCTTTTGATCATTTTACTCTTCTTCTAATTGTAAATATGTAGGTCACTAGTGAGTTTATCGATTAAAAATAAACAAATAAATTATTTTGATAATATACTAGTTCAGAAACCATTAGGTACTTGTCTGTGAATATACTACTGCAAAGAACCAGCATGAATTCTCATAGAAACCGATTGTAGTCAAGAAGCAATTACGAAAGCAAAGTTATTGTTATTTTGCGAACATTGCTGCAATCATGTGTTTTGCAATAATAAATCTCTTGTGGTCAATGAAATAACTTCATTACGCAAATCTTCTATTCTCTTTGTATACTTATTTAAGTATAGAAAGTATGAAAGTCTCGTATGTAAAGTCATTTCGAATTATAACTTCTTATACACATTTCTTGTTAGTAACATATAATGAAAAGTATAATAATTTGACTTCTATTCAACCTCTATATGACATCATCAAGTAGGATCATTTTCTTATTTCTTTTGAATATACTGACATGTCAAAATCGGTGTCAATAAATATCTGTCACCAAGAATCCAATGGAAATAGTAGTGTTGTTCATTCCGGGAATCATCATAAACTTTTGTAATGCGATTTTAAAAAGGAATCTATTCTGTGACGTCATGATACAATACTTGTATAAAAACAATTTAAATAAAATATTCAGTTTTTTCTCAAAATACCAAAAAATAAACAGAAATATACCTCAAAATTACTTAAAATACAGACTTTTAAATACGACTAATTTAATAACACTTTACACAGTCATGTTTCTCATAACAGTATGACACAATCTCATAGATTTACTACTTGATATATTTTCCTGATCTTACAGTATACAAAATCATTAAAATATAATTTTACCTCACTAACATACAAAGATATATATGAATCATAATTTCTAATATTCGTTTCTAAATTATGTTTTTTTTTTCTTTTACTCTACCACTGAAATCTAAGAAGCGTATAAACTTATTTCAGATTTCACTCATCTAAATGTTCAAATAAAAGGTGACTTTGTTTATTCAGACAAAAATAATGGCTGCCATTTTGACAAGATTAAAGTGACATGTTATAAGAAAGAATATATGGTTCAAAATATAGCGACTATTTGCTATTTATTTGACCATATTTTTGAGATAAATATTCGTTTGCTTTTTAGATGTTAGCCTTCGATAAATTTATATACAGGGTGTCCCGAAACTCAACGTCAAGCCGAAACGGGGCGATAGTGTAGATGGTAACCCAGCAAGTGTTGTATCATTTTGAAATCTTAATTAAAGGGGCCAACTTTTGATGGCACTTGCCAAGGCACTCGAGTAAAATTTTTTTTAGGAGGCCTGTCAAAGTCGATATATTTTGAAAGTGTTGAATTCATAGTTCGGCA
Organism: Marasmarcha lunaedactyla; assembly: GCA_923062675.1. Lineage (NCBI taxonomy): Eukaryota > Metazoa > Arthropoda > Insecta > Lepidoptera > Pterophoridae > Marasmarcha > Marasmarcha lunaedactyla. Next base: position 4,649,785 of record OV281354.1, read on the forward strand.
AAAAGTGTTATTTCTAAGAAAATTTGGGGCAACTGTGTTATTACTTTTTTTTGTGATTAAATATTCGTTATTTACACGTTTTAAATGGACAAAAATAACCAACATTCACCTATATAACCAAAAAATGGTTAAAAAATGGAGAAATTCTCCTTTTTTTGTTTAATGCCTATAATTTGTAAAGAACATGGGATGGATTTTTTTCTGACTTTTTGATGATGGTTACCATCCATCCTATCGTTCCGTTTCGGCTTGACGTTGAGTTTCGGGACACCCTGTATAAAAAATACAAAAATCGCTATATGTTTGCATCGTCAAGCGTCTAAAAAAAGCTCCTGCACATCGTTTACGACTTATGGAAGCTTGTCAAAAGCGGTCTTTATTTGTATCTCTTGGGTTTAAAAATGTAATATACTTTCCCGAATTATACCTTGGGGAGCTCCGTATTAAAAACGGGTCGGCCTTAATAAGGATTATGAAAACACAGGTAGTCTAAGGCAGTTTTCTTTTTAAAGTTAATTAACTTCGACACTACTTTTTAGTAGGTAAATAAAAAAAGTTGAGATATTAAATAGTCTGCAAACAGTATTTTGAGAGAATACCTCTTCTTTCCCTGATCTTTCTCGTTTTTAATCAAAAATGTGTTGCTTCACCAAAAAAATTCATACCGGATGACTTTTATTACCGATCCGAAAAGGTGCACATGAGCTCAAACCAGAATCCTGAGTAACTGCCTCAAAGGCACCATATAACGAAACTGAAAAAGCAGATCCACTCTCCATAAGTCTGAAGAATCAATTTTTTGCACAGTGAAAGAACCTCCGTCAAAATTTTTGACAAGATTAGCGTCACACGTTTCCAGAATATGTATTCTATTCAGTATAAAACAAAGTCCCTTTTTAGTTGAAAATTTAGTTGAGATAAGTCTTATTACCTACGCTTTATAGATTTCTGCGGAACCATCTATTCAATCCAGATATTATTTCCCATTATCATATAGAGTGTCGGCTAAATAGTTTATGGATATAATACTAAGAATTCTCCAACTTGAATAATCTTCCAAACCTTAAATAATTTTTTTCAAAAAGAGCTAGTTTATTCTTCGTAAATAGGAAATAAAATAGCTCTTTAATCCCTAGGGACTAAAAGTGATTTGAATTTGAAATGTGTATATGGTTAGTAAAAGTTCCAATCACCAAAGATTTCAATCACGAACATTGCATGAACATGTTACAGACTGTATGAGTAAGGAAACCGCACGGGAGCCAGTAAAAAAAAAAGGTTGTGAATGAATAAAAAGCGCGCGAAATGCATTCCGCCTTCGGTCGCAATTGTTTACTTAAATTCGCATTGTACATTATACATTAACTCCAAAGAACATTTTGTCGGACGCTATAAATGTGATACAATAAACATACTATTCTTATTCATAGGTTGCACTTACTTAATTTCTCATGGAGGGTGATAAAAAGAAGAGTATATCATTCGGTCACAAAATTATTTTTGCCACGGGAGGAATATTTTGAATCCCTCACTGTGTTCAGGGTTCTTCATTTGAACCACTACGTACATGATTCAACATAGCGCCCTCGACTTGAGAATATAATTTTGCTCCCTTATAATTTTGCAGCTCGCAGAGGACGACTCCATTACCTATCACATTATTATTACTAATTGAGATCTTTGTCCACCCATTTCTAGGAGCTGAAATTCTTATTATTACTGTCTCCTATTTTTCCTAATCTACCGCTCTATGCAAAGTAGGTTCCATAAAGCAGAACGTGTGCTAATAAATTTCATTACAGCTGTGAAGATTTTAATTGTGGTCAATTGCGCAGGCGCTGGGAACACAAGACAAATTTGTACTTGATGATTAGAATATTTCGTTTGCAGTGTAAGTACGTATGTTAGTGTCGTGTAGATTTTACAGTGTAGTATCAGATTATCGGTGAAATATTTTTAGGTTATGTATTTAAAAAAACTAAGAGAATACTCGCAACATTGTCGAAGTAAGCTTGCTGTGTTAAATTAGTACATTGAAAACCAAATACACATTGGATAACAAACTTACGAATCTTATCTTAAGTATATTATAAGTATATTTCTGTGGTTAATTTTACCTAATACTAACCTAACCTAACCTATTTCGTAATTTATAGCAAATAGAAAGCAAATATCTATTTATAAATCAATACAAATGGCAAGTAAGATTTTCAGTTACTTTGACAAATATTTATATGAAAGTATGAATCCATTTCTTATGAAGAAGAAATCATATTTTAGACATTACGTGTAGTTACCCCCCTACATACATGTTACCAATGTGGTAACTAATTGTCTATAAGTTTCTGAACATTTCTACCGCATACAGCGAGAACATACAAAACCAATCTTCCAAGTTATCAAAACCTTAGATTTTCTTCGCATAACCATCAAAACACCTATACAGGCACCCTAACACTTTCACCAAGTCTAGACTTCTAGACGCCCCTGACTATATATAGCTATTCCACTTCGATAATCAACATTTTTCTTACGTGCGAAAGTGACACACATACACCCAAGGATGACAAGTTTACTCAAGCTGAACTAGGCTTTATAGAATTAACGCCGCGTTTTACTTGACATGCCAATTTAAACTTTACACACATGGGTTCAAGACTGAGATTTCTTTTAAAGTAAATATGTAAACAGCTGAGCAAGGCCTTGAAGTGAAAGTCTAAAGTTGTATAGCAAAAACTTAAGGTCCGGTACAGAGAAATCAGCTATAGAGTTTGTTAATAAAACATGTTGCATAATAAAGGAAATTACGTGTGTAATAAGCTGTATTGCGTCAAAATGTTGTTAGAACTTTGTGGAAGTTTAATGCAAGTTTGAAGGTACCAATTACACAGTTATTTTGAAATGTAACAGTCCATAAGTGTAGCTTGGCTCTGACTTGGTAGCTTTATTTGAAAAGTTTTGCGATACAATATTAAGTAATTTTCTCTTATCAGCCATGAATCAAAAGCAATCGTTGGTCATGTTTTTGTAGTCAAATGGGCACGAGCTTTGTTATTCAGCTAAAATAAGTTTATTTAGATGTTGTTAGTATTTACCGAACCAATAAATAATAATTATTTTGTTACTAAATAATTACGCTACAAGCTTGGAAAGTATCAGGTGAGGCGCAATTGCAATTTTTTCTACACCGAAACTTTGAGTTGGATCAATCTGCTATTTACTTAATATTAGTCTTGCAAAGCATAATTTACGATTAAAATCAAATAAAATTCTATATACGGAAATAAATAAAAATATTTACTCCAGCAATCTAAGCATTAAAATCCTGTGAAACGTAATTTTCAGCGCTAATTGTATTCTATAAGGCATCTTAAACTACATTCACTTAAGTAAAAGTGTTTAATTTAGAGATATTTTTACCAATTACCACTTGGCCAACTAACTGAGGTGAACAAACTTATCTAGCTATACCTTTCCATAGAAAACTATAGTTACTTGACATTGAAAGTAAATAAACTGGACAATTTAAATAATTATTTGAAGTAGGTATTGCAGAAGGTATTTAAAAATAAATAATAATCTATACTAATATTATAAGCAATAAACAAACAAATCTTGATGCTGATTTGTTTGTTTATTGTTATAATCTCTAATGCGACTGAAACCATTCTAATAAATTATTCACCATTAGGAAGATCCATTAACTAGAAATATGATGTCTGCAATATATATTGTTTTATATCTTAAATAATTTAATCTCACAAAACCAGGATATACATCGATGTATCGAACGAGGTCTTTCCGGAAAAAATATGGGATGGCCATAAGAAACACACAAACTTGTGTCATAAAAATCAGATATAAAAAAAATTTTGCTTTTAAAAGATATTAAATTTAACCGCTCTAAATAAAACTTCGACATAGCAACTAACATATAAAAATAAGTAGGCGTTCGTACATATATGCTAATTAGTTATTTATTCTCATATTACTGTGAGTCATAGAGTTTACAGAGAATACCAAGGATTTGTGAGGGCATTCGCTTTGGATTCAGCCTAAGGGGTTACCGGCAAAAAAAGGGCTCTACACGAACGAACAAGCGGAACCCGGCTTCCCCATTCAATCCTTTACTTCTTAAAAACAAGGTGACGGACTGTTTGGTGCGGAGGTAAGTAGCCTTGCCTTTCATGCCAGAGGTCCCGGGTTCGAGTCCTGGTAGGGGCAGATATTTTATCATATTTGCTTTCTAGTCATGGATGTGTGTGTACGTCAATTTAAGTTTATTTCTAATATTTATATATGAAAAAAAAATATCTATGTGTGTTTATATATTTCTTAAGTTTATTTATCCGTTATCTAGTATCCATAACACAAGTTCTTAATAATACTTAATTTGGGCTAGATTATGTCGTGTGGTTGTTACAAATATTAATTATTATTATTATTATATAAACAAAACAAGCGCTGCGCAAGAACTGCCGCTCAATACGTTGGTAATTTAGTCAGGTAAATAAATACAGGTCTAAAATATCAAAATAAATTATCATAGTGGTGCTGTCTATATCCGAAATAAATTATGTCACGTTTGACAGCCGTCTAGTTGGCTTGGTCGAGTGGTGTACCTCTTTCTTTGTAACCGGTCCTTGTAATTTTTATGATAGTTGTTAATGTATTTCAATATAGCTTTTTTGAATTTTTTGTACATCATATGTTTTGAAGGGATATCCTGATTTTCGAACTGCGGCTCTTCAGTCAACATTTATTATAAATTGACTCATGAATCAAAAAGACTATTGAATAAATATGTAATAAAATACAGCAATTCCATTTTTATCACTACCAAGTTATTTAAAAAAGAAATTCTCTATACTAGAAAATTCTAAATAAATAACAGTATTGTATTTTTATTGTTCAGTATAACGCTGCAAAGTATTTTTAATATTAAACTTCATTGAAATATGTCATCGCTATTTTTGCAGCATTACTTGGCTTCATCCTTCAAGTTAGTTCCAACTTGGCAACATATAAAAGTTGGACACAAAGCCTAACTTTGTACATAACTGCAGTACAGATAGCTACAAACAACTCAAAACAGTTTTCTATTTACATGCCGATAGCTGAACAGACATATCCATTGTTCTCGAGAACTAATCGATAAAATAATAACGTACGTTCGTACGAAGCATGCAACCCATTTGTGATTGGGTTGATTCGTACACTACAAACTTTACTCTCGCTATTTACCAACACAAGGCTAAAACGCACGGTTATCAGAAACAAGTTTGGCCACCGATCGAGTGGAATACCCTCGAGTGAAAAAACGAGCGCGACGCGAACCCGCCGCGAACTGGGTCACTGCGATACTTGAGCACTGCACCGAAGGCGAACGACCGCCGAAAAGGCAAAAAATCTGCATCGGAAAACAAACACACCACATCGATCTAGCCGCGGGGTCAACGCTTCTATTAACTTTTACCACTGGCCACCCAGACCGCAACATTACGTTGACATCTCGACACATAAATTTTCGCGCGGATTTGCGTTCGGAACGCGCGACGCGAGCGCCCGCGCGCGTTTTCACAATGCCACTGTTAGTTCCTTGCGCGGGCGCCGCTGTCAATTACCCGTCATGGTCGAACTCGATGCTCGACAATCGCCGGCGAAAAATTCACATACACAAACTCACATCTTGCCATTTCGTAATCATGACTATAGATGAAGGTTAGCATTATGTACGGAAGTTGTTGTTTTGTTTTAACGTATCAGAATTAGAAGGCCATTTAACATGATAGTTAGCATTTTGCCATGGATATGCTAAGTTTCTAATGGTAATTAATAACTCTTCCTTGTAACTCATAGTTGTTATGTAAATGCATCTCGATTCTATATTGGAAACTTACAATCATGGATTGGAAATAGGTTGTTAAAAGATCCCTGTAACATGGTGTCATCCGTTCGTCTTCTATCTCAACAGATAGTAAGTGACAATAAAGCCAAAGAAAATATAGAACTATAAAGTACTTGTTTAACTTCCTAATATTCCCACAGTGAAAGCCTCTAGTATTCCATTTTTTAAAAGTAGAGAGATATGTAATTTAAAGAAATTTCTCACTTCAGTTTATTAACAAATCACACACACACAAAACAAAAAAATTTGAGCCCATTTGAGCATATCGTTGATTTTTGCCATCGCCATTCGGGCGTTGAGTGCAAACTGGTTATAGTTATTAATATTTACTTCATAAATATTAATTTAGATGGAATAAAAATAAATAAATAAACAACGATTTCATATTTAACAAATAATTTGAATTGCGCATTACTTATCTTTTAAACTAAAATAAGAAAAAAGCGTAGCCACCGCAGCAGGACTGATGCTAGTAATAAGTATGCAATCGAATGAATTATAAATAATTTATGTTAAAACAAAAAATCTATATTATTAATAATAGTAAAAAAAAGCATTAAATGACTTAATGAATATATATTCATACTTCATATATCAACTACTAATATTATGTCACCAAAAATCCATAACCACCGAAACGGGTACGAGATGCTGGGTAGACCATAAGATTGAACAACTCTTAGCAACTTCAGCAGGGGCAACTTCAGGTGTTTCTTAAATGTTGTCTTGGATGATAGTTGCCGTAATGGAGTAGGTATACTGTTCCAGTATTTCGATGCCTGATATCGGAAGCTACCATTAAACGCAACGGTTTAATGGTATTATTATTCTTAATATAATTTGTACCACGTGATGTTAGAAATCTCAGCTTGTCATAGTAATATTCAGGCTCTTGGAATGTACGACGTCAAACGTAAGTCATGCGAGATTCATCTTGCGACGTAACATGTTCAATGAGGAAGCCTTGTTCAAGTAAGGGATGATATGGCTAAGTGGAGGAACACGATAACAAAATCTAAAACATGCGTTTTGCACCCGTTGAATCACCCGTTTGTGAATTGACAAGATGCGCCTTCCGTAAAAATGATACAAATGTTTTATTTCCTTAGCAAATTGCGCGCTGTATAAACGTAGAGGACAGGTCCTCATATTGAACACTGCGGTACTCCAAGTTCTACAGTTTTTGGGGTAGAAATAGCTCGTTTACCGTAACTCTTTAAAGCCTCACAGCTTGTGATCGGTCTGTTAAATAACTCCTAAACCATGCAACACATTTTTTACTAAGGCCGTTATATATGAGTTTTGATAACAGGTATGTTTAAGCAATCGAACGTGCAGGTATAATCAAGTTATAATAAAATTGATCCTTATCCAGCCTCCTACTCAGCAAGTACATTGTCTATTACATCTTAAAGAGCAGTGATGGTTCCACGCCCTTGCGATTGATATTTTGGCAGAATATTCTTTTCTTCTAAAAGTTTTGAGAGAAAAGGCATAATACTAATCAGCCTCAGGTCTTTGATTTCATCCGGCTAGTCAAATTTTGGCAACTCAACACTTTCTGTGCGATGACGCTGATGATATAGCCTTCATGTTTTCTATTTTCAAACATACTGCTCGAAGATTAAAATAATGTTATTCTTTATTTGGCAAATATACCAAGTTCATAATGTATGGCACGCAAGTAAAATAATTTAACACGCAACACTGGCGGCGTTAATCAAAACGGGTAGAGACCGGATCTTAATTTTTAAGATGAACACGAGTTGACGTAGTCTGTACTGACGTCACGGGAGTTTAAAGGAGATGACAACTTGTTTGGAATATTTAAACGTAGCTTTAAATTTTTAATAATAATGCAGAAGCTTTGTCGAAACGCACCCTTAAGATGTATGAAGGGGCGACCACATAAACTACCTATTATTCTGCAATGTTGTAAAAAATGTATAGCTTAAGAATATAATTTCTCATCAAAAATATAATCAAATATATAAATATAAAATTTTCGCAGCATGAATAAATAGATGTATTTCTTTATAAACAGATATCGTTATTGATATTTAAACAACTTTGCTTTATAACGGTTTGAACATTTTTGTATGCAGTGTCGAGACGCCGAAGAAGCTCGCAAAAATTAACTAATTAATATTATATTTCGATAAAAAAAAATTAAAAAACAAACTAAATTCTGCGGCGCCACTCATGGCAGCTTATAACTGGGAAACGTGACTTCACGAAATTTTGTCAATCGTTAAGGAAAGTAAAGATTTCAGAGGAGATACCATTACCATTTGGAGATATCACTTTTCGTTAATATATTTTGTTAGTAACAACTCGGAGAATAATACGATTAAGCTTATTTTAACTAAAATTCAACCTTTAGGTAAATGACGTCATCGAGTACAACAACTTCTAGTTACTCTTTGGTTAAACTGTCATGTCAACGTATGCAGTAAAGATCTCTCACATAGAAAGTTGTAGAGTTGTTTATTCCGTGTAAAATGAATATATATAACCTTTGTATTGCCATTTCAAAAAGATGCCGTCACACGACGTCACACCAACAAATTTGGAAACATTATAAATTTAAAAAAAAGGTTCTAATTCAAACTTTTCGAGCATATTTCATTCGACAACTTTTTTTTAATTACCAGCTCGCAGTAAAATACGTATAAATAAATATACTCGCAGAAATATACGTATTGAACGAGATTACGTAAAACAATTTGACTCACATTCAACCTCTATATGATTTCATCAATCAGCATCATTTTCTAACTTCTTTTTGATTCAACTGTCATGTGTCAAATGTTTGAAATACACATCTCTCATCGAAAATACAAAAACTTTGAAATCCTATTCGAAAACGATTACTACTTCGTGACTTCATGAAAGGAATTTTCTTTTTACAATTATTTAATTTAATATTGCATATAAAGTGGGTATATTGAAATTGTATTTCTAAAATACCTAGTAAATCATTTAAATATACCTATTAAATACCTCCTAGTACTAATCTAGAAAAAAATAAAAAATACACAATTCAACATTACTCCATATACAGAAATACCTTTAATTAAATATATTGTAGTTCATCTTTGTTAAAAAGTTGCAGTTATAATTTGTAAGAAGTTGTAAAGTTAGTCCACAATAACTAAAACATCTTAAAATTAAAAGAAAAAAATTAAATTATCAAAGAAGATGAAGAAAAATAAGACTTTCACCAAGTGATTTTTTTTTACCTATGATGAAATAAAATACTTTGAATTTTTGCAATATTAAAAAGCTATTTTCGATAAAGCAGTACATTTTCATATGCCGTTTTATTGTCAGCACTCCAATGTAATTTTTTTACGAGTATGTTGCGCAAACGATCTGAAATAAATCCTAATCTTTGTAAAATTTAAAAGGCTATGTTTACGCGGAACTCTGTTATTTCACGCTCCTCTTTTTGCGAACCTAAACCAATCCTACAATTACGATGAAATTTTCTGTGATCTACATTACACACCCCAGCAAAATATGTTACACGTTAGGTACCTTCATTAGGATTGATATAAAGGTACAGTCGATGAACTTGGCGCAGCCTCGGATTCGCAACCGAATCCTCTGCAGTGTTGTCGCCTCTTAGTATGCGGAGCGCCTACAAAAGACCGAACAAGCACAAGCGTTCACGCCTTAGCCTTCACCGAGTTCACCGACAATACACACCAACAAAACAAGTAATCGGTTAGATGACGGCATTCGAATATGTAAGACTTATAATCACTAAAAAATGTCAGGAAAAAAATCCAATAGTAATCATACAAAAAGATATTTTGCTTAATATAAACAGAAACACAACAAAAAATTGTATTCAAGTTTGTAAAAAAAATAAATACTAACACATTATGACGATATCTACGGTAAATGCTAAAACTTTTTAGTTTCAAAAGCTCTGTGCGTGGTACCATACATTCAGTGCCCACTTTACTGCACTGTGACGTCACAACTCAGTACCATTCTGTACGAAGCCTTTCCGAGCATTTGCAAAAGCTTCCCGTTGTATCTTCGATCCTATAAACTATTAGTGGTAGACCTATATTGTTCTTTGGGCAAATTTTATGCAGTATTATAGTGATATAAGAATAAAGATATTTTTTTGTCATTTACCCAATTCAATTTTTTTTACTATTATTAGTAAATTATTAAGATTAACAGTACAGGTTCGTAATTAGGTGTAATAATAACATAATCTTTGACAACTCGTATTTACACACAAATACGATTTCATACTTTTCGTCGTAGGTAGGTAAAATTAAAAATTAAACATGGTTATTCATGTAGCAAGTAAAATACTACAACTCCATACTGCAGCCTTACAAAAAACCGTCTTGAAACAATAGAAAACCAGGCACTTCAAGCACCCAGGAGAAATAAGATACTTAGTCCCTACTCGCTGTAATTATTAATGGATTTGAAAACTTATATTATTACCTTTGATTCAAACTGCGTTTGAACTCTTTTAAAATATAAATAAAAAGTGCAACAAAGTTAATCAAACAGGACCCGCGATCGTTCTTTGCCCGTAATCAGAGATGTAAGATTTTTGTAATAAATTAATAAAATAGTTTACAAACGTATTAATATTGATATTCCTTTTTCCTTGCAAAGAAATCCATAATTGTTGTTGTATACACTAAAAGCGTTAAGCTAAAAAAAATACGTGGTTAAATAATATATACAAATCTTGTTTAGGAGGCACCAGTCAAAAAACTCAACTGTGAAATAATTTAAAAAACTACAACACGTCAAACTGTAAAACGAAAAGCGTTATTTATTGAACTCATAAACCAAGGAATAAATTAATAAACAAATAGTAATAACTAAAACGAATTAACCTCGATACAAACGCCACTGATAAAAAAAACTCACATTAAGGATCACTGAACCATCAACAATTTCATTTTGAAAAGCACACAAACAACAACCAAAATCAATTAGTGAGTGAACGCGATAAACGTTTTAAAGAATCGCGAGCAAACAATTCCATCCGCCTGCCAGCCTCGCATTCAATTAACAAAATAGGTTTTTGCATTGATCCCTGCCGCGTGGGAACTTAATTAATACACACTAATTGCGCAGTGACAATCAAAGCGAAACAAACCTAACTTGGGTGCCACGACACAACTTGTCCCTTTTTGGGCGCCAAAACCTACCGCACTGTTTACTCTCTAGTAGACAAAGTTTCTCGTCTGTTTGCATATAAGTTTAGCCTGCTATATTTACCCTCCGTTTCAAACACAAACTTCATAGTACAAAGTAGAGTACAAAATTTTTGGGCGATAGTTTCTCTACTATCGAATTCATATGCAATATCCTGCCCAGGGGCTAGGCTCGTATTGAAATGCAGATGCAGTTTGCGAACAAACGCAGTGCATTACTACAACTACTTGTATAAAATTTGGGCCGAAACAAATTAAACTCGCACGTGATACCCGAGCACGCTTTGTTTCATAGAGAATCGTTCTGAAAGGCAATCTGTGTATGGAAGTGGCGGGCTACGTTCGGAATACGGGCAGATAAGAGTTTAATAGCGAAAAACCTGAACGACGCTTGGTCGCGACTCCCAGACTCGAAAATGTCCTAGATAAGGGAACAAAATGCGGAGTGGTATCGGAAGCCAGTTCGATAAGATACATCCGAGCGTAAAGCTGGTCGGTTGACAGAGAATAATGTGAATATTCGTTTATTAAATCTCTTTTGCCAACTCTACTTTATACTTTAGTTGGAAGTACGTTTTCCTGCCAGTGTAAAATACTGTAGAGGTATTTACCAAAGAGAAATTGCACCTTTTTAACATTGTTTTCGTGTTTATTACCTGTTGTTATACGAGCCCCAATGCAAAATAGTTCGTCCAGCCATTCTTTTTGCAACGGTTGCCTTTTTTTAACTTAAATACATTTTACTAAACAGGCCTTTGAAAAAAAATAGTAAAGGGTAAAATGTCCATCTTATTGTTGTTTATTTATTTATTAAGATACACCAACAGTGAACATATTAAACTAACATTATTGTTGATCAGGCACTTTTAATGAAAAACTCCTTTTACTAAAATATGTATTTATGGGCACTTTAATTTCCTACGACTTACTCAAAATATTTCGTCTAGTTTTTAATCGATGCAAAAAAGTTTGTCCATGTCTCAATTCTACCTGTTTTAACAGAAAAATGAGTAAAATTCGATTTGAAAATACAAATAATCTGTCACATGATGCGTCACTGTCGTTTCCGAACATATAAAAAACCATAATTTCATACAATTTTATCATTATTTTCTAACAAAGTGGCTCGCGGGACACCTACCGCCGACGAAGTACGAAAATTATTATTCGTAGCCAGGAACAATGGCAAATCTGCTTATCAAATAGCCAAGTACTTATTCCCTACCTAACCTAAGATCGTCAGTTCAGACCATCATCGAACATCACAAGAAAAATGGCACGGTTGAATGTTTGAAGACACCTGGTTGGCCGCAAATCACAAGCGAAGCTGAAAATCGAGTTCTAAGGAAGTTTATCTTGTTTACGCATTAGAAGTTACCCTGAAGTAAAGAGAGATGATTCACAAAGATGTATCTGTCGATACCTGCAAGAGGGTCGTAAAAAGATTGGGCTCTGGATTTTATGCTGCTAAAAAGAAACCATTACAAACGTCTCTCCAAAAAAGAAAAGGCTGAAATTTGCTAAAGATCATGAAAATTGGACTGCAGACCAGTGACGTGAAATAATATGTTATGAGTCTAAATCTGAGGTGACGATCGGTGATGTACGGAAAAAAAGAAATCAGAAATTAAGATGAAGCATTCCATACCGATTGTATCAAAAGAAAAGTGAAGTTTTCTGGATCGGTAATGACATGGGGCTGAATGTCAGCACAAGGTCTGGGTCGTCTACATTTTGAAGAAGGAACTGTTAATACAGTAGAGTACCAAAACATTATAGAAACAAGTGTCGTGCCCTCGATTGCAACGTTGAAACATCGTAATACCTACACTTACAACAAGATGGTGCTCCTGTCGCACTGCGAGGACAACCAAGGCTTGGTTTCACCGGGATCAGATCCTTACAATGGAGTGGCCGTCAAGTATGGTAAGTATGGTGGAAAATGAAGAAAATGTTGCGCAAATATCCTTTAAGGTCTAAATTATATAAAACAATATGAGGGAAAAAATTAAATCTGTCTGGGACTCAATAACTACACAACAATGTGCAGAATTGATAGCAAATTGTTGCTACCAATACCACGAAGAATAAAGGCCGAGATTTGCGCTGTTGAACGCGATGGACGAAGTTTTATTGCGTGGATGGTACCCCAAGAATTATATATGGAAATATTTTGTTACTTTTTTAAGTGTTCCAAACCACTTGTATTTATTGAACTAATAAAGTTAAATTTATTTATCAAAATTTTACTTGGAATATTAGACACTTGTAATATTTGCCACTAGACGAATTATTTTGCATATTAGAGCTCGTATTCAATATAGTTTATGATATATAACTAGATGACTAGTTGTTTTAGAATTAATTGATAGCTACAACTTAAACATTGTGTGGCATGAATAATTTTTTCTATTTCTATTCTATTTAAAAAAAACAGATTTCTGTTTCATAAGGTCTTACAACTATAATATTTATAACCTTTTCACATTTTGTAGTAAGCATTAAAGAAACCCTTGTTAGTGGTTGTAGAGTTAAGTAGTTACAGATAAAAGGAAAGAAACAGCCACTGGAATAAAAGCATTCACAACTTAAGCATCATTAATCGATAATTAATGCATAACAATAGTTATATTAATTATTTAACATATAATCAATCAATAACATCTTCGATTCGTGATCTCTAAGGACACGGATGCCATTTACACTCAAGTGGGCCGCGTTCTGCTTTGCCAGCATGACACAGCACTAAAATAGATTATTAGTAGCTATCAACCTATTCCCATACTAAAAATTCCGTAAAAACAGAAACAAAACGAAACAAATCTGATTCATCGCAATAATACCTAATGATAAATCACGGAATCTGCGAAGTGTTACACTGTCACAAATACGAACGAAGACAGGTGCTAATCTAGTCAAATTAACTGTAATTACTGTTGACTGTGAATGATTGTTCCGAATTGTAGAGGTACTAACGTTTGGAGAAGCAATTATAAACGTGCGCGAGAAATGGCCAACTTTAAAACCTGCAAATGTTGGCCAGACAAGACTTACCTATACAGGATGTTACCGTTAGTTAGTACTGAGCATCGTTTCAAGGTCGGTAGGTGGCACTAAACGATGAATATTAAGAAAAACTATTTGGCCAAATTCAGTGTATAAACAAAGTTATGAACTTTTGAATATTTTTTCATTTTAAATCCAAGAAAAACGCATCTAATTCACAAAAATATTTTTTTTTTATTCATTTTAGTTAGTTAATTCTTGATAATCACGATTGCGTCGATAAATCTCACTACAGGGAAATCAGCCTCATTCAACTAACAGGTGGTCTTTGGCAATAAGTTGTAAAAATTCATTGGTACATTTGGCAGTCAAGGGGGATCGAACCCGCGACCTTAAGCTCGAGAAGTCAGCGCCTTAACCACTGTGCCACCGACGCTTTGATGATAGAATTTACAATTCACGTCAGTTTTTAAAAGTACACCGAAAGAAAAAACCCTTGGAGTAAAAACCTGTCACCCTCTTTTGTTTTAACTATTTATTAGGGAAACTGAAGGCAAAACGGAACGGTTGATTCCTTCAAGATTATTAGTACAACTGATAATTATTGCAACAAATTACTCTTCCCCTACCTTCTTTCGGTCGGTGTCGGTGAACCTGTCATACGTGACAACGAATTATTAACCCTGTGACATTTTTGGTCTTTTGAAGTTAAAAATATACATTTTGACTTGCTTGTACTTTTATTGTATTAAATATTGTCAATTATTCGTCTGTCTATTGTTTAATTTGTCTTTATTGCACCATCTTAAAAATGTAAAAAGGTTGGATGCGTATCCTCAAAAGCCCACTTTGAATCAAAAGTAACTAAAAGGCAAAGCGGCCCTGGGCAAAATGGACCAGCATTCTATTCCTTAAGAATGTTTAAATGACAAAAAAAATTGTTTTGATCAGATAGCAAATTTTTTAAATTTTCCACTTCGCTGTCTTAGAAGGCCGATTTTAGCCTAAGTAGCCTATTAAGTACCTACTTTTTTATGATTATAAAAGCTGGCACATTATCGAGGCCTGCTTAGGAACCACGAAGCCACCTGTTTAGATTATTAATTTAAAGCAGAAAATTTAAGTTATAATTCACCGAGCGTAAATTTATAATTTCAAACCAAAATTTTCATAACTTTCATTCAGGCTGCGAAACTCATGCTTAATATTACAACTCATGAGGACTCCGTTGCAAAAAAAAACTAGACAAAATGTATTTTTACAAAACTTGAAAAGAATGATAATTCGCAGAACATACATAGGGGTGATTCGGTTACCCTACGACAAGATTCATAAAATTATTTTTTTACGTCAGTGTTCCGGCTACCCAAAATTGAGAGCCTGGAATTTCAAGTTGTAAGATTTGCGTCAAATTATGATCCTTTTAGCAGAGTCTTATGTGCTTTACAGAGACACAACCAAACACTTGTAATTCTCACATGCTAATGCATATGAGGACAGGTTTTTATCTAAACAATTACTTTTACCGATTTCACCGGTTTTGATCAAAACTTTAGAAACGCGATTTAATATACTTGTAGTGATATCTAATGGCTACGTTGTTCCTCTTTTTTTTATGTCTCTTACCTCTTTCGATTAAGGGAGATTAGGTTCATTTATTCTGTAGACCAGTTTTGATAACACTTGGCAACGAAATACATTTTCAATAAGGCTTATTATTTTATTGATTGTGTGAAAGGAAGGTCACTGGTTGATTATAAGCCAGTCATGCATGTAACACAAACTGTAACATCAAGCCATCATTTTCTTCAACATCAAACCAAGAATCAACTAAAATATGATGCGTGAATTTATGGGAATGAAGTCTTGAGAAAAAGCTAGCTATATTAATGAAAAGCCTATGCCGAGTTCGTAAAAAAATATATCATTCTGCCGTTCGCAAGACACATAATAGACATCCAGAGTTTTGTCACCGGCTAGCCTGAGCTTAAGTTCAAGTTTCCTGCTTTATATGCTAACTTGAAGTCCCCGTGGGAATTCCGTGATCAAATATAACCTTTGTTACTTCGGGATAACGTTTCAACCTTAATAATATTTTAAGAATCGCTTCAGTAGCTTCAGAATTCATCTATTAGGTACTATATTGAAGTATAAAATTATGTATATACAGCTTCGTATAGAAAAGGAAGACAAAAATGCAGAGGATTCAAATACGAATCTGAGCCTGCAGCAAGATCCCCGACTGTCGATAATATAATTTCCAAAAAAAAACTCTTTTTATTCACTTTCCTTTCATTCTCAACACAAAGAGAACAGCTTTTTTTAGCTTTTTAATTGCTACAACTAATCCGAAACAACACCAATAAATATTATTACTCTACAGAGAGCGCTCGACATTTTGGATGACCGATATTCAGTATCGTGTTTACAAGATTAATTCACTTAATTAATTAAAATAAGTACCCATGGTGTTTGATACCAAAATAGGTTAGGTAAGGTTAGGACTGATTATTAATATAATCGGAATAAACAAGCTTATGTTCTAAATTCAAAAAGTAAAACGTTTTAAAACTCGTATCGAAAGGTCACTTACAAGAATGAGAAAATTACGACTCGTCTCTTTTAATGAATATTATATGTCTGTTTCGACGGCCGAGCAGCGTCAGTGTTACTAGCAGCCCTGTCTAGGTCCCAGGCTCAAGTCCTGATTGCGGCATTAATTTGTGAGATGAACACAGATGTTTGTTCTCGGATCATGGTTGTTTATATGTATCTATGTATGTTCACTTTCCGCCCAGTTCGTTGCATGATCATCCATAACACATGTTTGTTATGAATACTAAATTGTTTTATTTAAGGAATTGAAGGGATTCTTACGACAATTTTGATTTTTAGTATAGATAGCTAACTACCTGCATGGGCCAGTCTCTGGGACTGAAATATCGGAAACTCTATAATAAAAAACAAAATCGTGGAATAACCACGATGTTTTTAATTTTCTAAAAAGTATTTTAGAGCTAAGCGTTCATTGGAAATAATTCGTTTGTTTAAGGCTGATTGTTCAATGCTCAGATATTTTTAACTAAAGAACAACTTTGACACTTGGCAAGACTTTTCATGGAAATTATGTCAAATTCTCAAAATTAATATGGCAAATAGATAAATCCCCAGACAAACACACCAACTGTATGGCCCCAAAGTAAGCAGAGCTTGTGTTATGGATGACCATACAACGAACTGGGGGGGAACCCAGAATAAACATACATATATAAATACAAACAACCATGACCCGAGAACAAACATCTGTGTTCATCACACAAATGAATGCCCCGGCCGGGACTCGAACCTGGGACCTTCGGCATATGAGGCAAGGCTACTTACCACTACACCACTCGGTCGTCGTAGAGATAGATAAGACGGCTGATTGCCATATTTTACAAGAATAGAACAAATAGATAATTCTGATGTTGACTAAGGATGATTTTTCAATGCTCAAATAACTTTTTTCTGGAGCATAACTTTGACACTGTACTTCATTGAGTCAAAATTCTACTTCACCCAACTGGAATAGAATTTTGACAAATTCTTATTTCTTGTGTAAGAATGCATTATTAGAAGTATCTGGAGTCGGCGGCTAGGGTTGGGCTTTGATGAGTAAATCAGAACTTGAATGTACATTTATTTGATTAATTTGTTTTAGGCAAAAAACGACATACGGCCGCAGAATAACAGACGTCACATAGTTAGGTGAATAGAATAGATTTTGCTTAGCGAATTTACACTTTACCTATACTTGATCTACGTCTATATTTGCTTAGTAAAATCTTTTCGAGCATCGTCGAAAAGTTGCTAGTCTATCGGTTTTTTACAGATTGCACTTTGGAGAGTGTGCGAATGCTCTTTTTAAGTTGATCGAACCTTCCCCCTTTCTCCACCGGTCAACCAGACGCAGACAGAAGTTTCACCCGTTTGTGGTTAGCGTGCCGATGAGCCGAACTAAACGGTTCGATAGCTCATTTTTGGTTCGTGTTGCCAAAGAGTGGAACGATTTGCTTGCGTCTGTTTTTCCAGACAAATATAACCCTGAAGCTTTCAAGTGTAGAGTGAATAGGTACCTCTTAGACAGGCGTGTATGATCCTCGTCTTCATCGTCACTTTCCATCAGGTGAGATGGAAGACAAACGCCTGCTAATTATTAATAAAAAAACAAATAAATAAAAAATCTATAATTAAAAGCGCCTCAAGTAGCATCTGACATCTCTGACTGAGGCGGAAAGAACAAACTAGGTTCTGGTCTACATCGAGACTACCAGTTATGATGTCTGTTTAGATACTTGGATGTTACTTGTTACTTCATATCTTAAGTTCAAAAGCTACACTGTTACGACGCTAATAGCTACACGGTTGTCGTGCCCGTTAAGAAAGAAAATTTAAAGCACGTTTTTTTAAATAATCTGTTCGATTAAGCTTTTAAATGGGCTTTTTGTACAAATATAACCATGTTGAAATTACCTTTCATGTATTCGTATTGATAAAAGAAGAATGGCACATTATTTTTTACCACCTATTTTAATTCTTAAATAATGGGCGTTTCAAAAAAATTTTATGTACAACTTAGAGCTCACAGGTATTAAGTTCCAACTTTATACGTTCTTATATAAGATGGGATTAATTAGAATAACATGATTTCATTAATTTATTTTTCACTTAAACTAAACGCTAATATTCCAGGCTACTTGACGAAACAAAACAACATGACATTGTGTTGTTATTACCAAATAAAGTATAAATCTATCAAGTTTATTAATAATAACATTCACTCAGTAACAATAATTACGTTTTTAAATAATTTTGTTTATCGTTAACTTATATAAAAATCTTATAATTACATACATGTTTAACTAAGCTTCATCAGAGGAGAAAATCACTAGGTATTCACTTCATGAAACAGTCTTTAGATGGTTCTGAAAATACATCGGCTTCTGACATTCTTCTTTTCACTGTGGTGTTACCGTGTTAAGAATCTTGTTAACATCATGTCCTAGTCAAAGTGAAGACCTACTAATTTATGTAGGAGAACTGAAGGCAAAATGGAATATTTAAGAAAAAATTACCGTTTTCAACAAATTACAAGGTTTTTAAAATAGTTATTAAAGCATATAGTTATTACTAATAGATCTACAATTCTTTATATTTTATATAGACTATAATCAAATAACGGAATTTTAAGATATTGGATGATTTCTAAAACCTTTTTTCAGGTCTATTTCGCCTGCATGGGAAGACAAAATGGACCACATTAATTTGGTCTAATTTACTACTGTTCAGGTTCTCAATGTTGGTAGTTTCGTTAATTGATAGTGAGGTGAGAGTTGGGAGACTTAAAAAGGCGAATAATGTACCATTCTAATGTAACATTCTTAACCATTAGATGCCACTACAAGTATATTAAATCGTGCATGTAAAGTTTTTATCAAAACCGTTTGTTCAAATCGATAATATTCAACCATTCAAACCATCCCTCATATGTAATAGCGTATGAGAATTTTTGGAAGAGCCTAGTGGTATCATCTCTGCTAAATTCTCCAGAATTTACCCGTTCAAATTAAAGATGTCAACGAAAGACCTTTTTCACAATCTACAGTCGCTATATTCAAAATGATTCTTACATATCTACTTCTGTTAGAATACAGTAATTATTTCGTTCGGTGGAATAACCTATGTGAAATATCATCAATAAAAACAAAGGCTTCCAAAATTTCTTTTAAATTCATACGTGTTTGATATGTCTATGTTTAGGTTCCTATGTAAAATAAATAAGCAATATCTTAACATAGAATAACAAGCGTATAATTCGTAGTATTTTAAGCTTTCAGGAACACTAATCAAGTTAATGTGTGCAATTTTTAGGAAAATTTCCATGATATCTAAAAATTTACGCGGGCCCGATCGCCAGTGCAGTGCAGTTTGCACGGCTTTGCCGGCATAGGACAGGTTAAGCTTGTATATGTACAGTGACAGTTAGAAAAGCAATTACTTAGAACAGTCTTTACTTGGGGCTAGACTTCCTCTCACTTGTATTCATAGTGAAGTACAGTATGACTCAAGCAATGGGTTTCAATTAGTTAATTATGGTACGTACATTTTATTTACGGCCATTTTAGTACACCTAATGTGTTAAAAAAACAACTTATCTGTACGGTTATTTCATAAAGAAAACCATAGCTTTATCTTCAGATACGTTTAATTACCATGACTGTATATAATGTAGCTAAACAAATATATATGTCTTATTTATCTGGCAATAAAAGTTTGCTTTGGTTTAATATATACACCATAAGATAACCATGACTCACTACTTAATCATGGGTACTTAAGACGCTGTACTAAACCTGCAGTCATGTTACTCACTAAAGCCACAGTATGTAAGCTTTCTATTTGTCAGTAATATGCTTTTAAGTTGAAAAAAAAGTAGTTGGAATAAATATTTGTCACTATCAAATAAATTATCAGGGCCTAACTTCATAATGACAAACCTTTAATTTTACTCACTTAAAAAATTATCCAACTGTCAGATTATTTAATAGAATGTCTTGAATCCCAGACACCATGATCTACTTTTGCTACACAATATTTAAATTAACAAAACAAAAGATTTATTATGTCTCATTTCACACCTTTTTCTATGGTGTTGTAACAGTATGAACTTCCAATTCTGTCAGAACGCAACACTAAATACAATCATATAAATACAATATTATTAATATTAAACATAAGTAATTTAATTTTCGGCAAGGCACACATTTTTGGTAAAAAACTTACCATGAACAGTGAGTTCCGAGTCTCGATTCAGCTCGTACAGCCTCAGTGCCTCATCCAGCTCCAGTTGAGTTGAAATGGTGCATGGATCACCCTCCTCGTCCACCCACTTCATAGTGAACACCTGATAATATGGAAACAGATGACTCACTTAGTTCTTCAAAAGTCATATATTGATCTAAATAATCACTTAGTTCTTCAAAATAATACTCTTTATTATTGTAATTATTATATTAATAAATAGTAGTAAGAGTAGCGATATAGTTATCAAGATGACTAAAGTATCTTTAAGATTACTACTTTTTTTATCATTTGTAAATTGTGATTTTGGCAATAGTCATAATAATAATAATAATAACTCCCCAGACAAACACACCAACTGTATGGCCCCAAAGTAAGCAGAGCTTGTGTTATGGATGGCCATACAGCGAACTGGGGGGAACCCAGAATAAACATACATATATAAATACATACAACCATGACCCGAGATCTGTGTTCATAACACAAACAATGCCCCGGCCAGGACTCGAACCTGGGACCTTCGGCGTATGAGGCAAGGCTACTTACCACAACACCGCTCGGTCGTCAGTTATGTTATAATATAATATGAATATAGTAATATTAAATAGACCAAAGATATGTTGTTTATGAAGCCAAGAAACTGTTTCCTCATTTAACTGTATAGTCACTTAACTGTATAAACTCTCAGTCAAGTTGATCATAAAAAGTCAAATTAATCAGTTCAAACTCAATAACTATTATAGTAGTTAAGTATAAATAGGTATAAAGTATACACACCCATATATATATATATGAGGCAGTCAGCGCAAAAGCGGCCTAACCCACATTTATTTTGGTTTTAATGTAACTGTAGCATACGATTACAAATTGAAAAAATTTTGACACAAAAATGACCTAACTTTGATTTGTTTTTTCCATAATAGATGGCGTTACAAAATTAGTTTCTGCATATTTTTTTTCAACTAGTCGAAATTCAAAGTGGCCTAATCCGGTTGGGCCATTTTTGCATCTAGCAACTTTCTTAATTTGGCGGGTTAGGTTGTTTGACAGTTGAACGGAAATGTCAAACTCCCTAAAGTTTCAAAACTTTTCGGTATTTGGCGGTATTCTAATTTTGAAATATTTTAATAAAAAATTGTCAGTAAAATTGCTGCAATTAGTTATTATTCTGTTTGAAGTTGTTATCATAATGGACGACGTCGAAGATAGCATGCGGAGTTTTTTTTTTTATTAATAATTAGCAGGAGTTTGTCTTCCATCTCACCTGATGGAAAGTGACGATGAAGACGAGGATCATACACGCCTGTCTAAGAGGTACCTATTCACTCTACACTTGAAAGCTCCAGGGTTACAATTGTCTGGAAAAACAGACGCAGGCAAATCGTTCCACTCTTTGGCAACACGAACCAAAAATGAGCTATCGAACCGTTTAGTTCGGCTCATCGGCACGCTAACCACAAACGGGTGAAACTTCTGTCTGCGTCTGGTTAACCGGTGGAGAAAGGGGGAAGGTTCGATCAACTGAAAAAGAGCATTCGCACACTCTCCAAAGTGCAATCTGTAAAAAACCAATAGACTAGCAACTTTTCGACGATGCTCGAGACTTTGCAGTCTCGAAGAAGTAAGTTTGTCGTCACTTATGAGTCTACGGGCCCTTCGGTCGACAGAATCCAACGCTTCAAGATGGTATTTTGCGGAATCATCCTAAAGATGGCTGCAGTACTCCATACAAGATCGAACCTGGGCTGTGTACAGGTTGAGCAGCTGTTCAGACTTGAAGTACCGCCGGACCTTTGCGATGACTCCCAATTTTTTGGAAGCTGACTGTATAGTATACTTATAGCATTATGTTAGTTTCTGTTTGCAATTGGTATTATTGTCTTATGTGAAAATATACTAATAGAATGGTGGTATTTCAGCTATGTTCAGTGATTACAAAGACTCTGGTTCAGAGTACCTGCCAAGTCAACCGCCTAGCGCGCCTTTTTCACTGAATGTGGAGGCAATTTTGTATGGTAATACTCCTTCAGAATGTTCAACTAAGACATCGAAAAAGAGATTAAGAAAACCCGAAAATTGGGTTCGAAAGCGAGGGCAAAAGGACAAGAATATTTAAACTACAAGGGAGCCACGGTACCTGCTAAAATGTCTAAGATAGGATTGTGTGCAAGTCAAAACAAATGTAATTAAAAAATAAATGCTGAGCAACATAGAAAACTATTCAAAGAATTCTATGATATGGCAAATTTTGACTTGCAAACATCCTGTGTGTTTTCAGTTATTAGGGTTCTAAGTCTCATACCTATACAACAAATGAAAACTCAAGAAGGCAAAACACAAGGCACTACTACCTCTCTGATTGTGATGGAACAGAGGTATTAGTGTGTAAAAACTTTTAAAAAAATACTTATGCAGTTTCTGATGGGAGAATAAGTAGATTATTAAAAAATAAAACTTCCATCTCTACACCTCCATTAGATAGACAAGGTCATTCTGTTTCTGCCAATAAACTCCTGAAAATAAAATACAAAAAATAAAAGAATTTATCAATTCTATCCCCTCATATGAGTCTCATTATTCTTTACATAAGTCAGTAAACCGTAAATATTTAGCACCAGATTTAAATTTAAATATTCTTTATTCCCTTTATACTGAGAAGGTTTCAAATCCTACATCAAAATTCATTTTTTGTAAAGTATTTAATGAGGAGTTCAACTTGAGTTTTCATTCACCAATTACAGATTCTTGTAAAAGATGTGATGCATTTGCTATTAAATTAAAAGCTTGTACTAATGAAGTAGAAAAATTGAGATTAGAACAAGAGCAAAAATTACATCTGCTAAAAACTGAGGCAGCAAGAAAAGGTATCAAGAAGGACGTGGAGTTGTATAAAGAAGACGAAGATGTCTGTATATCTTTTGATCTTATGAAAACCCTTCCAACCCCTGTTATCAGCACAGGCATATGTTATTATAAACGACAACTCTGGACATGCTGCTTTTTGATATGTAATATGAAAAATGATGATGTATTAATGCTAACATGGGATGAAAGTGTAGCATCACATGGACCCCAAGAAATAGCATCCTGCCCATTATATGTTGTCAAACATCTTGTTAAATGTAAACATCTCATTAAGTAATCAGATCAATGTGGTGGCCAAAACCGCAATATTAAGATGGCTCTTTTCTGCCAATACATTGTTCCTAGTTCTGAATATACTACAACTTAAATTGACCATAAATTTCTAGTTAGTGGTCATTCATACATGTCTTGTGACCAAGACTTTGGCCTGATTGAAAAGAAAAAGAGGTTTTTCAAAAACATTTTTGTAAATCCCAAAAATTGGGAACAGGTAATTTTAGAGGCTAGAAAAAATAAACCATTTAAAATAGTATCAATGAACAAAGATTTATTTTTTTCTCGTTAAACTTTAGAAAAAAACATAACTAACAGAAAAATTGCAACAGATAAGGGTAAAGTGGAGTGGTTAAGAATGCAATGGATTATGTATCATGAAATGCATCCCTTCAAACTGTATTTTAAATATTCTAATAATCCAAAAGTTCTTTTTCAAGAAGTTGATTTTAAAAAAAGAAACTCAGTTATTATTGAAAATCTTGAACTTTTATATCCTAATAGCCATAACATTAGTGTAATGAAAAAAAAAGATTTATTGGAATTGTTAAACTTTATTACCCCCATTCATCATATCTTTTATAATAGTTTAAAGACCTCAGCAAGACCTCGAGTGATGTAATTTTCAATTATGACCATTTTGATGAATAATATAGGTATACATTTTATTCATCAAAAGGATCATCAATAATAATTTACTTTAAAAATGTTATTCCCTAATTTGCTTAGGCATTTCATTATTAATTTTTAGTTATTTTAATAAAATTTGTATGTTTCAGTGATATACCTTGTTTTAATTTTAGCCTAACCTTGTATTTAATTTTCAATATTAATCCTGACCCAAAAAGCAAAAGTGGCCCAACCCTCCAAAATACTACTTAAATGTAATTTTTTGAGCTAATTTAAATATTGTGACAAAAGTAATTAAGTAAAACAACAAGAAAATCATCACATTTGATATTAGTATCCGATTGTTGATCATAAATCAACATCACAATCATGTTTACATTAAGACTGTTTAATTTCTGCAATGTCACTTTCCCAAGGTTAGGTCACTTTTGCGCTGACTGCCTGATATTATGTCATTAATAGTATATTCTATATCAGCTACATTTATAATTCACTGTGTGTTCTAGTTCTTCTAGGATCTACATTGGATGTGACTACAGATGGGCAGTGGGCAGCGGTTAAAGATGGGCATACTAACCCATTCCACCCATAAGGGGAACTACAGGGTTATATGGATTGCAACCAGATTGATAATTAACCATAATAAACCTTTTTTGTAAGTGATTGTGAATTGTATAAAGAAATTTTATCTTATTAAATTATACAATATATAATTAAATTATATCCATCCATGTACACCAAGTGCAAAAAAGCCAGTGTTGATATTTGAGTATTGTAGACAAGTAGGTAGCTATTCAAAAGGATGAAAAAAATTAACAGTCTGGTTCTTTAAAATATATTCTGATTAAATGAAATATCTCAAACAATAGCTTGGTAATCTCAAGTAAAATATATTCTTTTGAATTTGTTGTCATTGAGTCCAACATTAATTTGATTTGTTCTTTGAAAAATGTGTTATACAAGGTGTCACACGGCTATGCCACATGGAGGGCAAGTGCCTTGAATATTGTAGATGGAACATTTTACTGAAAAAAGACATTATTTTAATTTAAAAAACAATTTAAACTGCATTCATAGATTTTAAATAATTACATGGTTGAACAGGGAATTGAACCCACTACATGAGAAAAAAAATTACCCTGTAGTTATATCATACTGATCATGAGGATCATGAGGAGGAGGAGGCTTTATCATGAGGATTATTTTTTGCTTAATACATCTACAATATTCAAGGTACTTGCCCTCCATGTGGCATAGCTATGGGACACCCTGTAGAATGTATATAATGTAAAACAGGTACTTATTAATCAAACACTATTCAAAACGTTTTTAGACACACAAGTAAACTGTACAGTGTATATACAAAGTATAATATTTTATTTTATAGATTAGAATAGGAATGTTACTTAATATAAAGCAAGTATAACTTAAGAATTAATACTCCAAAACTTGCTGGTAAAGATTTTATTTTCCCTTTATATTTCTTTTATTCACTTTGGTGAGCAAAAATTGTAACACAGTCTCATTACATTGTTATTATGATATGTAACATGTGTATTATTTCCTTAAACACAGCATAATGTGTTCTAAAGATATTACAGAACATATTAAAAGTAATTTATTTTCACTTACTACTTTGAGTGAAAACCTGGGTGAAATGGGTTAAAATGGGGTTATTTCCCACTCATTATCTAGGTGCTCGTCCATCTCTAGATGTGAGGATCCAGATATATTAATTGCATATAAACAACATGTGTATACACAAAACTGGCTAGAAAATAATAGTGTATATTTAACTATGCACACTCCATAAACTAACTGTATTCCATATGAATAATGCTTCAACTTTGAATATGTCATACATCTCTGATATAAATCTGTATATCAAATACCTGGTCTGGTGCAAAACGGCATATTGCAATCATTTCCTGAGTAAACTCCTCCAAAGTGATGTTGTTATTGATGTATGTTATCATGACATCCCCACTGTAAACAGTTTTCACTCGGATGTCATTAGCATGATTCTCCTGGTTTACCAGCTGTGTCGGCATCATGAAACTTCACTTTTATCCAACAATGACTGAAATTATTAAGTAATGAATACATCAATCTAGGCAAAGCATGACAATCTTATCTATAATGCTTCTTCTAACTGAAACCTAACTAACCTAGAGATTTAATTAATAATATATGTTCGTGAAGGACCTTTATTGTATGATAAAAGACGGTATCTATTATAACAATGGTTAATAATTCTTTATAAAAGTTTACTTCCTGTTACGAACTCTGTAAATGGAGTTCAGGTGAATAGCATTCTCTATAAATGAATCATATTGTTGTAAAGAATACTTACTGATAAACGCTAAAACACAGGGTGACTATGAAGGCTACTGCTATATCAAATATAAGGTTATATTTTCATTGATGAATGTACACGTAAAAGAAGATAAATTGCGGTAAAAAACTACATCAACAAAAGTTTGACAAACTAAAACATTGCACATAGTGCACCACCCCAGTGATGTAGCGAGATATTTGATTGATAGATTGAATTTACATGATGACATCAAGACCGAGCCGCCTTCCTTTTTTTCTGAACTTCCAACATTCATCAAATATTTGCATGCATTTTTGAAAGTTTAAAAAATATATATAGTACCTATTTATTTAACTATTTTTTTTGTAAAGCTATTTCAAAGCTTTGACCCTGAACTGCATGAATTATGAAGGAAGATAACAAAAATAATTTCTATGGTTTAATGGTTTATTGTATAAAACATGCAAATGAAAGAAAAAAAATTTTGCCTCTCGTATGAAAAGTTATTTCAGGAAGCCATATCGCGTAAACGCATAAACGCTTCAAACGCTTTAGCTTTAGCTTAATAACTGTAAATTATAATAATTACATGTGGAAGATTGCAAAACAGTTACGTTTGTCATTGTATCACAAATATACATCACATTTCTTGCACATCGTGTACGACCTCATTGAGCAAACTTGACATAAGCAACGCCTTTTACCATTGTGGCATATGGCCGATGTTATCCATGCGGACAAAAGGCAGAGGCAGGTCTTTCACGGCTCTTTCATGTTTTCTTTGGCTGAGTTGGTGTGCCTGGATTTGACACAATCGCTGGGCTACCTTGACGACTATGACTCGATGATGGTGTGCCAGGTTGATTTTGACCATAGTGTAGGGTGGATGCAGATGGTCGATTTGGCCGGTCTGTTTATATTGTCTAGAAGAGCCTTCAAGTTTGATTGTTGGACTGTCATAGCGACCAACTCGAAAGTAAACAGGAATGTGAAATATTCAGCTAGTGTATCCAAAATTTCAATGCAGTTTGGTAATTGTGTTGATCATTTTAACTCAAAGTTATTGCAATTGAATGGTGGGAAACTTTCATCTGTCCACTTAATTTTTAAACGAAAACGAATAACTAACGAAAATATTTTTGTAACTGAGGTAACTTACCTTTATCATATAAAACAACAATTTCAAAACTTCAATACGTCAGCACTTCTTCTCACTTCGCGCTCCTCAAACGAAAGCTGGTAGTTCGTAAAGGATATGGATGGATCACATATGGATTTGTATGCAGTAGAGGGTTAAACAGAACTCATACCCAAGAGAAATCATACCCAAAATCTATGCCGTTACAAAAATATACCTATTTATTTCTAAGAAAAAATCACTATGAGGTATAGGGTTTTATGGAAACTTTAGTTTACATCAGTTTACGGTTTATATTCAGTTTTACTGCTATTCAATACTTATATTATGGTTATGAAATTAATGAAGGCGATGAAAATAATTTGGTGGTAATAAAAAACTACTAATGCTGGTTGACCGCAAAGCTATTTTCCTTATTACGCGGTTTCGCACATGAATACAGAACATATTTTTCTTAATACTTCATGTCCCCTTTGTGGAAACATTGTTTCATGCAATGATAATATATTACATATAGACAAGTTGTCTGCTCAATAATAGCAACGCAAATACAAGGCAATTGCCCACTATTTGACTTAGTTTTGTGCAACCCATTGTCACGGCTAAACATCAAACAAAACTTATTCCCAATTATATGTTTTTAATCCCTACCGTACAATACCTTCTTGTGTGTTTAGACAGTGTACTAATTACACTCCTACTGTTAAAGAAAGAATAAACGTTTACTTTCATGCGTAAGGACTATTTTTCTATAACTATTATTTTATTTTGCAATTTAAAATGATGTTTTAAAATTGACATGGCTATACATTTCATATACTCGAAGAGCGACATGTAATACGATTTTGTATGTGGGAGTAAAAGAGACAACGCTATATACTGTGACAATTTACGTACTACATCACGTATGGTCGCGACCAATTAGCGAAGCAACGTGAAGAAGTGCATAGATCAGTAAACCGTATTATTATTTCCTTCTCCCACAAATTATATTACTGTGTAAATCGGGTAGGTATGTATAGATAAGTTGACGCCGTTTTTGTGTGGTAATGTTTGGGTATGACTTCTCTATAGATATGTAATAATATATCATTGGTTTCATGATGATCGGTTCAGAAATTAGATGAGAGAAAGTTTACCAAATGAACAAATAAAATTACACATTTTTAATATTCAAAAGGATTAGATTTTGAACGATAAATGCTCCTTTGGAAAGGCAGCGTTGTCTGTCACTGGTTGTCAATCGTTCCAAAAAAATCTGTTCCGTCAAACCATCGTCAAATTAACACGAATGAACGGGAAGTTGCCAAAAATTTGTGAATTTATCACTTTGCATATATTCCGTTTGTTATTCTAATTTGATTTACTTTTCCTTATATAATAATAATATACTAAATTATTAAAATGGTAAGCTGATTAAATAATCTATATTTATTAAGATAACTTCCCTTATCCCTAAAGTATTTCTCTGGATGACTAATACTTGCGAAAGCGAGATGCTTTTTGTATTTATAAATCTTTTTATATTGTAGACGGAACAGCAGATGGATTGTGCTTTAGATCTTATGCGAAGACTGCCCCCCCAACAGATTGAGAAAAACTTAACTGACTTAATAGATTTGGTGCCCAGTTTGTGTGAAGATTTGTTATCATCTGTCGATCAACCGTTAAAGATTGCTCAGGATCGTAGCAATGGCAAGGATTATTTGTTGTGTGATTACAATCGCGATGGTGACTCGTACAGATCTCCTTGGTCAAATACTTATGACCCACCATTAGAAGATGGCTCCATGCCCTCTGAGAGGCTTAGAAAGCTTGAGATAGATGCTAATCATGCATTTGATCAATATAGAGAGATGTACTTTGAAGGTGGTGTGAGCTCTGTTTATTTATGGGACATGGATCATGGTTTTGCTGGTAATTTATCTTGTATTATTTACTTTTTTTAAATATGACTCAATATGTTCATTTATTAATGCATGTATTTAACTTTGATTTTCAGGAGTTATTCTGATTAAAAAGGCAGGTGATGGTTCCCAGAAGATCAAAGGATGCTGGGACTCCATTCATGTGGTTGAAGTAGTTGAAAAAAGCAGTGGCCGCACTGCACATTACAAGTTGACCTCTACAGCAATGCTCTGGTTGCAAACCAACAAGGAGGGTAGTGGCACTATGAATCTTGGTGGTAGTTTAACTAGACAGGTAAATGTTTTTGATAAAAAAGTAACCTATTTTAGAAAACATAGTAAAATATTTACTATCAGAATTGTAACATTGTTTAAAACACTACTTCTTTTTATTTTCTTATGTATTTTTATTATAAATAGTATAAGATTGCCTTTCCATATTTACCAACAAAATAAGTACTTTATAAAGCCAGTATGTCATAAAAATAGTAGTGTTATCTACTGATGTTGATAATTAACTACTTGCAAACTATTTAGTTACATTACACATTTTATGTGCTTTTAGAAATCAAAGAATTGGAAATCAGCAAACAAATAATGACATTTCTGTACTTCTTTTTGAAATTTCTTATAACACATTCATTGTAAGACATAATTTGTTTTTTTCTAGATTTTTTAACTGCACTTAAACCATAAAATAAGTGGACATCAACTATGCAGTGCAGATTTTATTTGAAACACAGGCATATTTTATGTATAATTATAAAAATAAATATTATAAATAAATAATATTATAGTGATTGTGGCTGAGCCTTGTGCGATGATGATAAGAAATAGTCTATTTGGATATAAACCTTTATTATTATTATAAACATATTTCTTTTTCTTTCTTCTATGTAATGAAATGAAAAAAATTTCTGGAAGTGTGAAGGTTTTCTTAATCCTAATGATAACTTATGTTCCATATTTCATTTTGTACTCTAAAGACTATTAACTATCTTTTCGAATTTTCAGGCTGAACAAGATTCACCTGTGAGTGAAGTGACACCACACATTGCCAACATTGGACGTATGGTGGAAGATATGGAGAATAAGATTAGGAACACGCTCAATGACATTTATTTTGGTAGTTATTTTATTTAATTACAATCATTGATTTAAAAACAAATGCTGCAAATTGGTCTGCGTTCAAAAGCATCCGGGTATAAATGGAAGGAAAACATAAATATGATGTGAATGTCATACCAGTCTTGATGTTATCAGCCACAAGATAAATTAAATAAAATTACACATTGCTTGGTGAAAACTGTCAGAATGCTTGAATTAGTCGAAGCTGCATAGTGATTTAATTGTCAAATTCCTATTTGCAGCTACATAAGGTTAAAAATTGTGGCAAGCAATAATCAGCTTTAATATAATGAAATAATTATTGCTGTCTGCAGAGACAGTGTATTTTAAGACCAATTCACATTACTAGACATACATAATAGTTAATATTTCCTCCAAAAAAACCACAAATAACCTTATCTATTTAAATTGGAGCATCAAGACATTAAACAGTTTTGATTGGCTAAGTTTAAATGACGTCACAGGCAAGTAAAAACCTTGTTTCTGTTAATGCATGCTGTATCTATACGCCGTGTGACTTCACAAGAGTTTTTGAATTAAATACATAAAATAAATTAATATTATACTAGGGTCCTTATGCGCTACAAAATAATGTGAGATGGTTTTTGAGAACTAGTTAAATAGCCTATTACTAAAAATTTTATTAATTTTCCTTGTGTATCTCCGATGCTGAAGGTATTTGTTGATAAAATATATTCCAGTTTCCTCTAAAAGTATACTTCTTGTTAACATATGTAAATATTGCACACATGCAATTTCATAGAGTTTAATCATGCTAAAACATCAGTTTTTTGCATTGAGTTATTATTATAGTCCGAACACAATATGTACTGTAAAACAGATTTTTTTTTCAAACTCTGCTGTCATTCCAAAATTTGTTGGTCGGACTATGTATAGAGCAGCCATTTTAAACAAAATTACTACTCAGCACGATGACATTTCCAATAATGACATTAAAATTATTTTGAAAATGAATTTTCGACAGCGATGCATCCGCGCGAGCAGCCTGTCCTCATAAAACAACAAATGCGCACAGATGTGACTGTTTAAATAGCTTACGAGTCTGGCCAAAATAGACATTCAAATTTACAAAAAAATGTACCGAGCTAAAGGACCTGAAGTAAAAAATATTAAATTTTTCCAATTTTCCTGGTCAAGTATAAGTTTTCACATATAATAAGTTTAGAAAATAGTTCAAATTACAGTTGTTCAACTTTGCATTGAACAATAATTTGTAAATAGAAGACACCTGAGATAAAAATAGGCTTATTCAATGAGCAATAAAATTGTCTGTCGCTTAACTGTAAAAAAAAGTTCAACTTTAAGTAAACTGAAAAAATACAATGATCTCAAGGAAATGCTCAAAAAAAATTGCAATTTAGTAAATTATACTAAATTGCTGCAAAAACAGCTCGAATGACCACGTCTTTTTTGTACTAGAATAATAGATTTTGAGCTAAGCTATAATTCAATACTAAATTTATCGTTGTAGACCATTACTTTAAAAGTTATTGTTCTTTGAAAAGTGCCAATACGCAAGCACAAAAAGGGCCATTGTCGGAAATTTTAACAGGAAAACATTAAAACCACTTAATAAATAAATAAATGTGTTAAGTTGCAATAATAAAAACTCCAATAAGAATATAAAGTTTGAATAAGCTTATTTTTATCCCAGTGATACCAACATTATGAGAGATATAGTAGTAATAAATGTTAAGGTTTATAGTACTTATAATTTAAATGACTTCTTTGTTTATATGCACAATACAGAATACTCTTTCCTTATATTTTAACCCTCAAATCAATCTTGTTACCATTTCTCTAAAAATTTCCCAAATGTACCTAGTTGACAAAATAAAGTAGTTGTAGTAAAAGATGTCATTCCGAGAGACAGGCAAGGTAATTAAGCTACCAATTCTCGAGTCATTGATAGAATAAAGAAAAACAACTTTTTTTTCAGGTAAAACCAAAGACATAGTGAACGGGCTGCGGTCCATGGTGCCGGCAGACGTAGCGCGGCACACGGCGGCCCTGCAGCACGACTTGGCTGTGGCTTTACAGCGTCGGCACGTCGCCAGGACCGACTGAAGAGGATATAGGTTTGTGTTATGAGTTTTATTTAATGTAGTACTGATTCGAAGATATTTTTATTCTGGAACCAGCATAGTCTATAGTAAAACTTGTATTGTTGGCTGGTAAATAAATCAAGTATGTACTTCATTGATGAAACTGTATGGTCTCATTGGGGATTTTGTTTCAATAACACTCTGTGTGACTTTAGGACTCGTCATGATTATTCATTAACTGTGTGTTTACTATTGCTGACTTTACTATTGGACTTATTCAAGCACAGTATTTAACATTTAATTCTCATTCTAAAAAAGGGGTTTTCAATAGGGACGCTCGAACTTTAACAGCGCATATTGGCCGGTAAATCGATAGCTGTGTCCCTCAGGGCTCAGTCCTCGCCCCTCTGTTATACACCGTTTACACTAACGACATTCCCGTCCCGCCGAAAGGCGTCGTACTCCTCCTTTTTGCCGATGACACCGCCCTGAACACTGAAGGCCGTAAACGCCCTCGGTGTATGGTTCCAAAAATGTGAATCATATTTAGTCGTGACCAGTCACCGTGGAACGATACACGCTTCAACAACGCGTGGAAATTATTGTATATGTATTATCAAAATCAGAGCTCTATTCGCCTAACGTTCCGTGCGTTGCATCCAATTTATGGCCGTACTGCAGAGTCCACAATCCGTCGTTTTATAAAAAAAATTGAGATGACCAGGTTGGTGATCAATGAATCCGTTCCTGTGCGTCAAAGAAACGCAAGATCGTTGGAGAATATTGTTGCCGTTCGGGACAGTGTGCGAGAAAACCCCAGTCATTCCGTGTCTTGCGCAAGAACTGGGTCTTTCTGCGACGTCAACATGACGGATTCTGCGCCAAGACTTGGGTTTTCATCCATGTAAAGTTCAATTAACTCAAGAGCTGAAACCCAACGACGACAGCGCCGTGTATTCGCTGATTGGCGCTGCTTGGCGGCTGATCCTGCTATTGGAAAAAAAATCATCTTCACTAATGAGGCGCACTTCTAGTTAACCGGCTATGTTAATAAACAAAATTGCTGGATTAGGAGCGATGAAAATCCGCGGGAGATTCATCAGGTGCCTTTACACGCCGAAAAGGTCACTATTTGGTGTGGATTTTGGTCCGGCGGTATTATCGGCACTTATTCTTTGAAGAGCCGCGCTCACTGTCAATGGCGGCCGATATCGTACGATGATAACAAATTTTTGTGGCCTAGGATAAGTGGTATGGATGTTTCAAACATGTGGTTCCTACAGGACGGCGCCACTTAGCATACAGCACATGAAACATTACATTTATTGAATGAGAAGTTCGAGGGCTTGGTCATCTCGCGTGCGGGTGGCGACATCAACTGACCATCAAGGTCGTGTGACCTAACACCGCGCAATTACTTTCTGTAGGAATACGTTGTCTATGCAGATAAACCACAGTCAATTGCTGCCCTAAAGACTAACATAACTCGCGTTCTTCGTGAAATTGAGCCACATTTATGCGAAAATGATGTCCAAAATTGTTCGCGAGTCGTGGCGGCCATTTGGCTGAAATTATTTTCCATACATAATGTCATCGAATATTCTTCAAAATATAATAAAAATTGTGGTTATATCACTTAAACCGGCTGTTTTATTTCATATCAAAGTTCGAGCGCTCTTAATGAAAAATACTTTGTTTATAAAAAACATGACCGTAGTTTCTGAAATAATTATATATTTAGTTACAAAGTTCAATAAGCTAACAATAATCAGTTGCCGAGAGCAACTATTTCGTGAAAGCTTGGCAACGGATAATGCCTAGCTTTGTGTGAGTCCTACATCGTTTATGCGTCTTCGAGCTCTTCAGTCAACAGAGTCCACGCTTTCAGTTGATAGTGACATCCCAAAGATGACTGCGCTAAGCCAGAAAGGATCGAACCTAGGTTATGTGTAGTTAAAAAATTATGAAGGATTGTACAATGAATCAAAAGCCTGAAACAAAATTTTCTTACTCCAATTTACTATCAAATTAGGGTCACTGATCAAAATAATGTCATCTTTACAGGTGGGATGGAAAATCTTTGGGTACGAACAGTATCCAAATTATATCAGCCGAAGGATGATCATCGAATGTAAGATTAAACTAGTGCCGAATAATTCTTTGAATATTAGATATTCAATTTGATTGTATGTCATATATTACACAAACTATTTGGTGCTTTAAAAGTACTGAGTTCAAAGACCCTTGATATTTTTTATTTTTTGTGAAGCACGTCCTAATTAATTTTCTCTAAAAATAGTTGATCTTTTTTTGTATCTGTATTTTGAAAAGTAATAATTTTAATCCTCAACTTTAACAAAATAACGATTACAAGTGAAAATTATGAACAAATTTTTAAGTATTTAAGAAAGCAGGACATTTAAAACAAGCTGCAAAACATTGTAACCTAACAATTTGGTACATTTTATTTAACTCCGGTGCTTAATGTGAATTGAAATGGTCAATGTGAATGTTTAAACTATCAATATCAAGAAACAGAACATTTTCAGACGATTCTTTCTTAAATTTTAATCATGGATCAATCATTTAAAAGTACACATAAAGTACAATGAAAATAGACTGCTTAGATCAACTTAATTTTAAAGAGAAAAAGAGTACTTTTCTAACTGCCTTCTTGACATTAAGAAAAGTACTCTTTAAGAATAAGAAAGTTAGTCTCTGAACTGAAAAACGCAAGAGCCTTTTAAAAAACTTACATTTTTATCTGCTGTTGTGCGAATAACGTAAATATTAAGACAGCACCTCTATGCATATCCTTTTAAAGCAGCGTTCAGTGTACCGTTGTATGGGGCTGAGATTGTTTTAAAGAGATAAGCGACATTTGACTCAAAGGGAAATAATTTGCATTGTCATGCAAGACTATCTATTTTACATTGGGGTTTTGCCCGCAGTTGTTCCGGCTAAGCGCCGTCAGCGCTAGGACAAAATGAACAGTCCATTTTGGAGGTGCCCGTAGTTGTGATATAGGCATTATATATATTATTTTGTGATTGATCCATGGTTCCATCAAATGTCGTATATTTCCATAGCATTACTAATAATTAATTTAATAATGTCAGACTTCAATTTCATTTATTTTGTAATTGTCATAAAATCTTTGACAAAATTAATTAGTACTGCAGGGTAAATTTGCGAAGCCACGTATACTATTTCAATAAATCAGTTTCCAACAACCTTATTTGTTATAATTAATAATGACTATAAGTAACAACGTTTCTGAGTTTTCAACTTTTTCCAATCTTGTTATATTTTAATAATTATTATTGTGACAAAATTTCATTGTCACAATAATAATTATAAATATTTCTTAATTATTGTTAAGAGATACAAATTCACAGTCAAAAGCGGTCTTAGGTAAACTTTGCCCACTGTATATTTAATAATTTTGCAACATTACCATAACATGCCTTCATCAGATTAAAGTTATTAAGTACTAAGAATTCGGACAAAGAAATTATTCGAAATTTTATACCCCATTTTACGTAATAGATATTTTGTATTATTAAGATCCCAATCTTCCATCCCACTTTTGCTATTGCAATTTTAAAAAGCTTAGTATTTTTGTTCATTGTAAATTAATCTTATTTTAAGTTACTTTTATAACACGTAAGAGATTTCGTATGTTATTGATTTAATGTTAGCTTTAAGTATCGCCAATTTTATTGTTGCATTTTTATTATTTCAATAGTAATCAATTGGCCTCTCTAAATAAATAAAGAACTATTTATCTTCATCTTGCGTTTTTTTGGATCGGAAATGATATTTAAGTTGTATATACCTACTTACAGTTTATACCGACTGCTTGTCGAGGTAAACTGTAGAAGCTGTCAGCTGTAACACTTAGTAATAGTTAATTATAGGTTTGTTTCAATCCCAAAGTCATTTTCATGACATTATTTAAGTTCTGCTGACTTGTTGAGATTGTGCCGTTACCAAATATAGTTGGCCACGTCGTGAATTGAGCAATTCATTGGTTTGGCTAGGACATACATATAGTGACTGTTTTGCGTAACAAGATGTACTGATTTTACACGCACGCCAAAGCAACGAGCACACGTGTTGCCAAATTGCGAAATATCCGTATATTTACGAGCACACGCACTCAGCAAAGAAGAGTTGAAGTATCTATAACAGTTTTAGCCAGCTGCTAATACCTACGCAGCGATCCACCTACTGCATAGAAATGCCTATTTTATTCATGCTTTATCTAAGCATAACTTAGATATGTGACAGTTTAGAGCATAGTCATTTACTCTATTGTCTTTTTTTAATTATACCTGCTGGTATGCGTATCTTTCACCGTGGGCGTTGATGTCAATTTTCAAAATAGCGTTCGGTAAGGATGTGCCCCGAACAAAAACTTAAAAAAAAGTTCGCTAGATATCTTCTTCTTCGTCTTCATCGTTATGAAGCTGCCTGGCCCAATATGCAATCTGGGTTGCTGCCGTTCCCGTGTATTCAAAGGCGCTCGCCAGGATCTCCGTAATCGTAATCCAAAGTGGTGTAAACAGGTACGAATAGTCTGAGTGCTAATATCCAGTCCAGTAGCAGCTCGCAGCTCTAACCGCAGTTAAGTAGCGTTGATTTAGGATTACGGGCGGCAAGAAAACTCATGTAAGTAGCACTTTTGAACATCACTAAGGAAAGCCGGGCGGCCACTGGGGTCCGTATTGGGATGCATAAATTTAATTGGCTTATTATAAGGCTGTATAACGTTTTTTGGCATAATGTTTGTTTCGCATAACGTTCATACAGAATAAATCATAAGGCTTACTTTATTTCCCCATAACTTTATAATAATAATAAAATATTTGCATAAAATGTTTACAATAATGATTACTAATCATAACATTTATTGGCATCTCACACTAAAGTTTACAAGTCATACATGTAGAATACTATTATTTGACAAAAATAAATGGACTATAATATAATTCATCAAGAAATTATCTTTTACGGGCTTTTGCCGTTAATTTGAAATTATGCTGATCATATTACTTTTTTATTATTATAATTTGAATTATTTTAATAACAATAATAATTATTGTGTTATATTTTGATTTATAGTGACATAATTATTAACAATTGTATGTTTTATCATTTCTTCATTCAGTTCAAGCATGTATGCATACAAGCAAGCATGCATGCAAGCAAGACAGCATGCATCCATGGAAGTATTTCTGGGTACTGATAGACATGTGACGTATCCGGCGCTACGGTATGTGCAGCCCCTTCGCGTAACAAATCGCAGGCACTCGTGCTCGCCTTTGCAGCTTTGGCTTTTGGCGACAGCCTTAGCCGCTACGGCTCACACGGTGTCTACGCTGCGTTACAGCGGTCGGGG
The DNA here is from genome assembly GCA_923062675.1 of Marasmarcha lunaedactyla. NCBI lineage: Eukaryota > Metazoa > Arthropoda > Insecta > Lepidoptera > Pterophoridae > Marasmarcha > Marasmarcha lunaedactyla. Next base: position 4,688,471 of record OV281354.1, read on the forward strand.
GCTGCACTCCCTCCGCTCCTCCGCGTTTATAAAAACACTACGGCAGGACAGAATAGTACCGCATGGTTTCGGGGTTGGCCAATTCGGTTCTATATTATTGTGTTATATATTTTGATTACAATGAGATGATTATTTACAATTCATCATCATTTCTTAAATAATCTTGGTCAAATATTATTATTTATTATTTACGTGCAAGTCGCTTTTTGGCATGACCTACATACTGACTAACCCACTCCTCCTCGCTGCGCTCGACGTTGCTCCTAATATTATTTATTGTTGCTTTCAAGACTTAACATATGATTTGTACTTGATAAATTAGGCACCAAAAGTTTTTTTATTACTTTACATTTATGACTTTAGAGGTTATGGATACTTCCATTATGCGTTTTGTATTTTATGATAATTTATCTTCAGACGTAGGTATAACCTTTACATTTATGCTGTATGATAAAGAAAATTAGAGTAAGTGAAACTTATGGCAATGAAACCATTCTGCGTGTATAATATTCTGCTTATCTCAATTTATGCCAAAAAACTTTATGCTGAAACTGCATGCCAAACTACATTATGGTAAAAAAAATTATGCGACCGAAAGGGCTCCCCGGCCACTATGAGGGTGTTACCACACCAATCGATCGATCGTCGATCGATGGAACAGTCGACGTCGATTGACAGTTTTGCCAGACCAATCTACATCGATCGATTAGTGTGTTAACACCCTGAGGTTGAGCAGCCAGGTTGTCCATGCTCCAGTACCTCTGCAGGGTAGTAACCAAGCAGGTTTGAGAAACGGAGACTCTGGCTGCGGTTTGCCTTCTAGAATATCCTTCTTTACGCAGTGACACTATGCTCGCAAGATCACCAAGTCCACCTGGCATATGTAACATGAATAATTTTAAAGAAGTTAATTAAAACATTTTTCAAGCAGAAACAAGAATGCCGACCATCTGTCATTGACTTCGTTTTTATATTTAAAAAAAAACACAAAAGAAGGTTTTACGATTTCTTTATTTAAATGAGTTATCTACACTAATATTATAAAGAGGAAAGCTTTGTATTTTTGTATGAATAGAGTAACATGGGCTATATTTATTGCTGGAAAAGATAAGGAATCCTTACTCAAACTTTAGTAACGTAACCTAAGGTGCAAAAAAATGCCGTAAAACATCATTCCTCGCATGCGCTGCGGAAACTATTGATGATAGAACAAAGTATGTTCTACATTATTAAAGAACATATCAAAAACTACAAAAAACTTCGCGATACGATACGTCCAACTATTATCGTTATGTCACAATAACCACTTTATACATTTTAAAAGTTGAGAGAAATACCGACCAAAATTAGACCATGTTATTAATACTTCTGTTTAAATCCTTATCCAAATAAATCATATTGTTTTCAAGACTGTTTCAATTCATATAGATTACTTTTTGAATTGTTCAAATCGGTTATTCTTTTCAATAGATATCACGAATTTAATTAGTCATAGAAATAGAAAAAATATAAGCTATCGCGTTGTGCATGTTATTCATACCTTTTTATTAATCCTTTTCCAAACAAATTATTTTGTATTTAAAATTATTACAATACCTGTAGATTACTTTTTGAATTTTTAAAATCATATATACACATATCGTGACACATTGCCAAAAAAAGGGCAAGATTTTGATGTTTTTAATGAAGGCAGATCCAGGACAATGTTTTAGGATTGAACGAAGAAAATTTAAGAGACTTTGGGTCACCTTCTCCGAATCGCTCACTACAAAATGTAGTTAATGCCATTCCGAGCTGTACATATAATGTTAACGAGTTATCAGTATTTGTTAACTCAAATGTACCCATGTTGGTGGCAGATCCAAAAATTGCGTTCGATGATATAATTAAAAGTGTGGAAAATAACAAGGGTGGCCAATTTTTTTTTTGACGCGCCTGGCGGATTGGGTAGAACCTTACTGGTCAATTCATTACTAGCCAAAGTACGACAATCTGAGGAATTGCTGCAATTCTATTAAATGGTGGGAAAACTGCTCACTCAACCTCTAGATTACCGTTGGCTGTGTCTTTAGAACAACAATCTGTATGCTCAATCCGCAAAAATGGTCCTCTGGGGAAGCTCTTACAGGACACGTCGCTGATTATTTGGGATGAGTGCCATACCATGAGCCATAGAGCGCATGTAGAAGCTGTGGACATTACAAGACATCAGAAACAGGCAATTTGATGGGGGGCGTAAACTTTGTGTTGGCTGGAGACTTTCGCCAAACACTACCGGCTATAACAAAATGTACACGTGCTGACGTTATTAAAGCTCTCGTCCACGTTTACATTCAGCTGTCCACTTTTTTATCATTGTATACGTCGGAGCAGATGTTTCTAAAGTAACCACCATCTTCATGAATCTGATTTGAAGTTAAGTTTCTTGTGGAGGTATCACGACACGGTGCTCTAAACTATCCATTTTCAAAACTTAATGAAACTTACTCTCACTTAATGTTCAATAAAATAAATAATTACGCATGTATCTCAGAGAAAAATTCTATGTTTGTCTTTTGTTCTATGTCTATCTATGTTAGGCCGCGAACTTTTCAATCCACCCTCGTATGTTCCCCTTTCTCGAGTAGGATCTCCTGAAAATCAATATGATTTGTTATTACCTACAAATACCACTGCCAACATAGTGTAATACACACACCTAAAACAAAAAAAAGTAAAAATTTAATGAAAACAACAAAAATATGACTTTATATTCGACGTATACCTCTTGGGATGTGATAATACAACTGATTTCCAACAAAGTTAGCTATAATGTCCCTAATACCAAGTAGACTCGTTATCGAGATATTCAATATTTTTGGTTTTGTTCAAAAAAATCTCGAATTAACTACAAAAAATTCAATAAATAAAAAACTAGCGTTTTGAATAAAGTTGTTTAAATTTTTATCAGTTACCAATACATCAACAAACATTTATTAATACTAATACTGGCACAAATATTAAACATTTTAAAATAGCAAGTGAATTCTTATAAAATTTTGTTTTGATTCACTAATTTGGTCAATAGAAAAATGGATTTATTTTTAAAAATCAACAGTATACGTAATAATAAATTTTTTAATATTTTAATAAATTAAAAAATATTAGACCATGTACGCGGGTTTTTTTTAATGTGTAGGTATCGGTTACCAACAGCTGCTCCAGCGCGGTGACTAGGGTTCCTCCATGGGTAAACAAAATGAAAAACACGCCCCAGCCCCCAGTCCCCGGCGGCCCCGCTAATCTTGACTACGGCAGCGGTCAGGGAAACGGCGGAGCAGGGGTTCCTAAGATCCCCGGCAGAGATCTGCTGCCACAAACAACGACCACCTGCACTAGCAACATACAACGTAAGGGCACTGCGGGCAGAGCTCGTTGAACTGGAAGAAGTGTTGAGCAGTTTGCTTTAGGATACAATAGGGTTATATGAAGCACGAAGATAGGGAGAGGACTCGATAATCGGGAAATCTACTATATTACTGGGAGGGCGATCAACTGTCCCGTCGGGTTCCTCGTCCACAAGTCCCTCGTTGACAATATTATTAATATATCCCGGATATCAGCCTGCACGAAATCAGTATGGCTCTCAAACAACTCAAAAACAGCATGGCGTTGGGTGATGATGGAATCACGACTGAGCTTCTGGAAGCGGGTGGCCGGCCAGGTGCTTAAAATCCTTCAGAAGCTATTCAATTCCGTCATCACCGGGGGCAAAATGCCGCATCCATTGCATAAATAGGAGCATATCTATTGTTCTTCAAAAAAGGCGATAAAACCCTCTTGGTCAACTTTAGACCCTATCCTAAGATATCTATCCTATGGAGTACTCTAAAGTACTTTAGTCTTTTCAGCGGTGTCTCGAAGGCCTCATAAGGAAGTTCAGTGTCAGAGGGCAATGGAAAGAGGCGCTCGGAGTTTATCTGCGAGATCGAATCAAAAACGAGAGAATCCGCAAGCAAACTAAAGTTATTGACACAGCCCTAACAATTGCGAGACTGAGTTGGCATTGGGCAGGGCACGTAGCTCGAAGAATGGATGGCCATTGGGGCAGTAAAGTTCTTCAGTGGCAACCACGACCCGGAAGACGCATTGTGCGCCTCACAAGATGGACCGACGATCTGGTCAAAGTCGCCGACAAACCGCAGTGTGTGGAGTGGTGTGGAGATCCTTGGGGGCGGCCTTTGTTCTGTAGTGGACGTCTTTCGGCTGAGAAGAAGAAGATACATTATTACTCTTATTTACATTACCTACCTATTCGTAATTATAAAATTCAATGGTTTCTACTTTCTTATTATAAGTTTTTTCTTCACAAGCGATTAAATGTTACAACTTAGCAGCAAGTAAGACTGTGCCGAGAGAGAGTATTCGCAAGACATGTTTATATTTAAAATTGACAATGTCAAATGATGTGTCGTGGTAAAATGAGAACAACAAATATGTGAATTAATTTATGTGCGTGCCGCTACATCCCGAAACCGCACAAATGTTTTGTTCGGGTGATTTGTGAGATAGAATTTGTGGGGCCACGTTATCCCTTTTTTTTGTCCACTGGTCTGTATGTTAATAAGTTTCTGGCGCCTGTTCTTCTTACTACCTAAAATAGTTGTGTACATTAGCAAAATTTGGACTGTTAAAAATTGGCAATTATTAATTTGCAAACAACCATACATACCAACGCCACACAGTGTCTTTTTTTTAAACAAAACAAAATATTCTGTAATATACCTTGTTACGATCGCTACCTATACGTATATAGCTGACGCAGGATCGACCCAATTGCAACACTATGAACTTTACCAAGTGAAAAACATCCGATTAGCAATTAAGCACATTTTAGTTTTCCTTATTTGTAACAGTTTAAATGTATTTATTCTATATTCTTTATCGCAAAGTAATAGACATCTTAATTATAATTGTAATTTTAAATTAAATATTAAACTTAATTATAAAGTAATTTGGTTTTTTTTGAGACCTCCGGCGGCTAATTCCATAATTGGCGCAGTCGGTAGGATACTCGAAGTTAGTTAGAGTTACCAAAAATCGGAACCCAAGGGACTAACTAGTCTATCAAGACTTTATCGAGTACCTAAAAGAACAGGAAGTCTGCCGAAGGATATATAAGGACAAGGATACACGAGGAACAAATAATTGAGGACCAAGGATATTTGAGGATCTGGAAATCGATAACCAAATAAAACCGGACCGAGATGAAACCTATGTAAGTACATTGAATTTTTCTTTCGTTTTTGCTATTCCTATTGTGTGCCTTATCCCTAAATCAAAATTTTCCATCCCAAAGGATCTAGTTCTAGGGAGATTGCATCGCGGCAGTCTCGTAGACAAAGGGAATTAGATTTAAATAGAGATATAAGTTCAGTTGATTTAGAAAATAACCTAAGTAATAGTTTATAAATGTCGTATGACCCTGACACTATTTTAAAGCCTTGCGGCCAGTCCCGGAGTTCGATGGGAACCCTAATGTTTTAATTAGATTTATTAGACTTTGTGACCAAATAGTAATTAATTATACTTTAGATACACCAGAAGGTGAACTAAGTAATTTGTGTCTGCTAAATGGTATATTAAATAAAATAACCGGGCCAGCCGCTACTAAAATTAACTCGAATGGCATCCCGGATAACTGGAATGGTATTCGCACTACCTTAATTAACAATTTCGCTGACCAACGCGATGAGACCACCCTGTACAACGACCTTCTCTTAGCGACGCAAGGCACTAGCACACCGCAAGAGTTTTATGATCGTTGCCAGACGCTATTTAGCACCATAATGACCTATATAATGCTACATGAAACTTTACCAACTACTATCGAGTCAAAACGAACTCTTTATAAAAAACTTACAATGCAGGCATTTGTACGGGGCCTTAAAGAGCCCTTGGGGTCACGCATACGGTGTATGCGACCCGAATCTATAGAGAAAGCTTTAGAATTTGTTCAGGAAGTGATTAATGTAATGTATTTACAACAGCGAAATGAGCCTTCCTTTGACAAAAAATTTAATAGTAATTTTAATAATCCTAAATTTTTACAACCACTTAATCAGCCACCTATGCCTATAATGAGACCTTTTAATCAAAGTTCACAATCGCCCTGGCAGTGACCATCTCAACCCCAACCCGGTGGTTGGAGACCTACTTTACAATCTAATTTTAATCCACGACCGATACCCAACATGCCAACGCGAACGCAACAAATGTTCCGCGCACCTCCGCCAAATTATAACCCGCATAGCAACGTTTTCAAACTACCAAACAGGAATCAAACCCAGAACCACGGCCCTCAGCCTATGAGCGGAGTTAATCCATTCGTATCTAAGCCAGTGCAATTACGAGGGCATGACTGGAGCCGCCACGGCAACCCACCCCAGACTAATTATTTCAAGTCTAGGGAAATGAATATTAACGAGTGTGTAGGACAAGATTGTAACTACTACCCAGACGCCTACTATGAAACCGACTATACTAACTACTACCCCGACTATAGTGACTACGGTGACTATGAGGCCCACTATTCTGACCCCACTAATTACTATGACTCTAACATGCAAACATACGAGGAACCACAACCCTCCACTAGTAATTTCGAACAGGATTTTCACATAAAAGCCCCGTCAGACAACCCAAAATAGAAGTTAACTTACAAACCCAACGTCAACTACCTTACATTAAGATTTTAAAAACCCCCCTTAAGCTTTTGATTGACACAGGCGCAAATCAATCTTTTATAAGTCCCACTGTAGTGAAAAAATTTTATTCTGACATTCCTCTTAATTATGATCCATTCGAAGTGACCAATGTGCATGCCACAACCAGAAACGACTATTCCATAACATTACCGTGTTTTAGTGAATTTAATTACCCAGACCCTATAAAACTATTCATTTACGATTTTCATTCATATTTTGACGGACTTATTGGACTGGACCTACTGACTAGATGGGAAGCAAAAATCTACTTAAAAAATAATGAATTGCTGACTCGGACTTCAACGAATCCGATTCACATGTATAACTCGTGTAACGTTAACTTATATGAAGACATTATACCTGCAAATTCCACCAAATTAATTCGGATACCTATCAATGCACCGGATGGTGACGTTTTAGTTGCGCAACAACGCCTAGGAAATTGCGTAGTCAGCGAATGCTTTACGACTGTCGTCAATAATCGAGGTGTAGTTGAAGTTCAGAACGAAACATGTAATGACATGATTATTTCTTTAGATCGGACAGCTGAAGCCGAGTGTTTTAATATCGAGGGCAAGTGTACTGAATTAGAGCCCAGTAGAGTCAGTGACGTCATATCACGCTTACGTACCGATCATTTAAACCAAGAGGAAAAGGTGAATTTAGTGAATTTGTTTAAAAGATACTCGGACGTTTTTTATATTGAAGGTGAGCCTTTATCCTTTACAAATAAAATTAAACACCAAATTAGGACTACCGACGAACTTCCCATTTATACTAAAAGTTACAGATATCCATTTATACATAGACAAGAAGTTAGGGATCAAATCTCGAAAATGCTCGAACAAAATATCATCAGACCATCGGATTCCGCATGGAGCTCTCCTATTTGGGTTGTACCAAAAAAACCAGATGCTTCAGGAAAACAGAAATGGCGACTTGTAGTAGATTTTCGAAAGTTGAATGACAAAACTATTGACGACAAGTATCCCATACCCAACATCACTGACGTACTTGACAAGTTAGGAAAATGTCACTATTTTACTACCCTTGACCTTGCAAGTGGGTTTTACCAAGTGGAAATGAGCCCTGAAAACATTCCCAAGACAGCCTTTAACGTAGAACATGGTCATTTTGAATTTCTCAGAATGCCCATGGGACTTAAAAATTCTCCATCAACTTTTCAAAGGGTGATGGATAATGTCTTGAGAGGCCTTCAGAACGTTATTTGCCTGGTCTATTTAGATGACATAGTCGTATTCAGCACTAGCCTACAGGAACATATTACCAATCTAGAGAAGGTTTTCCAGAGACTCCGAGAATCTAACTTTAAAATACAAATGGACAAGTCCGAATTTTTAAAGTTAGAGACGGCGTATCTTGGTCATATAATTAGCAATGAAGGAATCAAACCGAACCCAGACAAAATTAAAGCAGTAGAAAACTATCCTATTCCAAAAACAAGTAAGCAAATTAAGCAATTTTTAGGACTTATAGGTTATTACCGGAAATTCATACCCGACTTTGGTCGCGTAACAAAACCGATGACACACTGCTTAAAGAAAGGTAAAACTATAACTCTGACTAAAGACTACTTGGACTGTTTTGAAAAATGTAAAAAGCTTTTGACTAACGATCCTATTTTACAATACCCGGACTTTACTAGAGACTTTATTTTGACGACAGACGCTTCAAATGTAGCAATAGGTGCTATTTTATCGCAAGGACCCGTAGGTACTGACAAACCGATATCTTATGCATCTAGAACTTTGAATGACAGTGAATGTAATTATAGTACAATAGAAAAGGAACTTCTTGCTATTGTATGGGCAACCAAGTACTTTCGCCCTTACTTATTTGGTCGAAAATTTAAAGTCATTACTGACCACAAGCCCCTTCAGTGGATGATGAATCTTAAGGAACCTAATTCAAGATTAACTCGTTGGAGACTCAAACTTAGTGAATACAATTTCGATGTTATTTACAAAAAAGGCAAAAATAACACCAATGCCGTTGCTTTATCGAGAGTTGAGATTCACAACGATGAGTTAATGTCTTTGATAGATGAATTAAATTCCCTAATGCCAAGTCCCACTGAAACACCACCCTCTGTTTATAATTCAACCTCAAAATCTATTCATAACTCAACCACTGAAACTGCTCACACTAGCCAAGAAAATCCTATTCTAGAAATACCAATAACTGACGAGCCTTTAAACAAATTCCATAGACAAATTCATATAACTATAGTAGGTGACATAAAGAAAATACCCACAGTTAGTAAGCCTTTTGAAACCAATACTAGAACCGCCATTCAAATTTCAGAGAACAATTTAGAAAATGACATTATATCAACCATAAAAGAATACGTTAATCCTAAAGTTAAAACAGGCGTGCTCATAGATCCTCCTTTACGCATGTACGATATAATTCCTATTTTACAGGACAAATTTCGCAGTTCTGCGATGAATTTAGTCCTTTGCAAAATAGAATTAGAAAATATTAAAGAATATCTTAGGCAGCAGGATATTATTAAACATTATCATGATGGTAAAACTAATCATCGTGGTATAAATGAATGTTACTTGGCTCTCTCTCGAAGGTACTTTTGGCCTAAGATGAAAGATCATATATCAAAATTCATAAATGAATGTACCACATGTGGACTGGCTAAGTACGACAGAGCCCCTATTAAACAACAGTTTAAAATAGTGCCGCCCCCTACTAAGCCCTTCGAGATCGTCCACGTCGACTTATTCACTGTACAAAATGAAAAGTTTATAACCTTCATTGATGCCTTTTCAAAGTATGCTCAAGCGTACTTATTAAGAGACGGTACGGCCATAAGTATCATACAAAGCCTTTTACAATATTGTACACATCATGGACTACCTTTGACTATAATAACTGACAATGGAACTGAATTCACAAACCAACTTTTTGCCGAATTTGTACGATTACATAATATTAACCACCACCGTACTTTAGCTCACTCCCCAAATGACAATGGTAACATACAACGTTTTCACTCGACTTTACTCGAACATTTACGCATTTTAAAATTAGAAAAAAAGGATGAACCTGTAGTTAACCTAATACCATATGCTCTTATAGCTTACAACAGCTCAGTTCATAGTTTCACCAAATGTCGGCCCTTCGACGTGATCACAGGTCATTTTGATCCTCGAGATTCTATTGACATTGACTTAACTGCACACCTATTACAACAATACATTCAAACCCATAGAGAACAGCTTAAAACAGTGTATCAATTAATAAATGACTCATCTCTTCATGACCGCACTAAATTGATAGAAAATAGAAATAAAGATCGTGAACCTGAAAAAGTATACCAACCCCAAGACAAAGTTTTCATAAAAAACCCCATAGCCTCACGACAAAAATTAGCCCCTCGTTTCACTAGCGACGTTGTCCTTGCAGACTTACCAATCCATATCTACACTTCTAAATAACGGGGACCTGTAGCGAAATCCAGACTCAAACGAACGCCTAAGACAAGCAATTTGTTTCAGAATCTTGCTGAAGACAGTCTTTTACCTGACTTACGGACAAGAGATAAAACTTGAAAATCTTGACAATGGACTTGGACTTTTACCTTTTAAACTCGGACATGCTCAACTAACGACTCATTATCACACATTTTTACAGTACATTAAATTAGATGACATCGCAGAAAGCATTAACTCTTTAAAGACGCAACTGCAAAATTTTAAATTTAAATTACCTAATGAGACCTATATTTTATACGAATATCAATTTCAGTACCTTTCTTTTAAGATAGACAAAGCTGCATACCAATTGAAAAGCCTAGAACCTAGCCGCTATAAGCGAGAGTTGATTGATGGGTTAGGATCTCTCATAAAAAGTGTTACAGGAAATTTAGATTACACCGATGCCATTCGATTTAATGATGCTATAGAAAAGTTAGAAAATAATCAAATTAAATCTCTAAATGAATATAACACACATTTAAGTCTTAGTAAAGAATGGATGTCATCGCATACTAAGATCATTTCTAATATTGTTGAAAATCAAATTAAAATTAATAGTTCTTTAAATTTATTACTTGATTCCGACGCAAATCGAAGCTATAGCTTAATAAAATTTACAAAATTTGCTCAAATGTTAACGATTATTAGCGAAAATGTAGAAGATTTATTCTTAGAACTTTATAGGTTAGAAAATATGTTAGTTTTTACGCGTACTTCGAGTACTCACCATAGTATGATAGGAATAGATATTTTAAGAAATATGCTGGACAAGTTAAAGATTACTTATAATGAGGGTCAAATTTTATATATAGAGCTTAGAAAATATTATGAAATAATTAAGTCAGGTTTTTACTACGATAATAGAAGGCTAGTTATTATCTTTAGATTTCCTATTAGTTAACTTGAAACCTATAATCTGTTTAAATTATCCATAATTCCCAACAGACATAATCAATCCCTCATTCCCCCTTATCCTTACATAGCAACTAACGAAGAATCATTCATGTACATGGAGGCTGAATGCCCGAAGTACGATAACAACCGATACCTGTGTGACGAAAGATCAAATCACCACCTTCGTAGCAAACCTGACTGCATTCAAGACTATATTTGGTACCGACCTACAAAACAAACCTGCAACCTGACGACGATTCATCTCTCAAAAGAAGCTGTAGAAGAATTGGATAGCCGCCACTACACTATCTCATTCCCTCATCCTACAAAAGCTCACTTGAAATGCGAAACTGAAGGTTACGACGTCCTGATAGGAAGCTACCTTGTAACTTTGCCTGTTAACTGCCTGCTACGCACCGACGAACTCACCATAGCCAACGTCGATGACGTCATCAAAGGAGAGCCCCTGAAAATTATGAAAATCCTATATGACGTCGAAACTCCAGATCCAGATCCAGTACATTTAAACCTGAACTCTATCAACTTGGCGAAATTACATGAAATTCAAGAAAAAGTAACTTTACAGTCAGATATCCGACATAACAGTGTAAACGGTACTTTATATCACACAACCATACCGTTTTACGCCTTTTTACTTGGTGCATTTGCACTTATCATCATCGTAACCGCTCGTCGACTCTCAAGGAAAGCCTGTGCAAGTGACATCAAAGAAGACAGAGAAAAGGAAAACACAGACCGGAAACCAGAGTATGCTGTTCCTGGACCATCCTCCAAGCTTCCGGCAATATTTTCACTAAATGTTGGAAAATAGTTGCCTTTCTTCGGCGGGAGGTGTTACGATCGCTACCTATACGTATATAGCTGACGCAGGATTAACCCAATTGCAACACTATGAACTTTACCAAGTGAAAAACATCCGATTAGCAATTAAGCACATTTTAGTTTTCCTTATTTGTAACAGTTTAAATGTATTTATTCTATATTCTTTATCGCAAAGTAATAGACATCTTAATTATAATTGTAATTTTAAATTAAATATTAAACTTAATTATAAAGTAATTTGGTTTTTTTTGAGACCTCCGGCGGCTAATTCCATAATTGGCGCAGTCGGTAGGATACTCGAAGTTAGTTAGAGTTACCAAAAATCGGAACCCAAGGGACTAACTAGTCTATCAAGACTTTATCGAGTACCTAAAAGAACAGGAAGTCTGCCGAAGGATATATAAGGACAAGGATACACGAGGAACAAATAATTGAGGACCAAGGATATTTGAGGATCTGGAAATCGATAACCAAATAAAACCGGACCGAGATGAAACCTATGTAAGTACATTGAATTTTTCTTTCGTTTTTGCTATTCCTATTGTGTGCCTTATCCCTAAATCAAAATTTTCCATCCCAAAGGATCTAGTTCTAGGGAGATTGCATCGCGGCAGTCTCGTAGACAAAGGGAATTAGATTTAAATAGAGATATAAGTTCAGTTGATTTAGAAAATAACCTAAGTAATAGTTTATAAATGTCGTATGACCCTGACACTATTTTAAAGCCTTGCGGCCAGTCCCGGAGTTCGATGGGAACCCTAATGTTTTAATTAGATTTATTAGACTTTGTGACCAAATAGTAATTAATTATACTTTAGATACACCAGAAGGTGAACTAAGTAATTTGTGTCTGCTAAATGGTATATTAAATAAAATAACCGGGCCAGCCGCTACTAAAATTAACTCGAATGGCATCCCGGATAACTGGAATGGTATTCGCACTACCTTAATTAACAATTTCGCTGACCAACGCGATGAGACCACCCTGTACAACGACCTTCTCTTAGCGACGCAAGGCACTAGCACACCGCAAGAGTTTTATGATCGTTGCCAGACGCTATTTAGCACCATAATGACCTATATAATGCTACATGAAACTTTACCAACTACTATCGAGTCAAAACGAACTCTTTATAAAAAACTTACAATGCAGGCATTTGTACGGGGCCTTAAAGAGCCCTTGGGGTCACGCATACGGTGTATGCGACCCGAATCTATAGAGAAAGCTTTAGAATTTGTTCAGGAAGTGATTAATGTAATGTATTTACAACAGCGAAATGAGCCTTCCTTTGACAAAAAATTTAATAGTAATTTTAATAATCCTAAATTTTTACAACCACTTAATCAGCCACCTATGCCTATAATGAGACCTTTTAATCAAAGTTCACAATCGCCCTGGCAGTGACCATCTCAACCCCAACCCGGTGGTTGGAGACCTACTTTACAATCTAATTTTAATCCACGACCGATACCCAACATGCCAACGCGAACGCAACAAATGTTCCGCGCACCTCCGCCAAATTATAACCCGCATAGCAACGTATTCAAACTACCAAACAGGAATCAAACCCAGAACCACGGCCCTCAGCCTATGAGCGGAGTTAATCCATTCGTATCTAAGCCAGTGCAATTACGAGGGCATGACTGGAGCCGCCACGGCAACCCACCCCAGACTAATTATTTCAAGTCTAGGGAAATGAATATTAACGAGTGTGTAGGACAAGATTGTAACTACTACCCAGACGCCTACTATGAAACCGACTATACTAACTACTACCCCGACTATAGTGACTACGGTGACTATGAGGCCCACTATTCTGACCCCACTAATTACTATGACTCTAACATGCAAACATACGAGGAACCACAACCCTCCACTAGTAATTTCGAACAGGATTTTCACATAAAAGCCCCGTCAGACAACCCAAAATAGAAGTTAACTTACAAACCCAACGTCAACTACCTTACATTAAGATTTTAAAAACCCCCCTTAAGCTTTTGATTGACACAGGCGCAAATCAATCTTTTATAAGTCCCACTGTAGTGAAAAAATTTTATTCTGACATTCCTCTTAATTATGATCCATTCGAAGTGACCAATGTGCATGCCACAACCAGAAACGACTATTCCATAACATTACCGTGTTTTAGTGAATTTAATTACCCAGACCCTATAAAACTATTCATTTACGATTTTCATTCATATTTTGACGGACTTATTGGACTGGACCTACTGACTAGATGGGAAGCAAAAATCTACTTAAAAAATAATGAATTGCTGACTCGGACTTCAACGAATCCGATTCACATGTATAACTCGTGTAACGTTAACTTATATGAAGACATTATACCTGCAAATTCCACCAAATTAATTCGGATACCTATCAATGCACCGGATGGTGACGTTTTAGTTGCGCAACAACGCCTAGGAAATTGCGTAGTCAGCGAATGCTTTACGACTGTCGTCAATAATCGAGGTGTAGTTGAAGTTCAGAACGAAACATGTAATGACATGATTATTTCTTTAGATCGGACAGCTGAAGCCGAGTGTTTTAATATCGAGGGCAAGTGTACTGAATTAGAGCCCAGTAGAGTCAGTGACGTCATATCACGCTTACGTACCGATCATTTAAACCAAGAGGAAAAGGTGAATTTAGTGAATTTGTTTAAAAGATACTCGGACGTTTTTTATATTGAAGGTGAGCCTTTATCCTTTACAAATAAAATTAAACACCAAATTAGGACTACCGACGAACTTCTCATTTATACTAAAAGTTACAGATATCCATTTATACATAGACAAGAAGTTAGGGATCAAATCTCGAAAATGCTCGAACAAAATATCATCAGACCATCGGATTCCGCATGGAGCTCTCCTATTTGGGTTGTACCAAAAAAACCAGATGCTTCAGGAAAACAGAAATGGCGACTTGTAGTAGATTTTCGAAAGTTGAATGACAAAACTATTGACGACAAGTATCCCATACCCAACATCACTGACGTACTTGACAAGTTAGGAAAATGTCACTATTTTACTACCCTTGACCTTGCAAGTGGGTTTTACCAAGTGGAAATGAGCCCTGAAAACATTCCCAAGACAGCCTTTAACGTAGAACATGGTCATTTTGAATTTCTCAGAATGCCCATGGGACTTAAAAATTCTCCATCAACTTTTCAAAGGGTGATGGATAATGTCTTGAGAGGCCTTCAGAACGTTATTTGCCTGGTCTATTTAGATGACATAGTCGTATTCAGCACTAGCCTACAGGAACATATTACCAATCTAGAGAAGGTTTTCCAGAGACTCCGAGAATCTAACTTTAAAATACAAATGGACAAGTCCGAATTTTTAAAGTTAGAGACGGCGTATCTTGGTCATATAATTAGCAATGAAGGAATCAAACCGAACCCAGACAAAATTAAAGCAGTAGAAAACTATCCTATTCCAAAAACAAGTAAGCAAATTAAGCAATTTTTAGGACTTATAGGTTATTACCGGAAATTCATACCCGACTTTGGTCGCGTAACAAAACCGATGACACACTGCTTAAAGAAAGGTAAAACTATAACTCTGACTAAAGACTACTTGGACTGTTTTGAAAAATGTAAAAAGCTTTTGACTAACGATCCTATTTTACAATACCCGGACTTTACTAGAGACTTTATTTTGACGACAGACGCTTCAAATGTAGCAATAGGTGCTATTTTATCGCAAGGACCCGTAGGTACTGACAAACCGATATCTTATGCATCTAGAACTTTGAATGACAGTGAATGTAATTATAGTACAATAGAAAAGGAACTTCTTGCTATTGTATGGGCAACCAAGTACTTTCGCCCTTACTTATTTGGTCGAAAATTTAAAGTCATTACTGACCACAAGCCCCTTCAGTGGATGATGAATCTTAAGGAACCTAATTCAAGATTAACTCGTTGGAGACTCAAACTTAGTGAATACAATTTCGATGTTATTTACAAAAAAGGCAAAAATAACACCAATGCCGTTGCTTTATCGAGAGTTGAGATT
Organism: Marasmarcha lunaedactyla; assembly: GCA_923062675.1. Lineage (NCBI taxonomy): Eukaryota > Metazoa > Arthropoda > Insecta > Lepidoptera > Pterophoridae > Marasmarcha > Marasmarcha lunaedactyla. The sequence goes on from OV281354.1 coordinate 4,704,492, forward strand.
CACAACGATGAGTTAATGTCTTTGATAGATGAATTAAATTCCCTAATGCCAAGTCCCACTGAAACACCACCCTCTGTTTATAATTCAACCTCAAAATCTATTCATAACTCAACCACTGAAACTGCTCACACTAGCCAAGAAAATCCTATTCTAGAAATACCAATAACTGACGAGCCTTTAAACAAATTCCATAGACAAATTCATATAACTATAGTAGGTGACATAAAGAAAATACCCACAGTTAGTAAGCCTTTTGAAACCAATACTAGAACCGCCATTCAAATTTCAGAGAACAATTTAGAAAATGACATTATATCAACCATAAAAGAATACGTTAATCCTAAAGTTAAAACAGGCGTGCTCATAGATCCTCCTTTACGCATGTACGATATAATTCCTATTTTACAGGACAAATTTCGCAGTTCTGCGATGAATTTAGTCCTTTGCAAAATAGAATTAGAAAATATTAAAGAATATCTTAGGCAGCAGGATATTATTAAACATTATCATGATGGTAAAACTAATCATCGTGGTATAAATGAATGTTACTTGGCTCTCTCTCGAAGGTACTTTTGGCCTAAGATGAAAGATCATATAACAAAATTCATAAATGAATGTACCACATGTGGACTGGCTAAGTACGACAGAGCCCCTATTAAACAACAGTTTAAAATAGTGCCGCCCCCTACTAAGCCCTTCGAGATCGTCCACGTCGACTTATTCACTGTACAAAATGAAAAGTTTATAACCTTCATTGATGCCTTTTCAAAGTATGCTCAAGCGTACTTATTAAGAGACGGTACGGCCATAAGTATCATACAAAGCCTTTTACAATATTGTACACATCATGGACTACCTTTGACTATAATAACTGACAATGGAACTGAATTCACAAACCAACTTTTTGCCGAATTTGTACGATTACATAATATTAACCACCACCGTACTTTAGCTCACTCCCCAAATGACAATGGTAACATACAACGTTTTCACTCGACTTTACTCGAACATTTACGCATTTTAAAATTAGAAAAAAAGGATGAACCTGTAGTTAACCTAATACCATATGCTCTTATAGCCTACAACAGCTCAGTTCATAGTTTCACCAAATGTCGGCCCTTCGACGTGATCACAGGTCATTTTGATCCTCGAGATTCTATTGACATTGACTTAACTGCACACCTATTACAACAATACATTCAAACCCATAGAGAACAGCTTAAAACAGTGTATCAATTAATAAATGACTCATCTCTTCATGACCGCACTAAATTGATAGAAAATAGAAATAAAGATCGTGAACCTGAAAAAGTATACCAACCCCAAGACAAAGTTTTCATAAAAAACCCCATAGCCTCACGACAAAAATTAGCCCCTCGTTTCACTAGCGACGTTGTCCTTGCAGACTTACCAATCCATATCTACACTTCTAAAAAACGGGGACCTGTAGCGAAATCCAGACTCAAACGAACGCCTAAGACAAGCAATTTGTTTCAGAATCTTGCTGAAGACAGTCTTTTACCTGACTTACGGACAAGAGATAAAACTTGAAAATCTTGACAATGGACTTGGATTTTTACCTTTTAAACTCGGACATGCTCAACTAACGACTCATTATCACACATTTTTACAGTACATTAAATTAGATGACATCGCAGAAAGCATTAACTCTTTAAAGACGCAACTGCAAAATTTTAAATTTAAATTACCTAATGAGACCTATATTTTATACGAATATCAATTTCAGTACCTTTCTTTTAAGATAGACAAAGCTGCATACCAATTGAAAAGCCTAGAACCTAGCCGCTATAAGCGAGGGTTGATTGATGGGTTAGGATCTCTCATAAAAAGTGTTAAAGGAAATTTAGATTACACCGATGCCATTCGATTTAATGATGCTATAGAAAAGTTAGAAAATAATCAAATTAAATCTCTAAATGAATATAACACACATTTAAGTCTTAGTAAAGAATGGATGTCATCGCATACTAAGATCATTTCTAATATTGTTGAAAATCAAATTAAAATTAATAGTTCTTTAAATTTATTACTTGATTCCGACGCAAATCGAAGCTATAGCTTAATAAAATTTACAAAATTTGCTCAAATGTTAACGATTATTAGCGAAAATGTACAAGATTTATTCTTAGAACTTTATAGGTTAGAAAATATTTGAATTTTTGAGACCTCCGGCGGCTAATTCCATAATTACCTAATAAAAGACATGTAAGGAAAAATAAACATTATAGTAACTGCTACTCCAGAGTGCATTCTTACAATACTACCGATATGAATTTAATCTGTGTTCATGATAATATGTGCAAATAATTCTAACGTATAACTGATAGTTTAGTTCAGTTCTATATTTTCTCAATAATAATAAAAATAATAACAATCAATCGAAGCAATTGTCTATGGTGAGAGATTTTTTGGTGGCATTTCGACGGGGCACGTTGTGCTCTTCATTGATTTTTTTAGTGTACGTAAGTTATTTTTAGTGTATAATTTTAAAAGTGTATTAAAATGTGCAGTGCATACTCATAAACATGTTTCGGTATTAAATAGGAACCCCGATGAGGAGTACCTACCGACAGTGTTTTTAATTTTGATCCGAGCCGTCTGCTCGTTGTTAGTACACACTATCACTTTATTATATACACTCTCACCCTTCATCGTCTTCATTGTCATACATAATCATGATGATATAAAAAGAAAAAAATATATTTACGACACACCAGGCTATATGGAGCAGCTCCTCCTTTCTTAAAAGATAAACGTTAACAAATAAATGTCTATGATAACAGAACGGCCATATTAGTTTACCAAAAGTGTTAGGGATAAAAAATTCTCATTGTACATACATTGATGTTACATCCGTTTTATATTCAATGTTAAAAAGTATGATCATGTGTCCGAGTTTTGCAAGCAACTCCGGTGGCTCCCAATTCGTTTTCGTAGGAACACTCGGATTCTTTGTCTCCTTTTTAATGTCCTGAACAATCAAACCTCTCCTTCCTATTTGCATAAACGCTTATCTTTTGATCATGTCCACGGTGTAATTTGCAGACCTTCTAAGCGTAGATTACTTCAAATGCCTAACCATAAGTCCGACTTCTATGCTAATTCCTTTTCCGTCCCATTCAGTTAGACTATGGAACTCAATGCCACACTTTATTAGAGAGTTAAAAACATTACCTCTTTTTAAGAAGAAAGCTAGAGCAGGATCTCTTAATACAATCGTAGTCGTCATGTTACTTATTATATGTACGGTTCCATTAAATTATAATTTTATTATATTAATATTTATGTAGGTGCATTATTTCTTTTTAGTGTATGTAAATATATTTTTTCATTCCATACTTAGTTGAATTTCTTTAATAAAGCTTTGCAGTCACAGGTCTGCTGGAAGAAATTTCTTTTAGAGATAAACAGTGACTTACTTTGTTTTGTTTTTCTCGTCTCCTTTTGTGCTTTAGTGTGGAGATTAATTGCTAAATACTTAAATGATTTGTCCTTAGTAGTCTTCATGATTCGTACCGGCCTGGATGGTATCCCGTACTCCCTTATAGCTAGAGCAGGGGCAGTCTATAAGGAGTCGCTCCTTAGTACTATTAATATATTTTTTCTTACCGGACAGATCCCAGATCCTTGAAAAGTATACGTAGTTATCCGTAGGTATTATTAAAAAGCGGTAAAGACCCTTTAGATGCAGACTCGTACCGTCCCGTTGGCCTGGCCTCTGGTTTTTTGAACTTTTGAATTACAGAACACCTTGTCACAAAAGGCTGGAATGGTACGTGGAATACCACAATATCCTTAGCAGTATGCAATTCGGCTTTCGAAAGGGTTTAAGCAAGATGGACAGCTTGAGCATTTTCACGACCGATTTCAGGTTAGCCCTATCTAGCAATGATTCGGTCGTGGGGGTGTTCTTGGATGTTTCTCACGACCATGTCCAGCTTCCGTTGCTTAGGTTTCTTTGGGTATCCCTACAAGGCTTACAATTTTTATTTTCAATCTCTTGATAGACCGCTGTATTCAAATCAGACACTCACACGCGAACTTCCAGCCCCGGAAATTTTGGCGAGATCTCCCACAGGCACCCATTTTAAGCCCCATGTATAACATCTATACGTGTGATTTAAATAGATCTGTGTCTTCGTTCTGCGACACCTTACAATATGCGGACGACATTACTTTATATTTGCGTGTTGTGAAAATAGAGGAGGCCCCCTCTCGGTTTAATAATGCCCTAAATTATTAAGGCATCTGGCTAGTTAATCTAGGCTTGTCCCTATCTACATCTACAAGTACCTAGGCTGTAGTTTTAACCAGGAAAAGGATTTGTTCTCACATTTCAATTGTTTTGCCAAGCCAGCCAATTCCGTTTTCCAATGAGGTAAGGTTTCTTAGTGTAGTTTTTGATTCAAAACTCTCCGGGACAACACACCCTAACTATGTGTCTAAAAACGTGAGGCCAACATCAACGCCATTCGGTCTCCGTCTGGGGTATGGTAGGGTTCTAACCACTATACCCAGAAGCTAATATATAACGCGTTGATGCGGAGTCTTATAGACTACGGCTCTTTCTTATTGGAACTCTGCCATAAACTGCTATAAGACGCTATTACTAAAACTCAAAGTAAATCACTTCACGTAATTTTAGGTGCAATGAAGTCTTCCCCAATGAATGCCAGGCAGGTCTTATGTGCAGATTCTCCCCTGCATTTTCGTCGTCAATACCTCTCGGATCGCTTTCTAGCTAAGTCCTTACAACTTTCACCACATCCCCTTAATCTTAAACTCGTCTTATTAAAATGCTCCATCCAAAAGTCTGGTATTGGTTAAATAAAATTCTGCCCCTCATAAAAAGTTAAGCTAACTTGGACATCTCCCATACTCCAGTTTTACCGTCCTTTACTTTCCCTTATAATTTGTTGATTTTTACCCCAACTATAGACACAGTTGCGGCATTTCCAAGAACGATCCAAACGCTAATTCCGTATTCTTGAGTGCTATAGACAGAAAATATCGGGCCTGGCTTCAGGTCTACACGGACGCCTCCAAACTCACCACCACGGGAGACATATGATTCCACGATTCTCGGTCCTGTCGTCTTTCAAGTCTCCTCCTCAATCTATGGTCTTCACAGGTGAGGCTTTTGTGTTTTTAGAAGCAGTTAAGTATATAGCTGAAAAAAACTTAAATAATTACATTGTATTTATAGGGACTGTCCAAGCTGTCTTCAAGCTTTGGAAGGAAACCCGTTTAAATTAGGCTCGAAATTCCCTATAATAAACAAAATTAGACATGTCCTATGCTGTTGTAGTTCCCAGGCTAAAAATATTGTGTTAGCCGGGATTCCTAGCTACTCTGATATCACAGTCAAGGTTATAGCTGATGGCTTTGCGAAAGATTCCATGTAAATCAGATCCTAAGATTACCACATGTGCTTCGCTCGGGATTTGAGCCTTCTAGCTAAATCCCACCTATAGGCCGTGTGGAGTTCCGAATTGGAGACGTCGCGGAATGTAAAAGGTAAGCACTACGGTGACATCCAGCCTTTTATTCCCGATAGACCTTGGTTTTTAAGTAGACTTCGCTTAGGTCATTGTTGTTCCCCAATTTTCCTCAACAGGATTGAAGTTCGCTCTTCCCCGTTCTACGACTATGGTCAGGATATAGGAACAGTGGACCATATATTTTTTAAATGTTCGTTCGTTCCGTTATCACTGTTTGATTTCCTTCCTCCTAAGATACAGTGCCCAACGAATATCAAGACTCTCCTCTCTAATTACAGCCCGAAGATTTTTAGAATATTGTGTAAATTCATTCATCAATTAATTATTAGCCTATGATTGTATATTGTTACTATTGCAAGTAATTCTACGTTAGTATTAGATTTATTATTATTATTTGTCTTTTTGGTTTGTTTAGTTAGAAAATATAAAATACATATTTTAGATAATTAGTCATTCTTATTAGTTTAAGTTATTGTTAGTGTTATATTTTGTTTTAGTGTATAATAAATCTCAATGCCCAGCGAAATGTAGTTTTTGGCAACTTTTATTTTTTGTTTTTTCAATTAACTAAGTAACTATGTTGATGTTTTTTTAAGGAAACAATTTCAGTCACTCACTACCACAAACTAATTGGTGACACTACGCATCAGACGAATGACTTCTTAACTACAACACTAGCACAAACTAATACATAACGCTAGGAATCCTCAGTCTATCCATCTGTCTACTATCAGTTTCTTCCTTCGTTTCGTAATTTAAAATTTTTTTTAATAACGTCTTTGGATTTTTAGCGTAATGCCGTGAAAGCGCATCTTCTATTCTACAAGATATTTTAACAATCTTAAAGATAAAGAAGGTAAAATAAATAAAAGACAAGTATATTTATGAATTTTGTTTATTTGTGTGTATTGCATGGGAGGCAAATTTAAATGTTCTAGACGCGAGATTTTTTAATATTCTGTTAATTATGTTACACCAATTAAACACCGCTGGTCTTATTGAGTATCCCAGAAAATAATTTTTTTCAAAATTTTTGTTCACAAACAATTAACGAAGTTCTACCACACTTAAGCCTTGTAAGTTAACACTATTAGCACAATGACACGGTAACGAATGTTAAGCAATGACATATTACATACAGACAAGTTATCCGCTTTTAATAATGGCAACGCAAATGCAAGGCAATTGCCCACCATTTCACTTAGTCATGTGCAACCCAGTGTTATGGCTAAACGTCAAACAAAAATTAATAACAATTCTATGTTTTGAATACCGTGTAATGCCTTCTTGTGTGTTTAGACAGTGTATTAATTACACTCTTACTTTTAAAGAAAGAATAAACGTTTCTTTTCATGCGTCATTACTATTTTTTATAACTGTCTTATTTATTATTTTATTTTGTTATTTAAAATAACATTTTAAACATTGATATGGCTATACATTTCGACAAACTCAAAGAGCGAGATGTAATATGATTTTGTATGTGGGATAATAAGAGATACCGCTATATACTGCGACAATTTACGTACTACGTCAAGTACGCTCGCGACCAATTAGTGCGAAGCGACGTCACGCAGTACATAGATTACTGTTACTTACAACAAGTAAACCGTATAATTCTTTCCTACTCCCACCAATAAAATTAATGTATACAGGGTGAAATTGAATTGATTGGCATCCATCGAACTTACAATTTTAATCATTGTAAGGAACATATTTAAGTAATCAAAATTATAAAAAAGGAGAAATAAAAATTAACCCCTTACTGCATGGAATTTTATATCCTTGCGAAAAAAAATTATGTTGTGTTTTCGAGTATAAGGAACTCATAAAAAATACCAAAAAAAATCTAGGATTATTATTTACTATTTTATTTACGAAAAACATACTGTACCATATATGGTACGGTATGCATTGCAGTGAATAAAATAGTTTGTGTCAAATTTGGTAAGACATGCATCCAATGGAAAGTTTATGACATGGGTAGACAGAATATGTGCACAAGCTGGGTTCGGCAAAAGGTCAGGTCTTTTACTTGGGGTGCAAAGGTGAATCAATTCTTACTCTTTACCTACCTTCTATTGACGAATTTCATATGTAATTAACAAAATATCAGTAACGTATGAAGTTTACTATACATCTCTATGAGATTAAATTTACACTCGTGTTACTGCATACCGTCCCATATATGAAAATTAAAAATTGACCGCTTACTTCATAAGGTCCCACATATGAACATTACAATTATGTACACACTGCATGAGGTCCCAGATATGCACACAAGTATATTGTCGAACTAATTTTAAATCCATGGAGTTATTGAGTATATCTTTCTGTTATAGCTTCACAAAGGATGGTTTTATTCGAAGAAATTTATACAAGCCGAAATATTCACACAATTCCAATATATTTGAGTTGGAATACAGAGCAACTCACCTGTTGAGCACTTTTACTTTCTAACTAAATTTACTGTTGTTTTATCAAGACTGACAATATATCACTGTCTCGGAACTGCTGAGTATATATTTAGTCTATGGTTTATAATTTTGTCAATTGTCAAACTTGAAAAGAATTTAAATTTTTCACAAAAAACTTAAGTGTGCAGGGACGCTATGCGGTAAGGGGTTAAAAAAGAAAAATTAAACAAATCATCCATTATCAAGTGGTTGTGCATCACTACATCTAGGTGAATGCCGCGAGTTGTGCTGTCTTGGGGTGCGTTTCGAATACCACTCACAGCACTAAAATTGCTCATAACCGTTCCGATTCACTTTAGCGCTCTAAAAGTAATATTTTTGCTGATTCAATCGGAACGGTAAATAGCGCGCTAAAATTTTATTGGTAGATTGAGCTGATTGATTGAACATTAAATTAAATTTTGCGTTTTATGGCAATCAGCCGTTGTTACTACACAAAAACAATCTCTGCCAATTTCAAGAATTAATATAATAAAAGTAGTTTTAATAAAATTAAAACATTGAAAGATAACCTAAAACTGTACATCACTGATTGAACAGAGTGTTATCATTGAGTATTCCATTGACCTCAACCAATGGACAAGCCCTAGCTACGAAAAAAACCATACCTATACTTGAAAAAAAAAACATATAATGGCGTCCATTTTTAAGGTTGCACAAGGAGTATCGAATCTACTATCGATATTTTAGAACTTAATATTGAACTTGAAATATAATATTGAAATGAGTTTTTGTAAGAGATTGACGTAAATGACATAATCATAGTTGATGTTTTATTTACTTTCATTATAATTCGTTTAATTTAAAAAATAAAGAACTATTCAACAATAAATGGTGGTTTGTGCCACCCTATCCACCACGACGTCACTACACGATTGATATTTTAGGGACAACATTCAAAAATAGTACTATCTTTTTCTTTTATCAACATTTTTGTATAAGTAGAGGGAGACAACCAAGTTCTTGCTCTTCTATGATTCGATATACATAACTACTTATTTATATAAGACATTACAACTATTCCATGTATTTATCACCTCGCTGGTGTGCATATTCACATTGTAGTAACATAATATGACAGTTATACGCCCGAAAAGTATAACGGAGCTGTCATAATCAAAAAGATCAAGCCAAGATCAAGTATGAAGATTACCTGTTAAGCTCTTAAGCTCACTACTCTATCTGTCAGTCAGCCAGTCAGTAATTACAAAACAGCAAATAATATGGTTAAAGTTTTAGGGAAATACTTATAATAAGAAATATTTATTTAGTTTATATGACCTTGTGTAATATTTGAATGACTTCACTAGTAAAATCCTTTTACAGAAAGAAACTCTTGTCCTAGTTTAGGTATTAGTTTTACAATGGTAAGTTACTTGTGTGAGATCTTACAACGTTTCTATTATAGTTTCACTTCTTAAGTTAAGCTATAATTTAAATCTCTTATTTTTGTAATTTAGTATAATCAGTTCCATTCTTAAATATTGTTTTCTTAAATAGTGTTCGTTTATTGATTATTATATCATTTTTTCGATGAGAATTTATTTATTATGTAGTTTACTAGGTTCCGTTTACCAGAGTGCCGCCGGAAAAGGGCTTAAAAGGTCTAGCGGGAAGGAAAGGAGTTTTCACTATCCCCAATTCCTAGGATGACGTGATGCTTAGTTTTATAGATAAAAGTTTTTAAAAATGCATTTCTAGGTTATGTTCTGATGACGGCTGAGTGGCGTAGTGTATTGAAGCGCTGCCTCTGCTGGAGGTCCCAGGTTCGAATCCTGGTCAGGTCATTCATTTGTGTGATGAACAGATGTTTGTTTGGGGCCAAACAGTTGGTGTGTATGTCTGGGTATTTATAAAATTAGTAAAAAAAATTTTAATTGTTACATTTACATCTTTTTATATAATTTTGGCTTTTAATATGTAAGATGATTGTAGGTATATAAACCTGCCATTTTGAAGACATACACTAGATTTTCTTATGCAAAAAATGGTAGCAGCAAATGTGACTTAAAATTTAAATTTTTAAGAAAATCTTATTTTTTGTAACACTAAGTAAATTTTAAACTAAGGGATTTTTGGAGGTAGAGTGTACCTCATGCCCCCTTACCCCCTATTACTTTAACATTTAATAATGGCTGCAATTTTAAAATTTCAGTCCTCTGATGTGATAATCTTAGACAATGAACCTAATAGTCGCAAATCCAATACTCAAGTCCCAGAAACAATCCTGTTGGATGATTATAAATGTCAAGATGATGATCTTATAATCCAGGATAACCTTCTGTATGATGGGCAGAACAAGACAAATCTCTATGATCAATTAATAAAGGAAGATAAGCAATTTGTTGAACTAATAGACAAATGTTTAGAGCTTGAAAATACAATAGAAATGAGAAAAGTTGTGAATAAGACATTATTAAATGCACACCAGAGAGCCAGCAAAGAATATTTGAAATCAGAAAAGTACAAGAAGTTGTTATTGAGAACAATAGCTTTACTAGACACTGACCCTGACAAGAAATTTCAACATATAAAGTATTTTTATGAAGCCCTGTTACTTCAAAAATTGAATCGAAAAAGAGTTGAATTGATTACATTACAAACAAATCCCAAAAGTAAGTTGTTACTCTTAGACTCCTTACACCTATCTCTTTCTCCTTATTAATATAGTAGCATAATGTTGTGAGGGCACACCCTTAGTGACTTTCTTGTAGAATATTAAGTATAGACTCTAGTTTTATGGAAGGGCCCTCTCCTGTGGCACAGGTGTGTAAGCACTTAGAATAGAGACCAAACTTTATGCATGTATATGCGGGACACTCAGAGAGTTATGAGAAAAAAAAAATTTCTATAGGTTATGTTTGTTTGTTACATTTTTCAAAGAACTCTCCACCAGCATCTATACAAAGTTACATGTGTCTGAACTGATTTTTAAAGCACATTTCCCAGTCAGCAACAGGTACTTACTTATTACAACTTCCTCAATAGCTTTCTTGAACGGAGTGAGCCGGCCTTCTCAGCCAGGTTTTGTTGAATAAAATCTTTTACTCACAGCATGTTTTCTTCCATAACAGCAGCCCACGGATGACCACTTCTTACGTCATCTTTCAAATTTAAAGTTATACCAGCGATACAGTTGCTTGAGAAGACGCCTTGTTCATAAAAGCTAATTGAAGTCGATTAAGCGATTCTCAGGTTTCCAGTTTGACTTGAAGTCACTAAAACATTGCATGAAAATGTTCCTGAGGTAGAGATAGGTTCCCATTTTTCTTTGACACAATTGTTTCATAATGCTGGTAAAAATAATTAAAAGGAAATTCAAGTTTGGAGCAAATATATTTTTGCTTTCAAATAATTAAATTTTCAAAATAAATAATAACTCGCCAGCGTACCTTACCTAAAACCTTTTTTCACAAAACTTTCTGAGTGGCCGGATAATAATTTTTTTTAAATAGTTAAATGTTTCTAAAATACCTACTTATTTTCCATACCCGGATAAAGATTTGAATTCCAGTGGTCAGTGAAAACCTAGTTTTTGAGACCATTGAAATAAATATATTCAGAAGAAGATATATTTTTAACGAGCAAACAATATTATATAAATGAACTGTGAAGCCTAAAAATCTTAACTATCATAACAAACTTTCAGGGAAGTGCCTTAAAAAACTGAAGCAGAATGAAAAAAGACGAAAAAAGCCTAGTCAGAATTTATTAGAAGTTTTTGAAATAGATTCAGATTCAGATGTAGGTGAAGCAATTCATGTAGAAGAAGATCAAAATGATGTCGAATTTGTGGGTGAATTAGAAAATGTGCAAAATGAAAAAAAAGAAAACAATAAAAGTAATATAGTTAGTGAAAGTCCATATAAAGGTAGGTGAGGGAGTTTTGATGTTACATTTTATGAGTTCTTGATGTTTTCTGTGCATAATAATTGTACTATATTTTTATATAGTACAATATACAAATTGTTTATAGTCTTAATATCCTTTTTAATGAATCAAATAAGCTTTGCTTAATTTGGACTCAATTTAGTTAGTTTGCTGAGTAATTTTATTTTTAATGTCAGTTACTCATGACCATGGTATCTGTAAAGGTTGATCGTAAGTGACATCCATGCATCAATGAATCTAGACATCTTTACTCATCGATTGTGATTTAAAATGTTAGAATGGTAGTACCACCCCAACAAAATGTGAAAGCTTTACTATTAATTACTGTAATGAAACCAACAAGGGTTGGTAATTGAAATTATATATATATATCTGTCTTTCAGTTTAATTCTAACCATACCTGTATATTTTGTAGGTAGTAGTTTTTATGCCCATAGTATTTAACAAATGATGTATTTTAAGGTACAATAGATCAACCATTATTAGCTCCACACAAAGAAATAGACTATTTTCCTGCAGCTCCTGAAGACAATACTAAAAGGATAACAGAAATTGAGGCTTCAATCAATGAATTTAATATAAGGATACAACATATGGAGGAAATGGAAGTCACAGACGATACAGAAACAGGATCCCCGTATCTCATTTGTGAAAGGTTTGTAAACTACGGTTTTTAACTTATTAAGTAGCATTACTGTGTGGTTGCTCTCGCGTTTTTAGTGGGAAAATATAGAAGACCTATGAAATAATATTCTGCTTTACTACTTTAATATCCAGAATCCGCAGGATTTATATTCTTAAAGAATTTGGTTGTGAAAAGAAAGTTACATACTCCACTAGTCATTTCAGAGATTTTAATGGTAAAATTAGAATGATAGTCATTGTTTCATATTAGAACTTTTTTCCTAAAACATCATCTCTAGTAGATGTACTTCAAGCTATAATCCTCACATTTGTATATCCAATTTCCAATCCAATAAAAATAATTTATTTTCAAATTAAATCAGCTCAAAATCATTTTGGTTTCGTATGACTATTTCATCACTATTTTTTGGCACAAACTCTAAACTGAAAGTTGTAGGTGTTCCGGAGAAATTTGAAGTTTTCAAATGTTCAAGCCATAATCCTCACCAGGGTACCTTTATATCTCTGGAATATTTTTTCGACTATTTCTGAGATTTGGCATGTCATTATCACTATTTCATGACTATTTTCTGGAACCTAAACCAAGTCAATAGACCTTACCGTTTGCTTGCACCAGAGGTGAGGATTACAGCTTGACTTCAAGCCATAATCCTCACTAACCTATAGCTATAACGCCAAAACCATAACACGAATATAAATTCGTTTCCTTTGAGATTTCAGATGTGAGGATTAAGCTTGAAGCACACTCTAGTGACCATGGAGATGGCAATCACAACAATCATAAAATTTTGATCTGTGATGATGCCTAATAATTTATTTGGTATTAAACTCTTTTACAGGTTAAAAGGTGATGTAGTTAGGCTTTACAAAGAATTATGTACATTAAAAGGAATGGAGGCCTTCAAAAAGTCGAGAGTTCACATAGATTTTACTGAAGGTCATCCAAGAGGTCCAACGAAATTATTAGAAGATTTTCTAAATGACAGAGAAGAGAACATGCCACAGTTTCCAGACTTTACAGATGTAGTTACTTGTGTTCTACACGGTATTAAACAGGACGGCTTGAGTTGGAGTAAACAGCAAATTATGAAAGAAGGTAACTATTGTAACCAAGTGTTTATTAATGGAAATTATTTTTCGCCCATACAACGTTCGCCCTGGAACCGAGAGATTTGTCAAAATGAATCGAATTATAATTTTGTATGGAACATTATAGAATTTTAAATTGGATTTATCATTTTGATTTTGATATAAATATCTATAATCTGTTTATATATCAACTATACCTCCGTTATTTATTTCTTTTTGACATTAAACTGGATCATTCGTTTGTTTTTTAAATAAATAAACTGTAAAACCCCCTCTTAATCTTTGTTTTGTTTTCACGACCTCTATTTGTGTTTTAAATAATAAATAATAATATGTTCTTCTTTACATAGTTTAAAACAAAGTCACTTCCCGCCTTCTGTCCCTTTGCACGCTTCTTTTAAACTACGCAGCGGAAGTAAATTCCTCTTTTATAGGTCTTCAGAAAAGTCCATGATCATCTCTTACGAGGAACTTACTATATCCATTTAAATGTTGAAAAAAAGGTTACATACAAAGTTATAATAGGTCTTTACCTATGAAACTGCCGTTTTGCCGTACTGGCCATTTCAAATGAAAATATTTTTTTTTTTGACTGATAATTCTAATTTCAAATTAATTTTATTTGACAAACATGGAATTCTTTTTCTAATATCGTCATTTTTCGTCATCATGGATAAGTTAAAAATTCGAGTAATTATGGAGTATGAGTAGCGTCGTGGCAGCAAGCGGCACGCAACATCAACGACGTTTACGGAGCGAACACTACAAACGAACGCACCACCCGTTATTGGTTTACCCGCTTCCGTTCTGGAAATTTTGACCTGAAAAATGGGTACCCCACGAACTCAATGACCGCCAGCGCGAAGTACGCGTGGAGACGTGCCTTGCACTGCTCAGCAGGCATACAAATGAAGGAATTCTGAACCGCATTGTTACTTGTGACGAGAAATGGATCCTGTTTGACAATCGTAAGCGCTCAGCAAGTGTGTTGGACCCTGGTTCAGCACCCAAACAATGCTCTAAACGAAAACTTACCCCTAGAAAAGTGATGGTCACTGTTTGGTGGTCTAACGCGGGTGTAATTCATCACAGCTTCTTGCCAAACGGGACAAGCATTACTGCAGATGTGTACTGTGAAGAACTGAACACAATGATGGAGAAGCTCGCACGTCTCCAACCAGCTTTGGTCAATCGTTCGGCTCCACTGCTCCTGCACGACAACGCGCGACCTCATACTGCACAGCAGACCGTCTCCAAGCTACAAGAGTTGGGGTTGGAAGTTCTCCGTCATCCGCCGTACTCACCAGACCTTGCGCCTACAGACTTCTACTTTTTCCAGAATTTGGATAACTTCTTGGCGGGAAAAAAAATTCAATACCCGAGAGGCAGTACAAAATGCCTTTGAAGAATTTGTTGCCTCCCGTCCAGCTGATTTCTTCAAGAAAGGCATCAATAAGCTACCAATGCGTTGGCAAAGATGCATTGATTGCATGGGTGATTATTTTGATTAATAGAAAGAAAAAAAATATATAAAAAAATTACGCTTTATTTATTTCGTGAAAAACGGCAATTTCATAGGCAAAGACCTAATAATAACGAGCTATCTAGGCGGATACGGTATTAATCCTTATCGAATAAAATACGTCAGTTACCATAAGCATTTCATACTCATTATCATACTAGTAAATATCGCAAAAATAAAGCTATCTATAAATTCGCTCACTGTCGCTATATGTAAGGGCTTTACCAGACTTTAATGACTGTATTTGTTATAATTTTTATTTTTACCTATAGCGATTGGTGCATTATTACTTAATAATATAATTATATATAATTGGATAAATGACAATATGATATAAATGACCCTAGTATATAAATAATAAAAAAAATATACTTAGGTCTTCGATCGATATAAAAACGTTATAATGTAATTGAAGACTAGGGAAGTCAAATATTCAAATTTTTTGATAATTTTTATTTTTATTAGTTTTATGGAAGATTGTAGTAGCGTCGGCTTGGTTTACGCTGTGAATAAATTTAAATTTTAAGGTCGCATTTTTGTTGCGTATTTTACCTTATTTCAAAATTAAAATCGGTAGTTGTCAACTAACCTTTGATGGTGTTAATTTCATCAAAGATAATTTTCATCTAATTATTTATTTGTTTTTATAATTTGTAGCGTGTCTTTACTTTCTCAAATACTTATAGGATAGGAAGTAAATGTAACTAAAGTTTAAACTTAAGTCCAACTTCATGCTCGACGCAACAATCTGGAGCGACACCACGACAGAAAAGAAATTTAGACATTCCACTATAGATTTTAATTTTAGGGTCAAATTTAAATACAGAAATTTAGGCACACATGTTACCCGTGCGTAGCCGGGCCGGGTCGCTAGTACTAAGTATACATGCATTATGCCTTCCGTAACCAAGATACCGTAGAATAGTCAAATCAATTTAGTGACCCTATCACTAAACTGATCTCTTTCATTATTCCTATTAATTACGAACGGAAATGGGACTGATGTTTCCAAAAATATGTCGAAAAGTCATTTGCGTACTTTTAAAATACTATTTTTGAATAATGCTTCTCCGTTTGTTAAATATATTTACAATCTTTATAATAAAATAAAGTATAAATTATTGTGTTATTGTTTTTGTTGTTTTTGTTGTTTAGTTGCTTAATTGTTTAATTTGCAACACATCATTAGAAAACATTCGAATTTCATTTTATTTTCCTTTCTGTGCTTTCGAGGGCAAGTAAGGTTAACACCATAGGTGAAACACCATAGGTTTAATCACTCCTTCCATTTAATTTATTTACGAAATTTACATGTTTTGATCTCTCGTTGTTGCCTCTAATTTTTCACATACTGCAAAACAACAAATAGTAAATATTAAATTAACGAGATGAGACAGAACTCTATAGTCTAGCCCGACCTTGACTGGCTTGTTTAAATCGTAATTTTTAACATTACTAACAAATTTTCTTGACAAGTACCCCTCACTGTCCCCAGCCAAGTCCCTGTTCATTCAATGCGGTCGGGCCTTACAGAAACACCGACAGAGGCGCGAGTGGAAAGACCTGATGTGCCGGGTGAAAAAGGAGGAAATGCCTGATGAAGACCCGGCCGACCGCGACCCCGTGCTGCTGGCCAAGTTACAGGAGAACAGGAAAGTCGCGGAGAAGAAAGAGAGGGAGATATTGGAAAGGTAAGTTTGTTTGTCTGTTTGGTGACAGGGAGTGATAGAGCTGTTACTGTGGTAGTGAACCCCTGAAGTACCATCGCCGTTATCATTTGCTACCAGATTATGTGGAAGAAACTTTTGAAATAATAAGGCTGTTTGGGTGAAAATACGATTTTAATTTAGTAGTTAGTGATAGTTTTAGACTTTAATTAATCATAAGTCCTTTTGCATGCAACTTTTTCGCGCTAAAAGAGCTCGTGCTATACCAGGTATTCATTTATACACAAACTTTCATCAGTCTCCATAACTTTTCCCTGCAATAGTTGCATATAAACTCAAACTATTTGTTTCTAAAATAATATTAATGGT
Organism: Marasmarcha lunaedactyla; assembly: GCA_923062675.1. Classification (NCBI taxonomy): domain Eukaryota; kingdom Metazoa; phylum Arthropoda; class Insecta; order Lepidoptera; family Pterophoridae; genus Marasmarcha; species Marasmarcha lunaedactyla. The sequence goes on from OV281354.1 coordinate 4,721,674, forward strand.
TTTTAATCAAAATTGTGTTTTCAGGTATTCTGCGATGGAAAAATCTTCTAATTCTGCGAAAGCATCAGTGCCAAGTAGTATAAATGCAGTAATTGATGATGATGAACCAAGTTCAGAGGATGAAGATGACTTAAACTATAACAGAGCAGAAAACAATTCTTTAAATAATCAAACTGTAAAAACAATTGTAAGTGATAAAATTGAAACAAATAAAGGTGAAGTCCAAAATGAAAGTGTAAATAATAATGGCAAAGATAGTAACGACTTCATTTCAAATTGTTGTTTAGGACAAATAAAGACTGAAAGTGGTATTAAAGCTAAGGTTGCGGAAGATATCACTAGTGTTTTAGACTCTTTAGGTAGTGATTATATAGTTTCTATTATAGATATTGAAGATCCTTTTCTGGTTATAGATATTTCGTCTGATAGTTCAGATGATGAATCTGCTGTTGAAAATGAAGGAAATAGTTGAATTACTGTATACTTTGATATCTAATGCAGGTATGTTTTTTTTTCATATAAAATCCCTCTGTGCAAACTAAGCCTAGATTTTATACACATTGTATAATTACATTGTTAGGTTTGAAAAGAATTGCCGTGTTTTATAGTGTTTGTATTAACTTGTTATAATATTGTTGCATACAATATTTTTACAATATTTATTTACAAAAAAGTAGGGTTATTAATTAATTATTAAGATTAAGGTGGCTAATATTTTTAGTCTGTTGACCAAGATTTAATTAGGTACCTCAGTGTATTTACTGCTTGAATGAAAACCCTACGGCTAGCCCTAAGTGATTTTGGGGAAAAATTAAAACTTCCTTGTTGTTTTATCTAGATTTTCGTAATTTTTGAGTTATGTTTTCTTAAATTATAACAGTAATTTTATCTATCCGAAGACATATTTTTGCCTAATGGCCCTTTTAGTTACTTATTTTATGAACCTTTGTATTTCGGTGTCCACACGCAGAATAATTAACCAATGTTGTATCACATTTAGGTTTGTTAACAAAAACATTGAGAATGAACATTAACTGAAATGTACTTATGAACACAAATAAAACTGTTAATTATTTTTATGTTACTGGTCAATTTTATTGTGTAATAACCTTAAACTATCCCTAGTCAACCTGAACTTATTATTTATCAATACACAAAGTCCTGAAATGATCGATATTTTGCCCATTTACAGTTAGTTATGTAAGGTTTTCCATATTGACCATTTGCAGAGATTTGGCCATTTAATAATATTGTCCAATAAGTTATTGCGTGTTGAGAGCCGAAAACCTGTCGAACAAGCTGCGTAAGGAAGTTCGGGTTTGTGCTAAGCAAAAATTAATTATAGCTTTAAAGAACTACTTACATTTATTGTTATCTTTCTTTTTTTTTTTTTTAAAGAAAGTGAAGGAATCCTCATTGAAATTTTTCTTCCTTACACAGCTTTTGGTGATAGGGACATGTAGTCTCATGCCTAGGTTGCCTTTTCCACCGGACAGTGGTCGTAAATCTTAACAGAATAAAAGTTCAGTAAGTAAACTTTTAGTAAAGAAAAATACTAAACCCCTTTAGTAAAAAAAATATTATCGCAAATAAAATGATTATGTAATGAAATGAAATGGAAAATGGAGTTTTAACTCTGCTAAAAGATCGATACTTGTTAATCGGAATCAGAATGGCGGTTCGCAGCACGGTCTATCTATCAGCGGTCATTGCTGAACGTCAAAATACTTTATATATTAATAATAAATTATAATGGATCCATTTATTTCAGGTTGCATAGACCCATAGTAATAATCAAATTTAACAATGTCATGAAAGACCTACTTAAATAGGATGAATTAAATTTTAAGTTGATTAAATCAGAAAATTATTAAAATAAAATAACTAAAATTAAAAATAAATTATCAAAATTACATAAGCTTGTACACAGCAGCTTGTTCTTTTCATAATCAAACATTCACACTTGTAAAAAAACAGGTTTTACAAGAATTTAGGTTGAAATGTATTAAGCCAACTTAGAGATGACTCATCTCAGCTGAATGGTCAGGTACCTATACATATTCTTAAAACATGTGACATGTCACAATAGCAGCCATTATTTTTGCAAATTTATTTTTTCCGTCACTATGCAGTATAGAATAGTATAGCTTTTTATTGATAATTTAATTACTAAACATTTAGCTTAGTAAAGTATGAGAGGAGTCTAAGCACACTCAGCTTTCAGCCTTAGTGTTCTGCTAGTTTCTAGCCTTAATTTCTAGGATTACCTAATTGTGTATTAAGAATCAGTGCTGCACGCAGTGGAGGTTATTGTTTCAATTACCGGAAAGCTTCAACGCACTAGCAACATCCGGAAATATGTAAATATGAAGATACCCAACAAAATGGCGCTTAATGAAAAGATAATAAAAATAACACACTTAAAAACTAGACTAAACACTGAGCACAATGTTTTATTATCGGCGACTAATAGCCTGTAGTACCGAAACAGACGAGTTCTTAGCAAAAGAAACTCAACTGCATCTGAATTACCTAATATAAAATAAATGATAGTGTCTTTATACCTACTGACAGTAATGCGAGGCCACGTTCACCTGGAATAACTTTTTGAAATACTGTGTGTTTGTTGGAGTTTAAGATAGTTTCGTTTAGTTTTAACCTTAACAACTTAACTTTGTATTCAAAGTTTAAAATAGAATAATTTATTTAAATAAAATAATCACCCTAAAAAGTCGGCTCGTCAAAATTAAAATAAGTGCTCGGTCGCCTTTACTGGATGCTCTTCAATTTTGTTACGGCAAATCTCATGCAGATATTCTGTTTGGCTCAACATTTTACTGAGAAAAATCTATCCATCAAAGCAACGAGCGTTGTTCTTTTATTCCCCCTCAATTATGTAATCTACACCTACATTGTTATTATAAATAAAAATAATTGTTTCTTAATATTATGTGATCCAAGGGCGTACCCAGGATTTCAGCTAGGGGGAGGCAGCTCATATCTGTTTCGAAAAGATGGTCGGTCGGGGCTATATTGAAACAAAAAATCATGAAAATTGACCTTCATTAATTAGTTTGATTATGACACAACACAAATATTTTGTTTTGTGTAACAGTAATCTTCTCGGATTTGCCGAAGATTTTTCTATGACAGTCTTTTCAATAAACTCACTGTTTTCTTTTAAATAATTGCGATGTACGCTCATCAGACATAAACCTGTAAGCCTTTCTACACCCATGGTGCTTCTAAGCCACGTTTTAACTCTTCGCAGCGTACTGAAGGACCGTTCTACGGTCGCCGTGGTGCATGGGATAGTGCTTAAAATAATCAATGCCTTTCTGACAGCAGGGTAAAAATGTTGGCTTCGTTGAACAGATCAACTACCTCTATGTCCCTTAATTGATCATCTAATAAAGCCTTCTTCACCCATAAATTATGCCAAAGGTACAGTTCTCCGGTGATATTCAGGTGATAAAATTCTTGGAATGATTCTGCGTTCTTGTGTAAGTCTGTAATGCTGGTTTTGGTCATATACAAGGGATGTAGCTTACTTAAAGCAGAGTATTTTCTTGGGAGAGTCGAATATTCAACGATGAAATGAGTGAATCAATGTATGGTATTATCAGGGAACGCCGCCAATATTCGTTATCATTGTCTGATGGCGGATTACTTCTATGTGTTTGCTTGTGAGCAAGACCGAAATTTCTATGTTCAAATCCATTGCAACAGCTCGCGCTTTTTGAAGCATTTCATTACTTATTCTATCAGGAAACTCGCGGTCATTTCTGAGAATTTCCTTGATATTTTTGATGTGTTCCCCCACCGAGATCGGTCGATCGATTTAGCTTGCAGTGCATTAACTACTGGTTCTAAGACTGCTGAATATTTGGCTTTTGTTTGTAGAGTAACAATAAACACTGGTTTTGTAACGGCTGAATGCAACTGATATGCAGATTTTCTGGTGGCATAATTTCCCTCTACGGATAACGTTTCTAGAGATTTCACAAGAGAAATGTTGAGAAAACTTTCTGATTGATTTATATTTTTCGGACCATCTCGTCTCACACAACGGTGATAGGTTTGGAGCGTAGTTCGACGTGTAGTCGATTCTCTGAAAATCGTTATAACGTCCTTTACAGTGGCGACAGTATTTCTAATTTCTGGCACTGCGTTCGCATCATTCACAACAAGGTTGAGTTTCTGACTTGAGCAATGAAAATATGAAGCACGAGGATATTTTTTTCTCAAAATTGCTAGTACGCCACCCTCTTTACCTGCCATTGTAGCCATCGAATCCAAACCCTACGCAATCTTCGGTTGGGAGGTTAGAACTATTCAAGAAATTGTCAATTGCTGAAGCATTTTGTGCTTGTGTCGATTGCTTTTTGGCGTCCACTTTGCAGTTGGATGTCTACAGGAACATTTTCAAGAAAAATTTTTGCAGCATTTGTCGCTGTTAGGTGAAGGTTGGTCGTTGCATGCTTTCGGCGGTCTTCATGAATATTTTTTTGAACTTTATATATGGCCTGACCATAAATGATCCCAAAATTCCTCTCACAGTGCTGATGGGCGGAGGGAACAAAACACAATGCTTACAAAGAGCGCCTTTTAGTTGCTTGGAATATACTAGCCATGGTGCATATTGATCCAACCAAGCATGATTAAATTTTCTTTTCAAATGGCTTGCATCACTTTCAAAATCGTAATTTCTGGGCGGGATCCAAGAATTTTGTAACAACTCCCTCTTCTTTTCCGTCGATAGCTCGGTAGCCAACCCAACATAACGACCCAGCTCATTTTCATGATAGCCATCGTCCACTATAATTTCAGGATCGACGTTGACGTCATAAGTTTGTTGGGATGTCGATGGAGAAGAATAGTCGGCAACATATATTTACAGGTTCTGCTGCAGAATGTGACGCTTGTCCAATGTTAGCATGCAATGATCTTGGCATTACATGAGTAGTTTTATCATGGTTGTCATTTTCGTCGCTTCCACTGCTACTTTCCCGACCTTTTTGTCTTTTTTCGCGTGTTGTCCCTACAAAATGGATACAAAGAATTACTTTACGGTGTTTAAGCATAGGACGAAAATAAAGATCAAGATACATATAAAAATATCACATTCAAATAACATTTACTTCCTATCAGTAAAAGTAAAATTGCGATATTCAAAATTCGTTAACTTTGTGGTTTGAACGCCAAATAATCAAAACTAGGTAATTTGAAATAATACAGGGACTTTGTTGTCGATATGGAGTTATTAATAAATCCAAAATATACATAAAAACACATTTAGTACTCATATCATATCTGAGGGTGAAATAGATATTTTTTTTAAATGTTGCTCTTTCTCGGACAACAAAATGCAATTGCGAGAAAACTGTGTTTAAAGTTTAAAATTTGAAAAACCTAAGTTTTCTTTGGAAGTTATTTAAAGAGGTGATTCAATTAAAAACATTTTAAGATGTTTGCTGGTTACTACAAAGTAATAAACAAAAAATTGTACTTTTATTATTATTATTTCATAAAACTGTCTGTGAACATCTCGAAAACTAAAACCGACCATAAGGTCCCTTTTCCCAAATAACGTCACATTTGTAGAATAACATGTAAGTTTAATTTCTACTAATAGTATAAATTTGAATGTTTTGTTTGTGTGTTTGGACGTTTACTTCTCTATCACGCTGTATCGGCTGGACGTGATTTGATTAAATTTGGAATCTGGATAAATTATACCAGAGACTAGTAAATAACTATAGACTAACCATGCCTAACAAAATTTTGTGACTTGAAAAATAGTCGTTTTTAAGATAGAGAGATTTTTATAAATAAAAATATGCACTTATTAAGACATAATTTTTATCGATATCAAGAAATTAAGTAAAATATTATATACCGAACTAAATTAAATGCACTGAAATTTATTTTATTTTGTTAAGGCCGATAAGAACAAACTTTGTAGATGAATGCTATATTTTTGTGGGAAAAATTATATACTGGCAATACAGTAACCCAGTAACACTACAAATAATATCCGGGGTGGTGTAAAGTTTTCTGTTACTGAATTATAAGAGCGGCAACATAGCATCAAATAATATAATGCACTAGCTGGCAACGTCTGTTGTCGCCTGATACCTACGGATAGTACTTGCAATGAAATATCAAATGATTTTGTAAACAGCGCCATCTTAAGTTTTTTACGTATTCTTTTGACTAAATTTAAATGACTTATAAATCTAATACAACTAACGCCATCTCTCTATCTTAAAAACCACTATTTTTCAAATCACAAAATTTTGTTAGACAAGGTTAGTCTATAGTTATTTACTAGTCTCTGGCTCGTATTAAACTCCGAACTGAACTGAATTATATTCGAAATAAATTGCCTTGCTCTGCCTCACGATCCCGCTTATATATTCAAATATTGGAAGAGCTCCTGCAATACGTAGAAAATACTCTATTTCCATCCTTGTCTCATACTTGCTACCACTGTCTTTCCTTTCCAGAATAGTCCATGCTAGAACGTTCTTCGTGGTATTGCTATTCAATACAAGATGTCGCTATTGACCGTATAAATTGATGCTCTTTACTGGAAAAAGTACTGTCGTCCGTAACTAGACAGCGCTAGATGTTGTTTTCTCCAAATTATATTCGGCTTTAATCCTAGATGGCTCTGATTGTCTCGTCGGGAGCGGAAACTACAAGATGCGACGGTTTCGCGGGAGATTTAAATTATATTGCGTCGCTAACAGTATACTATATCGAATGTTGTAGAATATTTAATTATAGATAAAAAAATATTAAATCAAAATATCTGACTGAAAGATATTTTGTTTCCACTTCATTTTGCGCAAAGTAGGTAACCCGGTTTTAATTCGCACTTGCCAGGAAAATTGATTTTTATTTTATCTGCTAGCTATATTTTTATTTTACCTTGGTACGCCCTTGATGTGATCAATATACTCAGAAATTCCAATGTGCGTGTGGATTGGGTGTTCTTTTTAAAAAGGTAATCCAAACATTACGAAAGCCAAGAATATTTTAGGAAATAATTGTGAAAAGTCAATGAAGATAAAAAAAATGTGAAAAGTATGGAGAGAATGTTGCGGTCAATTAACTATATAAGTATAATTTTTTGTGAAATAATTGTACACAATTTGTTAAAGATATTTACAATCATTCGATTGTTTTTTTACGGTTTATTTTGATTTTATAAAGGTATCTGTAGAACACTCAATCCACCTATGGTGTAGATGGAGTATTCCGAAAACCTCAAACTATGGTTACCACCAAACACACAAAAACACACACACACACTCACAACAATGATTTAATTTATTATATTGTAATTTATTATTTGTTTGTCCAAAATGTTTGTTAAATTAAAATAATTCGATCAAATTTTATTGTCCGTGGTGACCTGGAGACCTGTAATACAGGCTTGTCCTAGCTTAGGCTCCAGTCTCCTATAATTAATAACATCGTGTCAAATGTATTGTTGTTATTATTATTACATAAATTCTTGATATTGTTACTCTTTTACACGAATACAATTCCAAATAAATTTGTGAAACAAAAATATTGTCGTAAAATATAATAGTTCCAGAGTAAATAAATACTTTCTTTATAACGTCCCGTCTGAGTGTTCCATATTTTAGCGTAGGTATATAATTTAATTAACCCGAACTTGTATGCAAACCGAGACTACACCAGAAATTGTGAAAATGTTTTTACTAAAATTTAACAAGTCTTCTATTTTTGTGAATGTTTCATTTTTACAATTATCAACTTTATCATATTTAAGCCTACCCTAATGAATACCTAAGCTAGGAAATTCATTAGGGTGACCTTAAGGTGTTACCACACCAATCGATGTACGGTTTCTTCCAAACCAATCGATCTACCGTCGATTGACGTCGATCGATGGCAGAATAGAACAGTCGACGTCGATCGATGTAAGAATAGAACAGTCGACGTCGCAGTAAGCGTGATAGCCTATAATTGTCTGAGGCCACCCCTGAGTTAGTAATTTAGTAGTAAAATAATCCCATGCACATATACATTTATATGAAGGTATGTGATGTCTGCAAACCCGCAGTAGGCGTGATGGCCTATAATTGTCTGACGCCACCCCTTAGTTGGGAGAGGCTGATATCCCTCCAGTGATTATTAAGGGTATACCCACACCAATTGATCGTCCGTCGATGGCAGAATAGACCAGTCGACGTCGATCGATGGTTACTACCACACCAATCGATTAACGCAAACCAGTCGACGTCGATCGACGGACGATCGATTGGTGTGGTAACATCCTTACTTAATTTTTATGTTATGCATTTTATACATTATGTAGTAATAAAAGCTTCTTAAATGTGGTAATCCAAAATCCTTACTTTTGGGTCATACAATCGGTGTTTTTACCTGGGGATTCATTGTTTAAGAAAGCACATGACATGTCGGGATAGTGACCCCGGCCGGAACTGGTTTTCTCAAATTACTAATAAACTAATAAACGGACCAATTATAGAAGCTCGAACACAATTTTTTTGCAAGAATGAAATATCAAAATTCAACGTATTCTTAGGTTAACGCTCTCTAAAATGACTTGCAGTACCTATTCACGATATGGTTACCAGCATGTTTAGAGTATCGCAATGACAAATATTTTTAGCTCGTAGAATTGGCATCGAGCAGACACGTCGGCCTCCGGTGGAACAGATAGTTGTTAAAATATGACTGCCGTTAGCACAAAGCTCTTCTCTCGTTACAAGCACGATGGGCGTATGTTCCGAGTGGTTATACCAGTAGATACATATAGTCTGTATTATAGACATCAATTAGTATTGTGGGGTGGCAAAGATTTTTCAAAGATAAAAGAATGGGCGGTTTTTAACTAGGTGTGTTTGGAGTATGCTTCGTAGTGTGCAAAAAAATAGTGGAGCCCATCTTCGTGGTTAGCACTCAATACACCAGACATCTTTTAAAAAATCCGTAAAAGTAAATATGTACTTAGTGTTCGGTGTAGTAGGTCAATCAGCCAGCCTGGGTTACAAATTTCGTCACCACAAGTAGGTCAAAGTGTTCTTTTCAGTCTATAACAGATATTGAGAAGATCCAGGCAGAAGAGTCTCCCAGATCTTTAATCACTCCCTATCCTACTTTTCCTGCGTCCAATGTCCTTACCGACTATCAGTGTGGTTTCCACCTTGTACTCCTTGACTAATTTTGTATTGTAAATAGATTTTGACATCCTCCTTCTGTATCCTTAAATCCCGTAACATTTCATCTTCTGCAGTCGATGGGTTTAACTGCTATATTTTTGTAGCCAAGATGGCGTTTTTCTTTGTAAAATTTAAAAATTTGCTATTCTGAAAATATTTACTACTGTTGGATAAAATTAATTAGTTGAAAGCGTATTAGCAAAATCTCTAAATTCACTAAATATTTAGAACGTCAAGTCTACTCCAAGTCAGTGTTCTGGTTCCATACTATTTTGACAAATTGCAATAACGATCAGCATTTAACCAAAACCAGAATAAACGCTGTGAATGGAATTTCTCGTTTTCTATAAAAAAAAGTTTTTTTTTTAGTTTTGTACGATAATATTCTCTTTACCGCATTAATCTGTGACAAAACGTAAAACATTCAGCATCTGAAGTAATTTCCGAATAAATGGTTATTTACTGGCAAATTTACTCATTTACGCTCTAATCCAGCTCTCTTATATATTTCCAAAAATATTTACTTTTGCGGTTTTCACTATTTTATCCTAGACTGAGAAATTGATAGTTAGTTTTTCGAAGTTTGCTAAAACTGCGGAGTTCCAGTAGTGACACTGACGTCAGCGCCACGAACGCTCGAACTTCTTAGTTGGCAATTCTTCAAAATAAAAATAGTTGTACACTAACATTTTAGTGAGTATCTCATGCACAAATATATATCGAGATCCAAGAGCGTGGCGAGGCTGACTTACTTACGTATACTCAACCTGGCTGGTCTCAGTTCTCGGTTTGCGTTACATAAACCGAGATGAAGGCAGCAGTCAAGCAGTGACATCCAACGTACCTAGTATAATCTTAATCTAACTAATTTTAACCCTTAACGCATCTTTTTTTTTTGCGAAAAGTGAAATCCGAGAATGATTTATGGGTGAGTTCGATCCGTAGATTTCAAAAATTGTTATGTAATTTTTTTTATAGGGGTGATTAGAGGGTAGTTTTGCGGATTTTATTTCTGTATGACTTCAACTGCTTGGTGTTGCCAATAAAAAAAAATAATAATTTGTAAATTCAGGGAATAGTTTCTCAGTATTTGATTAAGGGTTAAAAAAAGGGCCATACAGCCTGAGGTACGTGTTTTGGCAATGATGTAGATGTTAGCAGCAAACTTGTGGAGCACAAGTGACTAAGGCCACGTGGTATCTAGGAAATATCTTACTAAATAACCGTGAACATCAAGATATCGGCTTTATGGACCAAAAACTACGGACATTCCACAAGAAATTGGTACCGCCGTTGGTGACATCAGAGTATCGGTAGGTACCACTTGTTGAACATCTTTGGTATTTTTGTATGTAGAACTATATCATCAAGGCGTAAACAAGAGATATTGTATGCTATCCCATCTCTGAACTCTTACGAACGTGTTTGAAAGCGCCAAATCTTCGGGTCAGCCAACGGGTACGAGTAGGTGTGGGGTGTCCTTCAAGCTGTAATCCTCATATTTGAAAACTCAAAGAAAACGAATTTTGACAATGCTAAAAAATAGTCATGCATCTAAAAAAAATTGTCGTATTATAGTTTCGCCGTTATAGCTATAGGTTGGTGAGGATTATGGCTTGAACGTCAAGCTGTAATCCTCATCTCTTGTGCAAGCAAACGGTAAGGTCTATCGACTTGGTTTAGGTTCCAAAAAATAGTCATGACATAGTCATAACGACATGCCAAATCTCAGAAATAATGGTGAGGATTATGGCTTGAACATTTGAAAACTTCAAACTCCGGAACGCCTACGACTTTCAGTTTAAAGTTTGTGTCAAAAAATAGTCATGAAATTGTCGTATGAAACGAAAATAATTTTGAGCTGATTTCATTTAAACATAAAAACTTCTTATGTTTCCAACATTTCTATGGATGTACAGTCGCGTACAAAATCATTATTTCTTTTTGCTTAGTAAAAAATTGCGCTCTTTTGATTTGTTACTCATTTCCATTACTGTAAACAAACTTTGTAGATAAGGCTCTGAAATCTGTTTTGTAATAGGTACCTGGAAGTAGTACTTATCAACCCTAATTCACTGGTTAAAAACCGGAAATGAAAAGGGCATTTGTTGTAGGTACGCGACAACGATTTGGACTTTTAGAAAGGGTTTCCGTGCACTGGTTGTAAGTATGACTATATGTGTCGTTCTATGGGTGAAGGAAAGTATGTACCTTACGGTCGATTTTGAGTTAACGTTTTTTTTGTAATCTGCAGCGAATGTGGAAATCATTGGCGTAATAATAGTCGTAAATACCTTAGGTACGTTACTATTATGTAAATACCTTAGGTACCTTTACCCGTAAAATAACACAACTGTAGTAGGCCCTACAAAATATTTGAACAAAAAGAAAAACGTTTAGAATTTGTATCCATATTTATTACAATTTAAATTTTTCCCTCAACTCGCCACTATATTGGCCCTACTGGCCCCTGAGGCCACCCCTGTCCCTCAGGCCCCTCTGGTCCTAGGCCCTCCCGAGTCCCCCACCTCTAGTGACATGGAGTGTGATTCGGACGCCACATCGCGCCGTAAGCGCACCGCTCCTAAGAGCGCACCCGCGACCGACTCATCCTCGGACGCAACCCTTACTGGCTCAGAGCCACCCACTTTCACCCTTGTTAAGAAGCGCTCGAAACAAGCCCCGGCGTCCTCAACGCCCGCCCCGGTGTCTTCAACACCCTCAGCTACGGCTTCAACGCCAGCTACCCCGGTGCCTGCAACACCCGCCCCGGCCCCATTGATGTCACTCAAAGTTACTTCACCCCCTACCCAGGCTTCAGTCAAGCCTCAGGTCCCACCACCCGTATTCCTTCGGAATAAGGAAAATGGACCGAGGTTTCGAACTTGTGCAGAGAGCACAAGCTCCTCTACACCCGAGCAACAAACTCGGGTGAATCTTTTAAAATCCTAGTCTCGTCGATAGACGATTTCCGCGCTTTGACAAAGCTCCTCACTGGTAAGCAATATGCTTACCACACCTACTTACGCTCTCCCGGAAGAGCATAAGTTCAGAGTGGTACTCAGGGGAGTCCCGTTTGAATTATCGAACTGGCTATCCTAGAGGATCTGCAGTCCCAAGGCTTCCCGGCAATCGCGGTGCATAAAATGCACAGCAGGTTCGGAAGACGTCACCCTCTCGCTTTGGTGGTTCTCGCCAACGTCCCCAAGTCCAGGGAGAACCTCCAAGAGGTCAGCACCATATGCAGCCTCTCTGGGATCTCGATCGAGGCGCCTCATCGCCGCGGGAACCCCGGCCAGTGCCACCGATGCCAATGGTACGGGCATGCGGCGGCCAACTGCGCCGCCCCGCCCAGGTGCGTAAAGTGCCTGGTGTCTCATTTCACCAAGGAGTGCAATCGCACTCCTGAAACTCCCTCTCCTCCCGATCGCGTTCTTTGTGGCCAGTCCGGCCACACCGCAAATTACAGGAGCTGCCCTCGTGCACCCCGTTCCAATTCTAAGAGGGCGGCACCCAAACAGGCCCCGCTCCTTTCTCAGGCAAACTTTCCACCGCTGTGTAGCCGGGTTCCTCCGGCTGCAAAGCCTACACAGCCCAAGCCTGCTCCAGAGAACTGGAGGCAGCGATCTGCTGCACACCCGGATCCTATCCCGGCTCCTCGCCCATTCGATTCCACTCCTCAATCCTCCTCAGCAGACGATATGCGTATCGTCTGCGAAGCTATCAAACATGTCGATGTTAGGAAAATTTCAGTTTTAGCCCGTAAACTTAAGGCTTCACGTTCTCCTACAGAGCGATTACTAGCTCTGGCGGAGCATAGTTCCCTTCTCAATTCATTATAGGTTCATTTAAATGAATTGATCCTTCAGTTAAGCTTCGGCCGACCTCTGCGCAGCCCCGGCTTCACCGGCCCCCAACTCATGTCCCTTTGAGCACCTTCAGTTCAACTTTCACATCCGGCGGACGACCCGCTAGCGGGTCTACGCCAGCGCACCCACTTCCCAACGGGTGTCGCTTCCGATGAAGGCTAACGGTAAAATATTGCCACATCCAACAAGGTGGTTTTTAGTGGGTAGGTGACATTCTGGTGAGTCCCACATCACCCCCGCAGAGGTCGACATTTTCCTACGGCGGTATGCATGACGCATCTTCCACCTCCCTCCCGTGAGGGTGATGCATAATTTGCGTCGTATTATCTGCGACAGTAATAATATTTACTTTTGAATAAATAATGAGTAGGCACGTCAACGATACTGTATCACACTTAAATTTATATTATAAATGATAAAAATTTAACAAAACTAAGTAAAGTACAAGGGAAGCATGAATTTATTATGTATGTTTATGTAAGTAATTGCGCGTAGCGTATTTTTGTTTTGAGCACAATCAACAATATAACTTGACAAAATACATAAATGAAGTGACATACTAACTTGGTAATTTTCTAACAATATCATAGTCGTGAATACACCACGCTCAATAAAGAAAACAACCTTTTTGTCTTCAGCGCCGCCCGGCCCTTCTGTAGCACGTGTGTACAGCAAATTTTGTACGTGACTTACATCCATAGAAATGTAGGGAACATAAGAAGTTTTTATTTTCAAATGAAATCAAAATTATTTTCGTTTTTGAAATTTTCAAATGTCCAAGCCATAATCCTCAGCAGGGTACCTTTATATCTCTGGAATCTTTCATCGACTATTTCTGAGATTTGGCAAGTCGTTATGACTATTTCATGATTGTTTTTTGGAACCTAAACCTAGTCGATAGACCTTACCGTTTGCTTTCACGGCAGGTGAGGATTACAGCTTGACGTTCAAGCCATAATCCTCACCAACCTATAGCTATAACGGCGAAACTATAATAAGACTATTTTTTTTTACATGCATGACTATTTATCACTATTTCATGACTAATTTAAGCATTGTCAAAATTAGTTTTCATTGAGTTTTCAAATATGAGGATTACAGCTTGAAGGACACTATTTCAGGGCGATCAGTTTTTTTAGGTTATCACGAGTCCACCTGATAGTGGCATCCGCACCCATGGACATCATTATCATGTTTTATTTATTGACAGTTTTAGTGGTTCGTATATCAGTCCGCAGGATTCAGTTGGAATTGCCTTCGTTCTAGAAATTGCACTGGCAGGTCCTTGCCTTTAGCTGGAATACAACCACGTAAACGTGATTATATGGCGGGCAAAATAGGAAAGAACAGCACCGCCTCAGACGAGACTTCAACAAAGAAACTCAACTACCACTAAAATAAAGTATATAGTAATAAAGAAGTACCTTTGAATGATTAGAAGAGCTAGAGAAAAAGCCAATAATTTATGTTCAGATGGCCAAGACATTCATAGATGATCCTTGTGAAACTAAGTCATTGCACGCCTAACACACTCAAAGATGTAAGATAAGTAGGTAGAACATTTTGAAAGAACTATATTTATACAATAAATAAGTAATTAGTGTTTTTATTAAACATTCGATTACTTATCTAACAACTTAGGTCAGGTCATAAACAATGATATAATAAAACTTAAAAATGTAAATTAATATATAGTATCATGTGTCTGGTGTAAAAACTAAGGATCATAAAAAAAACTATATACAGGAACGGAAATAACAAACTCACGGTGGTTTGTTTTGTACAGATTTAATTCGACAGACTGTTAAATACTTATTACTGCATTTACATTGGCCGTTGCTATTAAATTCGGATCAGTTTGCATATACATACATAAACTTGGAGTAAGATTGTGGACTATTTCAAAACCAGTTGTTATCCTTCCTTTTACCTATCATCTGTACGTATATACAAGAGTTTTAAGCACATGTACCCCTTTGCAAAACATGTCCATGCCAAAAATTAAAAATATAACCCTAAATAACAGCTATAGCTTAGATTAGGATCTACTGATCTCACACCCAATAAGTTATATTCAAATTAAGACCTCAATAACTGCTATCATTGAATTTTATCAATAATTATAACTTATGGGTGTAATTATAATCTAAATATGGGTACTAAAGTTACATCAAATGCGTGAAACGCCTTAATACATCAATTATAGTACAAAAGGAGATAACATCCATTTTGGGACAAGGGAACAAGTACTACTTCACAACATAAAGAAAAGTTTCGACTTTTTCGCTATAGTATTTTATTTTACACCATGCAATGTCTTTACATACCTTAGGTTTTAAAAACATAAAAACCTGATTACAAGCTGTTTTTAAGTGTAAAAAAAACTACCAACAGTAGAGATTATGCAATTTAGAAAAAAATAATGTACATTAGTATTAGAGAATATTTAGAAAACGTAAGTGTTGCCTAAGCTGCTTAATTTAGTTTACATTTGCGTTGTAGGAAATTTTGAATGCATTAAAAAAATATCTCTCCTATAGGGCCTTACCTTACATTCTTATATTACTTTCGTATATCATAATCGTCTTTGACAATCTTGATGGTACACTTATTGACAAGTCCATGGACTCACAAGCGAGAAGTAACCTAAGAGTTCCCTTTTAGGCAACACTTGCAATATCACATTGGCCCATCACAATGATTACAAGCTACCATTCACCTCCGTAATATTACTTCATTGTTCAAATAGCCTAGAGAGAAAGGAAAGGCCTTGGACATGAGTGATTAATCGGGACTTCATATAAAATTATCTATTCTTTTCCTATCAAAATGCATTTCAGTCTTCACTGAAAATATACTTTTTTCTACCTTCAGTCTTCATTGCCACAAAGTAACAAATGGCAATGAGTGTTGTTCTAGTTTATACATAGGACAAATTTATGGGTCATTAGTTATTTGAACAGATGGCAAGTGTTACTGAGAAGGGATATTACGCCATAATAGACACGCGTGTTATACACACACCTCCAATCAGGCGAAAAAGGACTAATCAATCACACACCACATTCAAATAATTTTTTCTTTATTTCTATTTTTTTAAGTTTTTCTCGATTTTTAAATATGTTTTCATTAATTTAGCATTAAAATATGGTAATAACTTCAGGTTTGCGTCCATCTTTTCGTCAGATTATACAACACTATAAACATTTATTATTCACCACAAGGAATTTCAAATAGATGTCTAACAAACTTCGCGGCTCTTAGGCTACGTAACTGTAACGTTTAGTAGAAATAGTACAAAAGCGAAAAGAGAACAAACAAAACAAAACAAACGAGAAGTTCGGCCGGCAGAGGGCGCGCCGTTCGCGGTCAGTCACGTCACAACGTACATTCGCTATTACTAATACAAAATAAATTATTGTGGTGATCTTCACTTAACCCATTAGGTATTGATACCCGCCGGCACCAAGACGAACTGGAGACTTATCTCAAAGATAAACCGTAAGAATACCCATGATAAAATCAAACTTAGTGGAAACTGTCTCTCCTTAAAACCGACTTTAAATCAGAAATGATCACATAAATAAATCAATAACGATTGTTATTTCATCACTAAATTACGAAATGACTAGACATTTCATAAACCACACGTCTCCACGTATAAGCCATAAAACAAAAGGGTGACATATTTGAGCAACACTTAGTGACCAGCAAACGGCGCGTCTACTTTATTTTAAGTTAAATTATACATAATATTATGTTTTACATTTATGTAAGAGTTGTTGATTGTAAAAAAATTATAGGCTTGTTATTATATCCTTATAAATGTTGAGTGTGTTTATTTGTCAAGGGCTGTATTTGCCTTCACTGCAATCACACACTCCTCACCGCAGGACTTCAGTACAGTGCACTGTAAAAAAAAGAAAATGACTACATTTTTATCATTCATATTTCTCAATTTTTGGTAAGGACTAGGCAAGAAAAACAATTCGTAATAGTTAATAAATGCTCAGCAGCAATGTATTTAACATAAAACAGACATAAAATGTTTTTACAAATGAATTATTTGTGAATAAAATTAGTAAAGATTTGGAACATTATGTCAATGGGCAGACTGATGACAAGGCTTGTTGGTAGAAGAAGGTTAAGAGAGCTGATGTAATTTTTAAGTTATAAATGTAAATATCATAATTGTCCTTTTTTACGAATATTTTGTCACAACGAGAAGCAAAAGAAAGGCTATTCTTTATTAAATCTGAATTCTAGCTCTTTTAATCTAAATCTATTCAAAAAGATTTTAGGCTTATCTACCAAAAGGGCTCGACACAATTAAGTTATCCACATTCGAGTTGGCAATATTGTGAAATAAATATTTCATTTCATTTCAATGTCTTGAATGGTAAAGCCAGCTACAAAAATTACACATTCGCCAATTACGGTATTTTTCCCGATCGTTTACTTACATGATGCCGGCCCGAATATGTGAGAGTGAGCGCCCTTTATGTGCGCGTTTAGGGAAGTCATGCCCAATTTTCCAAATAAGCAGATTTCAGCATTAAAATTTGTTAAATGAAAGAACTATGCCCCTGTACGGTGATCTTAACACACAGATGTGTAAATAAGACGCATAGTCGGGCCTGGTCTTTAATTTTCGAGTATCCTCAGCACAAGGGTAATATGGAACTACTCTCGCGACTCTATGGACTCGTATATCATTAATCTTTCTTTGATCTGATCTTGATGTTTCTTAAAACTGCTTTAAATCTGAATGATATCAGTATTTAACAGTTTAATAGTGTATTCTAGATATTACAATTATTATTGTTAGATATAAAGCATGACTTAATAACAGTAATTCATTACTATAACACATTTTTCTAAGCTTACCAATAATTCTTTGCCACTGTCGAAATCGGAACGAAGTTGAGTGCCAAGGTCGCCATCGGGGATCTTCAGGTCTTCACGGAGGTCACCATTGTCAGCCATCAGGGTCAAGTATCCATCATCAGAAATGTCAGTCAGTTGGTAGTCTTCACGCTTGACATGTGGGACATCCATGTTGTGGGTGGAGGGGCAGATATCTTCATATCTGTAAACATGGATAAAAGATTATAAGGCACTTGTATAAATTATCTCGAAAACAGACAATGACAGCTTAACATCCTTTCGCCACCTGACCACTGATTATCAAGTTGAAATTGATCCAGCTTCTGGAATGCCCATTAATATAAATGCAAAAGGTAAGAGGTTGGGTCAAATGATCTCTTTTTTTCAAGAGACTTGCATAAACTGTGCCCCTGTACGGTGATCTTAAAACACAGTTGTGCAAATAAGACGCATAGTCAGGCCTGGTTTTCAATTTTCGAGTATCCTCAGCACGAGAGTAATACGAAACTACCCTCGCGACTCTATGGACTCGCACAAAATCAATGGTACTATAAAAATAATTGAAACTTTAGGTACTGCATAACTTACTTCTTTCCGTTGAAAATGTCGATTCCAACCAAGTGGACCTTAGCATGACCGTGTTTGCCAGTTTTGGAAGTGGACATTTCAACAATCTTGCAGGGACGACCTTTCAGCATGACGAATCCGTTTTTGCGCAATGCAGAACATTGCATAGGGAAGGTTGCGGAGGCTCCGGAGTCTCCGGTTTCGAAGTGTGTGTCTTCAATGTCACCCATTTTGTGTACTAAGTTTTTTAACTACGGTCAGGAGTGATCTGTGGGACAAAAATACATTACAACCTTTAAGTATTAGTATTAACATAATTATGATACTTGTTGCTCTTAAAACCTGTGGTGGCAAAAATTACAAATATTCGATTTCAAAACTGCTTAAAAGTTTTTGTACTCTATCCTTTAAGTTCCATTTAACAAGTTATAGAACAAGTCCAGGTATGAGGAAGAAAATAATTTATGAGTTGATTTAGCACCAGCACATTATTGAATGTACCAGAGACTCTATACTCAAAATAAACAATCTTATATTCAGCTCGGTGAAAATACTGTATTTTTTTTGTGTGTAACATATTTGTTTGTAATCTCGGCAAGGATTACATGTGTAGATGGTGACTCATCATATATACACATACAAAAAAATAGCACAGTTTGTTGACGTATCATAGTCAATGAACTTTAAAATGAAATGGTAAAAAACTATACTATTATCTTTTGCGTGCTGTGTTTTTGTGATCTATTAGTTTTCAATCTAAAGCAGATTTTTATAAATTTAAGTCTATAATTTTACGTTTTTCACATTACGAAATTGCAAATACTACTATATTCATTTTACAGATATAAATTAGTTATGGCCGCACTAGCCAAATGCAATCCTAACAGTAAAAATGTAATTGATGAACACATTATAAAAAAAAGAAGAAAAGCCTTAAATCAACCCCTAGAACTTAATCAGAATGGCTAGGAAGCTATTAGTTTAAGCAAGTTCTTTGATGTAATCTTTAGCAGTTCCCTTAACATCATTGGATTATAGAATATTTTATTTCTCAGGATCACAGAGATAATGTAAGTAAATAAAGAATGCTATATCAAAGCAATAATCTCAACTATCACTATCACTGGACCATGTATTTAATGTGGGAAAAATATATCTTCTTATTTAATCTGCTAAAACAGAAGCATCTTGCTATAAAATTCCTATACTTTTTTGTTAAGTAACACTTATATAAATATTTAGGTATCAGAGAACAATATTCTTTGAAAAGAAAAAGCTGTATCCACATTAATAACATTATGTGGAACATCAGGGGCACTAACCACTCATTTGGGCCAACAGCTTCTTGAATGACAAGGCCAACCTGCAGCAACTACTAAACAAATTCAAAGTACTAATTGTAAAAACCTAAATGGCATAAACCTGGCTGTTTTTTTTTTGTGAATGCTCACAATTAATATATGATTTTGTCCCGCAGGTGTGCTGATTAATGCCGGTTTGAATATGTGGGCAGCACCTCTTTAACCTTCCATTTTTCATGCATCAATAAATTTCCAAATATCATCACAAGGCTGTTTGTCAATCCAATACTGTGTGAAGCTTTGCTGTGAGTTAGGAATAAATCCACTTTTAGAATTAATTTACTTAATGACAATCACAGAAGTTAATTCTAATAGGCAATTGCTTCCTTGCAACAGCTTTGGTTTATAAAGCCTAAAGTAAAGACCACACACAACCCAAAATGAATACAACATATCACACTAAATCAACTTCAATTTATAGAATGTGAGAGTGCCATGTGGCAAAATGTGTTTTGATTTTAAACACAGAATACTGTTCAATGTTAGTGCAAATTTTTTAAAGACAGAATAATAAAATCAAAATATGTAACTGAAAACGTTACATGCTGTTGATCAAACCTACACATGAATTAATAAATGCCTGAAAGCTAGACCAGATCTTCAATATTTCATTCACGTAACCTCAAGTAAACAGCTGAAAAACAACTAGTCAATAATCCAACTTGAAGTTTTGATCTTCAGTATTGACGATTTCTAAAACTAACAAGTCACGCACGCAAGTGAACATACAACTACATAATGTATAGCTTATTTGTTGATATTGTTAGATATCGGTATGTATAACTTAGGACTAAGAAAATAATCAATATTCTATGATATTACGTGCTATTCAACTTTGATTATGTTTAGTTTTTTTTGGGAACCGACACAACCTAACCCCATCTATAAAAAAATAACACGAGTACCACCATCCCTTTTCAGGATTGTAGTAGAAAAATAAAAACATTCTAATACATGACAAATAATATCAGAAATAAAATTTGATATGACTAAAGTAGTTAGTGGGTAACATAATATCTTGTTCGATATAACATGTGGCTCATTCAGGGAGGGACATCTTGAGAAGTGAACTCCTTTTCAATATGACTAATCACTCGAAAAAATAAAAGCACAAACCAATCCAATTAACACAAAAACTGAATTCACTGCGTATTTAAACTTCTATGAAACGTCATGCTTCATCCAAATTGGAAAGATAATAAAAGAAAATAGCAATTTTGTCAAACGTGCCGGCGCCGCCGTGCGTAAGTATTTTCGTAATTAACACAAAAACCACAAAGGCCCCACTGAATAATTACACATAAACTTGTTCACCAATATAAATACTTACAAAATCAATTATTACAATAATAATTTAAGAATTCACGATATTACAATTATATTTATCGACACTCACATGTGACCGACGGGTTCTTCAACCGAAAGGTCAATTTGCGCCTGCGTAGCACCTTCGACAATCACTTCCTGTGTCGGGGTTCTCAAAATGGCCGCAACGCTAGTCGATGGTGGCGGTAAATACAACTAAATAATTTAAAATATCTAAGAAGCGAACTCTAAGTTCAAAACAATGCTGGTCTTAACCAAATTGAATTATTTTATGGATTTTGTTTTATTTTTATTCTTAAATCAAATAAAAGAATCAAA
The DNA here is from genome assembly GCA_923062675.1 of Marasmarcha lunaedactyla. Lineage (NCBI taxonomy): Eukaryota > Metazoa > Arthropoda > Insecta > Lepidoptera > Pterophoridae > Marasmarcha > Marasmarcha lunaedactyla. Next base: position 4,743,226 of record OV281354.1, read on the forward strand.
GAATTTTAATTATCACCGGAACTCACCAAACACTTCGTAAAGCTTCTCATTAAAAATCACAGGTGGTGCTACTGAGTGTTACTTTTTTTAGGAATTATGGCATGGAAGTGACATAATTTTTTTAAAACTTGGATTTGTATATCATGATTAGAATCTATTTTCGCTTCCCCTTTAACCCATTTACTACTGGCACAGAAAAGTGCAAAATTACCCGAAACCACCATACATTCGAGAACGGCTACTCGTTATAGTTTTCTTGGCTGCCCATAGGCGTCCTCAGCGTGAGAAAAAACGTTGTTTTTATACACAAAACAAGCACTAAGATTTTTTTTAAATAGTTGATCTGTGTTCCCTAAGGTTCGGCAAACACAGTTAATTGGTTAAAACTAAAATAGAGTTCTCTTGCGAAAGTAAGTTACATGCTTAATTAAAGGGTACCAAATTAATGGTAATATATCTATTGCATCAACTTAAACACGATTCATGTACTAAAATATGCAATACACCACAAAAAATCGTAATTTTAAATTTTTTTATAAAGTCAGAGGTCACCAACCTTTTTTGTAAACTTCAGTTTTTTTAATTTATTTTCACTTCAATACACCTTTATATGAAATTTATAAGAAATACCATAAAATAATTTGATAATACAGTAAGGTTGTATTTGGCGGTCTTACCGCTACACATATATATAGTTAAACAGTTACATAATAAAAAATACACACACACACACACACACACACACATACATATATATATATATAAATACATATATATTTTTTTATTTATTTATTTGGATATCCAACAGCAAAACAATTAAAATAATTAAGCTAACAAACATGAATAATCTATATAAGCTAATAACAGGATATCACATCATGGTAAAATTTATAACAAACAAAATCGTGAAGTGGTCAGTGTTAATGCCGGACTGTGTTTGTGCAGTTGCTGCATGAGGTGTATAGTCGGATACATACAATTGAAAGGAATTATACGAAGATTATGACATCTTCGTATAATTTTAGTAGTGTGATAATAGAGTTGAATAATAAATAATGGATTACTTAGTTTACAAATTTTATCTGTTTATTATGTAATTATATAAATATTTTATCTTGTATCTTAATAATCTTCCGTATAATATTTTGTTTAAATTTATCTTTAGTTAGGGATAATATGTCTAAATATATATTCACTTAATTACAAACTTTTGATAAAAAGTGTTTCTTCAATTTGATTTTAAATGAATTTAAGGATCAACAGCGTTTTATTTCGAGTGGTATATCATTCCAGAGCGATATTCCAATGCGTTGTGTGCCTTGGTGTGTGGAATTAGGTTTTCAGAGGATCTCAATTTGTTTTTCATGATCATCATTCATCAAATCTATAGGTACAAGATTTACGGCACTTGCACTTAGCTCGGCGGCTGGGCCTTAACCTTTTTTTATGTTGACGCGATCATAAATTCTGGATATAATTTAACTTCAAAAGTAGGCAAATCGTTATTATACAAAATAAGGCAAAAACAAAAGAAATATGAATAACATTTTACATGCCGTTTGTTTGCTCACAATTATTCAAAAACTAATCATATTACAACAGTATATTTATTTCTTAACGAAATTAACTCTTTCATAATAACGCAATAACATGTTTGCTAATAAGTCAAACAACATAAACAATTAGTAGGCAGCAAATACAAAACCTAAAATTTTGTTTAATCATGTGACCCATTTTCTTTTGCGTGCATTAAAAGTTCGTTAAACTCCGACTCCAAAACGAAGACGCCATTAGGCGGCTTCGGCGTGGGAGTTAAGAATCCACATTTTTAATAACATAAGTCAAATCATTGGATCCCCAGGCCGTTTAAGAGTTGGATAGATAGATTATTATATTAAATATTAAATTTAAAAAAATGATATTGATTTTTACTGTAATTTGGGTGAGAAAATCAGGTTGGAAAACTGGACGCACCAGGCGTCCTCGGCGACTGCGCAGAAATTTTAAAGGCGCCGATCGGCGTCCTTGGCAGTGAAGGGTTAAGCTCAAAATTTCTTTTATAGTGCATTGCCTTATGTACAGCATGGCAAGAGAAGATAATATCAAATATTTTAAATATTTGAATCACTCATGTCATTACTTTTGTCTAGTTGCAGCATTTAAAAGTAACCTCACCAATTTCAGAAAAAGTTAAGTTTACTGTAAATTTACAGATACAACCATCCAGTTGTTCGTTTTAAAAAAGTGTGTGCTTTGCGCATATGTTAATTTTGCCTGTATCAAATGTATCAACCTTAGGGAACACAGATCAACTAACTATTTAAAATAAATCTTAGTGCTTGTTTTGTGTATAAAAACTTTTTTTTACGAAATCTAGAGGCTCACGCTGAGGACGCCCATGGGCAGCCAAGAAACTATAACGAGTAGCCAGTGCCACCGTCTCCGCTCCCCACACCTCCTCTTATCAACATGGAAGTCAGGTCACCATACCATCATCATAGCTTCAGTCTACATACCCAGTGGCACCTGTCCTATCCAGAGCGACGTAAAGGCCAATCTCGGCCTTGGGCAATCAACCGTCATTATGTTCGGAGACTTCAAAGCCACCAACACAGAGTTATACTCTCTCAAATGAAGTCCCATCTGTTTCCAACGGATGGTGACCCCTCATCTCTGTAAGTCTGTGATTTATAGACAGGCTTTCGGTCAGTTACGGAAGTCAGTTACGTGGTGGATGAAGCTATGGTAACGTCTTCGGTATCTACAGCGAAAGTATTTTCTATAACGTAGGTCTGGACGTCTAGGTCTTAGTTTGGTGCAGTAGGTGTACGAGTACAGATTGTTTAATGCGTAGGTAGGTTATGTTAGCTACGGTGCTCCCCCTCAAGCAAGCGTATGGCAGTTTTACGCGACGGCTGCTGTGTTGAATTTGATATCAGCGACGTCTGCGCGTGTGATGAAAGTGTCGGTGGCGGCGGCGGCGATGAGCATGCGACACTGTGATTGGCCAGCGGCGCGGCTCGCGTGATTTCTTCCGATGTAAATGCAGGCTTCAGGCGATCGATAGTAATTGTTGCTACGCGATCTTTAAGCTGAAAATCGTAGGTTTTCTCCTTTAAAGTAAACCAATGTAGATTCAAAAAGTAAACTTTATTTTTATATATTTTCACAATGCCATGTCAGCAAGTCAACAACTCAACGTTGCCCCAGTAACCACCACACAGTCCGGATGGAATAGGAACGATGTTACATTCATCCTACCATCCACTCTCCTGTTAAGGAACGTTAGTTGAGACCAACTTGCATGCAGAGATCTTGTAGTCTTGGCTTATAAACTGGCTTGGTGAGGAAGTCTGCAACTTGATTCTCAGTTTTCAATTTTGTGACTTTGATAATGCCATCGTTAACGCATTCTCTAACGAAGAAATATCTCAGTCTGATGTGTTTAGTCCTCTGATGTGATTCATATGGTGGGTCATTGGCTAATTTAATAGCAGACTCATTGTCCATGAACAGATTGGGAACTATCTTCGAACCACTTTGAATAAAGTTCACTATTCGCTCAAGCCAGATTAGTTCTCTTGCAGCCTCGCTGGCAGCCACAATTTCTGCTTCCGTTGTCGATATTGCTACGGTTGACTGCCTTTTGCTCTGCCATGCAATAGCTCCATGCGATTATAGGCAGACGATTCCGCTTGTGGATCGTCCTGTTATACCATCACCTCGATGGTCTGCGTCACTATAACATAATATGCGTGAAGTGCATATATATATTATATATGTGATTCCAAAATCCAATGTTCCTTTTAAGTAGCGCAGTATCCGTTTTACTTTTAGAACATCTTCAGGTTTTGGATTGTCTAAAGTTCGCGATACAACTCCAACAGCATACGCTGTTGGAGGCCTCGTACCGACCATTAGGTAAGATAGTGCGCCAACTGCTTGTCTATAAGGAAATGCTCCTTCTCCTTCATCCCCCTCTCTTTTCTTGCAAGGTACAGTGTCTTTTAGTAAAGGAGTTACAGCTGCTTTGCAGTCCTGCATTCTAAATCTTTCTAACAATCATTTTAAGTAGCTTTTCTGATGTATTTTTATTGATCCATCTTTCATTCACTCAATTTCAATTCCAAGAAAGTAAGATCCTGGTTTGGAAGTAATTTTAAATCGAAGTCTCATTTCATCTAGGAAGTTTTGATTTTCCTTCTCATTAGCCGATGCAATTAATCCATCATTGACATAAAGCGCTAAAACAACTTTCTTATCAAGGGCGTACCGATTTACAGGATTTCAGCTAGGGGGGGGACAGCTCATACCTGTTTCAAGAAGATGGTCGGTCGGGTATATTGAAACAAAAAATCATGAAAATTGACTTTTATTAATTAGTTTGATTATGACACAAAACAAAATATTATATTAATTTAAAAATTATATATATATATATATATATATATATATATATATATATAGTAATTAATATTAATAAATATTAATTTAACAGTAATCTTCTCGGATTTGCCGAAAATTTGTCTATGACTGTCTTTTCAATAAACTCACTGTTTTCTTTTAAATAATTGCAATGTACGCTCATCAGATATAAACCTGTAAGCCTTCTTCACCCATGGTGCTTCTAAGCCACGTTTTAACTCTTCGCAGCGTACTGAAGGACCGTTTTACGGTCGCCGTGGTGCATGGGATAGTGCTTAAAATAATGAATGCCTTTCTGACAGCAGGGTAAAAAATGTTGGCTTCTTTGAACAGATCAACTACTTCTATGTCCCTTAATTGATCATCTGATAAAGCCTTCTTCACCCATAAATTATGCCAAAGGTTCAGTTCTCCGGTGATATCCAGGTTATAAAGTTCTTGGGATGATTCTGCGTTCTTGTGTAAGTCTGTAATGCTGGTTTTGGTCATATACAAGGGATGTAGCTTACTTAAAGCAAACGCCGGAGTATTTTCTTGGGAGAATCAAATATTCAACGATGAAATGAGTGAATCAATGTATGGTATTATCAGGGAACGCCGCCAATATTCGTTATCATTGTCTGATGGCGGATTACTTCTATGTGTTTGCTTGTGAGCAAGACCGAAATTTCTATGTTCAAATCCATTGCGACAGCTCGCACTTTTTGAAGCATTTCATTACTTATTCTATCAGGAAACTCGCGGTCATTTCTGAGAATGTCCTTGATATTTTTGATGTGTTCCCCCACCGATATCATGTCGATCGATTTAGCTTGCAGTGCGTTAACTACTGGTTCTAAGACTGCTGAATATTTGGCGATTGTTTGTAGAGCAACAATAAACACTGGTTTTGTAACGGCTGAATACAACTGATATGCAGATTTTCTGGTGGCATAATTTCCCTCTACGGATAACGTTTCTAGAGATTTCACAAGAGAAATGTTGAGAAAACTTTCTGATTGATTTATATTTTTCGTACCATCTCGTCTCACACAATGGTGATAGGTTTGGAGCGTAGTTTCGACGTATAGTCGATGCTCTGAAAATCGTTATGACATCCTTTACAGTGGCGACAGTATTTCTAATTTCTGGCACTGCGTTCGCATCATTCACAACAAGGTTGAGTTTGTGACTTGAGCAATGAAAATATAAAGCACGAGGATATTTTTTTCTCAAAATGGCTAGTACGCCACCCTCTTTCCCTGCCATTGTAGAAAAGCCATCGAATCCAAACCCTACGCAATCTTCGGTTGGGAGGTTATAACTATTCAAGAAATTGTCAATTGCTGAAGCATTTTGTGCTTTTAGTTCAACGAACCTTACAAATTCTTCTCTGATTTTCCTTTTGCTTTCGTCGTAGAACCGCACGCCTATTGGCAGCTGTGCTTTCCCAGCTACGTCTGCTGTTTCATCAGCTAAGACTGCGTAAGCCATGGTCTTCTGAACCTCACTTATTATATTCTCCTTAATAACTTCGCCACATAAATTTATCAATTCGTTTTGCATTTTTGGCGATGTGTAAACTGCATTGCGATGGCTCTTTTCTAGGTGACTCTTTAATTTGTCGTCCCCTGAATTGATTCTCAACTTCAATAAATCTAATAAAACAGCCTCATCAGCTTGTTTTCCCCTAAGAGGCATATCATGTGTACCGCAAAATACTATAAAATAAATAATTGATGACAATATTTGTCTGTTTTCGTCGATTGCTTTTTGGCGTCCACTTTGCAGTTGGATGTCTACAGGAACATTTTCAAGAAATTTTTTTGCAGCATTTGTCGCTGTTAGGTGAAGGTTGGTCGTTGCATGCTTTCGGCAGTCTTCATGCATATTTTTGAACTTAATATATGGCCTGACCATAAATGATCCCAAAATTCCTCTCACAGTGCTGGTGGGCGGAGGGAACAAAAGACAATGCTTACAAAGAGCGCCTTTTAGTCGCTTGGAATATACTAGCCATGGTGCATATTGATCCAACCAAGCATGATTAAATTTTCTTTTCAAATGGCTTGCATCACTTTCAAAATCGTAATTTCTGGGCGGGATCCAAGAATTTTGTAACAACTCCCTCTCCTTTTCCGTCGATAGCTGGGTAGCCAACCCAACATAACGACCCAGATCATTTTCATGATAGCCATCGTCCACTATAATTTCAGGATCGACGTTGACGTCATAAGTTTGTTGGGATGTCGATGGAGAAGAATAGTCGGCAACAGATATATTTACAGGTTCTGCTGCAGAATGTGACGCTTGTCCAATGTTAGCATGCAATGATCTTGGCATTACATGAGTAGTTTTATCATGGTTGTCATTTTCATCGCTTCCACTGCTACTTTCCCGACGTTTTTGTCTTTTTTCGCGTGTTGTCCCTAAAAAGTGGATACACAAAATTACTCTTACGGTGTTTAAGCATAGGACGAAAATAAAGATCAATATACCTATAAAAACATCACATTCAAATATCATTTACTTCTTATCAGTAAAAGTAAAATTGCGATATTCAAATTTCGTCAACTGTGTGGTTTGAACGCCAAATAATCAAAACTAGGTCGTTTGAAATAATACAGGGACTTTGTTGTTGATATGGAGTTATTAATAAATCCAAAATATACATAAAAACACATTTAGTACTAATATCATATCTGAGGGTGAAATAGATTTTTTTTTTAAATGTTGCTCTTTCTCGGACAACAAAATGCAATTGCGAGAAAACTGTGTTTAAAGTTTAAAATTTGAAAAACCTAAGTTTTCTTTGGAAGTTATTTAAAGAGGTGATTCAATTAAAAACGCTTTTAGATGTTTGCTGGTTACTACAAAGTAATAAACAAAAGATTGTACTTTTATTATTATTATTTTACAAAACTGTCTGTGAATATCTCAGAAACTAAAACCGACCATAAGATCCCTTTTTCCAAATAACGTCACATTAGTAGAATAACATGTAAGTTTCATTTCTTTCTAATAGTATAAATTTGAAAGTTTTGTTTGTGTGTTTGGACGTTTACTTCTCTATCACGCTGTATCGGCTGGACGCGATTTGATTAAATTTAGAATCTGGATAAATAATACCCTAGAACGCAGGATAATTTTTATTCCTGTTATATTGTTATACAAGTTGCTGCCCTGCCCCGAACATGACCACCCCCACCAAACAAAACTACTTTTAAATGTTTTCCTTCCAGCAAAAAATATACGTACCTACAATAATTGAAATGATACATCTATTTTCTATGTTCTACGCTCTTTCATGTTTGATAATTTAAAGAGCAAAGAACATAGATACAATTATAACAAAACCACGTCTTGTAATTAATAAATTTTAATATTGTAAGTAATATGCTAAAAATATACACTTAATACAAGAGAGCCCCCCTAAAACAAATCAAATAATCATATTAGGTACACATGTACTTTGTTTTGACTCGCCTCTTTCAAAGAATTTCCTGATATCCATTTGAGAGAATAATATATCCAGTTGTTGCGCAGTAAACGTAAATCTCGTGTCGCCGCAACTAAACTATAAGACACTATGGCGCATGAAATATTCGCTCGTATTAAACTCCGAACTGAACTGAATTATATTCGAACTAAATTGCATTGCTCTGCCTCACGATCCCGCTTATATATTCAAATATTAGAAGAGCTCCCGAAATACATAGAAAATACTCGACTCTATTTCCATCCTTGTCTCATACTTGCTATCACTGTCTTTCCTTTCCAGAATAGTCCATGCTAGAACGTTCTTCGTGGTATTGCTATTCAATACAAGATGTCGCTATTGACCGTATAAATTAATGCTATTTCTCATTACTGGAAAAAGTACTGTCGTCCGCAACTAGATAGCGCTAGATGTTGTTTTCTCCAAATTATATTCGGCTTTAATCCTAGATGGCTCTGATTGTCTCGTCGGGAGCGGAAACTACGAGATGCGAAGGTTTCGCGGGGGATTTAAATTATATTGCGTCGCTAACAGTATACTATATCGAATGTTGTAGAATATTTAATTATAGATAAAAAAATATTAAATCAAAATATCTGACTGAAAGATATTTTGTTTCCAACACTTCATTTTGCGCAAAGTAGGTAACCCGTTTTTAATTCCCACTTGCCAGGAAAATTGATGTTTATTTTATCTTCTAGGGGGGGGGGGAGCAGTCCCTACCTGGGTACGCCCTTGTTTCTTATCCAGGTTTTCTTTGTTTCGGACAGACAGGCACGGGTCACTCTTGCTGTGCTTGAAACCAATTTGCAGGATATATTCTGTGATGCAATGGTCCAGCACCTTGGCACTTGTTTGAGTCTATAAAGGCTTCGTTTCAACTTACAAACTCTTTTGTCCTTTTTGTTGGTATAGCCTTCAGGAGGTTTCATGTAAATGTCCTCCAAGGACAGTATGTCTGCTTTTGAAGGGAGTAAAGTTTAAAAAAAAATCTGATCTGTTTGTGTCGTGGCTAGTTGCACCAATATCTACATACCAAAATTATTTATCTTGTCTTTCCATTAAATCAACTGCTAAAACTGTTGAGTTCATGTTGACAGCTGCAGCCTTTGGAGGTCTCCCATCAGCAATCCATTTTTTACACTGTCTTACTCTTTGTCCAGATTTTTTACAATATTTACAAAATATTTCTTTTTTATTTTTAGCTTTGCTCTCATCAGTCTTTGAAAATAAGGCTTCTACGCTAGATTCTTGCTCTTGGACATTTTGTGTAAGTACTCTCTCATGAGCACACAACTGACTGGTAAGATTTTTTATCGTTCGGTCTTTTTTAGAAATAAGAAGCTAACTTGATTTGAATCCTATATATTCCTGTTGAAGCGTATCAAGGAGTTTACAAATCAGTAGAATATCTGGCAGTGTGTCTTTTTGAGAAGTTTCGTTAACTAAAACTAGATTTAGGTCACTCCGTATATTCTTCAGTGTTGTGATGTGAGTAGATATATCATGTCCTTCAGTTTTCTTATAGCTGAAGAAGTTCAGGCAGTAATCGTAGGTCTGATCTACGCATGAGCCTCCATAGAGCCTTTCTAGTTCAAGCCACATGTCTCTAGCATTTGTCAAGCGTAAAACTGCACTCGATCGATATTGCACTGTTCAGCGATTTATAATTTTGAAGATCTCCTTCGTATTGAACTTTTTGTTCCTCGGTTGCCGTCGCTGCTAGGGTAGGCTTTGTTTCTTACAACAATTCCATTGCACCTGGCAGCGCATCCAGCACCAACTTTACTTTAACAGGAATAATGCAATTTTTTATATTTATTTTTCTACATACTGTCCTCCTAGGTCACAGCACTCCTCGGTCCAGCGGTCCTCCAAAGCCTTGATCCCATTTAAATAGAAGGTTTCGTCAAGGTCTTCAAAAAAGGCATCTGCGGCCACTTTGACCTCCTCATTGATAAAAAATTTCATTCCACCTAAGTGTTTTTTTTGTTTTGGAAATAGCAAGTCAGAAGGTGCCAAGTTAGGTGAATAAGGGCGATGAGGAAAGAATTCGAAACCACAATTCACTATTTGAACCATCGATTCTGCAGATGTGTGAACACGAGCATTGTCCTGATGAAACAAAACTTTCTTGGTCAACAATCCTGGTCTTTTAGACTTTATTTCTTCGCGTAAACGACGTAATAGTGTGCAGTAGTATGCAAAATTTATAGTTTGACCTCTTTCTAAGTAATCAACCAAGATGACACCCTTAGAATCCCAGAAAACCGATGCCATTACCTTGGTTACTGAAAAACACACCTTGGCTTTCTTGGGGGTCGGAGATCCGGTTTTCTTCCTTGTTTGGCTTGTTGTTTGGATGCGGGAGTATAGTAATGAACCCATGTTTTGTCCATAGTAACAAACTTTGGCAAAAATTCGTCAGCTTGAAAAAGCTCTAAACAGTCTCTAGAAATCGTGAACCGAGTTCGTTTCTGTTCAACTGAAAGGAGCCGCGGAACCCATCTTGCAGGCACCTTGTGGAACCCTAATTCGTTAACGATCATGTTTTGTGTACGTTCATATGAAATCCCTAAAGCTTCAGCTATCTCAGATACCTTCAATCTTCTGTCTCCCATGATGAGATCACGTATTTTTTCGATGTTTTCCGAAGTCGTAGCTGTACAAGGCCGTCCAGAGCGGGGGTCATCTTTGATGCTCTCTCGTCCACGATTCAGCTGTCCACTTTTTTATCATTGTATACGACGGAGCAGATTTTTCTAAAGTAGCCACCATATCTTCATGAATCTGCTTTGGAGTTAAGTGTTTCTTGTGGAGGTATTTGATCACTGCACGGTGCTCTAAACTATCAATTTTCAAAATAATAAAACTTACTCTTACTTAATGTTAAATAAAATAAATAATTACGCATGTATCTCAAAGAAAAATTGCACAGAGACTGACAAAGAGTCTAGGTTTCACATGAGGGTAGTTTTATAATAATATGACAACGCTATCTATGTTAGGCCACGAACTTTTCAATCCACCCTCGTATTTCTCGTCGAATCTTCGTTGAAATTTGGCAAAATAGTAACAATTCTTGCTTTATATCACAATTATGACCTTTGTAAGCTCTGCTACTACTTTAAAGTAAACCAATATAGATTCAAAAAGTAAACTTTATTTTTATATATTTTCACAATGCCATGTCAGCAAGTCAACAACTCAACGTTGCCCCAGTAACCACCGTACAGTTCGGATGACATAGGAACGATGTTACATTCGTCCTAAGACTCTCATTACGGCTAAGTACCAGGTAGGGTCCTTCGTATGATTGTTGTAAGGGCTCTTTAGCGGCATCTGTGCATATGGATGCTTTCTTGCAGTTTTGTAATCTTGATGAATGAATATTTTTCTATTATTGTTATGCGAAGTTGTAGGTATTGATGGCTAAGTAAATTGATTGGTGACCGGAATTGTTGTACATAGGTTTCGTCAATGTTATTTGCTGTAAGTTGAGGCTCGAAGAAATGGCTTGGTAGGCGTAAGTTGTAGCCATAGGTTAGTCCAGCGGCACTAATTCCATCGTCGGTACGTAGTGGTGCTTATAGTGCTTGTAGTGCTGTAGGCAGTTCTTCGTTCCAGTTGAGTCTAGGTTATAGTCTTGCCTTTAGTAACTCCGCTATCGCTCGACTTTGCCCTTTGTAACACTTATTTTACGTATGATCTTTCCTTTTTAATTGTATTTATATCTTGTTAAATATTTCCACATTTTGCTAAATGTTTATATTTTATTGTTTACCTTCGTTAACAATCATGTCAAACCATTTTTTAAATGACAGCTGTGGAAGCGGCCTAACAGACTAAGCCTGCACACGATTATCTCACTGAAGATTCCTGGCTGGCAAGACGAATTTTGAAACCTTAAACTGCAGTTCGAGTGGAATGTGAGCCCGGCTATATAAGCTGAGGGCTGGCCTTAGAACATTAGTCTATTGCAAGAAAGTCAACTGAAAACATCTTATCAAAAAGAAAATTTACTACAAGATTCAAATAACAACACCAGTCTACTGCAGAAGTCTGCCTGCTCTAGCCAGCCCCGAGCATTCTCGCCGTCGAAGCCTTCGCGGTGACTTGTTAAAGTTGCTTTGTGGATGTTAAGGCGTTATTTAAGTTTTTTCGATACCTATCATATTCATTAGTGATTGGAATGGATGAATGAGACTCGAATTTGAAAATAAAAACTTTTTAAGTTCCCTACATTTCTATGGATGTACAGTCGCGTACAAAAACATTATTTCTTTGTGCTTAGTAAAAAATTGCGCTCCTTTGGTTTGTTACTCATTTCCATTACTGTGAACAAACTTTGTAGATAGGGCTCTGAAATCGGTTTTGTAATAGGTACCTGGAAGTAGTACTTATCAACCCTAATTCACTGGTTAAAAACCGGAAATGAAAAGGGCATTTGTTGTAGGTACGCGACAATGATTTGGACTTTTAGAACGGGTTTCCGTGGTTGTAAGTATGAATATATGTGTCGTTCTATATGTAAAGGAAAGAAAGTACCTTGGGTTGATTTTGAGTTAACGTTTTTTTTTGTAATCTGCAGCGAATGTGGAAATCATTGGTGTAATAATAGTCGTTAATACCTTAGGTACGTTACTATTAAGTTAACGCTACTATTAAGTAAATACCTTAGGTACCTTTACCCGTAAAATAACACAAATGTAGTAGGCACTACAAAATATTTGAACAAAAAGAAAAACGTTTAGAATTTGTATCCATATTTATTACAATTTAAATTTTTCCCTCAACTCGCCACTATGTTGGCCCCACTGGCCCCTCAGGCCCCTCTGGTCTTAGGCCCTCCCGCGTCCCTCACCTCCAGTGATATGGAGTGAGAATCGGACGCCACATATCAGCGTTAGCGCACCGCTCCTAAGAGCGCTCCCACGACTGACTCAACCTTGGACGCAACCCTTACTGGCTCAGAGCCACCCACTTTCACTCTTGTTAAGAAGCGCTCGAAACAAGCCCCGGCGTCCTCAAAGCCCGCCCGTTGTCTTCAACACCCTCCGCTACGGCTTCAACGCCAGCTACCCTGGTTCCTGCAACACCAGCCTCCTCGGTTCCTGCAACACCAGCCTCCCATTGATGTCACTCAAAGTGACTTCACCCCCTACCCAGGCTTCAGTCAAGCCTCAGGTCCACCTCCCGTATTCCTTCGGAATAAGGAAAAATGGACCGAGGTTTCGAGCTTGTGCAGAGAGCACAAGATCCTCTTCACCCGAGCAACCAACTCGGGTGAATCTATTAAAATCCTAGTCTCGTCGATAGACGATTTCCACGCTTTGACAAAGCTCTTCACTGGTAAGCAATGTGCTTACCACACCTATGCTCTCCCGGCAGAGCGTAAGTTCAGAGTGGTACTCAGGGGAGTCCCGTGCGAATTATCGAACGAGGCTATCCTAGAGGATCTGCAGTCCCAAGGCTTCGCGGCAATCGGTTAACCGGAAAACCGTACACAGCAAGTACGGAAATTCAAATTCAAATTCAAATATTTATTTCTCAACATTGACAATTACTTGTTCTTATTGGCATCAAATAAAACATGATTCTACCACCAGTTCGAAAAAAACCTTCGTGAAGAAGAACTGGCAAGAAACTTCACGGGTATATTTTTTTTTTCAAAATAAATTTACAGAGTCTCTTTATGTCTATACAAAATTATTCTTTTCTGCATCTGTTAGAATGGAAGGCGTCACCCTCTCGTTTTGGTGGTTCTCGCCAACGTCTCCAAGTCCAGGGAGATCCTCAAAGTGGTCAGAACCATATGCGGCATCTCTGGGATCTCGATCGAGGCGCCTCATCGCCGCGTTCACCCCGGCCAGTGCCACCGGTGCCAATGGTACGGGCATGCGGTGGCCAACTGCACCACCCCGCCCAGGTGCATAAAGTGCCTGGTGCCTCATTTCACCAAGGAGTGCAATCGGACTCCTGAAACTCCCTCTCCTCCCGATTGCGTGCTTTGTGGCCAGTCAGGCTGCCCTCGTGCACCCCGTTCCATACGTTCAAATTCTAAGAGGGTGGCACCCAAACAGGCCCTGCCCCTTTCTCAGGCAAACTTTCCGCCGCTGCGTTGCCGGGTTCCTCCGACTGCAAAGCCTACACAGCCCAAGCCTGCTCCAGAGAACTGGACGCAGCGCCCTGCTGCACACCCGACTCCCATCCCGGCTCCTCGCCCACTCAATTCCACTCCTCAACATTCCTTAGCTGACGATATGCGTATCGTCTGCGAAGCTATCAAACATGTCGATTTAGGGAAATTTCAGTTTTAGCCTGTAAACTTAAGGCTTCACGTTCTCCTACAGAGCGATTACTAGCTCTGGCGGAGCATAGTTCCCTTCTCAATTAATTATAGGTTCATTTCAATGAATTGATCCCTCAGTCAAGCTTCGGCCGACCTCTGCGCAGCCCCGGCTTCACTGGAGGCAGCCCAGTACGGCCACCAACTTATGTCCCTTTGAGCACCTTCAGTGCAACTTTCACATCTGGCGGACGACCCGCTAGCTAAACCTTTATATCTCTGGAATGTTTCATCGACTATTTCTGAGATTTGGCGTGTCGTTATGACTATTTCATAGACCTTATTTCGATAGACTTTACCGTTTGCTTGCATGAGAGATGAGGATTACAGCTTGACGCTCAAGCCATAATCCTCACCAACCTATAGCTATAACGGTGAAACTATAATACTACTATTTTTTTTTACATGCCTGACTATTTATCACTATTTCATGACTATTTTGTAGCATTGTCAAAATTCGTTTTCATTGAGTTTTCAAATATGAGGATTACAGCTTGAAGGACACCTGACTGGGTCGTCTCGGTCTTGCTGCTGGTGAAGGTTGGTGAAGGAGGTTCTGAGCAAATGTAGCGGTTTATGGTAGGTGTAGATAGTCCGCGGCCTTCAAATCTTTTTCGAAAATTATTAAGTGATTTCGTGTCGTAAATACTGAGAATTTCTTCGAGAAGTAACCAAGAGATGATTGCCCGCATTCAAACCGGGAAACATACGTTGGAATGAGAATAAACCGAATGGTGTGAGAATTGCAGTTTTTTCTATATCTTTTTCATGAACGGCTCTTGTTGGTAGGACGGTTCAGGTCTATGGTAGAAAATATTTGTTTGCCGGTGTATAGGGGGAGCGGTAGTTTCGATGAATTGTTCGACGTTATGTGCCGAATTTAGTTTCATTGAAGTAAGACGAGTGAATCCAGAAATTACTTCTAGTATGTCATGGTATGATTGGTGCGGGTCAACGCTACAGGAGACATCGAAATGATGACCAGGTACTTTGTTTCCAAGTTGGGTAGCGCCATAGACCAGTCTCTTGTTTTTCAAAATCGACTATTAAATTATGATATTTCAGAAAATCAGCGGCAACGATGAACTTGCTTTCGAATGGACGTTGAAGAGTTCAGTTCCAGGGTTTCCTCTCCGTTAGTCGGGATTACAGTATTGTTGGTGGCATAAAGGTTAAATGGAAGCCTGTTCTGCTGCCTCATTGCTCCTTAGCCCGATGTGGGATGGAACCCATTGCAATATAATTTTCTTATGATTAGAAGCTAATATATACAAACATTTTTGACGACCGAATGGTGTAGTGGTAAGTAGCCTTGCCTCATACGCTGAAGGTCCCAGGTTCGAGTCCTGGCCGGAGCATTCATTTGTGTGATAAACACAGATGTTTGTTCTCGGGTCATGGTTGTTTGTATTTATATATGTATGTTTATTCTGGGCTCCCCCCTAGTTCACTGAAAGGTCATCCATGACACAAGCTCTACTTACTTTGGGGCCATACAGTTGGTGTTTTTGTCTGGGGATTTATTTTAAAATGCTATACGCCAATGGTGGTCCTCTGAAAGTTGGATTGGTACTGAATTTAAGAAGAGCACTTTTAGAATCTGAAAATCTGAGAAATCAATTCGACAAAAATTAAGAGATTCTACATAAGACAGAAAGCTTCTGCTTGTGGGTCTGTAAATGCAGCCCCCGACAACTTTACATGCCTTGAACCATCGGTGTGTATATGATAAAAATCAGCATATAAATTATTTAAAGCATAATAGCATAACACTTTAAGGTATTGTGAATTGCAAAAGCATTTAAGTTTAACAATTGAATCTTCGACGTTTTTAGTAAGCTCTACTACTCCATGGCGAAAGCTTCTACTGAATAAACAGATTTTAATTTTGGTCGATGAAACATCCATCGTGATCTTTCGCGACATGAAATTTATTTGGTTAAGAGCAGTCTGAGTTTTAGTTCGTGCCTCGGTCACCGTCTTGCATTGAACATATAAGGCAGAGTCATCAGCATACTGCGACAGATATACGTGGTTCTGCCATCGTTCGCAGATGTTTGCAGTAATAATGTTAAATAAAAGTGGCGAAAGAAGATTTAATTAAGATCTGATTATTTCACGTAGCAAAGATTTGCACACCGTTTGATACGGTTAAATAATATGTACTTAAATAACTATAAGACCTATTTGTTTTATTTATTTATTTAATAATTTATGTACACACAAGAATAAAAATACAATAGATGAGACTTAGAAACTAAAAATGTACAAAGGTCAGCTTATTTCTTAAAGAAATTTCTGCCAGCAGACCTGAGACTGGAGAAATAATACAATGCAAAGTTAGTGCGTGCGTACTACTAATGAAAATATTAAAAACTTATTTTCTAATACAAAATTACAAAATATACATAAATACTTATATATAAAATACATATATTTACATATAATAAATAAGCTAAAATATATTTAAGATAAGTAGTATTCCCTAACTCTTTTCCTAAATATTGTAAGAGATTTTGACTCGCGTATTTTGAAAGGTAATGAATTCCACAATCTGACAGCATGTATAGAAAAGGAGTAGAAGAAAATATCGGTTGTTGAAGAAAAAAGTTGTTTGGCGGTTGGAGAAAAAAAACCTATTGTATCAACCATTTCCAAATATATTGTAAATAGGAGCTCATTGTGCTAAACCACGATCTGCAGATCTACTAGATGATTCACCGTCAGTCCTTATTCTATACTCTTCAGAAATACTATATTGCGTAATATTTCGTGCGAAAAATTCCACAGATATTTACAGATACGAGAGCTAACATATAAATTATCCAACTCTTGAAACAGATGTGATTTGTCTTCAATGTCGTATTCACTACTGATGTCTAAAAAGCAACCTAAATTATGTGTACCTTTAGATTGTATTCAGATTGTATTCAGGAAGTAAGACAACTTAAACTATCTGTACAATACCTTTTTATACGAAAGCCAACCATATGATCTGGAAAATATTACTTTTCTCTATGAACTAGTCTAACCTGCAATAAATAATATAATGAAAGATCTTGCGTGAAACTGAAATAAGTGGAATTGGGCGAAGGGATGTTATTTCGTTGGGGTCGCGTCCAGGTTTTGGCATTGGAATAACGTTAGTAACTCGCCACTGAGATGGGGCAAAATTGTGTGCAAAAAATTGGTTACATAGATTCTGTAGCACACATTTTCCTACAGCTGGTTAGTTCCTTATCAGGGAATAAGAAATATCATGACACCCAGGAGATGTATCCTTACATTTTAATACATGTGTCTAGCTCCTAGAGAGAGATTTCTTGTTGTAAAGAAGGGTCACAACTTATTAAGTCCGCGCAAGGGACTAACATAGTCCGGCGTCAGTGATCTCAACAATTTTTTGTGGCTGTTTGGTTGACAACGTGACTTATAATAATTATAATAAAATTCTTTATTTTGCCTACAACAGATTTTCAATATACATAATAACAACCGCACAGGATGCAGCCTGAATTTAGGAAAATTAAAATACGATAAAATATTCCTTTGACATTAACATCCGTACTTGGATTCCCATTTGTGACAGATGTTAACCATCTACTCGGACAATATTGTTCCATGTATCGCTATGGATAAGACTATAGCTATGACGGCCGAGTAGCGTAGTGGTCAGTAGCCCTGTCTCATACGCCGGAGGTCCTGGGTTCGAGTCCTGGCCGGGGCATTCATTTGTGTGATGAACACAGATGATTGTTCTCGGGTCATGGTTGTTGATATTTATATATGTATGATTATTCTGGGTTCCCCCCAGTTCACTGTAGGGTCATCCATAACACAAGCTCTGATTACTTTGGGGCCATACAGTTGGTGTGTTTGTCTGGGGATAAAAAAAAAATATTATTATAAATTACATTATGACAACTAAAAACTAAATTAAGGTTCTTTTGAATAGCTGCTAGCTGCTACTTATGGAAATCGGTGCGCTTTTAACCGTTTCATATGAAGTCGATTTACTGAGAGTACTGTACTAGTACTGAGAAGCATACTCATTCCAATTTTAATCTTTGGCCTACCGTATCAATTTCTTATTTTGCTTTTTCTTTAAAACTATCAGGGTTTTGTGGAGTTGGATTATTTCTAAATGAACGCTATGCTAGTCTTTGGTGTGCAGTTGTTTTAGACAGGTATTTTTTTACAGGGTTTTGTCCAGTATTTTGTTTTGTTATGTTTTCATTGAATAACAAACAGTGTACATAATTATAGAGTTTTACTACAGAAGATATAGTTAACTTAACACTATTGACAAGCTATCACATATAAGTAATAAAGCGCTTGTTTTATGTCACAAACAATAGAGGAGAATCCCAAATCACAACAAAAAAAAAGAAAACACATACATTTATAAATATACAAGAAAAAAGCAAGAACATCGAATATGACAATGCACAACTCCACATTATAACTAGCCGGGTGTATGCATCACTTTCGTGGTCAGTTCTTCAAACGAGAGCTCAATATCGTAAACAGAACGATAAAGAAGCTCACAATATTAATGAAGCCAGTAGAATACAAACACAGTAAATCTAATTTCAGGAATCGCCCAAAAACGCTTCGAGAAAACAGAAAACAATTTATATTATTTGGAGTCAAACCATTTGGAGGATAGTTCCCGTTTAAAAGTCAATGGACTGGAATTGAATAAATCCAAATCTGAGAAAAAAAAGAAAATTTCCTATAATTAGTATTACTATACTGTACGTGCAAAAATACTGGAAGTCTTACGGATTTTGTGGGTACATGAAGATTGATGTTAGATAGAAGATATGGCGAATCTACTTTTGACTTTGGTATTTTAACTAAGAGAGAATCATCTGCTATCTTACGTCTTTCTGCAAGACAAGACGTCTTACTGTCTTTTATCTCATCTCGACTCATAAAGTTTGTCATGGGTTTTGCTCTTAAATTGTAAGTACCTTAAGAACTTTCGCTGGATTGTTTCGAGTCTGCTGACGTATACGTCATATTGTGGATTCCAGATCTGAGAACAATACTCGAGAGTGCTACGCACCGAACTACAAAATAGTATTTTAACAATTTTGACACTTTTGAACTGCGAACACGTTCTAATTACGAATCCCATAGATTTATTGGCTTTCTTGGCAACATGATTTACATGTTTTTCAAATGTTAATTTAGAGTCAAGGGTATGGCTTATGTACTTATGAATTTTGTTGTAGGATGCTAGTTAATTATAAAAATGGAATATATGTTTTTGCGGCATCATTAAGGATATGCTAGGCTTCTTGGAGGTCACACGGTAAGATCATACAGCTTAACTTTTCGTCCAAACAATTCGAATATGAAATCCAAGCAATTGCGGAAGTTCTTTTTCTAACAGCGGGTATATAGGTTGAATAATAATTTGACTTTTTAATAATTAAATGATCACAGCTTAAATTTTTATTTTTTTCCTTTCAAACAATTGAACTAAATTTTAAATTAATGTTTCCTGATAAATGTAACCTCCGGGGATGATTTTTGTAAATTATTGATGACTAAGAATTCGAATACGAGTTTGCGATCCATTTATTTAGGAATCAGAAATTACTACCCATAGCTGAATTACGTAAGCCTGAGTGGTTAGTGGTACACACATATATATATATATATGATCAACTAATATGATAAGCATTAAAATCTCCTAAAATTACAGTTATAGACGTGAAAAGTAAAAAAATACTTTTCCTTGCATGCTTGTTGCATGGTAGAAACTCTAGATGGAAAATAAATGGCTAACAAACTTTCAGTATTATCACAATTGAACATAAACTATCTGAATTAAATTACTATCAATGGTTAGTTTTCTCTGTTGCGCTTTAATGGGTTTATGAATAATAATACTTACCCCGTCGTAGGAATCATCGTGGTCTGTTCGATAAATATTTGATTTGATATTTAAAATTTATTTTCAGGCTTAAGCCAACTCCCCTGATTGCAGCAATATGAATTTTTTCCTGTCGCAATAATTTTGTGAATGATAACAATGAGGTCTAACACTTTGGGCATTCCATTTGGCATATATGTAACTTATTTATTTTATTAATGGAAGTGAATAACATAAATACAAAATTAAACAACATATTCAACCAGGGCCACCGTGAGATGTAACTGGAATACACTATTGATAACCATTCAAGGCACACTCGAACAATGCACTTAATAATTAACGAAACACGAGCTTGCTGTAAAACATTTATTTAATGAAGACGGGAAAGAGGTTCGCTGAAGAGAAGGCTTTTTTTCCTTTTGCTCTTCACCATTCGGTGTGCCGTACTCCTGCTCATTTGCCCTATCGACATAACAATCAATTTGTTCAATTTATGACGCGTTCGTTTCTCCTAATGATTGGTAGAGGGATGTTTCCAATCTTCTGTTATGTCCACATTTGCATTAGTAGATAATACTTGATCAAAGGTGCGTTGAAGATTCTTTGGCGGTGCAGTTACTATGGGAAGTTAATCTCAAAGAGACGAAAATTGATCTCTATTGGCCAAACTTTCTGACTTTCTTTTAGGTGGAACGTAGTAATCTAGCCTTTCTGTAGGTACATCCAAACTCAGCCATTATTTCTCTTAGTCTTCTTTCATTTGTACCTACGCTGGACAAGTCTTGTTCATTTAAATATGATTCTCTCCACAGTTGATACAAGAAAAATATTGTTTGTAATAAAATCAAATTCAATCTTCCAGTAGTTTAATAATGAACTATTTACTATATCTATTATCTTTACCTGATTAAAAAAAAAACTTTGTAAACAATGAAACGTAAATGACCCTATGGCATTTTAGTGATGTTACCCATGCTGATTATTGAATTATTAAATCTAATCGCTTTGGCAAAGCGATAATCAACAAAATTATTTTCTTATTAAAAATATAATTTCTTCTTATCTATGTAAGTAATAGAATTAAAAATCAATCAGTCTTCTTTTATTTTAAAAAAAGTAGAATCAGACTAAACAAAGATAAACTAAATGTTATGTTTTCTTTCCAGATTATAAAATCAAAACAAAAAAACAAATTAAATGCATTTCTAAAATCAATTTATATTTTTATTGATATTATACAAGAGTTACTCTTTGATCAGTCTTTGTATTACTCAGAATTTTTAGGAAATTTAGTAGGAAATTCCTGAAAACCAGCAGGGCAAAGACGATTTTAGCAAATCTTATACCTAAACCTCGATTCCTTGCACTTTTTCTTTTTGCTACACAGAAGGCAATTAAGGTATTTAATGTTCCTCTTTGAATTTTCTGTAGTCGGAATGTCTTCAGGCCAGTGACCATTGTAACCTCTCTTTGCCGGCTGTTGTGAAGACCCCTGGCCTTTCGATTGTAGCACTATCATTTGTGCGTCTACTGGAATAAATACTTCCTATTCTGATAACATCTTTGCCCTTTAAGTTACAATCGACTTTAGTCATCTACATAATTAGCTTACCCCGATAGCTCTAAAAGTTTGCCCTTCTAGGTAGTTTGCAATCAGGCAATAAAGCTGACTCCCCCTGAGAATTAGGAGTATACGTACGCACTATGGTTTTGCCATCATAAACCCAATTTAAAGTTGCTACATAAAAAAATAACATTTGAAATTAATATAATGTACAATGTAATTATATGTATTTGAATAAAAAAAAATAAAAGTAAACAAATTTAATTTAAAAAACATTCTAGTGGTACAATAATTCACGGAACTTTAAGCAGAACGAATTCTGCTCAAAACTCACCTAATAAAAGATTCAGTAACAACCACAATATATTTCCAACAGCAAAAAGTAGTATACTGATAGCAGAGACTGTGCCGGATGATAAGTATAATAAAGAAACATTCATTATTACATAAACATATTTATCAGAGCGATTTAGTCTTTTCGGATCTTGTTGTATCGATACATCAAAATGTCGATACGAATCCGGAATTCGGGATCCTGTCATTCATTCAGCGTCATACAATGTCGATGGGTATCCCTAATGTTTGCATTAGAAAAAAAAAAGAAATAATCTCAAATTTTTAAATCTAATTGTATTTTTTTTTAATTTAGCAAGTTTTAGCTCCAGTTACTACTTAAAAGTTGTTTAATAAAAGGGCGGCAGTGTTTTCTAAGTTACTGGTGTGCAATTTTAGTGTCTTGGAAGTGAGATTCTTAATGAAATTGACGAATTTATATCCGGCAATGGTTTGTTTACAACATTTTTTTTTGAATTTGGTATAGATTATATTTACAAATAGGTTAAACGTCCGATGATCAAGTAAAAATTAATCATTAGAAATCGTTATCTTAATGAGGGATTATCTGACAGCTCAGAAAAATATATATACTACGATAGGCAGCGTTAGTAAAAGTTGGTCACATATAAAAATACAATTAAATATTTGTGTTTTAATTAATTTATTTTTATATTTAAAGGTTCACTTACGATGCTTATCCACCAAGCATATTCCAACTGTGCTACTAAATGTTAAACATTCACACCAGCTTTTCTCAGTACCAGCTATAGAGGCAATAGGAAATATTAATTTTTAAATTTTATTCAGGAAAATCCCTCACTAGGTAATTTTCTGACAGTTGATAGATAAATAGAATTAGTTTATAAGGAGACTTATAGATGGCGTTGGCGAATAGTGCAGTGCGTAGAGGAGAGTAAAAAGTACTTATACTACTACCTATAGTAACCAAGATAAAAAAAAATATCAGGACAAAGATCAGGTTAATCTTTTTTTTAAATCCTTAATAAGCCATTCCCCAATTTGGTTAAGTTGGCTGTAAAAAACACAAAAAAAAAAACTATGAATAACTAAACAAAATATAACTTAGGTTTGTCTTTAAAATAGTTCATTTACGAGCAGATATAGATTCATCAAATTAGTTTACAAGAGCCTTAATATTTTACTAAAATATTCCTTTAATGTCTGTGCAAATCCTCGTGCTCTCTTAACTCCTACTCCAGCAAAACGACACTAAAACCAAAAATGACTTGCCTAATACTTAACAGTATCTTAATAGCATATCCATTCGGTACATTACAATGATAATAGCTATATTATTGCAATAATTGTATATCTTTTGTTAACCTCTCAGAACATAATGGGGTTTTTTGGACCCCTCGAGAGATTTATTGGAGGAAGCTTTTAACCCTTGCGATTCCCTTTGTGGTGGCTTGTGCTGACGTCACGGGTCATTAGCGGTTACGCTCTGATTTTTATATTAATTTGATGGTTTTTTGATTGTTTATAGCCTGATGGGATAATAATATAGTGTCTCTTTTAGGTTTTAAACATTAGTGTTTTAATATTATCTCCCCTAGGTATAATATATATATATATATATATATATATATGATATTATGTTTATTCAGGTTAAGGTAGTAGAAACTCAATGCTTACTAACTAATATTAAATGAGGTAGAAATTAAACATTTGCCTATGGCAGCATTGTGTCATTGTTTTAAAGTCTAAATAGCTTAGTAAAGTTGGCCAAAACGTACCCAAACGAACAAAGATAAGGGAGTTTAATATACCAATTACGTAGATTAGTATCACGTACATTTTCCGTTACCTATTGCTTTGTGCAGAAAGTTCTACAATTATGGATAATACATTAATTAATTGGATTTTGTCGACATATTGTAATGGCAAATCTACAACAAGATGTTATTGTCCAATTAAATATTATAATCTAGAGTATGTTTGATTAAATGTATGTACTTAGTTTCTAAATGTGTTAAGAAGGAAAGCAAAGTATATCAAAATATGTTTCCGTATACAATGTTAGTATTCTCCATTAAGAGACAAAGTAAAGATTATTCAAAATCAGTTTGAAAAGCGACGCCAAAAGTCGCATAAACGAACGGAATTCGAAGATCTGACAGGAAAGCGGAGTACATTGAATATGTATGCAGGCTTCATAAAGGCCGATAAAAGCCAAGTGCCGGCAATAACGCGCGCGAAATAAATTCGGCGGGAAAACGCAGCGCGGACAATGGCGCGGGACGCCTCGCGCCATTACCCGCAGCGCACAAACGATTCAAATGAAATCATTTACCATATTATTATTCGCCACCCCCAACCCCCAGTCCGCAAACTCCATTTTGCTGCCTAAACTGGTAGAGCTCAGCCAATTTTTTAAATGTACCCGCTCAAAATAAATTATGTAGCAAATGGGAAAGAAGGCGCAATGGACAAACAAGAAATAAAATGGATGAGCGTTAGAGCGGGACAGGTAGCGGTGGCCCCTCCTTCTCGCGCGCTCGCTCGCTCTTGAAGACGCGAAGCTAAGCTTGCATTTTATTGTCACTTACACCTTGGCTAAGATTTGTTTACCAACAAAGCATCTTGTTTGCAACCTCAAATTGAGCTATTGTAGTCCGCGTAGAGTTCAAATTCACTTGTACCATTGTTTTCGAGTCAAAGGATAAGTGGTTAAGGAGTACAGAAGACAGTAAATATTGTATCAGCACTCTGATTAAAGAATCAGACGCTGAAATGATAGCTTTTTGAAGTATTTAGCAGCTTATTTTAGATTTTTAAGATGAAGGCGATTTTATAATATTGAATTGGGTTTGCTTTATTGGTAGTCACACAAATCACTCGTATCAGTTCTTACCATAAAATTAAATATTTCGTCAATGAATTAAATTCCATGTTTTTAGAAACTGTGTTGAAATACATAATATAAAGAGAATATCTTTAGAAAGTACCAACTAAAGTAGACACGGGGTATCTTAAAACGAAATGAAGGATGTTTTTGTACAATATTGGTTATCGAATAACATAGTGAATAGGTTACGTAATATATAGGTTACATATCTTACATAAACATTCATGATAATTTAAAGAATTGACAATAACACTAAAACGTCTTATAATTTAAAAGTCATTCAACCCATAGTGGTTTCAGGTAAACCATTTTCGATGGTTTATTTTTTGAGAAAAAGTAAATAATATTAAAACCCTACCAAATAAATAAATAAATGTTACCAGCATCGAGTAACTTTACTTCATTCTAGGAAGATCAGGACCTTAACCTATTTTGGTTACACAGGAAGTTTTGTAAAGGTGTTTGACCACTTGGCGGCTGTACCTACTATGTATTTATTAAAAATTTGTGTCTATAACTATTTATAAATAATCTAACCACATGTCTAGAATAAGCAATTAGTCAGGTTGTGATCGCCCTTAATCCAACGAAAATAAAATTGAATTTCCTCTGTAAACGAGCGCAGATGAAGCGAAATTAATGAAATTATGGACGTTCGGGAAACTAGGAAACTGCGTGTGATTGTCAGAAAGGAGACAAGAGAACATTTTTTATTTATTTATTTGCACATCCACGGCAAACCATGTAAATACTTTAAATTATTGCCTTCATTCGGTGGATTGATAGCGTCGCTGTAGCCATTTTCTTAAACTAGGTATATACTTTTTTCAGAATAACTATAAAAGCTAGAAAATTATAAAATTGGCGAACAAATTTCAAGCTGTCAGCCGAGTTTCAAAAAAAGCTATTTTATGGACAGTTTGGTCGAACTATGCTTAGATAATATGACAAATGCGACACTGGCAGAAATAGTCCGCCACACCAATCGCGGCTGATTGCCATTTTTCAATTAACTAACTAACTAACTATGACAAATTGAATGACCGATCCTTCAAAGAGCGTAAGAATCTAGCTGACTTCGTGTTAAGGCAGACATCTAAAATAAAAAAAATCCAAGCGAGGCCAAATTATGTACGTAAACTCTACAGTTTTGTGCATAGAAATGTACCTACTAGCAAGTTATTTGCAAACACAAATTTAAAAACCCCGACGGAAAAAAATAATGCTTTATTTTAAATGTCTGAACCAATTTTATTCGAACATGGCTGAGACCACTCTCGGTTAATTCAACTTATAAACAAATACACGTCATCCAAATCGCCAGATAGACACACAAACAAACACATGAACACACAGATATGTCAAACTTAAAACGCCTTTCCTTGCGACGAAGGTTAAAAATGTGATTGTAAGGTCCGAGATGAATACACGAGTAAAATCTAGTATATTTTAAATTTATTTATTTTAATTTATTAAACGTTAAGAGGCTTTTTGAGGTTTTTTTTAGGTAACAATGGTAGTTTATCCCATTTGATCATAATTTGAGTTATACTCAAATTTACTTAGTTAAGATTAATGTTTAACTAAGTTTTCTGTTCCCTATTCATTTTGCACTTGCATACACTTAAATCAAAGCTATTTAGGATCTCTGAAAATGATTTATTTCATATATAGATATCTCCTTATTAATTTATAGCTACTCATAATTTAAATTAAAACCATTCAAACTACTTGATTAATGGATTTGCAACCTAAAACCATGCTTACCTATATAACCTGACAACTTATAATCACATTTCATTATAACAACCTAAACTCAATATCTAGTTTACTAATTTTCCCAGTTTCGGGTTCGGCTAGAAATCTGGAATTCATAAAACGGCGGCCATGACAGGTGTAAACTGGATTACTCCTGTGCACGTAATTAATTTATTAGTCCCTTCGCCTTCGGGATCCTGTTACGAGAAAGGATTAATTCTACCTTAATGCGTGTTTAGTTTTATTAGTTTTGTTCGGGGTTAATCTCGTAATGGATTTCATTTTGAGGTTATAATAGAATATACACTTTTTGGGGTTGTTGTTAGGTTTTCGTGCCGAATGATTTAGGTAAGTGAACTTTGAGGCTGGACAGTTTACTTGTATTATGTTACGTTTTAGTTTTAATAAAAAATAAAAAAAGCGGGATAGTAACGGACGTCTGTGCCAAATCGCAACTCGATCAAAGCGCCAACAAACTCGATTAGTATCGCGACATAATCCGGCGGGGCGGTCATTTAATTCGGCCACTTTAAAGCAATCTTTTCAGGCGGTCCGAACACGCTAAAAGTATTTCCAAACGGATAAATAATTTACGAAACGAGGACATAAAGTTTTCTCCCCCCCCCCCACATGCAAATTGAGTTGTAAGAAAGAAGTGTCCGCCACGTTGATACTGTCTCTTTTTAACGTTGTGAGGTTTCGTGAGTCTGAAAGAGATAGAGTATCACCGGTACATTTAAGAGGAAGAGAGAAGGAGTCGGTAGTTGGGTTCCGTTAAGTGAATCAGTGCCCGAGCTTGGTATTAAATCAAGTCGAGGGAAGGGGAAGGCGCGTTAAGCGATCTTCGCGGGAGGGTCTTGTTTGCGGAGGGCGGGCCGCGAGCGGTGCATAGTCTGCGGCACGGAGCTATACTGCCACCGGCCGGATTCGTTTGACAGTCAGTCGCGAGCAGCCAGTGTACGCGTGTGTTTATATTTTGGAACAATGACGTGCGTTGTCGCGCGGTGACGTGCGTGTTTTTTTCACGTGTTTCGGCGGGAGATTTCCCGCCTTATTTTGGACAAAATATTTTCAGACGCGAACAAGGTATTTTTTGGATATTTTTGGGGCACTATAAGTTAAAAATATACAAAAACAATATTTGAAAAAATATTCTACATTTTTAGTTCTCTAATACAGACAGAATTACAGACCATCGGGTAATTTTTATTTTTAAGTCATTTATTATTGAATTTAAAAAATATATATTTTTGAACATTAAAATGATTATTTTAAAACGTACATTTAATAGAAAATAAAATAATGAATACTGTTTTGCAGATAAAAAAAAAAAAGAAAAAAGCATCTACCTTTTAAACTAGCTGTTGTTACATACTTATTTTTATCCAGTTTAAGTAATTATTTTATTTGTTACCGTTTTACCGTTTGCGTTAATAAACCCCATTTTATTAAACCCTAGTAAATGGACAGACTAATAGCGCTTAATTTTGAAGAAAAAATTTGGCATTTCCGTTTCACCAATAAATTCGTTTATTTCTAAACATACTCACATTTATTTTTACGCTCAAACACAGAGAAAGCAATTTTGTCTTTTGATTTTGGGAACTTCGATTTAGCACATCAATGGCAGATTATTCGACTACCGAAAGTCGAGGATTTTTTTTTTGCTTACAAATAACTTGTATTTGTTCATCGTCATCAAAATACAAGATTTTAAGTTTGTTAATGTATTGAATACAAACTTAGCTGAAAAACAGCTCGGAAAAAATTATTCATAAAAAAACTACAGGTACGAAGTACATTATGGTATATTTTATTAGGTGATTACTTTAATTTTAAAATAAAATGGCGCATAAAATAAAGAAATAAAACAAAACTTATTCGCAAATCGCGCGTAACTTATAACTCGACCCGTACGCCAATTGCGCAAATTGTTTAAAATTGATTCAAGCGATCAATTCGTAACACAATAATGATTGAAGCGACTTCGCAATCAGCTCAATCAATATTGACAATACGTATCGATATGCCATCCGCCGCCTCGCTCAATTGATGGTGCTTTAAAGGAATTACTGGTGTAGCTTGAAAAGTTTTTTATTTTGTTTAAGGACATTTACTTTCTTTTGCTGAAAGACTTTTAGGAGGGTACTGCACCCAGTGAAATTACCTGGTGCAGTACCCATGCAACTTTAACCAAAGCAACGTCAGCAACGCAATACTTTTTAAATACACCTACCAATGGTGTCCATGGGCATGGATACCATTTACAATTCGGTGGATCACGTGGTTGCTTATTATCTACGATAGAAAAATTAGTATGGTATATAACAAATTTCGTTAGCCTTAAATTTAAGTCTACGAAAAATCTGTAACGCCGTAGTGCGACTACGCGAGCCTTCGTAGTTGTTTTTCTTTTAGAACTTTAGATCACATTGGATATTATTATTTTAATTTCTTGATTAAACAATTTTATAATAAATTTTGTGCTTTTGTATATAGGGCTACTAAGTTATATTTACTTGCCGTATATGTAGCTGTTCGTATCGTTTAGATTAAAGTGAGGGAAATTAAAATGTCCCTCCATCACTGTCTATTTCTTAAGGACGGACAGAGATATATCTACGGCAATTTTTCAACCCGTGTTAGCTAACATTTTACAGGTGTGTTAAAAACACAAGAACTAGATTTTTTAATAAGTTAAAAATTTATGATTCTTTTGAAGATTAGGTATTTATAAGCCTTAGAAGTGTTGAATTTTCTGACTGATTCACCCCTACATTCCTGAAGTTCAAAGCATAAATAATATAAAGATTGTTTTGCTTTGCTTTTGAAACAACCCGCGTTGTGCAGTTCTTCAGCTACTTCTGAGTAACGAAGTAAACGTCGCGGAAAGTGTGAGGCAAATGACATATTAAAATTTAAGTAATGGTTCTATTTTGAGGGTTTTGGTGTTGAGACCACGGGGTCCTGGGGACAGGGTGCTGATCGATTGTTCAGTGAAATTCAGCTTTAGTAATATTTTGCGCAACTTTTACCGTCAGCGAACCAACGCCGTCGCCGCTTTGTCCTATGTGCTTAGTAATTTTGGTGTTTCATTCTAACTTCTAAATGATAATACGATAATTCTAAATGATATAAAATAAATATAATTTTCTGTGATAACTAGATCTTCAGCAGGAATATTGGTAACAAACACGTATTTCATTAGGACCCGAAGTTCGGTGAATTCTGTTGGTGTTAGCCGACGGAATTTGACCTAACTTAATATTAAGCTGCTTTAGTATTTAGTTTCTGTGCGTTGGTAATGTTAATGGCTGAGGTTATTAAAGTTGATAACTTAAATGAGATTACTTAAATTGAATATAATTGCAATTACTTGAAACAAAGTGAAATTAATATACCGTTGATATTTCTGTTAAATGTGTCAATGCCTTTTCTTTTTTCCATGTTCGTAAAATAATACAGAAATATTTGAAATATTTAACGGAGCCAATTTTAAATGGAACATATCTGTCATACATATGTTATATATTATTACATTAATTGTGAGCATTAACAACTTACTATATAAAACTAACTTACCTATTTATTTCTGAGATACTCTATCAGGCTAGTAAAAGATTATTTTCAGAGCAATGTATGATTTTACAAAGGCATTTTTGTTCAGACTTTTATAAAGACATATATTTTGAAGTAACGAATCTGTGATCGACATTTTAATTTAATTTAATTGTATACATTGAAATTGAAGCAATAGAAGTAAAAAAGCCAGCCAAATTCAAAACGGACTCGCACACTAAGACTCGCAACTAAATGGTCAAATAGTAAGCCATTTTGTTTTACACTGTATTCAATAGGTATTCCAAAAACAGGTAAAAAAAATTTTTTCATCACTATAAAAAACAAAACTAAGTTGCTATTTATTTGATCACTTAGCTGAGGTAAGTCAAAGCAAGCTTCATATACTTCAGCCTTAGACTTCCGTACCAAACTCACTTTGTGAGTCACTCACACAGCATCATATTCATGGGAGACAGACAGTTCCGTTGCCACCTTTTAGGCAGAGACAAACCTAAAAAAGAATTTGCTTTTTATTATTTATACTGAGATAAATAATTCTTTACCATATACTGTAATACTTCCGAAAGCACGACCAGTGTTGCGATTTTATAAAATATGAGACCTCGATAAATGAATTCCGTGTTGCAAGTGTCAATGTCACATTACAAAATTAAGCAAATCAAATTATTATATTAAACCTCTGTAATTACCGCTCGGCGCGATAACTGTCCGAATTTTGTTAATTTGTTCAACTGTGGTGTACGATTGTATATTGAATTTTAATTAGTTGTGATAATTATAATGTGGAATAAAGAATATATTTTTTAATATAGGTTATAGTAGATTTATTTGGTTGTTCGTTCCAAATTCAAAAATTTTTATTTTATCAGTGGTAAAAAAAATTCACTTGTTTCCTTTTTCTTCATCTTCATTGACATTACATAAATACAACTTAACTGCGGCTTTTAAAAAGTTTTTTTTTTTTCGTAATGGACTGTTTACTTATGGGTCTTTTAAAGTTCACCGGACTTGGTAGCTCAGTGCTGACGCTGCTTAGCCGGAACTTAAACTACTCCTACATACGAAACTTATATACGATGCTTAGGACATTGTATATTGAAACTACCACTGGTTCGAAAGGGTCATCTACTGACAAAGAACCAGCAAGAACCTTAGTAGGAAGGAAGAAACTCAGTAAGAATGCTAATGCTAGAAACTGAGTAGGATTCTTTTAAAAGGTATATAGGACTGAGAGGAAAAAATCCGGCGGAAAACAAACCTCTTAGCACTCTTTTATATAAAAACGAAATAAAAATCGCAATAGACGTGTACCTATTTCAAATTGAAAAGGAAATTTAAGTGAAGTTTATTATGGACACCATGTAATTTTCTTTAATTCCATGTAAATTTTTCCCAAAAACTTTTCTGTGCAGTTTAAAAGGTTGTAATTTATTATATATTGCAATTTAAGGAAACTTATTAGGTTATGAGAATATCAGCTTTCATTTACTGTTTTCAACAAAACCTACTTTTTAAAGCTGCCCTTTTAAATACATTAGATATTAGCAAAACTTATATTTTCTCACAACAACAGCCCACATATCAAAATAATTCAAAATCCATTACAACCAAATCGAAACCATGGACAAACAAACACATATCTAAATAAATAATAATTCATTCAATGTAATCGAAACAAATTATCAAACATTCGATATGATTTTACGAATAGATCGATTTAAATAACTGTAATGTATACCAATTGAGCGTTAAATTAACTATTAATAATCATCAATGATTCAATCGGAGTTGATTGATAAAAACACGTTATGAATGTTGCTCGCAAGTACCATTTCACCTTTGATCACAAATAAAAATTTGAGATACACAGTTTCTTACAAATATGATACTTACTTTGAACTGGTTTAGAAGTTAATTGTCAAGAAATGACAATTAGTACATAACGTGTACCGTCGTGTATGTTTTAAAATATAATAAATTAAGCCGATAACAAAACTCGGCCGTTGTTTTTTAGCTGGTATGAAACCTAAAAACATGAATTTATACTAATTTCTTTCCTAAAGTCATACTAAGTATTTTATAACGTTGATAATAATTACAAATATTATTTATGAATGTATGATGATTCATTCTTTTTTTGAGAAATTGGCGTGAAATTTTACTATCCTGGAGATGTTGACAGTCGTAGTGACCGAATAATACTAAACTAAAAGAGACCCCAAAAACTTGTTTTGGCACTCTTTTGGTGAAGACGTTTTTCTGACCCTGATTGTGTGTCTAGTCTATATATGTGGTCGATGAGTGCCACCGATTTATCTGTTCAAATTCAAATTCAAATTCAAATATTTATTTCTCAACATTAACATTTACTTGTTCTTATTGACGTCAATGTTATGTTCAGTATCAAAAACTGAAACCAAAGCATTTGTTCAGCGCCTAAATGTCAATTTTGTTAACGCATCGAACGCAGCGCCACTCATTACCTGTTCCGATAACCTCTAGGTCTAGCACGAGAGTTCTCTGTCTTTGTGACCAAACAAAGGATACGAACGGGCGCGGCTTGCGGTTTCCAACTGCGAAAGAAGTACACACTGTATACTTTGGTAAGTATGGTCCAGTAAATAAATACTGGCATACAATACTGAAATAAAAAATAATGGCCGTATCCGAAATACATGACGTCACGAGTGCCAGTTATCTATTTGATTTAATCAATACCTACATGTCACCTGACATGTGGTTGTTGAAATATCTCTTCATTTGGCTGTCAAATTAGATATGTCTTCGTTATGTTGTCCTGCTGGTCGTACAGATGCAGGCAAACATCTTATCTGTTTAGTACTAAACATAACTTTCATAGTACTTAAAGCAATTCGTGATACCCGTCGCGAGAACCTGTCGAAAGAAACTATGTGTTTTTGTAATTAAAATGTAGTATTGCTTGTTTCCCACTCATCTTTTCAACTCGGCCATACCGCTCTTCAAAAAATCTAACCAACTTTATAATGAAAAGGACAGCTTTATATGCTAACCATGCGTATGCGCATCAATTAGCATCAATTAGTTCCGAGTGAGTGGCGTCGTATGAGTGTCATCTGAACGAATTACTCGAGTTACTTATAATTGCGTGTTGTGCGCGAATTAATCATAGCTGCTTCTACGTATTCATAAGGTTTCCTGGAAATTTAATCAAATTCTTACCACGATTTTCGATTTTTATTTCGCGCGATGATATTTCGATGCTGTTGCAAGCACCATGATCGCGGACTGGCAGATGTTGGTAGTTAGATGGCGATAGGCGAAGACAGTCAGAGGCAGATAAATCGCCACCTACCTACATCTGCCAGTAAATTCATTAAATTATATTCAATTTGTGTCCAATTGATTTAGTTGAGTAAGGCGATGGGCCAAGAAGTAAAAAGTACGGTACTGTAAATATTATATTATATTCATAAAACCTCATTTCGAATTATTTTGAGAAAAAAAACTTAAGTTCTATACGCAATTCTCTTATATGTTCTGTAGTAAATAAAGATAAGTACCTGAATTTTTCATAAAATATGTGAAAATAGAAGGGTTCGGCTTCATAAAAATTTTTACAAATTAAAATAAAATACACAACAAAAACATTTATTCTCGACATAGAAGCTAAATTACTTATCATTGCAAATGGTAGCAACATTTTCATAATTAGACCAAATTGACTGAAATTAATGAAATTGACTAATTTGCCGAATCGACACAAATGTAATTTATATTTTAATCATATTTACATACGTTACAGGCCGCGTTGCCTGTTTATTTTGAACTGAGCAAATAATTCGACAGGAATTCCAATCTGTTGGGTAAATAACCAGACCTGATTGAGTTTTCTTTAATAGATGTGAATGGCTAAATGATTTTTTTTATTCGAAGTAACTTTAAAAATATACCTTCTAGGTCTTGTAAGTATCTTTTTTAACCTTCGAACCCTACCAGGAGGTACCCTACCTGGGGTCAAACTACAATTTTGATCAATATTGCCACAGACGCCGTGTAGCGAAGATGGAAAAAATCGAATCATGAAATAGGCAGCTGACAGCCCATGAATTTGTATTTTTGTGGGCTTAACCATTCTACAAGCTACTTTAAAATGACTATCAATTTATTTTATAAGACATATTCAACAAAACTTAGTAAGTTAACTTATTAATGGCTTTCATCAGGGAATGTTATCTATAATATTAATAATAATAAATATTTCTAACAATCACACCACATTATCTAGCCCAAATTAAGTATCATTAAAGAACTTGTGTTATGGATACTAGATAACGGATAAAGAAACTTAAGAAATATATAAGCACACATAGATATTATTTTTTATATATATAAATATTAGAAAATTTAGAAATATTTATCATTGAGGCTACGCTAAAGACCTTAAACGCATACCTTACCTTTCGGCGTTAACGTTTAATTTAATTTTTACAAAAGAGCACCGAGTTCTGTAATAAAATTTGCTATTATTCACAGTCTCCAGTCTCAGGTCTGTTGGAAGAGATTTCTTTTAGAAATAACCAGTACCTTTGTACATGATTTGGTAACTACTTTTTATACTGTAATTAAAACCTGTGTGAACATTAATTATTAAAAAAATAAATAAAAATAATGGTACATTATAATATTCTAAGTATTGTATCATCTAACGTAATGTAAAACACCAGTATTCTCGAACTTAACATAACAAAATGGGCAAATCAATACAACAGGTAAATGTAACCTAATTCAGAAAGGAAGTATGATACAATTGCAAATAAATTGAATCCGTGTGTGTGTCACTTAACTGACGGTAATGGAGCGGTGCGCGGGCGCACGTGACGTCATCATGAGCCGGTAGGTCTATGTGTGCTGGTGTAGGGATGTGTTATACTAGCCGATTTCTATTATCCGATTAAGGGATCGAAAATAACGGGCGTTGTATAGCTTCCCATTTCAATCCTTTACATTCATTAACAAAAGCAAGAGCATGCGAGCAAAGCGAGAGTAAATAAATACTTCGAAAGCATGTTTGTTAGTGTAAATCTTGTCATCACGAGGCATTTATCCGACCGCCGCAAGGAAACGACTTACTATCGGATATTTTATTGTTCGTAAAACGACGGCCGAGTAGCGTAGTGGTCAGTAGCCCTGTCTCATACGCCGGAGGTCCCAGGTTCGAGTTCTGGCCGTGGCATCCATTCGTGTGACGAACGCAGATGTTTGTTCTCGGGTCATGGTTGTTGATATTTATATACGTATGTTCATTCTGGGTTCCCCAGTTCGCTGTATGGTCCTCCACAACACAAGTTCTGGTAACTTTGGGGCCATACAGTTGGTGTGTTTGTAGATAGTTTGTTTAGTAGATCTCGTGTCAATAAAAGAGATACATAGGTATATTAATAATGGATAGCTGTCTGTTTACACTGCTGGCGATAGCTCTCTCTCCACTGCTTCTTCGCAGGGACAACACCTATCAAAGATAAAAGTGGCTGAGAGATGCACGCTTAGCGGTCAGAACATTCGCCAAAAGACCGATCAGGGTGTCTAGCCAAGTTACAATCTATGATCGCTAACGCTATAGAAAACGCTTAGACTATATAGAGCACATCACGTTACTGTCGTCATATCACATTATGATCCATACAGTTTACGCGTTTTCGATGGGTCTTATGGTAGTTCTCGCCAACTCAGTTCTAGTTTCTAACTCTACTCACTTCTCGTTCATCGCCGGCACTGAGACAAGTGTGTAGCATTAAGAATCACCGTAGTGGTATAACAAAGGAGTAATTTTTTTCGTTGAATATGCCATTGATTAACAAATAAAAGAAACTCAAAACACCCCTCTTTTTGAAATGGCTGAAAAAATTTAAAACATAACTGAATCATAGTGTAAATATTCCAATTTTTACCTTCTTAAAAAAGAACGACAACCGCAAAATTGTTAATCAACAAAATCAAGGTTCTTTGCAAACGCTACATGTTTTCAAATTGGATACTAATCAAATTAAGAACATTCAAATCAAATAACTTTTTTTTCCGTCGGACGGAACGTAGGCAAAGGATACGATCGCTATCATGCCATAATTCACTTACCATTCGTCTGTCTGTGCATATTAGTGCGTCCTCTATGCGTGGGGTCGGTTTAATTCTATTTATATTATTGTGTCATTACCACATTATACTCCCACTGGATAGCATCCTCTGTGCATTGTGGCCTTGACTGATTTTGTTTCCTACGACGTGACATTTGACATGCCATTTTTTTGGCATAATATTTCGGAGTTTCCATTACGTTGGAAAATCTTACATTTATTGAAGCAAATCCATTTTGGTACCTTAATATTCTTAACTTACATCTAATATATTTATATATATTAATTATATACGTCGCATAATTATATATATTAAAAGGTTCTTCCGGATCGGTTTAACGTTTTAGCAGTAGTTTTTAGGGAGTACGCAGCAAACTTCTAAACATATAATCTTTCGCAT
Source organism: Marasmarcha lunaedactyla (assembly GCA_923062675.1). Taxonomy (NCBI): domain Eukaryota; kingdom Metazoa; phylum Arthropoda; class Insecta; order Lepidoptera; family Pterophoridae; genus Marasmarcha; species Marasmarcha lunaedactyla. The sequence continues at coordinate 4,779,990 of OV281354.1, forward strand.
TATTGTCAGTCTAGATTTACTTATATTAGTTTCAATTAGGACTAGAGATACTATTTTACCTACCTCATGAATACGCACTTTGAATTTAATAAATAAAATACTTGCAAGTATGTAACACAATCGGATTACTGAACAGATTACCTATTTCAAAAAGCTGGCAATCACAAACAAAAATCAAATAAACGGAACTTCCGTTAAAAAGCAAGATTCGTATCATACCCAGCCATTTAATTCATTATTCCAATTATTTCTTGCATATTCTATTAAAACATCCTTGTATTAAACCAATTGAATTTCGAACATGCGTTTATTTTCAAATCCCTTTTTATAGGGATAAAGGCATCACTCCATTCTGCCAAAGGTGAGATTCTTGTCACTGGCAAACACTTCAGAAATAAAAAAGAAAGAAATCATTGTAAGTAGGTCTAAGATGATTCGTTTTAAGATATCTCTGAGAACTCTTCAATGACTTTGTATTAATTATTTTATTTTTATTTTGGATGATTGAGTGAGGGCCTCGCAAAAATGCTTATTATTAGATGGAGTTACAGAAAAAACATGATTAGAAAACTACTGGTGACAATATATACTGTTCCTATAAAGAGAAATTCGTTTGTTTATTTGTATGTATATGAATCATTTATTAGAAATTGAAAATAATAGGTAATTAAATAAAAATTAATAAAAAGAAAGCCGATTTTATTTTATTTTATTAAAACGTTGCAAAAACAATAGTTGCATAAAAATCTGGGTAACGATTGAAATCAGAGACGTAAAAGTATATTGTATATATTTGTGTGCAATGCTGGGTAGATAAGAAGAGACTGTTATATCAATGTGACTCCTGAGAATGTCCTACAAATCATCGTGGGTATAATATACATATCTGCATTCAAGAAGTTGTATCAACAGCAACGACGCCGCGAGTTGTAACTGGTTCATAAAACGCCATTTTAAAATTGCAGTAATCCTTTTAAGGTGCAATTTGCTAGTCTAGCAAATCTGCTCAAAGTCTGAAGTCTGAGGTTCGAAACCTACTCACAAGCAAATTTACAATTTCGTAGCTAATGCAGATTTATTACTGTTGCATGATTCCGTGATACTAGTGCAGGTTTGTGGCTTTGTTTACTATTTTCTTTAATTTCCTTTGTGTAAATGCCTTTTCTCAAACGGTGAACATTGTTCAAAGTAAAAGAAGTGTTTTTAAGTAAAACGGCCAAACAATTCGTAATATAACTAGTGGCCACCTATCACAAGGTAACTCTTGTATGCATTATATCATATTCAATTTGTTTTTCAATCTTTAGAGGTGTCATCTTCTATAGTGTGTATTCCAATATGAATTACTTATATGTACAATAGAAATAAATTCTGTCATAACAAAACTGAATAAAACAGAAAATTTTCCCGCTGAAAGTCTAGAAACTTACAGTCTCACTTATATCCTATCCGATTTACGTACGTAAACAAACCTACAAAATTAATGTTATTACATAAACAGTGATGTCGCGAATCAAGTCGAGTGCAGTCTAGCAATTTGCCGGGAATTTAATTGATTTATAGCTGTTACGTCCTCTGTATGCTTGTGTGTCTGTTCGTTTGTGTCTGTGTGTTTGCTGCAAATATGCTTTTCGAATAAGTTAGTTCTTGTAGAATATATTTTTAACAATGTACACAAGATATAATTAAGTTCAGTTTTGTTAAAAGGTATCGTTTTCTGTTTTTTGTGTTGACTGGTACTGGTGGTTGAGTAAAGACTGTGTGATTAGAAAGTGTTCGTCAGTGAACATATTAGCCCTTACTATGTTTCAAAGTCGCTAGGGTGGGTCCTTCATTCACTTTTATTTCAATTTGTTAAGCAAAACTTCTAGTTAAAACGTATAAGTGTTTTAACTAGAAGTTTTGCCCTGTTTCGACAGATCCCGATAATCATCAATGAAAAATCTTAACTCTTTATAATAATTTATTTAATTTCAATAATACAGATAGTACAAATAACATTATAATCCATTTCTAAAAATTGTTTTTGGTATCCAATATATTTTCAATATGTTGCTTTTTTAGCCTTTCCAAGAGGTCGATAGTTCAAGATCTCGTTTCTATTACCACATATTTACTTCTGCCTAATAGCTGTGCCAAAGTACACCTTTCCATCATATTATAATAAAAAACCAATAAACTTTATTTTAAATTACACTACCAATAGTTGCATAATGCAATCCCATGACCCCAGATCAATAATAATAACAACAATTTGTCCATTGTGTCTTGCCACAGAGCAAATAAAAGAGCATGTCATAGTGGTTTCGAACATCTGTACCAAGTACGGAGTAAAAATTTACTTACAATGGGATGATATTAGCTTTAGACAATGCGGAAAGATAAACTATTCTTTTGATGGGAATCGGTTCTTCAAAAAAGAAAAATTTCTATCTAAGTGCTTAATTTATATTTAATATTCATCTTAGAGCATCGCTCATTGTTTACGCTGTATGAAATCCGTACGACTTTATTTTTTATTTAAGATGAATCATCATGAGGTAACCTATAACGCAAATTTTTGTTTTTGGAGCTAAATAAGTTTAAACATTTTGGTTCTTTAAGAATAAGTATATTTTAGGTATTTTGGCCACGTACACAGAGGTACACACCTGAGAATCAAACATATGTTTTTATTTAGTAATTATTTAGTTTATATAAGCCTCATAATATGTATTCAAATATCATAGATTAGCGCCTTAATGTAAGAAATGTTTTTTTCGTTGGGGCTGTTCTATTTTGTTGTACTATTTAAAATCTAAACTAAGCTAGTAATTTTATAAAACCTCCTTTTGCATCATTTAGGCAACCACAAATTCCATCGCAAGTTGTAATCAACCACAGATCTCACTGTTACAATAATTGCCTAAAACTTAATATTCAATAAACGTAGAGGTTATAGATTAACTAATGTCACATGATTACTAGACCGGTGCTTGCGAGTGGCGCTAGTGTGCTTTGTCGGCAAGCTCTATGCATTGTATAATCTATGCGCGCTCTGACGCCATGTCATTATTGGCGGGCTTTTCATTATAATTTTGATCTTTATAGGCTACAGGGTTAGAAAGTGAAATGGTTTTATTGTGCTGCTATTATTGCAATGCAGGTTGAATTATTTATCTTAAGACGGATGTGAAATCGTTTTGTAGCTTTTGCAGAAGCCGCGTTGTTGAAGGTATTTAAATTTAATAACATAGAATAATTTCGTCTTCACATGGTTGTTTTTGATAGCACCCCTTTGAATACAATGTTTAATTGTGCCATGATTGACTAATAGTTTTCTATCTTCCTGTGCCTATTTAAAATTTGAATAACGAAAAATACAGGTAAACGTAGCGCACCAAGAACTGATCAAAGGTCTGGTTAAAACGAGGATGAAATACAAATTATTTATTCTTATTTTGAAATAATCGGCAAAGAAACTTCGTAAATAAATATCGCAATGATATTAGTCTGCTGAATAATCGAATGCTAATGAATAAATCCTGTTGGTACTGTCGGCCTAACTAAGTCGTGGTCCATTTTGACAATTATTTAAGTATTTTAAATCAAAGGTTTGAGGAGGCTATTATACTATTAAAAAAGCTATCTAAAGACCTTGGATCTTTTGTCGATATATTAACAGTGATTCGATCTATTACTCGTAAATGATACTAGTTCTTTTTTTTAATGCTCTGGAGTCCCCTATCGAGTTGATTATAAAGGACACTTGTGTTCATGGACAATATTAAAACTCGTAGTTGATATTTTTATAAACTTTATTATTTTTGATTGGTATGGCGTCAGTAGTTTCACTGGCCGTTCCATAAGTAAACCTTTTATTGGGACACAGTAATCTTAAATTATCCTCCTCCAAAACACTATAGCAGAGCTAAAATATGAGATGAATAATCGAGAACAGGATATATTGTCTATCAATCTGGATATATTTGGAGTTCCTGAAAAATTTGGAGGAAATTTTAATCACTTATTGCTTACCTTATCCAGAAAACCCGGAGCCTCCGATAGAGACATAGTTCATTTATAGTAACGGTATGATTCTTCGTAACCTCAATGAAATGATTTATTTAAGTTGATTAAGACCTACTTGAATCGAATTAACATTAAGATAATGAACTCAAGATAGATCAGCATTAACTTTGCACATTAGGTACATCGGTACAGTACATAGTCTTCGCTGCTCTGCTTACTCATCTTCGCTGAACGTTCAACGTAACCCTCCTCCTGTTCACAGCTGGCGAGCGGCGGCGGCGGCGGGCGCGGGCTCTTCTGCTACCACTGCCCGCCCAGCCTGCCTCCCCACCAGCACCGTCTGCCAACGCTGGAGTACCCTTTCACAGCTTCACATCCTTGTGAGTATTTTTCTATATGAAGTGAAGCTTGAATCAAAAACCTTCAGGGTGATATTTTTCTTAGAAGTTTCTGGTAGATCTCAGCTCTAGCATAGAACTCCCAAATGACATCTCAATCTATTATTTATCTATATACGTCCAATTTATTTCCAATCCGTTTAGCTATTTTAGTTGGATTATTTAGCAAATACAACAAACAATTAAAATTAATAAATTTCATCCAAAAGTTAAATTTAAATATTCTGGCAGAAACATCTTCAGAGTAAACTAAATTTTTTAAATCAATAATTATTTTACCAATTAATAAAATAATCCAAGCTTTATTTTATGCCTTACGATAAAAATGCAAAAACACAACTTGTTTTCGCCAATAACTGCTACGAGGAAACCCAACGATTCGATTTTCAAACTTTGAATCCTCAACCGCGTTTTGTTGTATCATTGGCTAATTTTATTTATTCGAGAAACTTCGCATCTCGGTTGATGAGCCATGTCGATTAGTAAGTTACTGGCCGGCAAAGTTTATAACCAAGTTTATTCACGGTTCCGAGTATAATGACTTTATGTTGAGCCTCCAACTCGATTTTAGATAGCAGTAACTCAATTCGGTGCGTTGCAATCGAAGAGGATGAACTGATTTTGAATTTAGAACTTTGAAGTTAAATAATTTTTTTTTAGAAAAGGAAGTCGATCGAAATTACTAACAGGTTATGAATTTTCGATTACATAATATTTCTTTGTATTTGAATTTATGTTAGTGACGAAAAATATTTATATTTAATTAAGTACTTGTAGTGCTAAATGAAGAAAAATATTGAGAAATATACATTAATTGTAAGCAAGTTATATATGATTTCAAATAGACATAAACAATAAAAAAGAAAATTTTATATTATTTTGCCCACGTTGTATACATACCTTAAATACCTGAATTTCGCGTCTCAAAAACTCCATGAAAATAACTAAAAACCAAACTTAAAACTCAACCATCCAATACAAACGTTATTACTAAAATACCTATAAAAATCAGTTTCTTTCTCGTTACCCTCGTAGGGGGTGGCAAAGTGATAATGAATAGAGGGCGCGAAACCCTCCCCCCCTAAAGGCGGAGTCCCGTGGGATTGGTCGAGAGCAGCGCCATCTATTATTCATAAAATAGTTTTTCAGTCGCGCCGTTTCGCTGCTAATTTGGTTAGATGTAGAACTAATAAGAAACATGACAGTTTTTGTTAGTTAAAATTTTTTGGAGGGGACTTTGAAGAGCGTTGTTGGATGTTTTTAGTTTAAATAGGAAAATTGTTCATGTTATTGCATTTTTGAAAATTGTATATGACTTTTACGCTCTAGTACAAATAGTTTGCTTTGTCACCTAAAAATTATGCGTTTGTAAAATTATTGGTCAACCTTTGAGAATACTTAGTTATACCGAAAATAAAATAACTAAACTAATGACTATACACTCTAAACACCAAATGTTCTGATTTTGTATTAAAAAAAAACATAAAATTGTATCACTGTAGGTTTAAAGAATCCTAAAAACCATTGCTTCTAACTAAACGTAATTGCTGATTCATTCTTAATGCCGAACGAACGTAAAAAAAAACTCCGGCTGAACAGAAAAAGCGCTTAAAACGATGTTTTAAAAAATGCATGAACGCAATTTGTTGGCGGGCTCTCATTAGTACAGCGCCACGCAAAACCTGCAACTAAAGAATTTAATTTTGTTACCTGACTGAATGTCAAACTTGATCTACGCATAGAACACAGTGCCACAATTTACTGAAGTGATATGTTGGTCGGTTTGTACCATAATGTTGGTATTTAGTATGAACGCTTCTAGAATATGATTGCATTGATTTGAGATCGCAATCCGATTGTGAAAGAAATAGTTACGAGATTACTGTGGAATGTTTGATCTGAATACTAAATATTCTATGTTTAATAAGTTTAAGTGTATGTATTAAGTGTAGTGAACTCAATGTTTATAATTATTTTGATATTTATCTCGTTTTATGAAAGTATAAAAACAAATATTAACAAATCTTCTTACCTCTGCCGTGAGGAATCATGGATTCATAGTAAAAGGAATTAGCTTATAAATACGATGATTATAAATTAATTTGTATAGCCAATCTTAATATGACAATAGTTTAATTATATTGTGTAATTTAGTAAAGTGAGCTATAAATATATGTACCAGAATAAAAATTAAAAACAGTATAAATCTAAATAATGAATAAGTGGACCAAATAATAGTAATAATAAATCCCCAGACAAACACACCAACTGAATGGCTCCAAAGTAAACAGAGCTTGTGTTATGGATGACCATACAGCGAACTGGGGGAAACCCAGAACAAACACACATAATATATATATAAATAGAAAATATCCATAACCCGAAAACAAACATCCATGTTACTCACACGAATGCATGCTCCGACCAGGACTCGAACGCGGGACTTCCGGCAGATAGGGCTACTACGCTACTACTATTACACTACAAGGGCGAAAAATTAATCGTTTCTTACTTTATTATATTAGTCAGTGTTTAAGTTATAAACAAAATATAAAATTATGTTCCTTCTCCACTACAAACTTATTTCACGAACCATTGACTTCATCTCCACACAAAACTACATATCAATTTTAATGAAATACCGTATAAAATTATAAGTTACCAGCACTATTTCAACTGCTATTTACCGCGAAAAATTTCAAAATTAGAATAAAACGATCAGGCCACTTAACCCAGCTGCACCACCTCACGCTAAGCTCCAACTTTCCCGCTGCATTTAATCTGCACGCTTCCGCCGGAAACTACAATACTTTTTAATTTCCGCCCTGCCCAGGGATTTTTCTACTTAGCCAAAGTTGATGGAACTTTATTTATTTAATATTCAATTAATGAAAATATTCATAATCCACCTTAATCTGTACGCCGTGGTCTGTGGTAAAAAAGAGCAAAATTTTATTTCGCCCCTTTTTAAATGGAATATTTTTACGTTATAAGTTTGTAAAGCAATGCTTGTATCTGTTTTGTAGCAACGAGCTTTTTCAAATTCAAATTCAAATATTTATTTCTCAACATTGACAATTAGTTGTTCTCATTGACGTCAAATAAAACATGACTCAACCACCTCTTTTATCTCACCTATGTTAGCTCGGCAAGTCTTGTTTTTTATATTAGTAGGAATTTAATAAAAGGACGCGAACACAAATGGACAACACGATGCTTGAATGCGACGGTTAGATGATAACTATTTGTTCAGAAAGGTCATTCTACAATTCTCCGAGAATAGTACCAAAATATGTATTTCTTCTTTTGTGTTTATATTCATAGAAAAATCTTATACTGATGAGAAATACGGTTGCTACGTTTTATTACCATGTTCAATACTTTTTTAAAATAAGATATCCAGAAATCCAAAATATTAATAAGTACTCCAAAAATAATCCAATACCGGATGTGACATAGTCTCATAGTCTACGCTTTGAAAACAGACTATTTAATTTCGGTTTACATAGTAAAAACTAATTTTCTTATGACCAGTTACATGGTTACATGGATGCCTCAATCACAGAAACTGTATTTATAAACATATATATTGTTTCATCAATATTAATATACTTAATATCTGTCTAACATAAAACAATAAATAATATTATTAATTATAATCACTGTCGTAATATCTCAATGATCAGAAATTGCACATTAAAATCACATTTCCACCACCACCCGCCTAAATCTTCATTACAATTTGTAACTATGGGGAACAATCGCGTTACTACGTCACTGCGGCCACACTCCCCCGCGTCGGGTTAATTCCTCACAAATTGATATGTCCATACGCTGAGCTGGTGGAAGTGATGATCCGGGGATGATGATTTATTTACTGTGTTTATGGACTGTGGACACAGGTTTCAATTTCATTATTTTCTGTTTTGGATTTACGGTCTATGATAAATACTATGTTTAAATATTACCTACAATTTACAAGCGTTCTAACCATTGACTAAACCCTAACCCAGAACCTGCTGATAATAATAATTAATGTATTTATTTTATTAAAGTAATTTTATAGACCGCATTTTAATGTATTTTTAATGTATGTTTTATCAAAACGTTGAGAAACATTATTCGTCTGAGATTGCGATCAGCCTAGTTACTCGTATATCGGCTGACTTTTTATACGATTATACGATATAAAGATTTTACATTTTTGAGGAAGTCCCTCGTCTCGATCGCGGAGTGTGCGGGCGCGTTGTCTGGTGGAGCGAAAGGCGTCAGAATCCCGCGTTCGTTCGCTTATTGCTCACAGCAACAAAAACTTCTGGCGAGCAGTTGGTAGTGTACTACTCTGAATTGTTGCTACTTTGGTAACTTTAGGGAATTGATACTAAATACCCCGTTAAGGAGAACTAGCGATGCAAACTTGTTCTGTTTATAACAATTTATCATTCATATCACGCCACCATTCCACGCGCTCCTGCTATTGGCCATCCGTGAGGTGGTGGGGTACCCAGCGCGAAATAAAACAATCCTCCTTACGCAAAGGTAGTTGTGTAGAATGTTATGAACACTTCCCGATCCAATCTGCAGATTGTGCTGAATCTCCTCGTATGTTATTCGCAGGTTTTGTTAAATCAAATTTTTCAATTGAAACACGTTTTCTTTCGTAACAGCAGTCAAAGGACGACCACTTCTTTCTTTATCCTTCAAATTTAAGCAAACGTAATGAAACTTTTTATACCAGTGGTACACAGTTGCTTTAGAAAGGGCCTTTTTCATAAAAGCTAATTGAAGTCCAATTAAACCCAATGACATTTTACATATAGACTCCTCATATAACCGCTCTCAAAAATGGCAACGCCAATGCAAGGCAGTTGCCGGCTATTTGACTCAGTCTTGTGCAACCCAGTGACATGGCTAAACCTCAAACAAAACTTATTCCCTATTCTGTGTTTTTAATACCGTACAATGCCTTCTTGTGTGTTTAGACAATGTACTAATTACACTGTTACTGTTAATTTATTTTATTGATTATTTTTTTTAATGTTAATATTATTTTATTTTGCTATTTAAAATGACGCCTTATAATTGACATGGCTATTCGTTTCAACAAACTCGAAGAGGGAGATGTAATATGATTTTGTATGTGGGAGTAAATGAGACAACGCTATCGAGTTTCGACCATTTACGTACTACGTCACGTACGCTCGAGACCAATTAGTGCGAAGCAACGTCACGATGCACATAGGTATCTCTTTCTTACAACAAGTGAACCGTATTATTCTTTCCTTCTCCCACAAATTATATTACTCTATATATCGGGTAGGTATCTATACGCCGTTTTTTTGTGCGGTTATGTTTGGGTATGACTTGTCTATATGTAATATGTCATTGATTAAACCATTCATCAGGTTTCAAGTTGGACTTAAAATCGTAAAAAATTATTATACGAAAAATGTTTCCGACGTATATTCATTTTATTTCAACAAAAAAATGGAGTGGGAATGTGTGGGAATAAAAAGTGGGAAAGCTTTATTAATAAACAATGTATCTGATCATAAATAATTTGCTCCTGACAGACACGAGCTACTCATACCACCCTGCCATACACGATGACACCTTCGTTCGGAGGAAACAGAGAAGAAACCGGACTACATTCACACTGCAACAGGTAACCTGCACTTCTACTTCTTGTCAGCAGCTTAATCAACTCTGACAGTAGAGGATGGCACACGACCCCTCACACGACAAGAAGTAAATAGAGCATTCTACATAAAAACTCCACGGTTCGAAACCTGGAAATAGTAAATTTGTGTGAAAAGCAACGGTTTTCCACGTTGATGCTCGTTTTATATTTTTGTAAGTTTGTTGATTCTGGATTTTTTACACCAGTTTATTAAATAGTCACCTATTATTAAATTTTTCTCGACTGTTCCGGTGCTAAAAACAAAATATCCTTAATATGTTTCACATACGCTCATGAAATAAAGATATTAGATTCGTCACAACTACTTAATAAAGTTATTGCAGTTTATCACATTGGGCTGGACAATTAAGCTTTGCTTTTTCTAATAAAAACTTAAAGACAAATTTAAAAATATAATCGGTAATTGTCACAGGAGACATGAAATAGTTATTTATTTTAAAATAGTAGCAGGAAGTGCTTTTCATCAAAGGTAAAATAAATGTACCTAAACTTAATAAATACCTTCTTTTACTTAATTTTCATCATCATCTTTGTGTTCATTATCATAGCGTAAATGACATTTAAAAGGTATAATAGGTACGCCGAGAAAAAAAAGGTGGCGACAAAAATTCTCTCGACGCTCTTTTGTCAAAATTGTTAAACGAGCGTCCGAGATGTCTGAATTTACGGTCATGTTTTTAATATCAGATGTTCTGTGACATTTTGATTATGACAATATTTAGGTACATTTTTATTTACGAAAATGATATTTTGATTTTTTCTAAAATCGACACTGAGGAAAAAGACGTCGGTTTTGCTATCATTTTAATTTACTTTTCTGCTTAACATGATTAAAAGCTAAACATTTTTTTCTTGGCAAGAATATCATTATAAATATGACAAAAAAAATTAAAAACAAAACATAATTGTACCAGATATTATACATATTTATACAGTTTTTATATAGTATAGCTATAATTTTTTATTTATTAACAATGTAAGTAATTATTATTTATTGTCTTCACGAGCTCTGACACCACAGGAGAACATTTCACAAGACCCACTATTAAACTTCACTTATTTCCAACAGCTGGAAGAGTTGGAGACCGCGTTCGCACAGACCCATTACCCCGACGTGTTCACACGGGAAGACCTAGCGCTCAAGATCAACTTGACTGAGGCCAGGGTGCAGGTATGTGTTTACGAAATATGTTCTAAAATACATTTTTCTTAAATTTATTATGTCTCACTAAACGGACATAGGTAAGGATTTGCCTTAAGTTATCCTCCTAGTTAGATGAGGCTGATATCTCTTATAACTAAGGGTTAAAAGCGAAGACAGGTGACTGTTTACTGTTGAGGGATAGACTTCAAAAATCTTTTTCCTGGTCGCCTGATTTTATTTGTCAAATGGTTTAGTCACTACGCAAACCGAACTGACAATATACGACGCGACACAAATACTCGTACAGATTTAATTATACAGTCACGAGGTATTTTGTTTTGCTCGCAGTCAAATGATTTTCAGCATTCTATCCCACTATTTTACTATAATCTAAGGTTGCGACAGGTTTTCATTTATACTTTCTTATTAGGTTATGTATTTTTATTAGCACACCGTCGGCGGAGTTCCTTCACGCGACTTTCTGTGACTAAACAGCCACTCTTAATGTATTGGGATAGGGTATGTATTGGCAATTGGGTATTTGACATCATTTGAAAATGCAAGCTTTTATTTAGAAAATATAAGTTATTTGACCCATAAATTTTCTTTGAAAAATCAAGTTTTGAATTTAACTTCGAAATTATATATATGAGAAAGCAAAAAGCTTATCATAAAATATGTAACTTTTTAAACTTGTAACACTAACGTTTTACTTACGATCCTTATTTATATATTTTTAAATCTCCTTCATTTTGTTCCTTCTGAACTTTTTCCTGCATTTTGCTAAATATTTATTGTTTACTTTTATTGACAATCATGTCAACCCTTTTTTTAATGACAGCAATGGCGGCTGCTAAACAAGCTAAGCCTGTTACACACAATTCTCACAAATATATTGTATAAAAATATATATGATTCCTGGCCAGCAAGACTAATTAAAAAAATTCAAATTTCGGTTCCAATGGAATGCGTGCCCGGCCTTAAAAAGGCAGTCTATAACAAGCCAGTCTACTGCAAGCAACTCTAGTGAAGTATTCAAACTGATGGAGCCTGACACTGATGCTGAAGCCTAAGTCTTCAAACTTTTGCTAAAGCCGAAGTCTTCAAATTGAAGCTGAGGTCGAAGTACTCAAACTCATGTTGATGCTGAAGCTGCCTGGTTCTCATGCTGATCCTGATACTGAAGCTACCGCAATATAATGCTGCTTACTCCCGATGAATCCTGCAACTGAAGGAATCTGCTACTGCCGCTGCTTGCCACGGATGCGGCCTGTTCCTGACCCTGCCTGCCGCAGACCCTGCTGATCCTCCCTGGTCCAGACCTTGCTGATTCTGTCTAATGATGAAATCTCGTATCTAGAAAACTATTGATTATAAACATACTGTTACTTCTGCAATATTTTTTTTAATGTTGATAAAATATTTAAATATGTAATAAAAAGGTTTAGTCAAATAGCCAATTTTTACTCAAGTTTTGTACTTTAGTCGTATTTGAGTTTCTTTGTGAAGGTCTAGTATGGGACGGTAATACGTCCTTCCGTTTTCCCGTGTTCTGGTCAAAGGGAAGGAACAACCATGCAATTACTAGACCAAAGGCCATTTCACCTGAAGCCGACGGCCGGCAACGCGTCGTTAGTCGCGATAATAACCTCAATCACTATTAATAAACAAAACAGCCACGACTAACAAGGTCCATGGGCGTGGATGCCACTCACCATCGGACGGGTCTCGTGCTCGTTTGCCGACGGTGAATGTAGTGAAAATTGCGTATTGCAGGTGCACTATGTTGTTCAGGTAAGGTAAGCGTTCAACTAATAGATTTGGATGAGTGCGGGGCATAGTGGGCTACCCTTTCAATCCTTTATTACTTATAAAATAAATGCTGCGGAAGAAGTGCCACTCAGTACCTTGATGATGTCCCCGCTTGAGTCCTGGTCGGGGCATATAATTGTGTGATAAACACAGTGTTTGTTCTCAGGAGATGGTTGTTTATATATATATGTATGTTTATTTCTGGGTTCCCGCCCAGTTTGCCGTGTCATCCATAATACGAGGTCTGCTTACTTTATGGCCATACAGTTGGTGTGTTTGTCTGTAGGTTTAATTTAATTAATTCTTCAGGTTATAGATTAAATGTATGTAGGTAAACAAACAATAGCATAAAATACTAGTGGTGCTGTCGGTATCTTTGCTAGGGAGACTCGCCGAGCTAACAGACGCAGATTCTTGCCAGTTCTTCTTCACGAAGGTTTTTCCGAACTGGTGGTAGAGTCATGTTTTATTTGACGACAATAAGAACAAGTAATTGTTGAGAAATAAATATTTTTTGAATTTTGAATTTGAATCCAAAATAAATACTTTACTTTAGATGCCTGGTTGGCTTGGCGACGAGTCCCGAGGCCACGGTTACAATTTGTTTCTCAGAAGTGGAGCCTACTTAATTCGGTATAAAAAGAAAAAACAACTGATTCTAAATTCAAAAACCATTTCAGGATATCCCTTTTTATAATATATTTTGTAAGTTAAAGTTCACAGGTAAAAGCAATTACGCTTATTTTGACTAAAATGGGTAAAATAATTTGACTTCTCAGTCAACCTCTATACGATATCCAAAAGTAACATCATTTCGGTCAAACTGTAATGTCAATCAATGTTTTCAATAAACATCTGTCATCAAAAACCATAGAGAAAATTGTATAGTTATTCATTATATTTTATTTGGATTTATATTTTATGTTATTCATATATATATATATATATATATATATATATATTTCTTTTTAAAAGCATTATTCGCCGCAAAAAATCTACATTGCCTTCTAAATTACTAAGTCAGCCACAATTTACGAGCCACTGAACGATACTATCTTCACCACTAAAAATATGTTGTTACATGATATTTTTGCTATAAAATTTTAAATTATAATCGAATTTCGATTGAGATTTTACCCATACTTAACCCAAATTTAACTACAACGCTTTCTGTAGAATATTTAGAAGGCATTGCATAAAAGACGAAGTAGTTTATTAGAGGCTATCTCATTTTCCCGTGGCTTACTTACATAATTAGAAGTTTGATCACGTGGCCAATAAAGAAATTTGTGGCTTGACTTATAATTTCCCGAAAAAAAAAACATATACCATAAAATTACTTTATAAATTGAATTTATAGGAAGATGTGCTGTTTCGCGTATGACACAACACCAATCCAGTGTTTGATTCCCGACTGACTTATTTTTTATCAGTGAGTGACAAGTTTACTCCGAAATGTGTAATTATTGCAATGTAGGTTCTTTGCTTAAAACAATAGATTTGATTATTTTCAAAACTTAAGTATAAACGCGTAGGTTTAACGTCCAACTCTTTGTACGAACGTTGCCTTTGGAGGAGATAGAGAGGAACCCCTTTTTGCTGAAGATATGTACATATATAGTTTTACCTTTTCTCTTTCTTTAATGTTCTATAATATTCAAAAGAGAGGAAATGTGTAAGGCAAAAGACTCTAGTTGATAAGCGATCCTTCAGTTAGTGCCAATGATTTACAAATGGACTTCGGGTCTACGTTTAAAAGCGTCCGAGTAAAAATGGAAAGAAAATACAAAAATGGTGTGAATATCATATTAGTTTTGATTTGATCGGCCGCTCGACATCATGTCTAGAATGACATATTACTTTGCGGAACTGTCAAATTGTCAACGTTTGAAGTAGTCGAAGCTGGACAAGGTGATTTTATTGTCAACTTCCAAGTTGCAGCTATATGAGGTGAAAAGTTAAGGCAAGCAATAAACAGTCGTAATGCAACGATACACGATTTAAATTTCAAGTGATTATATATATTCATAATTCTGTAAATGTGTGAGATCCTATATCTGGACACTTTAGACATTAGACCCACCGTCCATTTGTTTTTATGTCAATGGTTAGTGCGTAATAGAATTACATAGAGTTCTTAACTAACCATCAAACCCATAAATTCTTACGTCTCATGACAATCATTAAATCATCCAAAATGTCCACAGACCCGATAAGTCCGTCAATCATAATTATACATTTTATGACTTAACCACATTTGTCACAAGATATACGGTGACACCACGTCATAAACACACATTTACGACTTTATGACTCGAGTGTAGCCAGGTACAGCGCCAACAACTTCTGTATACAGTAGCATAAACTGGAACTAAAGCATGAGTGCTTGACTAAACGTCCAGCTTCATTTCAGCATAGAACGTAGCGCTACCCTTTTCTGAACAGATAACTTGGTCGGAGTGTTACTTAGAGTCATAAGTATGGGAAGTGACGTCTGGATGTCACTTGACACTTTAGAGGCGGTAAATTGGAAGATGTTAGGGTTTTGGCGGGAAAACCAGTCGGAGCTACTTTGGTATTACGAAAATTTTGTTAGGGTAACATGTTCTGGAGGTTATGTTAGTTGATGATATTTTACGCGCGTAGATTGTTCAAGTTCTTTGTGCGCGCGAGTCTATGTGTGCATTAAGCTTGTATCTATGTCGTTCCCATATCATAGAATTGCCCACATCATGAAATGATCTAATATTTCGACTCTCTTTGCCCACATCATGATGCGATAAGAAATTGTTTGTCCAACCAAGTTGTCAAACTAAGTTAATTTGATCTTATCGTAAAATGGTTCTTTTAACCATCGATAGAGGCGCTGAAAACGCTTTGTTCATGTGTGAATGTCGCAATTAAGTGATTTATTTAACGACATGTCGTTTTGTTAAAATGGTTATAGCCTTTTTTGTACTATTTATTAATTTAATTTTCATTATGGCGCGTTGTCGGGCTGGGCAACACGTTAACTTCATGCGCTTGGCTTCAGCGAATCAAAAATTAATAAGAAAAATTGTTAAGAAATGGCCAATCATCGATGACCAAATTGAAAAATCTTTGCGATTAAACGATGTGGCCGAATATAGATGGCCACATCATGAAATGCGACCATTTCATGAAATCGCAGTTGATTTAGCCACGGGTTATACATATACTATGACAAAAATGTTCTGAAACTTAATGCTTTGTTCAATTAATCAAATATTGTTTGGATTAACTAAAATATAAATTACATTTTGCTTACGATACTGAAGCAGCTTAATTATTCTTTACCGTTGTAAGGAATAACAAGCTGCTGAATTTTACAAATAAAAAATTCCCGTGTAATACCTGTACCCATGAAATTCCGGGAAAAATTTATCCTACTTCCCTCTCACAACTTAGAAAAATCTAATGACACCGCATATATTAAAATCCATCAAATGTTTTGGGCTGGAGAGCTTGCCAAAAAAATATATGTACTTACTCTCCTTCTGACAGTCGTGTGAAAACAGAATTTGTTATATTTGAAGTTTGTAACTAATTGTTACGTTCTAATTGTAAAAATCCAAGATTTTAAATCGAATCATTTAAAATCTAGCCCAGCATTAACACACATACATGGTAAAACCAGTTTTCATATATGAAGAGATCATAAAAAAATATACAAAACGAACCAGCAACGACTATCGGAGAGCCATCATCAAAACTAAATCGATTTTTATTTATTTATCAGTCTACTATTGGAACGAAGCAATTTTCAAAAAGCTTTTATCGAGAATTTAAAATAGGAATTCATTCAAGTTTTTTTTATTTTTTCAACGGCATGGAAACATGGGGTTCAGTGGAAGTTAATCGAAAAGTTTTTATGAAGTTGCAGTTAGTTTTTGGTAAATTAAACAAATGAATAAATTGTTATTATGAATAAATTATTATTAGAGTTCGTGATCAAGTGCTGGCAAACTACGTTTTTGAATAAAAGAATTATACGGTATAGTATTGAAGGTGGTTTTGTATGTATTCTTTATTTCTCGTGTGAGAAGTCCTCATAATAATCATTCATATATCAATGTTTTCGCTGCTTCTGCTTACAAAACAATGGCGGCACAGATAAATAATTTATTTGAATTTCATCCTAAAATTCTGAAAAATGCATTAGGTAATTCGTGGAGGCAGTACGTGAGCTGCCTGTGTGTTTTAGGCAAATTGCATCGCGCCATGTTTTATTTACGTGGAGTATAAATTGCCTAGTTTTATACAAATGTTGCCAGGACATGAATCTTGATGAGTTTTTTGGCGGTTTGAGAGGGTAATATGTTTAAGTAAAGTAATGGCTGCTTTTAAGTTATGATTAATATCGGAAATAAGAAACGAGTTTCAACTAAATAGTTATGTCGGCATTTGTCTGCTATCTCAGAGAAAGATATAATGTAGACGAAGGTGTAGTATGACCAACCAAAAGGTACCTACTAATTATATATTTAAAATATCTAAGATAATATTTGTCCAGAAAAGAGGCTTAAACAAATTTTCCGCACTCAAAAAATAATAATTTAAGAGTTTTGATTGCCTTTTCCTTTCCTGAATTGAAATAAGTGCGATAATTAAAATGCATAACGCGAACCTCTAATACTATCTACAACTTCTAGTGTTTTTCAACATTAAGTCTATCCACATAAAACACAACCTCAAAAATCAAATCCCAAACTAATCCACTTACCGCCATTTTATTCTATTGACACAAGACAACATGGCGGTCAAGTTTCTCGTTCGTTCATCTCGAGTTCAATTGTCAAAAGGCACTTTGGTGAAAATTGGCAAAACACTCGTGAATTGATCTACTCGTGCCGAGTAATTCGATAGTGGACGGTTTGACGGATCTCTCGGACGTTTCTAGTATGAGGTTAAACGCCATATCAAAATGGATTTGAGTGGCGGGTCCGGAGGTTATTTTTGTGATATTAATTTTTCCGTTGGTTGATTGAATTGTTTTAATAGGCACAGGAGCGGTTCTAGTGAAGTTTGGAAGCTAATTTAGCCGTAGTTACCTTATCTATCGGGCAAATAGGTAGTTATTTATACACTGCGTTAATGTAAGGTTTTCTTTAAACCATAACTTACGCTGAGGTTTTTTGGTGCGTAATTATTTATTATGAAAACATATAACTTTACAATATTTTTAAATGTTTGGTGGTTTTTTTCATAGAGTCGTAGTTAAAATGTTTAACAATGAAATGAGAAAGAAAACGTAGAACACTATTATCTTAAAATTGTAACATGCTCTCACAGTGACTTTACACAACTGTAATATTGTTAACTTATCTCTCAATAAACTTATCACAATAATTCTGGCCACCACACGTCCTTCAAAATGGCAACCCTCGTCCTCGTGTGGTATAATTGAGTCGGCTTTCAATTTAATTCGAATTCCTGTCCAGGAGAGTGTCAGTGATAATTCCCGAAAAATATAAAAAAAGCCGTTCCCGAAATTCCTGACAGACGTATTGGATTATCTGCGGAACCCGGCCACATGCCTTTTGTAATGTAATTTTAAGCTTTTTGTTGGAAATTCGATTTGTGTTATGGCAACATTGCTGGGTAGGTTGTTTTTTGACGTCTTGTTTTAAGGATAGTAATTTTATTGATGTATTTCATTTTGTAGTTATACTGAAATAATTTACGAAAAAAGTTACCTTTTTTTAAAGTATAATTAGTTCCTGAAATAAAGTAATTGATTGTAATTAAAATACTTTTATAAGTTGATCCTCAAAAGTTATACGCTATTTACAAAATAAAAAAAAATATGCAATGATCGTTTTTACAAAAGCACTTACTCCTAATAGACACACTTGAAAATCATTTGAATTTCTTTTCATCCTTTAAATTAAAGACATGCGCTTTCCATCCATATGAAAATCTCAGCATATTTGCGCCAAAATTAAACGAACCTTGAAATCACTTCAAAACACAAAAAGTATTCAGAAATCACATAGGCCTGTCGACGCTTAAGAGGTATAGTCGGGAGCGCTGTTCCAAGCTCAGGTTCGCATTCGAATCCCATGTAGTGTCATCGTCCCCTAGTATTCGGGGCGCCTACAAAATGTCAAATCACGTGCAAGCGATTCTCGCCCTAAGCTTGAGCCACGCCGAGTGTACAAAACAATGGAATAATAAAAAATAATACTCGAGGTGTCACACTTGAACACGAGAGGGCGCTGAATCGAGTACGTACCCTACAGCGAACTTCTAAACTCTTGAAGAAAGCAAATTTTTGATCTACATTTACGTACATTGACTGTTATCAAGGGTAGTATAGTCCAACCAACTTTACTGTTCACCGTGTTTCAATGGATGTGCGAGCACGCAATGTATGCAAAAACTTTTGAAGCAGTTTTATTGTGAATTGACGATTGATATACCATGGTAGAGGTACAAAGGTAGGGTTGTGTTTATTAAATTATTATTTGACAGCAGGCAGTGGTGGAAATAATTATGTAGAACACTTGGTATTTTGATATGAAGGGGTTCTGAACTATGTTGTGACGCTTGTAATGGAAGAGGCTTTTGAATTGTAGCTATTTATAGAGTTATTTTAAGAGGGAGTGTATAAAAGGTTTTGAAGACAAAGTTATTAGTATTGAATATTTATTCTTTAACACTCCACATATATAAGCATATTCATTTAGATTCATACGTATTAATAAAATATAAACATAATTTTAGAAATATTTTGAATTTTAACAAATTTATGTTCTAAATGTTTTAAATTCCACATAATGTATAAGTATATCTCTGTGTAGAACAATGCACCCCCCAAAGGTACGTTGAAAAACAATAGAGTAAAGATGTCTTGGATAGTATTTACCCTTGTGTCTTTCATAACCAATCCGCTTTTTCTTTATAAGAAAAGAGGAAATAGTTTTGTACAGTAGGAATGACTTCCTAAAAACAAAGTATTGCCCTCAATATCACACACCGTACTATCTTAAACTAAGTACATAAAATCATCAGCCAAATTTCGAACATTACACAAAAATTAAATTACCAATTTGTAATAGACACCATGCCCCTGGTGACATAACCCTATATTCGTGCGAACATTCTCAGCCATTTTCTTTATATTGACACCAATAAAAAACGTGATTGGATTGATAAATGTAAATATAAGTGAAAATAATAAAAATTTTAATATTATGTCAAAATATAATTGTACAACTTTGAATTGATACAGTCGTTAACATTCGTTGAACTCTTTTATTGGGAAATTATAATTGAATCAAAAAAGAAGCAAAAATATATATTTAAATTGTCAAAAGAATAAGAAATCAACATTTTATCGTAGCTATATTTCCTACCCACTTATAATACTGGTACATAAATACTACACTACACACAAACTTCTTCTGGTCCATAAAAAAAGTATTGGTTCCGTGTGTAAATACAATAAATATCTTACACATCACACAACTTCATTATGAAAACATCAATGAATTCAGTCCTTTTTAAACCATTACTTACCACTTTGTTCACAACCTAGAACTATCACAAACTACCCTCAACGGGTTAAGTAATTTGTCGTAACCCTATCCGCGTGGGACGGAGTCCCAGTGGGTTCGTTTTTACCCCATACCAGTGATATGAGGGGGTAATATTATTTGGACACGTTTAATTAATAAATCGATAAAAATTTGTCGAATATACTTTTAAAAATGTATCCAAAGTGAGAAATGAATGAAAATTTATTAAGAGCTCCTTTGGAGTAGTACTACCTACCTTCAGTCGCCATAATATAAATAAATAAATAAATATTTCTAACAATCACACTACATTATCTAGCCCAAATTAAGTATCATTAAGAACTTGTGTTATGGACACTAGATAACGGATAAATACACTTAAGAAATATATAAACACACATAGATTTTTTTTCATATGGAAGGCAAGGGTACTTACCTCCACACTAAACAGGCCGTCGAAATATTACCATAACTCGTAGTGTTGAATGCAAAGAAAATGATTTACAAAATTTGACGACCGATTGGTGTAGTGGTAAGTAGCTTTGCCTCATACGCCGAAGGTCCCAGGTTCGAGTCCTGGCCGGGGCATTCATTTGTGTGATGAACACACATATTGTTTGTTCCCGGGTCATGGTTGTTTGTATTTATATATGTATGTTTATTCTGGGATCCCCCCCAGTTCGCTGTATGGTCATCCATAACACAAGCTCTGCTTACTTTGGGGCCATACAGTTAGTGTATTTGTCTGGGGATTTAAAAAAAAAAAATTATAAAACAGCTACTTTTTTTTTTCGAAATCGGCTGTTTATTTATGACCCTATGGGCCTTTTAAATTTCACCGGACTTTGTAGCCTAGCGCTGAGAGCGCTTAGCCGGAACTTAAACTACTCCTACATACGATATGCTTAAGGGCACCCGAGAGGGCACAGATCTCGGCTCAGGACGTCGTATATTGTAAGACAGTTACACAAATTGTAGCTTCTGATGATGTCCATTAAAATGGGTGAAATTGACCATCATGTGAATAGCATGTTGTTTGACCAGCTATCGGAGCGTAATATGCGTATATCACATGGCTTTGCTTTTGAATTCTATTGGAAATTATAACAGAAAGTGACTACTAACATTCTGTACAATACAAATATTGTGTACAATAACAAAATATAATTCGAAATGGTCGCGTAACTTTTGACAAAACTATTAAAAATAAAAATAAAAAATTCTAACTGTACAGTTAATCATATATCTCTAACAGCCTTACTTTGGGTTTTGATATAAGCGATTTTGCATAATAAATATAGACAATGACCTAGTATATATAAAGTATATATTCTCAAAACAAAATCTACACTTCGTGACCATGTTGCGCCCCTGTTTGCGGCCTTAAATTCACACAAATAAAATATATAGTCAATTTAATAACCTTTAGTAAATTTCCCTTACCAGGTTTCCCAAGGAAATCACGAGGAAACTCTTCTGAAAAAATCCCAATCTCTTCATTTAATCGTTGAGCTCCATTTTCTATGAATATATAAAATATTGAAGACAGGATAATTCCAATGTAAACGTGTTACGAGCTAAGCATGCATCTTCTGTTTACTGCTGAATTACACCACTCAGCGCTTAGAATCTAATTACTAGCCTTGGATAGTTGTGAGAGAGGATGTGGCATCTTGGCTTTGAAATAGAAGTATCGAGAATATGCGAACATGATGAGTAAAAATCGAATTAATGATATTGTTTTTCTAAATGTTATTAATGATATTTCACTGATAGATAGCTTTCATTTATTTATCAGTTGGTCTATCACCAGAATTCTTCACTATGCTTTTTCTTCAAGAAATATACTACTCTACCAATTGAACTAGACGAATGGAGGAATGCGGCTGCCCCTTTCAATCCTTTATTTCTTAACATAATAAGCGCTGCGAAAAATGAATTTACCCAATAATTTTGTCACGTAAATAAATTCTGGCATAAAATTATATACCGAAATAAATAAATTAGTGCTGCTCTCTGTTTCCGAAATATATCTCGTCACGTTTGACAGTTGTATCGTCATCTTAAGTAGTCAATACATGTCACGTGACACGTGATTGTATTGTTGAAAGATGTCTTCATTTAGCTGTCAAATTGGCTATGTCTCAGCTATGTCGTCCTGCGAGACCCGCTCAAGTTAAATTTAAGAATTGGTTAAGACAGGGATTTGATTTTTTTTGGGAATTACCCATTGAAATCATGAAATTCTCGTTTTGAATTAAGTCCTGCAAAATACAACAATAATATTATTAATAACAGTAAGATATTTGATCAAAACAATTTTATGCTAAAGATTTATATATAGTATTTCAATATATTCTTATATTTAAAAAAACTGCACATTAATAAGCCCCATCCACTTCACACAATATCCTAATAGACGCTAAGAAGCTTCGGATGTTGCTCGACGAAGAGATCGTCTAAGGGAGCTTTAGGGGTGAGGATCAATTGGCCCGTAATCATCTGATGAAAAACTTAACTTCTTACTAACTTACCAACCAGCAAACAAGTATTAGTGAATTTGGTGTAGGTGGGTAGTATGGGAGTATTTTTATTTTCAATGTATAAAATTATAGCAAAATATGTTTTATCATTTATGAGTATATATATTTGTTTTGATAATCTGGATTCGAATGATCTGAATTTTCGATGGTTGCGGTTCGCATATATTTAGGTCATATCCAATGCTAGTTTTATTCGTTACACTTTTATATTTTTTTACAGTTGTATTACATATCAACTAGTTGGACTTTAAAAAATTTTGTTCAAATTGAAGGAATGAAGTTTGCATTAACTTGCGTAATCCCTGTACTTAAATAAACATATTTAGGTACATTAACAAGCAGAATCAGAATTTTACTATTTAATGTTGGTTTAATGCGCGAAGTTTTCATACTTACCTCTCATCTTTAAGACTTTCGTAGACTACACATACAAATTCATTGAACATATTCATGAAGGTTCATACTCGCCACTAAAACCTTTAATTATAAAACGAAACGCTTGCTAAAAAAAACCAACAAAGTTGTAAAATGTTGAAGTTTCCAGTCATTTCGCATCTAAAGATTATAAAGTTTGTTGCTTATGTCAGCGTTAACGTGAAATTAGCTTTATAAGCTCGCATGTAGGAAGCTCATGTTAAATAAGTTTACCTTGAGATTTCTTTAAAGCACAGTCAAGTGGTTTAAATAAGTATTTTAAAGCTCAGATGTTATTTAAAAAATATTGGTTTATTTGTTTACTGGAAGTTATTTTAGGTACAAGTTAATGATAAGTCCTTGTTCGGATTTACAAGATAAAAATATACAAGTAATCACTTCAAAATGAACGAAAGATGCTTATTTAAATAATTAAAGACACTTACCGTTATCGTCACAAATCTTGGTTGTCTATAGCTAGTACCAAAAAGCTGTCGAAATATGGAGTCAAAAATATCTTTACTGTAGTTTTTGTTAATACTACTAATAACGTCGGCTGAGAGGTCACTCACTCCCCACTAATATGGTTGAGGAGGGCGATGGCTGGATCCCGCGTTAACACGTGAACGGGTGCCGTTTGAGGGTGTTCGTCGTTTGGATAATTTTGTATAGACATACAGAGACCAGGTTTTTCCGAACTGGTGTAGAGTCATGTTTTATTTGACGTCAGTAAGAACAAGTAATTGTCAATGTTGAGAAATAAATATTTCATTTAATTTCAAGTCATTTCGATAGTGAACAGACAGTAAGATAAAACCACAAAAATCATAAAATTTTACGGCCGCACTCTTAGACGTCCAGAGTTTTGTCAAGGCTAACTTAAATAAAGATTTTGATATACAACTCTGTAGGTACAGTTTATACGCTGTATCTAAGTCTAAATTCGCTTAGCAAGATCTATACTTTAGAGCGCTTTAACTAACCATTAAGAAAGTATCATTATGACTTGTAAAAAGCACGTTTATGTGAATTGATTTCACATTGTACCAAACTGCCTTCTTTTTACATTTATATAAATTTACTCATTTCACAAAACAACATAAAATCAAAGTACCTACATAGGTATTTCTACATAAAGCTTTACAAAACACTCTTTTGTTAAAACATTAAAATCAAAACGGAGTACCTAGAGCCCCAAACGCCAATATAATTTAAAATTTCCTTTCCAACATGTCATTTAATATACAAAAGACGTGAAAATTCCAGTTTGTCACTTTTGATAACACATTTTAGGGGTAATATTTCGGGGTAAGTAACTTCGGGGGTAAGTCTGTTGATGTTCTATAATAACCGTACGTGAGGGCAATTAGCGTCAACGAATTTAAGAACATATATGAAAAGCTGGTTTTTAAACGGTTTTAATGGCGGCAAAGTGAAAAGTTTTCAGGTCTGTGAAACGGGAGGCTTTAAATTAATGTCTGCATGCGGCATAATTAGTTAAAAAGTTTTTGTTGAATAATAAATGAGCTTTGATTTTTGATGTGAGTGAATGTGTGTATTATGTGTTTTTTTTGTTTATGTTATTTTTGCATAAAATTGTTATGTGTGGAGTTTCATATTTAATTTTAGAAATGCTGACATATCTGTCTACTCATAATCTATTCTCTCAATAAAGACGACAATCATTGCAACGTCCAACCCAAAATAATTGCCATTTATAATCAAGTTCCATTTTTCATTTCACTAACGACACTTTCATGCATTATTCAAGAGCATACTTTTGTTTTTGCCATTATAGTACAAACACGAACAATAAACACCATTATGTAGCAGTCTAGAACCACTATCTAAAAGTACTCATTAGCTGTAACAAAAGCTATTCAATCACCCATTCGCTCTTTGTCCCATTCATTCTTTGTCCCGGTCATTCGCAAATTGTTACAAATAATGAGGCGGTATGTTTATAATAGAAGTGTCTAATCGTTTGAGACCGCCCGGTTATAATAAACACTAGAAATACTTAAAAAAATATTACAAAAAATATTTCAAAATTAAAGTAACATTGAACTCTATTGCTTAGGTTTAAAGATCAGTTCTAAACCCCACCCGAAATATGTTTATTTTAAATAATTATAAGTAACAAAAACAAACTTTATGACAATGTCATAAGAGTCAATATTTACGGGCAATTTGTTAACAATATTTGTTGAATGGAGCCATGGGGTAGCGGGGTAATTATTGGACCCCATAGTGCGCGCCCCTTATTTAGAAGGCAATGAATTGCTGATAACTTACTTTTAAGTAGTGATAGTTTAAATGAATGGTGTTAAGTGTTGGTTTATTTTTGGTTGGTTTAATGTTTTTCATGTTCATTGTTTAACGGTAACGAAATAGCGCTTATAAATATATTATTTATATCTAACTCTTCCTGCGGCATAGAGAATGTTGACAAGAATAGAAAATCATAGTTAGGAAGCCCTCCTAGTAATAGGAATAAACCTCCGCCTCCGCCATCTCCTGTACCGGGTACGAGATGGTTCATTCCTATTACTAGGAGGGCTTGCTAACTATGAAAGAGAACAAACACTTTACTCGATTCACTTTATATATTCAGGATAGACACACTTAAAGAAATACAATTTTTACTTTTATCTTAATACTAATGAGGCCGCTGCCCACAATACAATGCTCTAGAACATTCTTACATATTCTATCTTTTAATCAAATTACAAATTATGACAGATTTGTAAGTTGCCAGCAAGTTTGTTTGTGCGATAACCTCTTTTATTATATACAGCACATGCAAACGTTGCAGTACCTATCTTTGTCATGATTTAACATTGAGGATTCTTTAACTTTCTCTTTTAGGATTTTTTACCGATTGAATAGCAGGCGCAAGAGATCGAGACCGAATGGTGAGTGGCGACCGTGCCCATGGACATCATTATTCCTAGGTGTTTTATTTATTATTAGTAATTGTGACTATAGTAAAAATATTAATAAATTTCTTTATGGTAGCAACTTGGGCCACTTGTTAGTATACTATGTTATATATCTTTGTTAGTGCAAAAACAAAAATTAAGTTTCATATGTCAACTAAAATATAAATTGTGTTGGTGACGTCGCAAATATTCTTAAAATGTCATAAATATTCAAAAATACATTAAGATAATTGATTCTGAAACAAAAACACATTTCATTACAATACAATAAAATTTAAATTCAGTCATTAAAGTTCAATCAAATGGGATGTCAAATTACAGCAAAAAGATCTAAGTATAATATGCGAACGGTTTAAATATTATGTCAAATTATTTCTTATAAGCGATTTCTATAACATCGACCAATGATGCGATACCGACCGCAGGCTGCAGTTGAACTCGCCCGTGTTCCAGGAATTGCACTGGCTGTTTCTTTCCTTTAATCAGAACATAATCACGTAAACGGGAATATTACGGCGGTCAAGATTGGAACATAGTACTGCCGAGAGACGAGATCTTAACAAAGATACTCAACTCCTAGTAAACTTACTCTGTATTGGTCCTTAGTTGTACAGTTAGGGGCTGGCTTCTAGACCTTTAGGTCGCGAATTCAAACCCCGTGGCTAATGTAGGTAATGTAGGTGCATTACAATGTATTTTTTCACAGCCTTTATCGCAGGAAGCTAAGATGGTTATCTCGATGTTTTAAAGATTCATTAATTTAAGTACTTATATTCGAGTGTAATAGATTTAGGTTAAGTCTCATGGGGCTGGCATGGGGCAAGCCCCTAAACAAATGTTGAATAAAAAAAACCCGGCAAAGAGTTTGTATCAACTGAAGAACATCAAGCCGATTGCTTACGTATTGCATTGGTATTCAAATATTATTATAATAATAAATAAATGTTTCTAACTAACACACCACATTAACTAGCCCAAATTAAGTATAATTAAGAACTTGTGTTATGAATACTAGATAACGGATAAATAAACTTAAGAAATATATAAATACATGTAGATTTTTTTTAAATATATATATTATAAATAAACTGAAATAAACATACACATCCATGACTAGAAAGCAAATGTTATAAAATATCTGCCCCTACCAGGATTCGAACCCGGGACCTCTGGCATGGAAGGCAAGGGTACTTACCTCCACACCAAACAGGCCGTACAACCAATATTGATTGTACTCTATTGTCTTTCATACTATAATAGATACATTTTAACCGTTAAATTGATGGAGTCGATGACTCCAAAGGCCCGGGCTAAAACGTTTAAGTAAAAACCACCAAAATATGTTTTGTTTGTGCGATTAGCACAAAGAATAAGTGTTTTGTTTTTAAGAAGAAAACTTGTAACTGTGCAAATAAAACATATAATACTTATTATTAGTAAATAAATATTATTATTGTATTAAAATTTTAATTAGGTAGTTACAGTCTTTCACCTGTAGAGGTGAAAACTCTCCGGGCGTTATTATTATTATAGATGTTTTCTGACGTTATTGGCTGGGTCAACCGGTTCACAGTTCTCAAATAAAAAAAATACACAGAACAAATAATTTACCTAAGTTTTTAAATATAAAAAAATCCTGAATAATTCAGTTTCCTCCCAGTATACTACTTTAATACCAACCCAAAGACGGTAATATGAAGATAATCTTCGAACTGTCAAAACTCCCCACAACAGGGGGTAGTTCAGCCATCAAATATTAATACGCCACCACCCTCGAAATGAGATAAAAACTATTAGCAGGCTATATAGGATTAAGGGGGATTATTATTTAACTCGGTAACCTAACTTTCGTTTTGAGAGTATGTCGTAGACGATAATATAAAATAATAATAAATCCCCAGACAAACACACCTACTGTATGGCCCCAAAATAAGCAGAACTTGTGTAATGGATGACCATACAGCGAACTGGGGGGGTGGGGGGCAGAATAAACATACATATATAAATACAAACAACCATGACCCGAGAGCAAACATCTGTGTTTATCACACAAATGAGTACCCCGGCCAGGAATCTGGGACCTTCGGCGTATGAGGCAAGGCTACTTACCACTACACCACTCGGTTGTCAACTGTAGATGCTTACAGTTTTATTAAAGTTCGAAATTATTTATCATTAACCGTGCTATGAACACATGACGAGTTTTAAAGTTAATAATAAGTTAAACTGGAAATAATACGGACGTACAATCAAGAGAGCTAAATACACGAGTATAACAAGTTATAATGACTCCGCACAGATTGTCTTCAAATTATTACTTAGGCGATCCTAGAATACATTTTGCTTAGCTAATTATACTTTATCTATACCATATCTAAGTCTACATTTGCTTGGCTAAATCTATCATTAAGATCGTCTTAAGTAAGCATCTGACATGTCTGAGTACAGCAGTAAGACTGATTGTGCTACAACAAAATATTTATTTGGTTTATTTCTTCTTGACCCCGACTAACAATCAGAGCCGGTATCCGACTGTTTTCAATTTTCTTTATAAGGCTTCTTTCACAGTGGCATTGATGAAGAATTTTTTTTTCTCCCTGGTTTGTCTATGAAATGAAATCAAATATTTATTTCTCAACATTGACAATTACTTGTTCTTATTGACGTCAAATAAAACATGACTCTACCACCAGTTCGAAAAACCTTCGTGAAGAACAACTGGCAAGAAACTTTACGAGTATAATTTTTTCAAAATAAATTTATAGAGTCTGTTTATGTCTATACAAAATTATTCTTATCTGCTTCTGTTATCTGCCTCGCAAAAGTCATCAACAGCGGCTTTAATAAAGTTTATTATTAACAATTTTACGTTCTTTATGGAACCCCAAAAAGTAATTCAATCTACGAATTCTCTTCCAAATTTTAAGTGTATTCTCCAATCCACGTCTCCAGAGGTGCCACAAGGCTTATTAGGAGCAAATTGCCAAAAATTACTGCACAAATGTGGCCCTCTACATCATGTAACCGGCTTAACATAACCATTATTTCATGACCTTTAATTCCTTACATTTTCTTTTACAAACAGGATCTTTTAAATCGGTGCAGCTAATACTATAGACCAGGAGTTAAAGACCTTTAAGTAGGTTAGATTTCTTTGTATTCATGGGTCTCTGGTAATTGGTTATGGACCCCTTGGTCGTAGGATGATATTTAACCGACAAAATAGGGTGGTAATGATTTGGTGTTAGTGTACAGTAATGTTGACAGGTTGGCTTAAGAGCTTATGGTGTTGCAGTTGTTTGAAATCTGTTTATTTTGTATTTATCGTAACTGTAATGGATGTATTTTGATAAGTTGGTAAAAGTTGTCTTTGGATTGGTTAGTTTCACATCTGTGTTATCAGGAAGTTGTACGTCCTGAAAATTAATCAGGTAAAAATTGTACATTGTATCAAAATAATGTTGTGACTCCTAAAATGTGAGCTTCAAAGCGTTTTGTCTCATGATATAAACTAAAGTTATTATAGATATATTTATATAATCATTATAGTGGATCTGGTTTTGTTTGTACCCACGAATCTGAAGTAGTTGCCGACTTGAGATTCATCTAGCTTCTACTGCACTCTTCCCCATTTGAACTATAATACAACATCTAAACTAAGTTATCTTCTTTATAAAGTGAAGGATAATCCGACCACTTCGAACACATTCGGCTGTTCCAACTTAGGTATCTAATGCTCTAGTCAAGAAGGCCCAAAAATATCTAAGCAAATTAGCTCATTAAAATTAGTAAAAATGAGATACCAGGCATGAAATGACAATAATTACCATATTCTTTATTTCTCAGGTTTGGTTTCAAAACCGAAGAGCAAAATGGCGGAAGGCGGAGAGGTTAAAAGAGGAGCAGAGGAAGCGAGAGGGTGCTGACGTCATGACCAAGAGGGACCCGGCTGATGATAAAGTAGGGATAGAACATTGAACCTTTTTATGATTTTACATATATATTAATATTAGTTTTGGAATTACCTACATCGAAATAAAATGTGTGCAGTGCAGTACACATGCAGTGATGCCGTAAAAGCGATATAAATTCTTGGTTGCATGAAAAGTGAAGTTGAAAAGTTTTTTTTAATTTATTGTAATTAAATAGATTCTAGATCGAAAGAAACCAATATACTTACTACTCTTGCTTACAGTGTAGATAAATAGTTGTTTTTAGGCAGCGCTGCACAATTTTTTGTATCAAATATTTAAAATTCTAGCTAGATAAACCATCTCTCATATTTTACGCTCTCAAACTCTCGTTTTTTAATGTAAAAATGGAAAAATATTCCAATGCATAATAACGACGTGCGACTGATTAGAAAATGTTATCTTTAAAAGTACCTCATTTCATATCTTGCAACAACACGAGACACGGTTCATTTCATGTCCATTTCTTAGGGAATGTCTCCAAAAACCACAATATCAGCAACCATCTCTATCTCCAGAACTCATCGGAGTGCATGTCTCGCGGGTCGGGCGAGGCGTCCCCGCGATCCGGGGCCGCGTCCCCGCGCAGCCCCGCGTTGTCCCCCGGCTCCCCAAGGCCCTCGCCACGGCAGTCACCGCGACCAGAGAAGTAAGTACTGTTCATATCCAGGGCAAAACAGAGTACCAGCAATTCCTTGAGCCAATTATACGTTTTATTCGTGTAATATTTAGAATAACTACAATTCTACGCCTGTGTCTCGGTGGCGTGACCAAGGCTCTGGATTCATCATTTTAGTTTTGAGTTCGATAACTGCCAAATGTACCAATGAGTTATAACACTTTAAGTGCGTTAAGTGAATTGTCTAACGGTGATGGAAAACAAGAAATATTCACATACTTAAGAAATGATTTCGGTGGTATGAATGAAGTCATCCAACGCGCAGTTCAAGCGCGGCGAACAATACATTGCCTGAAGCCACTAGTTATTGTTTCCCTGCAATGGGATTATTCAGGCAGTTGCGGTGATTGCTATTATATTTGAAACGGCTATGCTTGATTCGTAATAGTTTTGGAAACTTTTCTATATATTCATTTATATGACTCGTCAGATCGGAAGCTAGCTGCACGTCCCCCGCCCCGTCCGTGGGGTCAGCGGGCTCGCGCGAGGCTGCACCGGACTCTCGTCCCATACATAACCTGTTCTCGCCTTTTGATCAGTAAGTATCTTAATTATAATAATGTAAACTTTGTTATAATCAGGGCTACTCAAAGAAGGTTCATGTTGCGATATACATTGACAACGCAACTTAAAAAGCATGATAGTTAAGTATGATAAAACACTTTATTTCGAAATGAGAACTTGTATACTTATATTTATATACTTATTCTTTTCGCTTAAACTTCAATAACATTATGTGTTTAATACATCAAAAAATAGTACCCGTACCAACAACCCTTTTTTCCAATTTAGATTTTTTTTAAATCTTTATTTTTATTTGTTGGGGGTTTTTGTCTACAGTAACATGTCAACCCCATCGGGCCTCCAATTCTATTCTTTGAAGGCATTCTATGTTACGTATTTTACTTCAACACGCTTTTTTTTATATCTTAGAATCATTATTATATTTAAAGAGAGTATACGTTGCATTAAACTATATTCTAAAAATTTAAAACTTACAAAGCAAAGAATTCGAGGTATAAAAATTCACAGCCGTTATAACATTTGCGCTTCTAAAACAGCAATAACAGTTGGTTAATAAATTCATACATCGCAGAGAGCGCGGTCGCAATATAATTATTGTTTATTAGACTTCATTGGCGGCGTAGCCTTAATTAACTAATTGTCTTTATGCATTCATCGCTTTAGGTAGCAGGAACAGTGGTTGCGATGAGCTATTGAAACTTATTTTATGGACAGGTTAGATTGTAAATATTACAGGTTAGGTTGTATATATAATATTCATGCTGTTAATATCCTATAAACTTAATGAATAAGTAAAAGTTTTTAGTTTACAAGTAATTGATACTCTGAAAACCGCGCAGGGACCTCTAGCTTTTGTTATATTCTCCTAAACTTACTAAGCCCCAGGATGTTGGTCGCAATTTCGTTAAAATCGATATAAAAATAGCCCATGTGCGAATGAAGACTATTAATTTATTAAGACTATATTAATAGTACAAAATATATCATATTTCGTATAAAATCTAGGAATTTACCACAAAAAAGTTGAAAAAAGCGTTCACCTTTAGACACTGTCTAAACATATATAACACAGCTTAATTAAAAAGTCAGCCTTTGGTGACTATTCTCATGGTTTTAAATTTATTTTGAATTTACCTGTGTAATATATTTAGACAGTGTTTAAAGATAAACAGATGTTTAACCTTTTTTGTAGTAATACTGCTAGGGGTTAAATCGTCAATCTCTATCCATATGAGGTTAAAGAAGTAATGTTACGATGTTCCTCGAAAACCTATTGTGAGTTACAAGACAGGCGTTCAATGGCAACACATTCAATTATGTTTAATTTATGGTTGTCTACTTTCTGACATTAACGCAAATGTAACATCAATGAAGACTCAGAATTTTTTTAGCAATGTAGTACATAGCTCGCATTCGGGTCACGTAAGATACAGTAACCATATCTTCAACATACAGCACAATCCTAACGACCACCAGGCAAGTACAAGTCCTGATGGAACTGTATGATTCATGTTAATCAATTGCTTAAATGCGGCTTACGGATCACCATGCATTGCGCTAACTGGATCGGTTCAACTTTACCGGTTCAATTCAATTGGGCCTTAAAAAGGTTACGTCATGCTAGGGGTTAACCTGCATGGGAATCTTTCAGGGGAAATTTTTATGGATTAGGTAATAGCTTAAGTCGTTAGGTTAGTTAGTTCTTAATTTTCATTTTACTCGACAGTCAGAAGGAGTTATGTTTGTCAAGTGTGTGTACATATGTATATTTCTATGGTACGTGTGACCGTTCGACTCAGTTGTAAGAATAATATAGCATACATTTTTCCAGGTTTTCTCATGAGAACAGGAATTACACGGCCAAATAACTTTTGGTGTCGGATTTTTTAATTTACCTAATTCAGCAGCTTGTTCTTATCGTGTGTTGATTGATCAAGACACTTGTGGGTTTTGTAAAAGAGTGGATTTTGCAACGGGTCATCAAATCAAATCAAATATTTATTTGCTTAAAATATGGTAGGTACAGATTTAGGAATTTTCACCCAAGTTTAATTTTATTTTGCATGCAATTTTACTGTCTAAATTTTAACCGTTTGTTGTGTATGTCTATGTACCATGCTTGATCGCAGATTAGTAAAATTGGGTACCTTGCCTCGATTTTCAATTTCACCATAGCGTAATATTTCTTTGGTTTATTCACATATACCTACGCTTCAGCAAAGTTTAACAAATATCTGATACTTACAAAATTTAATTGAGTAAACTCACCCAAGTAATGTTACGCTTATAAAAATAACTTTATTACATAAAACAGAACCAGCTAATTTCCTTAATAATTAACCTTGATTGACAGTGATTGAAGAATCTCATATCAATCGGCATTGTAACGTATTTAGGCCAGCGTCGTACAGATTGATCGTTCAAACATTCAGTCAATTGATGTTATCAATAACAATTAGATTGAAACTCGAATCTAAGTAATTGGTGTAGTGCTTGGAGCCTTCGAACTAGATTTGATCATATTTTTATTTTGATTGATATGGCTGTGTATAGCTTTTTATCTTTAGTATTAGCGTTTTATTGACAAAGCGGCATTCAGTAAGAATTTGAACTGAACGATTCAGGGTGTACTCTTAATGACGGCTTTATGAATTGATGAAATATACAGTCGGCCAAAAATGTCCCAACACCCAACGGGTGAATTTCATTTGCACGTCATAAAACAACAAGGTCTTTTTCCCTTGTAATATGGATCTGACAGCTATAAAGTCAACCTTACAGCTATTTTGTTTAGGTACAGAGGAAGTTTTGTCAAAGTAGAGCAAATGTTCATAGATTGTCTTGGCGTATCATTTTGCATGACTTAAGGATTAACATGAAGTTTGGGTTATTTGTGTGTTTGTAAAATATTAATATATCTATTATTTCAGTTTTTGAAAATTAATCAATTAGATTTTAATATAATCACGGCTCATGCAGTCCGACCAGCTTGTCTATTCAGCCAAGGGTGGCGCTGCGTTCTACGCGTTAATTAAGGCGTAGGTTTAAGCAAATCGAAAAATACTTTAGTTCAAGTTTTTGCGACAGAACAATGTGACAAATTAACAGCAAATTAGACATATTTAGTGGCATTTAAATAATTCTATAAATAAATACCTTTTCAAAGATAGTACATACCTGTATTAAGAGAACTAAAATTTAGATTTTGAGGTTAAATATCTGTAAATGGTCGGGATTATTATCGCAGACTAGAAAAAAGAATTTGACCTGGAGTTAGCCGGTTAATTGGTTAGTTGGTTAATCACATCACATTACCTATTGTGAATTTTTTTGGCCTGACATGCAGCAATATTTTGATACGAGTTAGTTCATTTAGGTCTGCGCAACTGGACATATGATTATGTATAAATAAAATAAATAAATCCCCAGAGAAACACACCAACTGTAAGGGCCCACAGTAAGCAGAGCTTGTGTTATGAATGACCATACATCACACTGGGGGGAACCGAGAATAAACATATATTTCGGATATTAACATGACTCGTCATTCATCATTTATGTTCATCACACAAATGAATGGCCCGGCCAGGACACAAACCTGGGACCTCCAGCGTATGAGGCAGGGCTACTGATCACTACGCTACTCAGTCGTCGTATATACATACATATCGTTTTATACCTTCCTTTAAAAATATTCTTCTATGGTCTATGCGTTGTTTACTTATCAGATATTGTTTACATTTGAAAAGTTTTCATAACCTATTTAATGTACTTACCTTTAAATAGACTTATTCCTAACAAATTTAATTTCCTTAATAAATTCCTAGTCAAGCTATATCCGGCAACTCTTTCAACTCACAACTTGAAACTTCACTCAAGATTGAACATAATCCAATGATACTCGGCTAATTGTCAATAATGGATATTAACTTGATTGCCCCCAATTTACTTAAACTTCACTTAACTTTGACGATCAGGATCGCTGTTAAATTCGCTTTCCTTTTATTTAAGGGAGTTATTCAATTAATTAGTTTTTAGAGCAAATCGGATTATATTTAGATTTTCAGATTGACATCGGTTAATTCTTCTTTCTAAATCTTTGGAATTGAAGCTTCAGTTGAAAATACCTACGGAGTGATTGAAAAAGCAAAATCGAAATTGTAGTTATCAATCACAAAGACATATTAAGTACAATGTAATTTTTAAATTATGTTTTATTAAAATCGAATGTGAAATAATCTCACCAAAACATGGACCAACTTCCGTGGCTGACCGGAATGGTGTACGTTATAATACGATTACGGAATAAGCTTAGCTTATCACCCTTTTTACTTCCCGGGCCCTTTAGCTGAGGGGTAAAAGTAACTGTGTTGTTTTAAGAAATAATTACAAGGTATGCGAGCGTTGCCACGCATTTCAAGTTTCAATTGTATATCAACTGAAAATCACGCATAGCCGGTCTCTTTAAAACTGTCTTTTCCATTTCACTAATTAAATTACCTAAACTTAAATAATTTACACAATTTGCTTCTAAATTCAAATATGGACGCGTGCGCACAAACAGCGATCAATTATCCGCTTGTCTCGCAGGCGCACGTTAATTCAATCATTTGCCGCCGAGTGGCAAATGTTGCCAGTAAATTGCTCTGGAATGCGCAATTTAATGGAATTGTACCAGAAATGTGATATTATTAAGGGTTTATACGGAAATATTAATTTGGCACAAATGGAATAATTTTTCAACTAGGTGTAGATAATTAGGTAAGCGTTTGAAGTTTTTTATAATTATCTTTAGTGTCTAGTTTATTATATTGTTTTGACTAGTCGATATAACCATATAATGTTTCTATCGAGTCTCAGATTCCCCACACAAATAGTTATTTATTAAAGTATTTATAACCCAAAGTTTTTATAAGCAGAGTGAATAGGTTCCCCTTGGACCTCTGGGACATGTAATATCCTCGTGTTCATCAACACTTTTCCTCGGGTGAGATGGAAGACAAACGCCTAATACACAGTTATTTAAAAAATACTTTATTTATTCACGACCACGGGCCGTTTCAAACTGCTGATGTAATCGCCCTTTGAGAAACGTTTAATTTGATATTGTAGGCAAAAAAAAACGTTTTAGCGTTCGGTATACAGGACGGATAAGTAATTGAAAACCAATATTAAACGGTAAATAGCCAAATTCAATAATGGTAGATAACATAAAAAGCTCTATATACATTTAAATTTCAAAGCGTTAACTATAATTACAGCTTTCAATTAAAATGGCATCAATTAAAATAACATTATAACGACCACAGTTAAAGCAGATGTCAAAATAGCTTCAAAAAATAAAGTAATCGTTATTTATATGACATTAAGGATGAAAATTAAGTAAAATTTGGCAATGTTAACCCTTTAATTGCCACGTGTGCCCGCATAAAGACTTAATAGAGCGCATTAATTGACAAATAGATTTACATCTCGAATTATGATATTATGATAAAATATTGATACAAAAAATGTAATTTTTGTTTTGAAATTCAAATAAACCTATACTGAAGTAAAAAAACAGAACTTCAAAATGTACTTAATATATTATTATTATTTAACATAACAGATATATTAGTAATATCCTCAAATGAGCCAATTTCTGTCATATACCATTATTTTAAAATATCATAAAAACTATGAATTAATAAAAATACCTTTAATGAAGTATAAGAACCTAAGGTAAATTAAAACTGTTTTACAATTTTGTTAAAAATGTTCAATACGTAAAGAAGTAAGGATACAATATGAACAAGACATGAAAGAAGCATCCGTCTTTTTTTTATATCCTTTAATTTAATGATATTATTATTCAAATGACAATAAAAACCAAATCACCAGACCTACAATTAATTAATTACATGGTCATACCACTTATTATATTTTCTTACTTATCAATTATTTCTTAATTATTCGTCTATGATTGGCCACGAGTTGAATTAAAAGAAATACGTTACAAATGGCGGAATGATCACGAATTGACGCTGACAGTTGACAGAGACAATTATGTTTTGCAGTATGTCTGTTGTTCTACGACGTAGTTAAGTCAATTAAACTGTAATTAGTAGTTAATGAAAGGGAGTTTCCTAGTGCGAAGTTGAAGTTTGAGGTATCCAACAATATCCTCAGGTTTTTCTGTAAAGTCGATTATTATATACTTATAAGTAATTATATAAATATAAAAAAAGAAATGGGTGACAATAATAACAAGAAACATTTTCGGGCTGACCGCTTATTTTAGATGATTATGATACTTGCCCACTAGATCAGCTCTCAGAATCAGCTAAAATTACTGTCCAAAGAAAATAATATTTAAGGAAATTTAGGGCACGTACTTATCTTTTGTTATTGTTACTATATGTTTTGTAATACTGAATTGACTTATACGACTTGATAATAAAAAAAATCTTCGGTGGCTCCAGTCTCTAGCCCATCATATCACAAGAATTACAGTGCGTGTGCGTAAGATCCAATTGTAACTAAATGGTTCATTGCTTCAATTAAACGTGAATTAACGTCGCTAATGAACAGAGGACTATGTACTGATGCGCGGACGCATAGCCAGCTTTGCTAAGAGTCGCTTTTAGACATATTTTGTATGTTAATGATATCGGATAACGTGGTCACACGCTGTCGAATTAACATGCATAAGCTTAGATTTGTTGGATTATTTTAACTCAATTATTTACACTTAATATTTTCATTTGATCGCACTATCAAAGGTACAATTTGTGATTTTAAAATCAACCAATAAGGGAACCTGGAAATATTCACATATCCGCTTGCTAACCTAAAATTGTATATATGATAATGAGAACTACACTAACCTCAATGTTTATCAGAGATTTAAAAACTACATTACATATCAAATAATACAAGAGACATAATTTAAAATGCCAAACCAACGCTCATACTTTTAACTGACCATGGCACAATAAAATCAATAACAACAATATTTAATCGCCACCAACAAACTTAAACTAACCAAATCGTAAATCACAATCAATCTGGAAGCTATAAAAGTCTCTATAACATAACAATCAATCGGCGAGTCCATAAAAAAGAGAAAATGCCGCCCAAACGATTGTTCACAGCGGAACCGATGGCAATCAACAGCTAAAAGACCGCTCGGACAAAGGGAGTGTACACACTGGGCGAGTAAATCGCGCCGTCCCGCTGCGTGGTTAAAAAAAACAGCAGGGTGCGCCAGCCTACGGGCCGATACGGAGGGCGATCAACGCTAAATTGAGCCGAATGTGACATATAAACAAACGAAAGGACACGTGACTGTAAGCACGCGTAATCAAGCAACGCGCATTGATGCTAAATGTACCGTAATTGGATCTTGATTTCCTCGAGTGAGTTCCGTCGACTCGTTTAGCTGATTTAGGATGGTTTGTTTTGGTCGTGCTGTTTAATGCAGTGGAATATAGCAGAGAATATTTTCTTTTCGTAGGTACCTACTTGTACTTACAATGGCAACAAATAAATTAGTTTCAAATGATTGCTATAGAAATCAATTTCCTGTCTATCGTGTTAATTAATGTATCGATACATAATATATACCGTTCTAAATACACATGCTTTATATGAACCTAGCTTTCCACGAGTTCATATTTTGCCAGCTCCCAATAAAATATGTGAAATAGGTAAAATATTTATGTTACTTCAGTTAAGGTTACTTCTATGGTTAGATAATTATTGAAATTACTGTCCTCTTAATAATATTATCAGCAAAATATATAACTTATTTGTTCTGTCTGTGTAATTTATAACATACATATATGAACAAAATTATACCTTCAAGTTTCCTTTTTCTTTCAAAAACGCCTCATGTTGATTCCAAATCACTTTAGCTTCACAATAATGTAAGTTGAAAGACAGGACCTGCCCCACACTGCGACGCACGCGGACGGCACGCGCCCTGACTGAACGCACCCTTATATTGAAACTCAGACTGTCACAGAGCTGGGTAATTATAATGATATACCCAATGTTTTTCAATTGCCAAATTACGGGTGAAAAATAGAGAGATTTATTTATGCTACATAATTAATATGCTGTTTGATATTAATGAAGTTAAAATTAATGTAAAACGTACCAATATTTATTCCGAGCACGCACTAATCTGTAATTTTTTACATAGTCTCAGCTCTATTGGGAGATATTCACGATAGAGTTCAACAGTACCGATGTTATTTAAAGCTTAAGTTTTACCTTTTTAACCGTTTAAACGTACGAGTTTTTACAATCCATTTACGTCCGACGAAGTTCAACATAAATCATATAGGACCAGACATATCCATAAAACCACTGGCTCACGTCTACCACACTTAAAACATTGAATCAATGGACACACCCCTTTTCCGGATTAGCAACGCCTGCATACAAACCAATGCCACTATTTAACGTCAATAAAAAAAAATCAAAATAAAGCTTGGAACAAACGGCGCGGAAAGATTGAGCTATAAGTACTTTTTTGTCAACTAACTCTTTGGTCATTGCATGCGGGTGGATATAATGTCATAAACGCGCGCTGGCCAGCATGATTATTCTTTTTTTTAATTAAAAGGATTTGGAATTATATTGTTCCGAGGTACATTTTTGCTATGTAAGTAGCAGGGATTACTTTTTATATAATATTTTTACAAAATTTTGTTAAGGCAATAGCTAACTAAATCAACTCTTATTAAATCTTAGAGAAAAATGTTTTCAAAAAATGCTTATCTAATTAGGCGTTGTTAAATTCATTATTAGATGCATGTAGTATATTGTTTAAAATATTATATATTGTTTAAAATATTTTCGAGAACATTTGTGCGATGCGTAGTGCAGAAATACCTACTTTACGGTAAATTTTAACTTTGTCGCATGTTACATAACGGTAACAATAAACTACGTATGCAAAAGAAAAATTAAATTAACCTTTTGCCGAAAATAAAATGATGCTGTTGGCAATGAACTAAAATTGGTGGAATTTTCACAGTCGGATCGGTAACACTGTAACGTTTGATCGAATCGGGGGCGTCCGTTAATTTAACGAAACTAGTGGAAACGTGGTAAGTTGATTACGTCCTTCGTTTGCTGCGTATGCGGTACAATGGGAAGTATTCGTTAGTTATGTGTAGTCAGCCATGTATACGTAGAGGTATTATGTACAAAAGAAAATTAAGATATTGTATTCTCAGCACCACCGAATAAGAGGACATTTTTCAGCTGAAAATAATGTATTAAATAAAGTATTTTTTCTGTGGTAGTCAGAAAAAATATAAAGTTGATGAAACTATAAGAGCATTATTACGTATTTACATTACATTTTTTCATATATAATTAATATAGATATATAATTCACTTCATCTAGATGTAATTTGTGTACTATTTGGATAGGGTACCCTGTGAACAGACAAAAACCTAGTTTCCTTCTAGTTTAAATGAGTTTTCGTCAAGTTAATTATTCAGACTAATAACCACTGGTTTAAAGGACTTTAAATATGTCCATTTAAGGTGACTCTAGACCTAACGCATGAACGTGTTAGGATTGTAAACTCCTCTACAATTATAATATATTCCATTTTAATTACTCTATCAAAAACATATGCAAATGCACGGTGTTAATTACAGAAGGAGGTGGTAATATGATCATATGATTTGCATATTAATGTGATAGGGATGGGGTATTTGATACTTTTATGCATGTTATTTATGTC
Source organism: Marasmarcha lunaedactyla (assembly GCA_923062675.1). NCBI lineage: Eukaryota > Metazoa > Arthropoda > Insecta > Lepidoptera > Pterophoridae > Marasmarcha > Marasmarcha lunaedactyla. The sequence continues at coordinate 4,821,417 of OV281354.1, forward strand.
GGTACATTTCAGTTTATTTCATAGCTAAAATGAAAACAATTCAGGTTCCAAAGCTCGACAACATCTCAGACGGTTTTGTAGTTTTGGTGGGAGTCAAGCTTTATACGAAATTACGTATATATATTTATATGTTCGTACATATTTATGCGACGAAAATAAATGCTTATACGCATACTTAATCTGGTTTTGCACAGTCTGGCGTACGGTCATTCATAACAAAAACATTGCCATATATTTTTTTAGCTACCCATTCTCCAAATAAAGGAAACGGTGGACAAATAATTCGGCACAATCTCATACTATGAATTCTAAAATTATATCTCATCGATTACTTCAAATCATCAACCATTTGAGTCTTAACTAACACACACTATTTCACACGAAAAAAATAGATTCTGTGTCTTTACTTTTTAGCAATAAAATACTAAGTACAAATCGTATGATAGGACCTCTCGCACCGCAGAGGAACTAAGCTACGTAAGTGAGATCACATCAAAGAACGCCCGATACCTTCAGAATTACATTTGCCATCCCCCAGGGTGCTTCATCGAGTTTACTATCAAAGATACCCGACATTTTTAAAAGTTGTAGAGTTGTAGTCTGTGGAGAGCTGGAGACAGAAATAAGGGTTGGTTTGGTAAGGTTTTGCTGCCGAATAATTGTAAGCTTATTTATAAACAAAAACTTGATTAAAGTTATCAATAAAAGTATTGATTTATGGTGGATTCGACACATAAAATCCCTCAGTTAACTTAAAAGTCGGAATTTTAAAACCACTGAGTGTGGTTAATGCCCTGTTATGCTGAGTTAAGAAATGAAATGAATTTGAAATGGTTATATTAGAAAAGGTTTACTAAACATTAACCGTCATTAATTTAAATGAAGACATGTAATCACTAAAACTTGCAGACAGACATTTTCGTGTAGTTTACTTCTTCTGTGGTTAAAAGCTCTGTTTCAGCAATTTAGGTGAGTAAGGGCACTTGCTCAATTGTGGTTTCTTTTGTACCGTTTATGAAATTACCAAGTTTGGGAACACCGAATTTTGATGCGATTCTGAACAAGTTTGACGGAATCCGACGAGGTAACTCGATCTCGAGTCTATGCTTCATGTTGAGTTTGCTTGAATTTTAGAGTTTGATGTGGGCTGTATAAGTCTATATTTTGTTCTTTATATTATGAGATTTGATTTAGTCTTATAAGCCGATGCATTAAAGAAAGGAATCATAAATGGCGGCTTGTACTTGCTTGTATTGACAGATAGTACAGTTAGCATAAAATATTCAAAAGATTTTTTTCTATTTAAAAATAATAATACACGATTGGGTTTTCAAACTAGCTTCTGACATCGGCTTCGTCGGCGTGAAAGTTGAAAGTCACGTGGCGCCATCCATTATCATTACGACGTTATTGTTGTTTTCATCGGAAACACTGCTTTTTTCGGGATGAAAGGACCCTATGTCCGTTTCTGTGCACGTGGCAAAGTAAATAACAAAATTTCAGGAGAGTCCCTATTATTATGTTGGTTGAAATAAAACACGAATATTATTTAAATCAAGACAAAATTTTTTTTTACCTATCGTACGCGTGAAAGTGTGTATAGACGGCACTAGTGTGCGAGCGAGAGAACATGATAAGCACCGCCATTTTCAATTCCTTTCTTTAGTGAACCATGTTATACCAGTTAATGTTGTAGTTAAGTATCCGCCGAGCCTATATAAAAATAATTCGACAATTGTTATTTGACTCCAACATTAGTCCAAAGACAGATATATAGGGGTCATAAAAACTTTGAAACTTCACTCACTATAATTATATAATTAACAAATGTCCCAATGAAAAATGTGTAAATATCTACCTACTTAGCATATGTAAAATAATACAACGTTATTCATTTTTAATCACTGTTTATCCAAAGTATAAATACCAAAATCTCCATTCCGTAATATCCAAAAACCAACTTCCGCAACATAAAATTACTAAATTAGAAACACATTAAAATTACATACTTATTTGCAATCCAAACAAAAACGAGGAAAATAATATTTCGCAACTAGACGAGTAGCCGGAATGAACTCATCTCTATGAAAATGAATTCGGAACTTTGCTTCGGCTTCGTAAAATATACTTTTATTCAACGTAAATATGTATAATATTGTTTATACATAAGTTAGCCTTACATTGCGTTCGTGGATAAATTAGACAATTTGTGTTGGACGTAAAATTGTGGTAGCGCGATGTTGCGGAGCGCGGGGTTCTGCGCTAAGTGTGTAGAGGCGAGATCCTTTGCTTTTCTAGTTGTTATTGTTTATATCTCGGAAAGTTGTTATTTGTTACAAGTAAAACCAATAGATGAATCGATGGAAAATCTGCCAATTTACAAGAGTTAAATAAAAACATGTACCTAACTAATAATTCAAGATTATGAACGCGCATATATTCTTGAATTTGAATAAGTCGGTTTCAACAGTTGGCTTCAATGTATCATGGTCTAAATAAACTGATTTCTCTTTAAGCAGCAATACTTTAGAATTGAAGGTATATATAAATAAATAAAGTAGCCATACTCTACAACCTTGAGAAATATTGATTATCGTAAAAAATTTTTTTCTTTATGGATGGATGTTTTAACACACTTTTAATATAAATTGTAACAGTAGATTTTTTATGAGAGAAATCGCTTTTTATTATCGAAACGACGATCACCAGAGCCTGGCAAAACGACTTTTCTGCAAACCTAACAATAGAAAATGCTCCAATCTGCATCGATAGAACCTATGTCTGCGCCGATGCATTGATAATTATAAAAAATTGTTATCCTCAAATTTAAGAATAAAATTTAAATTTAATTATTTAATTTATTTTAATGTTTAACTTCACCTCTACAACCCATCTAAACACTCCCGACTCCGCTATAGCGCGCGTTACTCCCAGAGGCAATTCCGTAATTGCTTAAGAGAAAAATCCAAATGAAAAATGAAAAGGATTCCTTTTCAGACGAAAAATTATATAATTGAATATCTTATTCCTAAGTATTATGGGATATAAAATATGATAATTGAGTTTTTGCTCCTGGTAAGAGTGAGATGGTGTTTGGCGAGCTCGTTACGACCGAAGTGGATTTTGTTTTAAATTTAATAAACGAGTATAATTTCGAATTTCGAGCTTTGTGATGATTAGTAACTGCGTTTGAGAATACATTTAAAGTTGAATTACAAATGTGAAAGGGTTTTTTATTTTGATGTCTTAGTTTTTTGGTGTGAAACCTTTTTTGGCGATGGTAAAATTTTATTAACTCATGTAGAACATCAATTTATGAGAATGCCTTCATTTGTAAATGACCAACGTCATACGGTATCTTAACTTATCTTACGTATCTTAACGGTAGTTAAGATATCAGGGGGGGGGGGGGTACTATAATCCTTTCTAGCTTGAGCGCCAAAATAACCACGTTTACCAGTCAAAGGGAAGGAACGAAGAATCAGTTGGATCGCGTGTTCATCCTAAATACGTAAATTTACCGTGTATTATTCAACAACGAAGTAATGTACAACGGTCTATCAAATAATCTCAAAAAAGAAGCGCTAAAACACAAAAGAACACCTCCCACACCATTATCCTTTGTAAAAACTACATCACCCCAAATTCCAGCAATTTACCTCGACGCCCGCCAAATTGGCAACACCGACTATCAAAAACCCCCAAACGAGATTTCCACTCGGTCCCAGTCGTTGGCAATCAGAGTATTTGTGCTGTAACCTCGTTAGAAAACGTCTCGATCGTGAGCCGAGTTCTTATTTCTCTGTGACAGAGTAATCTGATCTGGATTCGAATAAATATTTTAATGTTGCCAGTGTTGAAGTTAGATTGCTGTGTTATTGTGTTTTATTTTGTTTGTTTTGAGTTATTTGTATTTTGTTGTTCTTATCTTTCAAAAAATTTATAGTCTTCATGAGATATACATCTGCTAGTACTAAATATATGTGCTTATGTCAAAACCTTATTCCAGTTTAGTAATATTACAAAACTACACAAAATAACTTTATTTTAAAACACACAAATCACCCCTAAAGATAATTCTAAACTTTACGCCTGAAGCAAAGGGCGGGGCGTGCGCACCCATACCTATTACCGAACAGCAATAAATATTAGGTACAAAATAAACTGATACCGGAACAGGTACCTACTAGAACGATGCGAGGAGCAATTTCCTTATGAATAATGTACGAAAGTCCGCCCCCGTAAACGTGTTACGATTTTTCATAATACCCTCTTTTTGATGTTGATATTGCCCTCTCGCGCTCATTCTGAGTTATTTACGTTGCTTTCATGCAGTTTAGTTTAGCTTTTGAATAGAGATTGTGTTGGGATGTACTTTTTAGGATGGAACCTTTTGAGTTGGTAGGTATTTGAAAATTACTATTACAAAAAGTAACGGGGTGTTCGATTGTGATTAAATCTCTTCATTTAAACCTAAATTCATTTAAATGATAAAATATCTTGTTTTATTGCTGAGCGCCCATTTCGGCTTATTGCTGCCCATTGTTGGACGTAAGCCTTCTCATGAGCACGCCAAATTCCTATCTAGAGCCAAACGCATACTTAGTGGATACCCAGCCACTTTCTATCTCCACATATTTAAAAGTAAACACGTTGATTCACCTAGTATACCATAATGATCAAATAGCACTGATCACAACTCTCCAAAATCCCAAAATTCCTAAAATATCCTCTTCAAAGGTTACCTTCAATAATAACCGTTCAATTCAACTAACAGCTAAACTTGCAAATATCATTAATAATTTTCATGTACATATACGTATGAAATTAATAAACAGAATGTCTGTCGCCCGTATATTCACAACATGAGGTGGTAAAGCATCTAAAATGCCGTTTAATGTGGAACCCTTTATGACTGGCTCCCTAATTAATACAATTTTAGGATAATTAGAGTATTAATGTGTAGCGTTAGGCGAGACGGGTTTCAATGTCGCTAGTGAATAGAATTAAAGGAATGTATGGCTCTACGTACTGGGTCAAGGATGCAAACATACAAACTTTCACTTTTGTAATGTTCGTAGGAACTGTATTATAATATCTAATAATAAAAGTTTCAGTTAATGATTTTGTATCAATCAAAATAATAATATATAAAATAATTAATCGTAGAGAAAATTAAATCTTATTATTCAAACTATACAATTTAGGATTGCAAAAGATTACGTTAAGATTATGTTACAGAAAAACTACATTTCGAATATCTTCCTTATATAGTCTAGGGTCAAAAGTCCTTGCATCATGCCGTATAAAAAACAATGTACTGACTGTTGAATAACTTATTAAATTGTAGGTACAACTTGCATCAACACCTTGCATTTGCACAAAATCAAAACACAGTAAGGCGGATAGGTAGTTCATATATGTTCTAAAAGGGTAACCCCTTAAAACAGGTTGATCAAACTCTCTTGTCTTCATCAGTAATTCAGAAAATTCTATAATAAGTTTAAAATATCTACAATTCTGCCAACCCTATCCCATTTATCAATTACAAGAACTGCGACGGTTTTTTTTCACGTCTGTCTCGTCCCCGCATTAATTTATGCCTTTTTTACGCAATAACGTTTAATTGGTCCTTATTTATCACTTTTAATTTTTGTAATTTGATAAAGGACGCGGCGTTTTATTGAAATTTACGACCTGCGACGTCAGGGTGCGCGCTATCTCAATTTATATGCGTAATTATTCTAACAAATGTGCCATGATCACAGTTATTCTATGGCTGTTTCGATGATTGCCTTAATATAAACAAATTATTTTATTGTTGACATGAAAGAAAGAATTTAGAATCATTTGGGTGCCATTAATCATCAATTAGGTTTTGGATCAGAATGCGCTTAGAAACGTCTTTAATTAAAAAAAATATTTTTTTTGTACCATATTAAAATTACCTACTAAGTAGTTTAAGCGACTTAGAAGAATGCGGGTTTCTTTTCAAACCTTTACTACTAAAAACAAAAAAGCACTGCAATAGAAGTGCTGCTGACTTTGGTAATTTAGGTACAGCAATTTACACTGGCATAAAAGTAGACTGAAATAATCGATTATTTATTGAACAAATATTTTGATTTGCAATATTTAAGGACAACAGCCTCCTTTTAAGCAAAATCACTCATTTAATTGTATTACTCTGTGTTCGAAATAAACGACGTTATGTTCGATAGACGTCTGGTTGTCTTGGTCGACTCTAGTGAAACCCAAGTATTGAGCCACAATCAATACAAAATTTCAATAACTTTACTCAACTTTAGTATGTTTTCTTTACGTACTTTAAAAAAGAAGTTTACCTTTCCAATAACATCCAGCATTCCAATCCTTCCCTACTGGAGATTATCGACCGTTCACGGTTACCTCGGGATTTTTGAACCGCATCTAAAGCAGTTTAAACTCCTTGGGGATTGGCTACATTAGCGGGCGCGGATTTTAAACAAATGTTATTATTTCTTGAGACCGGATCGGATCAGGAAGATTCAATGTTGTTACCATCCGATTTTACCCGCGCTCACCCTAATGTTGTTTATCTTTACTTTCGTTTTGGGATTTCTAGAAAATTTCAAATGTTGCAATTAATTTGATATTGAAAATGGTGACATTCTAAATTGTGTTAATTTTAATAATCATTTTTAAGAACTTGTTATGAGGTGGGTACGTAACTTCTATGCTTAAATATGTTGATGTTAAATAAAGGATTTGAATAAACACAGATGACTTTCCGAGAGGCATACATTAATACTGTGCTTACTCTCATTACACTTTCCTTTTCTTTAAATTCAGTACATACCCAAATCATGGTCCATATCGTGGCCAAATCGTAGAATCCTCATTTCCTGAAATGGTCGCATTTCATGACGTAACCAACTATAAGTGGCCACATCGTTGAATTGTAAACATTTTATGATTTGGCCAACAAAAATTGGCCATATCGTGAATTTTTTTCATGAAATGTTCGCATTTTATGAAATGATCGAACATTTCATGACAAGGCCTGTTCTACGATATGGCTACGACAAAAAACCCTGACATAATAGCTGCTGTCTATTTTCTTGTTCAAGTACTTATCTGTCTCAGTGTCGTGTCTCAGTGCAAAGTGTCTCGATGGTCTTTTTGAGTCAAAGTCAGAGTCTTTGAACCTTGTGTAAAACATTAAAAGGTGTTGCACAATCAGCTTTTATAAATAGTATGCAAAAAACATTAGAAAATTGGGTAGATGGAAATGGAATAATTAAATTTACAATTTTGAAATTCTTCTGAAAAATAACTCAGTTGCTATCCGACTAGAAACGTACCAAAAATTGTAAAATTATGGAGGACAGTTGAACTAAAAAAAAGGCCAAAATATTCCAAAATTTTTAATCTACCAAAAAATATCCCGCACTATTCGGTAACCCCTCGGCCGCGTAATTCCGCAAATGGTGTAACCCGAGACTCGGAGGTTTAAAATTGAAATTTATATGTTCACATAATGTATGAGGATTATGAGCCAAAGAAAGACGTTTGTGGCTCTTTGGACCCTAGAGACGGGCCTCAGTTGATGTAATAGGTAGTTCCTTTTTAAAGTAATAACTCTACGAGTTATAAGGAATTTTTAATCGGACAAGCGGTCTCTAGAATTGTAAGGGATACATTTTAACTTTTGAAAGTAAAAATTAAATTCGTGACCGAAATGCTTATCAAGCACAACAGTACTTGCCATGCTTGTGTCTCCACTTATTTTTCATTTAAAATGTTAACAATAGCGCTATGAAAACAAAATGAAAATATAATTAGTTATAAAATTAAAACAACAGCAATTTATAAGTACAGTTATTCAGTAATTGGTTCTAAAATATGAAACACAAAGCACATAGACGCGGCGCGCGGCAGAACCTCGAATTAAATATGCATTAACGAATTTTTCTTCTTAAAAGCTGAAAAACGGTATAAAAAGAAAATTGGCAATTACCAGCTCCTACCCATCACAGCCTCAGTGCCTTATCTTTTACTTAAAATTAAATTTTCTTCCTAAAGATACAGAAAATAGAAGTTAAGACGGTTTTACCTTGCTGCCACGCTCACAGATTATATATTTAAAGGTACTTTAACATTTTCCGTTTTGGGGTTACAATTAGGTTTAAGTACTTATGTAAGCTAAGTGATATGTTGCAGCCGCGTTAAGTAAAGTCAGTAAATGAATTCAGATAAACAGTTTTAGGAGTATAAAGTGAATAGTAAATTAGTCGAGAAGTTTGGGGTTTATGGTTCACTGCTTTCGTTTTGTGACTTTGTGGTGTCGTAACCGTATTTGATGGCAGTAGATCAAAGTGAGGTTTGAACTAAAACTTGGAAAGATAGGTTGCATTTTCAGGATGTCGCATCCGCTGGCCAGTCTGTGGATTTTTTCAATTAAAACGTTTAATTAAAATAAATGAATAAATTCCCAGACAAACACATCAACTGCGTGGCCCCAAAGTGAGAGCTTGTGCTATGGAAGACGATACACGTACAGTGAATTGTAGGGGAACTCAGAATTAAGCTTATTGATAAAAGATTTACAATGAGGGTACAACGAAGCTTTTGAGTTTCGTTCATAAATTTTTTTAACCTTCTACTAAATAAACAGAAATAAAATTTTGTACATTCTGTCCTAAACCATTCACCCGGCGCATCTCTTACCAGCTAATCCTAATATGTAATACAAATGCCAAAGTAGTTTGGTTTGTTTTTTGTTTATTTAATAACCTTTCATGCCCTAATGACTAAGTCGACCAACATGACTTTGCCCGTTTATTCAGGAAAACGAACTTTTCCCGAAACATACGCGAGCCAAGCCGCTGCTGGCACCAACTTTATGGCATTGTTTTTTATACCTTTATCTTTGAATTCAGTAAAAATATTCACTTAAAACTATGCTCAACACGCCTCTATAAACCTTAATCACCTATCTACACACTCTATATTATCATCACACCTTTTATACCGGTAACCGGAGACACAGGCCCTCAAAACGTTCATTAATCATGTATATTGGTAAATTGACAGTAATTTCTGCGTAGCCGTGTCGACAGATAATTGCTCAGCTCCTGTATGTTATTGTATTAATATAGTATTACCGATAATATCGACTGGAATTAATTAATTTCATAGAAGTTCATTATTATTGTAGTAAGATATCATAGGTATAATATGGTGGGAATTATTTGACAGTTGTCTATTTGGCAAATATTGAACGTTCGTATAATAAGTTAAATCATGCTTATATGACTGGTCTATAGATTCAACTGTTTGTTAACTTTCCGTATAGGCATCTCGGCTCGCGTATTAGTATACACATTTTTTTATTGAAAATAAGTTAATTAAAGAAAATATGTTTGAAAACAAACTTGGATTGGATAGCTTAACACATCGCGTCTACGCTTCTGCTTGCATTGCTAAGTATTAAATATCTTATTTGACGGCCAAGTAGCGTAGTGGTCAGTAGCCCTGTACTCATACGCCGGAGATCCCAGGTTCGAGTCCTGGCCGGGGCATTCATTTGTGTGATGAACACAGATGTTTGTACTCGGGTCATGGTTGTTGATATTTATATATCTATGTTTTTTCTGGGTTCCCCTCGAAGTTCGCTGTAAGGTCATCCATAGCACAAGCTATGCTTACTTTGGGGACATGCAGTTGGTGTGTTTGTCTGGGGATTTATTATTAATCTGTTTTATTATTTCATGAGAATTTGGGCGTGCTATGATCCATAATTAAATAGTCGCAATCATTTCTCGCTGTAAAGATTTGAAATTCAAGCAAGGACGTTTCTTAAAAAGATTCGCACACTGTGTTACTAACCGCGTCCGCGTTTTATTAATAAACTAAAATTGCCGCATCACATATTGACGGCCTGTTTGGTATGGAGGTTAGTAGCCGTGCCTTTCACGCCAGAGGTCCCGGGTTCGAATCCTGTTAGGGGCAGATATTTTATCATATTTCCTTTCTAGGCATGGATGTGTGTATGTTTATTTAAGTTTATTTCTAATATTTATATATTAAAAAATATATATATGTGTGTTTATATATTTCTTAAGTTTATTTATCCGTTATCTAGTATCCATAACACAAGTTCTTAATGATACTTAATTTGGGCTAGATAATGTGGTGTGTTAGAAATATTAAATATAACAGATTTAAGTAAACTAAAGATCCATGAAATTTTTAGAAGAATCAAAGTTTTACCAAAAAAGAATACTTTGAATCTCAACAAACTGAAGCGTCCCGGTTTCCCGCCAATCCGGGCGCCTTTAACCCTTCGCGAGCCTGCCTCCGCTAACGCCATCACTTCGGGGGCGGGCTGACATACCGATATCAGTTAATTACATGCATAATTGAACGACGTCATTGGTTAACGCTGTATGCATAATGGCGTACCTTTGCATTTCATGATTTTCAGCTGATTAGCTTTTAAGATGCTGATTGGATATCTTGATTGTTGTGTTTAATTGTTGATAATATCAAAGATGAAAGACCATTCCTGACCTGTCAACATTTTGACAACTCGTATTATGTATAGATAAGTAATATAGTACGAAAAATGACTAATTTTTAGCTGAACCATAAAACCTATTTCATGTCCAAAACTACAATCCACAATAAAATGTATTGGGTTTTCTTTTTATAGTCATTTATTGACATTTGGTTTGCCTCGAATGCGCCCACAATACCCTATGGTGTATGACACGTTTTGTTCCAAATAAAGCTCGAACTTTACAATATTTCGAATTTGCTTATAAATTAATAGAAATATATGACTTTTTAAATTAAATTAATATTCTATTTGTTAATTTATTAAAATTAATGCACATCAAAATGAAATAATCAATTATTTTTCTTAAATGTACAATACAGCTTAACTTAACTGTCATATTGACAATGTCAAAAATTACAACGTCAGTTTAGATACGTTTGCATTCCTTCGTTTGCATTTATTTGCGTTATTGTGTACTGTGCGATACTACTCTGGATCTTTCTAACTTTTGATCACCTTGGCATTCCTCCCGGTTAACGTTTCTGACTTCTGCTTCAGCGATTAGGTACTTGCGCTGGTTTTACACGGATCTCGGATTTTGCTGAATTGGATTCACGTAGTGTGTTCCTGTTCATTAAAATGTCGGCTACATCTACGAGACTAGGGATGGCGCAACGTATGCTGTTTATTAACTGTAACATACGTGTTAGTACTTATAACACAGTTCGTCACCACCTTGTTATCGGTTTTGTATGTATATTCTAGGATCCTCGTGTTCCGCTACATGGTAACCCATAACACAAACCTTTGCTTACTTTGGGGCCATGTTGTCTGAGGACTTTTATTTTAAAATCTACACTTACCTACTTATCTGTGTAAAAATCTATAATCTCACTGGATAAAATGAACAGGTGTTTCACTATTACAATGCCGAGGCTTACTAAACATCAATGAACTCATTTGAAATCGACATCTTTCATGTCATTTCATTACAGCGATAGAAGGGTTCTCTACATTTTAACCAAATATGAGTTTTCATACATGAATTTCAAGATAATTATTGAGAATACTTCGTAATTTGAGGTTTTGAAAGGCTTTTTACTTCTATGCTAAAAAAAAATAACATATCCGTGAGAATGTGAAACCAAAATCCTGAAATGAGCTGCACTTTCGTTTTTCCAAGTTTAAAATTGCCAAGATGTACTATGAAAATTGATTGAATTTGACATATAACCTCGAAATATATTTTTCAATGTAACTTTTTTTCTGAATTGCTAAATTGCATTAAGTTGTTACCTTAAGTTTAGGAATAAAACACTATTTTTTCCGCATCGTTTTTATATTTATACATTAGATCAATAAAAAACAGACTGACAGGTCATTGCATACATGAAACATGGGCATTGTTCTTTAGTTACATGTGTATCTGGTAACTTAACATTATATATGTTTTAGACGAGATCTAGTTACTGATGTCTCTCGATGAGTAAATCAATAAACATTCCATTTTTTTACATTACAATGAGATGGCCTCTCTTCCATTTCATCTGGTAAAAATGATGATGAAGACGAGAACAAAGTACGCAAAGTACCTTATCGCCCTACGCTTGTCAGTCAGGATTAAATTTATCTATATTAACAGACGCGGGCCATTTCAGTCTTTGACGATTTAAACAAAATTCAGACTCACATATGACTAAGGTCGATCTACAACAAGTTTATATATTATAAAACAAGTCAAGCAGATCAACGTTAATAACGGTCTCAAAGCGGATTCTAATAATCAGCGTAATCACAAAGTTGCTCATAAATACGTGATTACCACCCGATATCTTAGCGTCTTAATGAAAACAATAATTAACGGTATTAAGGGTTATATTAATTCTCTTTGTTCGGTACCAAGTTGAATATTCATATTAGCTGAATCTCCTTAAGGAAGCCTAATGTCCTTGCTGTTCCCTTTCTAAGATTCAAAACTAATTAATAAAAGCAACGCTTCGTTAGGCTCAGGCGGTCGGCCATCTTGACCCGCTCGTGAAATGGAATTTTCAATCACTGAGAGATGATAGGATTGAATTTTATTATTTTCGAGTTGAATTTGATGCTGTTGGAATTTATTAAGGACTTGGTTACGAGAAACTGTTTTGGTGTTTGTTTCGTAAATATAATTTTGTTGACAATTAATAAGTTGTGGAGAAGAATGATTTCATTGTTTGTTTGTAATCAAAATTTCATGAAATCTTTCACCAAAAACTATGGGATAGAAATGAAAAAAAAATGCATATAAAAGCAAGTAAAGAGTTTTCACCTAATTAAGATAATTTTCGCCTTCAAAAAAAGTGTTTTTAGTGTTAGTATTGGAAATGAGCTGATTCAACCTGATTTCGTTGCTTAAGTAGATACTGCAATAATTAATAATGATCCTGAAATATTAGACAAAACTCTTTTATGGTGTTTTCTATCAAAGTTCCCATAAGCCTATTTCAAATATCAATGAGCAAAGAAACTCGTGAGTAGGTATTACAGAGAAAGGCAAACTAACATAACAGCAAATGCGATTTGCGTTCCACTCTAACCAACAAATCTATCTAAAGCGCGTTTCAAGTGGTGCCCTCTATCGCGCTCATCAATTATTTGATTGAATAATGATGGAGATCCTTTTGATTTTGTTCGCCGGCAGTAATGGGTAACACGCTGAGGAAAATGCGAGTTATAATCGTTGCGTTTGGTTTTCGTAGGTATATAATGTACTAAAACCTGTACCTACTTATTTCGAAGACACTTTAATACCTTTGATGATCACAATAGTACCACCTGTAGCCTTCTGTAACTTCTAAAAAAATGAAGCTCATATCGTAAGAAAACAATTTTTTTTTTCATTCTCAAATAAATACCATTAATTATTGTTACTATCAAATATATATCATTACAAAAAAAACGAGTCACTTTCCCGCATTTTCTTCCAACTCGCACCATGCAAAGAGCGCATAAAGTATGCACTGAAGGAATGTGATATGAGGCGACACCTCCCGCTCATTGTCTGCGACGCTACTGCCATCTATGAATAGTTTCCGATGTTGTGTGATTGAACGCACTGACGTTAGAGTTAATGGGACTTAGATCCGTTTTGAAAGCTAATTTGGATGTTTTCGAAATGTGTTTGCTTGTGTAATCTTTTTGCTGAAACTGTTGTAGAACATAGAAAGATGAAAAGTTCAGTACATTGCTATCGTGGTTAATTCTGGATTTACCGGTTATTTATTTGTGTTATGAACATAAATGTTTGTTATTATATAAGTATGTTTATTCTGAGTTCCACCCCAGTACGCTGTATAGTCATCCATATCACAAGCTCTACTTATTTTGGAGCCATAGAGTTTTTCGGGGGTTTTATTATTATTATTATTTATTATTATTAACTTTACTACTATCTACTAACCATCACTTTTGACCGCCAATAAATCCCATTCTTGGAAGAAAATCAATAATTTACAAAGATATACATCTACTGTTAGCCTCCATTTCCATAATTTTCTTTCATCGCCGTAACAGCATTATTATAATAAGAATTTCCATAGCTCTGTAAATAATAAATTGCGTACATTTTGCCACACGTATCGGGTTTCGGCACGCGTCTGTGTCCGATCCTGTAAGTATAGGGGGCGTTACATTGGAGCGAAGATGATTTAAATTACTGGTCAAGTTAGTCGATCGTTAGGAATTCAACTTTAGATATGCATCAGAAATTTGTTATAGTCAACAAAGAAAACTTTTATGATTTCGAAATAATTCGGTGATTTATTATTATTTATATATAATTAATTACCTAAAAATTTGTGGCGATTTTTGTTTGTAGATTAGTTGGGCGATTGCGAATACGATAAAAGGCGTGCAACGCAGCGACACAGTTATTCAAAATTTTAATATGTTCTTATGTTATGTATCCGATATTGTCGCGCAGTATTGAAAAGGAGAAGGATTGAACAAGTAGGGCGGGCTGTATGCAAACATACATAAACCTTTTTTAAAGGAGCATCTATAGCTGCCTATCAATATCACCAATGTAATAACATTCACGGCTCCCTAGCTTTAGCTAAGTTTCAAGTAAAAATGTGTTTGTTACTTTTACAGATTTGTACAAATGAATGAAAACCATCTAAAAACTTTACCGACTTAGGTAGACTTCTTAGGAAGACTTTTTGTCAATAAAATGTTACTTCCTAATAAGCCGTGGTTAATTGTTATTTATTTCATTCTGTGGTTCTATCACCAAATATATTTTCTTCACATGACTCGGATGCCTCGCTCCGCACAGCTAAGCTCCCTTACTTTTCAACGTGATAAAATAAAATAAAGTGACAGTCTCTTAGGCCGTGCACGGTCGCTGCACTAACTCAGTTTGCGACTTCAAAGCGCGGGCGATTTCCCTCAGAAAGCAGCTGATCTGCCGCCTGACTCAATATTTGCATACACTTTGACTGTTTCGAAAGAGATTTTTGAGGTTGTTTATTGGTGGATTACATTTTGAATGATCGGGTCTTGGTTGTATCATGCGGGTTCTTAGTCTGAAACCTATACAGCACGCTTAGACTAATATACATTCATATCTCAGCTGAATGATCAAATAAAAAGTGACTTTGATTTATACTACATAGTGTATACATTCTGAAAACATACGACACCAATCTTGTCAAAATTATATTTTTATTAAGACCATTTACTTGTTACTGAGGTTTCATTCCTATGTGGTATAAGACAAATGCGATTTTTATTTGACTTTTAACTGAGATCAGTCTAAGCTTAGTTTAAGGATTTTTATCCTAGAGACTAAAGTCCATGTGGTCCAAACTTTCGAAGGCATACGTCGAATCAGTTATTTAACATCCGCGCCTTGATCGCCATTTTGTAGAACGTTTTAACTTGAAATTTGTATATCAGGACTGCGCAAACGTATTGATATTATGGATGTGATATATCTTGGTACAACTAAGTAGATTTTGTATCTGCAATTCCGTGATCGCGTTCGCAGATGACGCAAAATAGTCTTCAAGGGTGTAATCGTTAAACGGGTGTAACACCATGTGGGTTGAGTTAATACTGTGAGAATTTATGAAGCATTTAGCACAGACGTTCAAATTCTAATTAAAATTATTTACTTTCATCAATGGTACGTATAGTAACAAACTTAATTAAATCGAGATGGGCTACATTAGTACAAGACCGTCGCGTTGCCGTTAACGCCCATCTCCAGGATACAATAGAAAAATGTTATTTATAATAGATATACATTAAACTAAATCATACTAATGGACATCTAACTAATCTATCAATAGAAAACAAAAGATATTTAATCCAAAACTTGAAACCGTCACTAACAATATGTTTATGCATAATGGAATATAGTTGTAAGAAAATACAAACAAGGAAACCAGATCAGAAACAGTGTATTGTGTACGTCACAGAGTTTATTGATATCTCACAAACAAACTACGACCGAGAGGCGTAGTGGAAAGTATCCTTGCCTCATACGCCGAAGGTCCCAGGTTCGAGTCCTGGCCGGGGCATTCATTTGTGTGATGAACACAGATGTTTGTTCTCGGGTCATGGTTGTTTGTATTTATATATGCATGTTTATTCTGGGTTCCCCCCCAGTTCACTGTATGGTCATCCATAACACAAGCTCTGCTTACTTTGGGGCCAAACAGTTGGTTTGTTTGTCTGGGCATTTATTATTATTATTATTTATTATTAAATCTTTTCTCTTTATATAATAGCTTTAGAAATATAGGTGTATGTAAGCGAGCTATGAAACTCTTTCAAATCCCACTCCACCTCGCCTTTACCAGCTACCAAGCTAACGTCAGCTCCTCTCTCAGCAGTAACTATCGCGGGTCGGAGGCGCCGCCGCCGCCGCCTCTCTTCCTGCCGCCGCACTTGTCGCATCTGTCGCAGCACCTCAACCATCTTTCGCAGCCCTTCTTCCCATTGAAAGGTGAGGAGTTTTGTCTAGGTCACTGAGTTTTATTGCCATCTTTATTCGTGGTATTTGTACCGGGCTAGTTGAGGCTGAACATAGCCTCAACGATCAACGTGGTATGTAACTTTTCATGTCATGGAAATGTGAATTAAAATTTTATTTAACCTATTATTTTGTTGTGTATTAGAATTAAAAACAATAAAATGTAGGTATGATCGTTAATAATAATATTTTACAGAAATATTCGAATTATAATTTTTTTTAATAATAAGTAAAAATTAAAATGGCTAAAGATAACTATGGGAATCTAACGAATTTAATATTCAATTTTTTTATACTCTATATTGGTTTGATCTGAAAGAATGAAAATGTAAACTAGTTGATGAATACTCTTGAAAAAACATTGAATATTCTTGAACATTCAAATGTTGTCCAATGGTTGAATAGCTTAAACAACTTTACAATAACAAATAAAAACATAGATATCTACAGATTTTGGCATTAGCGTCGATCGCCATTTAGATATTTTCTTAAAATGGCGATCTTGTGACGACGCTGGGCTCGGAATAAGATTCGTTACTCAAAACACTTATAATCCGCTATTTTCTCAACAGGTTGGGGTACACCCTGTCCCTGCTGCCCCAAGGAAGAAGCCCGCTCCTCCAGCGTGGCGGAACTCAGGCGCAAAGCTCACGAGCACTCAGCAGCCTTGCTGCAGTCCCTCGCCAACTTCCAGTCCCGCGTGCTTCCGCTCCCTTTGCCTCTGCCGCCGTTGCCCTGGCCCCCGGGACCGCATAACGACTCCCCCCCAAGTGAACACAAGGTGGAATAAAGTTCTTGAATTATTCTTATATTTTAAACTATTTTAATTTTGCATTCTTAAACCATCTATAAAGTTTCCTTACAGGTTTTAATTGTCAGTAAAAAATTGCAGAGTGTGTTGCGCTGAACACACTCTGCAATTCAGTATGTACCGATATATAAAATAAAATATGCAAACACAACAAAAGTTGAAATATACATTAACTTAATGTTAATTTATTAGGATTCAGAAGCAACATTATTTATCCTAACACTTAATTTTTGTCTAAGTAGCTTATACAGCACATCTTTAACCGCTGTTTGCATCTATATCTTGGCAACTAACTAAAATACCTCATTTACTCTGTAATGACGAGGCGCCAGTTTCGTTTGATTCTTTGTAACTTGTGTAGCAACTTCTTTGCGTATCCATATATTGCCATAAAAGATAACCTAAGTGCATGACTTTCTTTGTAATAGCGAGTCGCTAGTTGCCATGGAGTGAACATAAGTAATAATAAGTTGTACAAGCAGAAGTACAAGTATCTAATCTATGTATGTTTATTTTATTTTATTTGTCGTATAGATTACAGTGAAACTCTGTGTCCATGTTTTTTTGCCATCTCTCTTTCTAATCATGATATCCCGCGGAAAGGAAATAAGGTAGATTAACTCAAAGCATGCCTGAGAGACGGACGTTGGATAATTTATTTATGTTGTGTTTGTATTACGTATTATCATCATAAAACGACATTGTAGTTATTTCTGAATGTTAATGGTCTGTACTATTTAAAAGAATATTTTATTATATTTTATGAATTCGTATGTGCCATATTGAAATAGTTATAAGTTTTAGTAATCATATGCCATATATAAATAACCAATCAGTATTTTATAACCAAAAGACAGATTTTTACTATAAAAGCTAAATTTATGTTCTACTCATATTTTTAATTAGCTTAAGTAAAAAATTGTATTATTTTTACTTTAGTTTTCTGTAAAAAGTGACATTCCGATCTTTACCAATGCAGTATTTGACCAAAAGTCTCGTTACACACATTTAAGTTAAAATTTACTTAAATAACTTAGCCTTTAAGTTAAAATAGTTATATTAAACTAACATAAAGATGGTGAATGTGTGTAAATATAGTTGCAATAAATGTTTAAAATTACATACAACATGTTATACTTAGTGGGTATTATATTATGTATATAATGTAGAAATGTTTCGTTAGTATGCATTATAAGATAATCGTAAAATAAGCTTATAGCGTTTGACTATTCATTTGATTTACAAAGACCCTTTGATTGCAAAATTGAAACTCTCAAAAACCCTTCCAACAATTTATAAATAATTACTTTGTTCATTTACTAATACCGCCTTTAGATATTTCACTATTTAAAACGTTGGATTGATTTTTATGACAGAGCCGAAAAAAGAATAATACTTATTTTTATTTTTATTTGTTCCTGATTTTAAAGTGACCTTAAATTCATTTTTATTTGTCTCAGCTGCCATAGTTTTTTCAACTATTTACTACTTCTAAGGGTATCTACTTATTTATCGGTATTTACAAAATCCGCACCTCCTTGTAAATAGTAATTCTGAACCTCGATACAATCACTGCACGATGCACATTGCCGGGAATTGTTCGGTGCGGGTTTTTTCTGTAATATACAATGTATTATATAATGAAATGTAATCGAAAGATAGTTTTAAGCAACGTTTGTTTGGATTTATCAATAAAACAGTTCTTAAAAACCTGCAAACTTGAAAACCTTTTCAAACAAGAGTAGGTACGTGTTTTTATCGTTGACAAATTCAATCAAACCAACTTGTAGATATCATGTGAACGTTTTAAATTACGAAATATAACATTACGTGCAATTATTCATGTGTTTTCTTTTTCATTTGGTAACTTAGCCTTTATCCAAGTCACTTCCAAGTTGAAGAAATCAACAATAGTTAGTCCATGCGTATGGGGGCAGACAAAATAAATTTTCCCCAGACAATAACACCAACTGTATGGACCCAAAGTATACAGAGCTTGTTTTATGGATGACCATACAGCGAACTGGGGGGAGGGGGAACCAATAATAAACATACATATGTAAATATCAACAACCATGACCCGAGAACAAACATTTATGTTCATCACACAAATGGCCCCGGCATGGACCCGAAGACTAGAGGTAAAAAAGAAAATAAACAGTCAAGTGATATCTAAGTCATGACAAAGTTTCCAAACAATATTATTATACATTATTTTGTAAACTGGATGTCATATCAGTTTATCATTAAAATAGCTTTTTAAGTCGTAATGCATTTTTTAAAGTAAATTATGAAATAATGCCACTGTATCTATTTAGAGGGGGCTTCTTGTTTTTTCTTGGTAATTTATTATATAGAAGTATAGCCATACAATGTACATTGTTAATGTAGAGGCACAACTTTTGACGTGGAATATACAGATTATGCTTTTCTCTACTTTGTCTTCCAATCACGTCACTGCTACTCTCAAATAAGTGCTTTTTATGTTTCACGAAATAGCAGATCTTGAATACGAAGAGTGACGGAAGAGGCTACATGTTTAATTTTGCGCAAAGAGGCTATCTAGGAAATTACCACTGCAGATGGCTCTTATGCCTTTCTTTTGTAAAATATAAACCTTATTGGCCTGGAGGGATTTCAGTGGGCCGAATAAGCCCATACTGAGTAATGGCTGACACATAGCCATGCTAAGCAAGTTTTGCTGTTGCAAGTGATATCAGATATTTATTACACTTTAGTCAGGTAATATTAGATAGTGTAATATTCCCTGATTAATTGGTTAAAATACACATATAAAGCGGTCTATTTTTATTCATACATAATTATCTTGGTACTTCAGTTACAATTATGGTCTTCAATAAAGCCAAGAAATTTTGTACAGTCTATTAAATCTAATTGAATACCACCATCGTTTATGTCAAATGGAGAAACCCACCTTCCCAAACATGCCTGAGCCCAGGGCTTTTGTTGAGTTAACATTATGAAATTTAAAGCTTAAGATATATATAATATCAACAACATAATAAAGAAAGTTTCAGAACATTTTGCAATCTGAAAACAAAGTCATAAATACTTGAAATATGATGAGAAAAAATAACAGGAGAGGTTGCACTAAGGCCACATATTTTTTTTAGAATTATAACTTATACACACAGTTCATTAACATATATTTGTTATATAAGGAAGATAAATAATTCTCAACAAAATCTAAGCTTGGTATACGTCCTGTTAATTGATATTGCGTAGTGGAGACCCAAATTAAACGCTTATTTTACTTCTTTATAGAGGGCACTTGTGACGCACGAAAAGAAACGAAACGAATGACCGTGGCAGATTTGACATATGCTATAAGACATACTGCTCTGATGCCAAAATTAAAATGAAAAATCCAGCATATTTTTCAAATGTTTTTTTATTGATAACTTCATAAAATGTGTAAAAATGTTTCAATATTCCTGTGAAATAATCAAAAGAGTATTATTAAGCATATTTTATTTTGATGAATTCTTGATATTTCCACAACAATAATCATAAGAATGTGAAGACGCCGTAATCTTAGTACATTAATTTCAATTTATTTTGTTTCACAGATCTAATATTTTTGTAGCTTTTTTTATGCAAATACAGATTAACTTTATGCATCTTTTAGCATACATTTCGTTTTGTTAACCGCCAAGCCCACAACTTTCTTCCTCCTTTGTTATAATAGAATTATATGTCTGGAATTGTAATATATGTATTAGTTTTGTCTCCCTGTTTATTATTAATACAATTATTTTTGCTATTCAAGTTACTACGTCACGTAGAGTCCTTTCTTTTTCAGCGTCAGACTTTTTTTGTTACATTTTATAAGAATAGTGGTGTCATCTGCAAACAATACGTATTGACAATCAATGTGGTTTCAATCGTAAATATAATATACATTAAAAATAATAACGGTCCAAAAACGCTTCCTTGTGGAACTCGTTGATTATAAAGGAAATAGGTAGTGCTCTAAAGTATTTTTACGTAATCTCGATATTTCTACACATTGAACAATCTCAGATTAATAACTTTTAAACCATTTTAATGTAAAAACGTTATGCCGTAGGACTCTCCTTTTTTCAAAGAATTGTATGCGACAACGTGTCGAACGCCTTTGACATATCAAGGAATAAAGACGCAGGATAATATCCGCGATTTAGATTTAGAGCATTGAAATAATCTTAACGAAGGTTTTAAAATTTGTACGATAAAAATTCTACCGGCTTTTTGGCCGCTTTGCCCCATACACTAATCAATTTAGGCGTTGTAATCTATGTTTCGTGTAGTTTGTTCCACACTTTGAAAACGACATCTACTGCTCATACAAAACAAGAGAGCGATACAGTCTATAAATGTTACTCTAGCGGGATATCGAGGAAATAAATCAAGGTAAGTATTTCACAATTTAGAACCTACTCAGTAATTTCTTTTGTTAAAATCTCGCCAGAGGTGGTACCACCGTCCTTCTTATTTCAATCGTTTACTTGAATGTTTTGAGTTTTAATAGGAAGGAACAGCCAGTGACTGGAGTAAAAAGTAATTCCAACTATAGCCTGCGTGCGGCGACGCGTCAGCAACCGATGGCACGCCGTTGTTACCCAGACATTTCAGTTTTATCTGTATCAAATAGTATAAAGGCAGTAAATCCTTTTTCTGTGATTTCATTGGTTTGGTTGAAAATATGTACTCAATACAGACAAGACGTTTCTTCTACAACTTAAGTCTTAAGAAGGTTAGGTTAGGATTTTATGGTTGGAATGGATCCCGTACTAGCGATGATCAGTAGGAAAAAGAAAAACAAGGAAAGGAAAATATTTACAGATAGAATAAATACAACGCCTAAATTTTATTTTTTATTATAATTTGATTTTTGCAGAATGTAAGTATTTGATTAATACGCTATTCCTGTAGCTAGAACCAAAGTACATAAATAGATGACATTCACGCGCACCGCGGTGTCTAACAAGTACGACAAGTACCAGCAGCAAATTGAAGGAACTCTTGGTTCTCAATAATGATAATATAAATGAAAAATATGTTAATGCCAACACATTCACAAGAACCTAAAAATATTATATAATATGAATATTTAATAATTATAAATATAATAAATAATAATTTAGATACAGTCTAAGTAATCTTTAACAACCTAAGTAGGCAGTCAGCCATCGCCTTTACCCTATAAACCAATATGCCATAACGTTAAGGAGGTTGAATTGACAAAGGGCACGGACTAATGTCTGTGGTGCATAAATTTGACTAATAAAAAAAAAAAAAAAAAACGTTAAGGAGGCACACAAACACGTGCTATTAAGCACGTACGAGTGTCAAACTGAAAGTCCCTAGAACTGGCCACTTGTGAACAATATAATAAAAAAATATTTTAAATTTTGAAAATGGAACTCTTTGCCAATGTTATTGTGTATGTATTTTATTCATTTGTCATTTGTTCTACAATTTGGCGGCAAATTGACAATTGTCCTTGTCACGTCAGCATGAATTTAACACGTGAAAATTTTCCTGCAGTGATTTTTTATGACTTTCGATGACATTAAAGTCAACAAGAAAGTTATGATAGACTACGATTGGCATTTCACGATAAAGCACCATCTCGTGCCAGTGTTTACAACTGGTTTAATGAGTTTAAACGAGGTCGTACTAATCTCACCGATGATCTGCGTAAGGGAGGGCCTTCTACAGCGACTACTGAAGATAACGTCTGTGTTGTGCGGCGTATGATCGAGACTGACAAAAGAGTGACCTATCAGCAGATTAGGACAACCTTAGGCATCGGTATGAGTCAAGTGCACAAGGTATGTGCCCGGTGGATACCTCATAATTTGACCGAGGGCCAAAAACTCCGTCGTGTTGATTAGTGCCGTGAAATTGTTGAAAGATTTAACGGAGGTGACTCAAATGCTGTGTTCGACGTACTTAAGGGTGACGAAAGCTGGATTTACTGTTATGATCCCGAAACCAAAAGACAGTCTGCTCAGTGGGTGTTTCCTTCCGAGGAGTTGCCAACTAAAATGAAGAGAGGTCGAAGCGCGGGAAAAAAGATGGTGGCCTCGTTCGTCGGAAGGGCAGGTCATTTCGCGACAATTGTTTTAGAGGATCGAAAAACAGTTGCTGCGGTGTAGTACACTGACAATTGTTTACCACTTGTCTTGGAAAAAGTTCGGGAGAAACGACGTCACAGTAGGATCCTCCTTCACCACGACAACGCCTCGTCAGCACGACAACGCACAGTGCCAGGCGAACGACCGACTATTTGGTGACATCAAATAAAAGAAAAACTTCGAGGAAAACGTTTTATGGACGCCGCGGAAGCTGTGGCTGCGTTTCAAAAGGCCGTTGCAGAGACCCCTAAGGACGAGTGGGCAAAGTGCTTTTCTCAGTGGTTCCATCGGATGCAGCGATGTATTGACGAGAATGGACATTATTTTGAAATGATATAATATAATAAAACTAATAACTAGCTAATGTAATCAGTTTTTGATTTGCTAAGTACTTTCAGTTTGACTCTCGTATTAGCAATCCGTTTAAAGATTGCAAACTTTATTGTTTCTTTTTTTACTTATGTTTAGGTTCTTTACATTTCAATTGAATTAATTAAGTACATATAGACCTAATTTAGTTTTTACATTATTTAATATTTATCAATTATTATATAATTTATATATTTTTCCAGTAGTTTCAAATTAAACTTTAGGAAAAGATTTTTACATTGTTTCGTAATAAAATTTTGGAGACTACTATTATTTCCGAGTATTTTTTTAATAATATTTAGGTTACGGTTTGCTATTATAAGGTGGTTCAATGTAGATGACAGATCTACTATTTTGGAAACAAATATGATATATTAGGTCATAGAATATAGTAAAAGTGGAAATATAAAAGTGAGTCGTAGCCGGCAAACGAGTTCACGAACCAGGTGTTAGTAATAAGAGGCTTCCGAACCAATGCATATCATAGTGTTACATATATATATATATACGTACTAAACTAGTCCTTTTTGTTAAGGTGCCAGTAGTGGATATATGGGGGTTCTGTATATTATCTATTCATTCATACCATCTATTTAATCACAACATCATACCATCTATTCAATCTGTTCATCTAAAACATTCACCAGTACTATGACTTATTCAAACATTACATAATACTATCTAATCAATCATTTAATCTAGCCAATAATTTTCGAATTTTCATGCTCACACAGCGACTCGACTGCGTTCAACGGTGCTACGATCTACCAATTCAGATTTCATATATTATCTACTCTTCGTTGTGATAAAATACCTTCTACCTGCTATGAATCTCATTTTCAGATGAATTGAAGTCTCTATTCACCTAAATACTACTTAATTTTACTAGGATGTTATTTTTAAAAAACTATGTACTTTATAAGTTTGTAATTCTAGTGATGTGTATATGTCTGGATATGAATAAATAAATTATTATTATATTATTAAACGAGAACAGTTTACTATCATCATTATTTAAAAAATAATTTTAGTCTTAACTTATAGAGGTTGAAAATTAAAAACATGATTCAGTTAACATATTTTTTTTAATAAGAATACAACTTATTTAAACAGGTTACAGTTTCAACGATTCGTTTATATATATATAGTGGACGAAATTTTTTCCGCAATTTCTTTAACTGATTTATAAATGTCATCGAGTAAAATATTTTTCACGACATGCTGTACACATAATTCCGCATCACACGTACAAATTGAACCGGCAACATCAGGGAATTGAGCAGCATCGTATATTTCAATTCTAATTACTTTCACACCCCGTTTAGGTTTTTTTATATAAGAAAATGTAGTTAAGTCCGTTTTCTGTTTTTTACTGCTGGGGCCAACAAGATTCAGTGTTCCAGTATTACGCATATCCATAGATGAGCCTCGTACATCGTTAGGAAGGAAGTTGAATAAATCACTCTCGCTATCCTGAAATTAAAAATATACAGTAAGATAAAAAAGGTTAAAATTGAATAGATACTAAGTTAAGAATATTATATTAAGATTATTGATGAATTACTCACGGACATCATTGAACAATAAGTGTAGTCGCTCGTAAATTCTGTTTTTTTTTGAGGATTTACTTGATAATTATATTTTATTTATACCTCACATATATCGTTTATAAAGTTCATAATCGAACATGAAATTATTTAGTCAATGCAAGAATAAGTTTTGCAATACAATGCTCACACATCCTTATACGGCTACGTCGCGCGCTGTGTGGTCTGCTTCGCACTTCCTCATTAAACACCTAAACTCTTTATTCTTATTTATTAACCGACTTCAGAAATAAAGTATTCCTGATTGATGTCTACTTTCACTTAGGTCTTATTCCATTTATTACACCTCACGGTTAGTAAGAATGAAAATAAACAGACAGGCAGGTAAATTATTAGGTACTATGATTTACTTGAATACCTCATAATAAATTAATCGATACCTACTCAAAAACTATTTTTCAAAGCATGTTCAAATTCATATTTAGTGCAACCAAATCCCCATGGCAAAAACTGTAAAACCATTAGTAAAAATTGATATAATTTCACGACTGTGAATTACTAGTTATGCCCGTGGATTCATCCGCGAAAGCGTCGATCTAAATCTGCGGACCAGCGTGAATATCGGTCTATGTCACGTGCTGTTAGCTTTCGACAGGTGAAGGAATTTTTAAAATCGATTCAGTATTGTTTAAGTACATACATTATTATTACAAACAAACAAAAAAATCAAAACGTTCCTATTTATAATATTAGTGTAGATGATTTTCCTAATTAGATGTTACCGATATCTATTAGTGTTCTTAAAATGGATTTTTAACAAAGTCAGCTATTATGCACAAGCAAGTTTCTTGTCGATATGTTACGCACACTTTAATTTTTCTTTCAATATAAATCAGATGATTCCGTACAGGTTTTCATTAGCGAAAGCAATACAGGCAATCAAACTACAAACTCTGAAGAATTCTCAACTGTCAATATGTAAGTATTCTTATTTTAAATATATTTATATATTCATTCACCTAAGTAAACTTATATTTTTAATTTTTGTTCATAATTTTTTATAGGTCTAGATCTATGCCACAGCTCTTTGATGAGGTGTTTCCTCCTTCAGACGACGAGGTGAAAATGGTTGAAAAGAAAAAAGAAACTACAAAGAGGTAAGATACATTAAAACTATTTTTTTTCCTCACTTTTATTTCTTTCATTAACTCGTCAACGTAGTTGAGTCAATATTTATAGCTTTTCAATTGTTCACAGATTACATTCACCGAGTTCCCGGGGCGCGGAACACCGGGCGTCAAAGAGGATGAAAGAAAACAGCCACGAAAGAAACGACGCAGAGAAAAATGAAAAAAAGTGAGTATTACATGTTTTTATTGTATCTGCAGGTTTATTCTTGGAATCATGAATGTCATAATATTTGATTTAGAGTTAAAGAACTCATAGGTATTTTTGAATCATGAATGTTATAATATTTGATTTAGAGTAAAAGAACTCATAGGTATTTACATTATGTTAACAACATTTCTCAATTTATTAACAGATCACACACGACGGTGTCTGGAGACGAAGGGGTGTCGAAAAAACACACTCCGACCCCTCATCGATCCAAGAAAAAATCATCAACTATCGCACCGATAACACCCGTGAAAATCACATCTCACGATCTCTTCGGGACGGATAGTGAGGGTGAGGATGACTCTGAGCCATCACCAACTCCAACTCCAACACTGCCACCTTTGCAATCGATATTCATAAACAGAGTGGCAAGCGGCCTGTCGAAGCAGGTTTTACCAGACAAGAAAGGCAGCCACTACATTGAGGTAAAAGTGTATAGGTCCGCGGACATCGAGCATGTGATGCCTATTAATAGATGGCGTCACTCGGTTTCCAGCCTAAAGATTAGGACGGACATGGACACCGATCTTTGGCAACATCTTGCCAATCTAGTACTGGTGGCCAGGAAGGAATTCCGAGGCACACCTAACATTTTTACTTCAAATTTTAGCATGCAGTAACAAGATGTCTAAACACTTTTATATCAATGTAGTGTGCTAGACTAAGTAACTTTAACTCGGTGTGCGAAAGTAAATAATATTTTCCTTAATATTATATTATTATTATAATGTGTTGATATTTAATATACCTTTTATATTTAGCAAATGTTTTTTTCTTTACAGTTATCAGCATAGACCCTACCCGAGACCCTCTCAATAAAAATGAAATAGTTAAATGTGATAATTGTGATATAAGAATAATGAGAAATAAATATCAGTATCATTTGAAAACTGAATTACATAAATTGAATTCTTTGATTATGAGCGAGTTTGACAATATTTATATAATTAATACAGCATTTAATAATCGTGTAATAAGTTATCGTTTGAAAGCTGAAAATAAAAATTATTGTATACCAGAGAATTTTTTATATGACTATGAAACTGATATTTATAGACTTATAGAAATGAATTTAAAAAAACACAGATGTCTTAAGATACAATTTGAATTATATGCATTTTATTTATTACCAAAGACTCTAGAAAAGCAATTGAAATCATTTAATACCAAATATGAAATTATAACTGATATTAATGAATTGAAAGATATATTTAGAATAAAAACTATTGATACAATCAAAAGAAAACTTACTGAATTTGAACACTCTACGTCCGGTTGGACATTTTTATCACTCAGTCATTTAGAAATCAATTTAAATAAGTATTGTGCTTTGCGAGGAGGTACATATATAAAACTACCACCTCACGTATCTAATACTAAAAGCTGTATGAATGTTAAAAATGATGATGAGTTTTGTTTCCTTTGGAGTATTTTAGCTGGGCTTTATCCATGTGTTGATAACCCGAATAAATGCAGCTCCTATCCTCATTATTCAAATGTGTTTAATATAACTGACATGAAATTTCCTCCATCATATCGAGATATAAAGATCTTTGAAAAGAATAACTTGAATATAAGCATAAATGTTTTTGGTTTAGACAAAAAAAATAAATATGTAACTGGACCTTTGTATTTAACAGCTGAAAAAAGAATTAATCATTTTAATTTACTATTTATCGAAAATTATGAAAAAGGTCACTACTGTTTAATAAAAAATTTGGTTAAGTTAGTGCGAAGACAAATAACAAAGCATAAAGGTAATGTTTATTTGTGTGAATCATGTTTACAATGTTTCAGTAGCAAAAAAAAATATGGAAATCATTATTGTTCCAAAGTTTTAGAATTAATACCAAAGCCTAATACTCATTTAATGTTTAAACACTTCGAGAGACAACAAAAGGTTCCTTTTATCATATACGCTGATTTTGAGAGTTTATTAGAAAACTATTCAGACGATTCGCAGAGCACGACCACTATAAAATTTAAGATTCACAAACCTTCATGCTTTGCTTATTATGTTTGTTGTACATTTGACAACTCATTAAACAAATTGGTTTCCTATCGAGGCTTAGATGCACCTAAAGAATTTATTAAACATTTGATGGAAGATGTGAAGTATATTAATGATTTAATTTCGTTTGCTAAACCAATGACACAATTAAGTAAAACACAGCAAAATGAATATGATTCAAGCGTTCACTGTCATATTTGTAAACATTTATTGTTTGGTGATAAAGTACGTGATCATGATCACATGACCGGCGAGTATAGAGGCGCAGCTCATTCATATTGCAACCTCAATTATAAAATATGTCCATTTGTACCAGTTGTATTTCATAATTTATCTGGCTATGATTTACATTTATTCATAATGGAACTATCGAAATATGATGGTTCAATTAATGTTATACCAAAGACTAAAGAAAATTACATAACGATCACGAAATCATTCACAATAAATGAGAACAAATCTTGTGCGAATGTGAAATTTATTGATTCATTTCAATTTTTATGTGCAAGTCTAGATAAATTAAGTAAAAGCTTAAATGATGATAATTTTATACACACCTCAAATTTTTTTACTATTCCCAGTCAATTTGTATTGATGAGAAAGAAAGGCATTTATCCTTATGACTACATGAATAGTTTCTCTAAATATGAGGAAAAATGTTTACCACCGAAACATAACTTTTATAATAGTTTAACTAAACAGCATATATCTGATAGTGAATATACACATGCGCAAAATGTTTGGAAACAATTTGGTATAAGCGACATGGGTGAATACACTGATTTATATTTGAAATGTGACGTTTTGTTATTGACTGATGTATTCGAGAACTTTAGAACTATGAGCTTACAGCACTATAAGCTTGACCCAGCCTATTATGTAACCGCACCGGGGCTCAGTTGGGATGCAATGCTATTTTATACCGATGTTCGATTAGAGTTGGTACATGATCTTGAAATTTATCAAATGTTAGAAAAAGGAGTTCGAGGAGGTTTGGCACAATGTACATTGAGACATGCTCAAGCGAATAATAAATACTTACCAAATTTTGATTGTTCAAAACCATCAAGCTTTCTTATATATCTTGATTCTAACAACCTATATGGATTTGCTATGATGAAAAAAATTCCGATATCAGATTTTAGATTTTTATCGTCTGAAGAAATTAGATGTCTAAATATTGAGACTATTTCAGATGACAGTGATTTCGGATTTATCCTAGAAGTAGATTTAGAGTATCCTTATCACTTACATGATGCACATTGTGACTTACCCTTTGCTGTTGAGAAACTCATTCCACCAGGTAGTAAATCACCAAAATTAGTTGCAACTCTTAAAGATAAAACTTTTTACGTTATTCATTATACTTATTTAAAAGAATGTTTAAAACAAGGATTACGATTAAAAAAGATTCATCGCGTAATAACCTTTAGACAAGAATATTTTCTAAAGAAATATATAGAATTGAATACAAGTTTGCGTCAAGCCTCAAAATCTGAATTTGAAAAGGATTTTTTCAAATTGTTAAATAATTCAGTCTTTGGAAAAACTATAGAGAACAAGCGAAAACAAGTTAATGTTAAACTGGTATCTCACTGGGAGGATAATAATAATTTAACAAATAAATGTGTCGGTGCTCGAAAACTAATTGCTAAACCGAATTTTAAATCTGTGTCAATATTCTCAGAAAATTTTCTTGCTATTCAGTTAAGTTTAGATAAAATAACTCTAGATAAACCAATATATGTAGGATTTACAGTCTTAGAATATGCAAAATTACATATGTATCAATTCCATTATAATTTTATTAAACAAAAGTATGGAGAAAATGTGAAACTTTGTTATACTGATACAGATAGTCTGCTATATTTAGTTAAAACAGATGATGTGTATGAAGACATAAAACATGACATTCAAGAGTTTGATACCAGTAATTTTGAAAAAAATAATCCATATAAAATCCCAAGAGTCAACAACAAAATACCTGGTTTATTCAAGGATGAAATGGGAGGTCAATTAATAACTGAGTTTGTAGGATTAAGAGCCAAACTTTACTTCATAAAGAGTACTAGTGAGGAGATTAAAAAGGCTAAAGGTGTATCTAAGTCTGTAACGAAATCTTTGAATCATAAACATTATTCAGATTGTTTATTTTATGACAAAGATTTACGATCTAAGATGAATATGATTAAGTCTTTAAAACATAATTTGTATTCCCAAGAAGTAGATAAGTTAGTATTAAATAGAAATGATGATAAACGTCAAATATTACCAAATCAAATTGATACTGTAGCTTGGGGACACTATGCTTACATGTAGCTATTAAATAGATATAAGAAATTATATATGTAATATGTTAATAAAAAATTATATGACTTTCCAATTTCTGTTTTATTTTATTCCTATTAGATTATAACTGATACAATACTATAAAATGACAATCAAGTAGCAATGATGTTCATTTGTTAATAATGAAGCTTAAAAAGCACCCGCTAAGCTTGGACATCAATCTTATTGGTATTGAAGAGAGATCACAGCCCATAAGACATAGTGAATTGTTACCAAATAGTATACGGTGTTTAATTTGCGGGCCATCTAACTGTGGTAAAACTAATGTGATGATTACTTTGCTATTACATAAAAACGGGCTAAAATTCAAAAATTTGTATTTATATACAAAGACTCCATTTTAAAGTAAATATTGTTATCTTAAAGAAGTGCTTTCAAAGGTTTCTGAAGTAAAATACAATGTGTTGCGTGATGACAGCGAAGTTACACATCCGAATAATGTGTTACCAAACACAATTATAATTTTTGATGATGTGGTTTGTGAAAATCAGACTAACATTCGTAATTATTTTGCCATGGGAAGACATAGTCAAGTCGATTGCTTTTATCTCTCACAAACATATTCAAAAGTTCCAAAACAGCTGATTCGTGATAATGCAAATTTGTTATTACTCTTCAAACAAGATGAAGTCAACTTGAAACATGTATACAATGAGCACGTCAATTCGGATATGTCATGGAATGAATTTAGAGAAATCTGTCAAAATGTTTGGCGAGAAAGGCATAATTTTTTAACTTTAAATAAAGAATCAGAATTAAATAAAGGTCGTTATAGAAAAAATCTTGACACCTTTATATACTTATCCTAAAATAGAATGTTATCATTTGTGATAAATAAGTGATAGAGGCAAGACAAAAATGAGTCTCAATATTAAAGAACAAATAATCATGTCATCAGACATCATTAAAAATAAACTTAAACAGTTAAAAGATATTGAAGATAAAAACAACTATGAACTCAATAAAATATTTAAGCCAGTTACCAAACCTTTATCACAAATGATAGAATCAAATCAAAGTAATATGAACTGTGATTTTAATGTGAGCGCTATACGAGTGCCTGTCAAATTAGATGATGCAATAACCTCTACACCATATAGAGTACATGAACAATCATTGGATGATGATTTACACTCAGAGAAATTTGCTTCGGGCTCAGAATACTATAGTGATGCAGATAATATCGATAAGAAAGACATATCTGTTACAAAAAAATATCTTAATAGTCTCTACGATATAAATATTCCATTCGGAGTTCGGAAAGTAGGTGATCAGTTAATGATGGGTAATTTTCCGGTTAAGATAATTGCTTCAGTCGATGGTGACATGGAACCATGTAGAATCAAGATTGATAACGATGAATATCAATTGACTCAAGGACTAAAAGAAGTATTATTACATAAAAAACCGAATCTAGAACTAGTTACTGAAAATGATAGAAACACTTATAAAAACATTTTGATAAAAACGAATGCTCATAAGCGTGACTATGATCATAAAGGTCAGTTAAAAGGAGACAAAGGTAAAAAATATAAACAAATTATTAAACCTATGTTCATAGCCTCGGAAGTTGAGAGTACTAAAAAAGTTGGTGGCAACATAAATGTTTTGAAAAGATATAGAAAAAATACTGATTTCATCTATTGGGATGATCCTAATGAGCTAGTTGAAAGATTGAAACTTCTTATTGCTTCCAAACAAGCTGGAAATACTAATCAAGATAATGAAATAATATCAATCATAGAAGAACTGCAAGAAGCAAATATAATAAAATCATAAAAAGCATAGTGATATTAAAAGTTGTTTAGTTGTCAAATAGCTGTGAATGATGAAACAAGCTAAAAATGAGTAAAGAAGATGTGGTGACCGAAATACATAAAAATGCAAGAGTAAATTTTCCTCGCAGATGTGTTCTACTCAAAGATATAGATGATCTATGGCAAGCTGATTTAATAGATATGCAAAAGATATCGAGTATAAATTTTAATTTTAATTTTATACTTATTGTGATTGATTGTTTTTCTAAATATGTTTGGGTCCAACCATTAAAAAATAAAACTAAAGATTCGGTTACAAAAGCTTTTCAATCAATTTTATGTGATGGCAGAGTCCCTTTGAATTTGCAGACAGATTGGGGTAAGGAATTTTATAATGAAAGTTTTAAGAAAATTATGCAGATGCATTCAATAAATCATTATTCAACATATTCTATTAAAAAGGCTTCGATAGTGGAACGAGTAATACGTACTATAAAAAACAAACTTTACAAAAAGTTTAGTTTGAAGGGAAACTTTAAATGGATTGATGGAACTTTAGACGAAGTTGTGAATAATTACAATCATACCAAGCATACGACTATTCAGATGTGTCCGGTTAAAGTAAATAAACATACGAAACACATTGTGATGCAAAGATACAACATACTAAATAAACCAAAAGTTAAAAGAAAATGTACTTTTGTTGTCGGCGATGTAGTGCGAATAAGTAAGCATAAAGCAAATTTTGAGAAAGGCTACACTCCAAATTGGTCGACTGAGTTATTTAAAATAATCGTGGTTCAGAATACCAATCCAGCAACTTATTTGCTAGAAGACTCAAGAAAAAATAAAATTCAAGGAACATTTTATGCGCAAGAGCTTCAGAAAACCAAAAATCCTGACGTGTATTTAGTAGAAAAAGTTCTTAAGAAAAAGGGGAATAAAATGTATGTTAAATGGTTAGGATTGTCATCTCAGGACAATAGTTGGATAAGCAAAACCAATATATTATAAATTACATTTGAAATTTTACCATTCTTCGTTTACCTATGAAAGGAAAAGGTCTTGTGAATAGTATTATAAATCATCTACCGTTCGAGTTACATCTCCCAGGCTATAACTATTGTGGACCAGGAACAAGATTACGTGAGCGACTTATCAGAGGTGACAAAGGAATTAATGAACTTGATGAGTATTGTAAACAACACGATATTGCATATATGAAAACAAAAAACTTACAAGCCAGACACGCAGCAGATAAGATCTTAATGAAAATGGCAAAGAAAAGAACATCATCATCATCTCAAGCGAGTGTAGGAGAAAAGCTTGCAGCAAATATTGTTAATAAAGCAATGTTGATGAAACTTTCAAATGGATCGGGGCTTAAAAAAAGTTTTAAAAATGTTGTTGCCTATGCAAAAAGAAATATTCGTCAAGCAAAACCAAAATGTAAAAAACTAGCCATAGATTTAGCGTTTGCTGCCATTAAAGATCTTGTTTCTGATTCAGAGGTAAAAATTCCGCGCGTGATACCATTACCAAAGACCGGAGGATTCTTACCACTGATACCAATCATTACTGGATTAACTGCTGCTGGTGCTCTTGTTAAAAAAACATCTGCTATAGCGCGAATGGTAAAAACGTTTCAAACTGCACAGAAAACATGGAATGAGATGAAAAGACTCAATCAAAGTTTTGAGCCAGTGCATTTAGGAGGAGGATTACAGCTCAAACCGTACAAGAGTGGTTTAGGTATTTATACTTCATCAAAAAACTGAATAAACAGCTACCTGATCGTCCTCTTACCAATATTGATACAATGAGGTATTCAAAAACTATCCCATATTTTCGAGGGGTCTTCATGAGAGATCAACTACCTAAACACCCTCACAAAATCGAATGTGGTATAATTAATTTGGATAGCTCTGAAAATCAAGGTACACATTGGGTAGCTTATGTTAAAAAAAATGACTATATTGAATACTTTGATAGTTATGGTGATCTAAAACCACCAAAAGAATTTATTAAATATGTAGGGGGTGACATTCAGTATAACTATATCAATTATCAGGGTAGTCATCCATATAACTGTGGTCATCTATGTCTTAAATATCTTGAAAACTGTATGCTTTAATATGAAATAAATTGTATGATTGAATCGTTAAACGATCAGTATCAGTTAATACTTCGAATGGACAAGCAGCATTTATTTGTGCTACCAATATAAATTGTAATCAAATATGATTGATTTCAATATTTAAAAAAGTAAGAAAATTGGGAGTAAGCCAACAAAAAGTTATAGTTCAATTCACGACTCCGGTAAACACACACGCGTTGTACCAGCTCTCAGTGAGATTAATAAAGAATTTTTAAGAAAGTTGGGATTTTCACTATGAGTATGTTACAAATTAATGAAGCGCCGCATTTTGACAATTCTATTGAGAGTTATGAAGTTCATTCCTATACTCCATACACTAATAGCTTCAAAGAAAACGATGAAATACGAATACCGATTAATCAACAAGACATTTATTTACTACCTGCGAGCAGTTCCATTTACATTGAAGGATGTATAGAAGTATATACGAAGGATACCACAGGAAAACTTACGAAAAAAGGGTTTCAATTTAACAATAACCCTATACCGTTTCTTTTTCATGATATAAGGTATGAGATAAATGGAGTAGAAATCGATCGTATTAGACATGTTGGTATTACTTCTACAATCAAATCTTACATCTCGATGAATGAGGGAGAAAGTAAACAGGCTGCTCTGTGGGGATGGAACTTGAAAGGAACAAAATCTGTAAATGGTTTTTTTAATGTTATATTGCCGCTTAGTAAACTATTAGGATTTGCTGAAGACTATAACAAAATCGTATTAAACTGTAAACATGAATTAATTCTAACGAGATGTAAATC
This sequence comes from Marasmarcha lunaedactyla, assembly GCA_923062675.1. Taxonomy (NCBI): domain Eukaryota; kingdom Metazoa; phylum Arthropoda; class Insecta; order Lepidoptera; family Pterophoridae; genus Marasmarcha; species Marasmarcha lunaedactyla. The sequence goes on from OV281354.1 coordinate 4,857,286, forward strand.
TAATGTTGATGCTCTTATACTTGATAATAATAATGATCATGTGTTAGTAAATATTGAGAGAATTCAATGGCGTGTACCACATATTAAAGTATCTGATCGAGAAAGATTACTACTCTTGAAACAGTTAGAAAAAGATAAGCCAATACAAATGGCATTTCGAAATTGGGATACATATGAATATCCACTTTTACCTAAAACAAAGAAGCATTCGTGGTCAATCAAGACTACCTCCCAACTCGAGAAACCTAGATTTGTAATATTCGGTCTTCAAACAGTCGACCAAAATTTAAAGAATAGAAATTGTTCTTTGTTTAATCATTGTAACTTAACTAACGTTTCATTATATCTAAATTCACAAACATATCCGTATGATGCACTAAAACTTGATTTTGATAATGATAAATATCATATATTATATGAAATGTACATCAAATTCCGTCAGTCTTATTACAACGCTTCAGTTGACCCGTTGCTTAATATTATTGATTTTAAAGAAAAGGCACCTTTGTTTGTAATTGACTGTTCAAGGCAAAATGAAACATTAAAAACTGGCCCAGTTGATGTAAGACTAGAAATAGAGAGCAATAAAGATTTTCCTGACAAAACGAGTGCCTTTTGTCTTATCATCAACGATCGCATTATAGAATATAAACCTCTCAGCAGTATTGTTCGCAAGATATCATGAAGTTAATAGTTGATGTTCAAGGTTTTAAAACCGAATTAAATCAGTTCATACTTAAAGAAATAGCTATTCTGGATGATAAAGGAATACAAAGTTTTTTAATAAGACCACCATTCGCTTTCTATAATTTAACTATAAAGGAAATGAGGCAGGTTGGGTGGATCGAGAGAAATAGAAATATTTATTGGAAAGAAGGATTTATTTGTTTTTCAAAATATAAGCCTTTAATTTCACCTCTACTTGAAAACAATTGTATTTATGTAAAAGGTGAAGAAAAAGCAAAATGGATTAAGGAAATGTTTGTTGATTATAATGTGAATGTGATAAACTTAGAAAATTTTAAGTGTCCAAATTTTTATACCCTGTATGAGCTTTACAGCAAATGTAATGATGTCTATAGATGTATCTATCATAAGAATATTTGTGGTTTAAAAAATGTAATCTGTTTAAATAAGTGGTGTTCTGATAATAAAATTATATGTTAACCGAATCATGTTTTATTTTCAACCGAATGTTTACCTCTCGTAGAATAAGACTAAAATTATTATAAAAATAATGATGCTAGTAAAACTGTTCTCATTACAAAGTTTGGAAGTAAAAAAAGTTATTGACTAGCGCTCGCTTTCAATATTGTATCTAGAGATCTATCCGTTGAAAACCACCAATGACGATTCGTTATTTGGTAATCGTTGCAAAGTTCAAATAAAAATATGAATCAATATTGGTGGTTTTCAACGGATAGATCTCTAGATACAATATGAAAGCGACCGTACATGAACGGGTTCAATAGATCTTTACACTGTTAAATGGACTGGATGAATAGACTGAATCATGAAAATTCGAAAGTTATTGACTAGATTAAATGATTCATTAGATGGTATTATGTAATGTTTGAATAGGTCATAGTACTGGTGAATGAATGAACACTGAATGATTTAGATGAACAGATTGAATAGATGGTATGAATGAATAGATAATATACAGAACCCCCATATATCCACTACTGGTGCCTAATGGAAAATACTTAAATAAGTTTAAATTTATATCGAATCACAGATATATCTTTGCATTACAGCTGATTATTGTTGGCCTCATTAGTTTACGTTATGTAGCTGGAACTACAACGTTGACTACAAACTATAAAATCACCTTATGCAACTTCGACTACTCCTAGCGAGCAAATTTTGATAATTATCACCAAGCATTTTGTAATTTTGGACGTGTTGTCGGGCGGCCGATTAAATCAACTGGTAGGATATTCTAACCATTTTTGCAATTTTATATCCATTTTACACGGACTCTATTGAAGGCAGACGCGAAGTCCATTTATTTGTAAGTCAATGTATGGTATGGAACGATTTTTATACGAATCTGATCAAACAGCTTTTAAAACTAGAGTGGACAGTTCTCTCTTGGATAAGCCTGCCATACTCTTGTATTCAACCTCACTTTCCGTCAAGTGAGATGGAAGACAAATGTCAAGAAGAAGTAAGTATTGACACTTCTATCCTAAGAATAAATGATTTTTTATTATGTGAGTTACTTATGTGTATATTTAGGATCGGTTGAATATATGAAATGCAGATTAAATAATAGGGCATTTTCATCAAAGCAGTCAATGATGCGAGTGTTAAAATGATGTTTGCTGAGCTTGTTCTCTTTAAAGCTAACTGAAAAATGATAGATATATCAGTAACTGTAAAGGGCCGCTAATGGCGCGCTGGACTCTTGATCCTTTCGTCCGTCACTAAAGGTGACTGACAAATTTAATGTAACCATATTACAACTTATGTGTAGTCCTTGTACGAAGATCTCTCCTCACCTTTTCTACTATATAATTACTTAGAATAACTAGAGAATGTTTGATAGAACTGTATCGAATTATATACAGTTGTATATAATAGATAGTTTTCACAACTGTTGTTCAAGGAAAGTGCTACACCCTTAACATTTTCTCATTACAGCAAAGAATTTAACATCACAATTGCCAGACAATTCTCGCCGGTAAAACCATTTCTTCATCAAAACTACCTCCTTACCAAAACAATCATAAATAAACAATTTTTGATGTATTTATGAGAAAACTTTAGATTACGATAGAAAATTCGCGAGTAAATCTAGAATAATAGAAAATAAAGGGTTATTTACGACTTAAGTTGGATAAGCTCAGGTGTGAAGTAGACCCGTTACTTGTGTTCCCTGTAACTTTAGGATTTAGTGAGCAAACTAAGTTGGAAGAATACTAGCTTAGAGTTATGAGCTTTGACAAATGCGGAGAATCTGCAATTTTCATTAGGTGGAAAGGTTTCAACGAGATATCTCTTTTAACTCCCTGTTATGTGTATATTTCTTCTTTATTTTTTTTCTTTTTTGGAAAAGATTTCGTTACTCACTTGTTCAGTATTCATAGGTGACAAGTTCTGTATGTTTCATAAAGTCAAAAACAAAATGTGTCAATAATAACCAATAAGTACTAAACCAGTATACTAGATTCGATAGCATAGGTGTGCGATACAACATAGGAGGGCGATGGCTAGATTCCGCGTTAACTCGTGAACGGGTGCCGTTTGGATACTTGGGGGGAGGGAGACTTGCCGAACTAACATATAAGATAAGATAGATAGCAGATAAGAATAATTTTGTATAGACATAAAGACACTGTAAATTTATTTTGAAAAAAAATATATACCCGTGAAGTTTCTTGCCAGTTCTTCTTCACGAAGGTTTTTCCGAACTGGTGGGAGAGTCATATTTTATTTGACGTCAATAAGAACAAGTAATTGTCAATGTTGAAAAAAAAACATGGTTTTCCAAACACAATTTTATTAACAAAAAATAAAAATAAATTAACTTGCATGATTTACAAAAACTGTGTTCTTGTTTATAACTATTGAAGCCACTTATACTCAAATGTAAACAAAGTAATGAAACACTTTAAACATAGTCCAAAAAGTTCTACGGGACCTAAATTTAAAAGTTATAAAGATCTAAATTATAAATAATAAACTGTATTTCTACAAGATATCCCTGATACGGACGTTTCTTCTCACAGCGTTGTTGAACCCTTCTCTGTATTGGTAGAACACATTACTTGAGGCTATCACGTCGGGAAGAGCATCTGTAGACAAGAAAGTTATATCAGTTTTACTTGAGTAGTTTGATGGTTTCATGGTGGTGGTAGTTTGCCTGTACACCATAGTTTTCGGATTAAAATCTTGGCAGAAAAAGTATTTGGTAAAAGAAAACATATGTTTGTAAGTTCCAATTCGTACAGAGGTTTTAAGATTTGGGTATTGAAGACACAAGCGACATTATATTTTCAAACAATTGAACTGCGCAAACTACGCTGTCTTGTGGTCAGCTGCGTCGGTGCCACTGGACACAGCCACTGCGGTTCTAGTGATGGTGTTCTGTACTACCTTCAAAAAGTATCCACATTTGTGCAGCGTCATACTTGATCGTAAGACATACTTTTCATACGCTAAATTAATTGAAATACGCTTCGGCGAGGTACAGTAGAAAGTATAAGTTCTCTTGGAGAGTCTAGTAAAAATCGTGATCCTCATAGTCACTTTCGATCGTAGATAAAACACAAAGATTTATCCATTTTCAAATATAACAAAAACTCATAACCTTAAAATATTAAAAACAAAGATAAATATTCCAAGCCGCAAATGTTTTTGTATTAAGAACATTAAATTAATATTATTTTTAAGTGTTTATAAACTGTAAAAATCAGTAAAAAACCATTGATTATAGAAAATTACAGCGATTAAATTAAAATACAAGTAAAGTATCAACTTGTATTATGGTATTTTTTTAATTCGAACAATATTCAATAGATTAAAATACCTTATTACTTTTCCATAATTATATCAATTATCGGATCCAATTAACTGATTTACCTACACGTAAAATTGGATATTGAACCAACAAGGTAATTAATAGGAATTCTGTTCTGCGAAATTGTGAGCGAACATTTGGTTTCAATAACTTGAATTTCTAATTAATTCTTAGTTTTAGAATTTACGGTAGGCACATATGGATTAAATGGGAATTCAACGTCAGATCTATAATGAAGCAAAGATCATTTAGTATATAACAAGTCAGATATGCATTAAATACAATTCAAATAATGCAATTAATATGTATTATTGATTTCTTAACTAAAAATCTATTTATTTTATTTTATGACTTTTAAGGAAACATTTTTTATATTCTTTCATAACAACAAGTCACACGTATTGAAGCTGATGGCCAATTACAAGTTTCCAAAAAGAGAGAAGATAAATAAAAAATAAAAGTGAAATTTAAATATTACAAGCAAATAAGAAGAGAAAAATCAACAATTGTAATCAAATTTTAAAATAAGTTAAGCGTAATCCAAGAAAAACTTATCACTCATAATGTGTTTTAATTTAGATTTGGAGACATTAGATAGTTAACTATATAGATAGTTAACTTTATTGCTCTTAGTCAAAATGTTAAAAAAAGCTGAACTTGTTTAATTCTGGCACATTTTAGTTTTGGTATTTAAGTTTAATCTTAAAAGCTTACGGAGTTCTTATTCCGTTTCTCATCAATCTCAAGACTGAAAGTCAGTGCTACAATTGTTTAAATACTCGAACCTACCTCAGTGAATACTTAGCTCATTTCTGTATCTCGAATTTGAGTAAATAATTGTCGCTGACGTACTCAGCGACAATTATTTACTTAAGGCGCTTTTAATCATTTACAGAAAGTATAAATTCGCTTAATAATAACTATACAAAATTTTTCTTTTTTTCAAAAAGCTCCATATTTAAATTAAAGAATCTCGTTTTCTTCTACCACATACACAGCAGAAGTCCATATTTTCGTCTATATACAAGAAAGTAGGTACGATCAAGTAAAGCGCCGTACAGTAATACAAAATTCCGTTTTAAGCTATCAAAACTTAAACACACTTACTCCTGCTGAAACAATTGTTGTGCGAGATTACATAAAGCTAGTACCGTTAACAGACAAAGTTTAAATCAGTTTTGTTGCTTTCTGTTAATAATAATTTATTATTTACTTAAGATGTTGGAGGCAATATTGACATATTTTTGATAAGTATATTGAATTTATAATAAAAAGACAATCATTTAATTGTAAAATTGAGTAAATTTAATAAATTAAAAAACAGAGCAATCACAATTAATAGATTGTTAACATTTCTTGAGGTAATCTATTTCAGGTATTACGAGACTTACTCAATATCAATGGCATTTTTTCATTGAGCTTTCTTAAAGCAGTGTATTAAAGACGAATGCGGCTTTGTGCTACTTATATTTTATATAATTTCGAGTTAAGTCAATAAATGGTTTTTATTACGATAAAACCAACCAACATAAATTCGTAGATTTAGAGAATTCTTATTTGATTCCTCGACGTTTCTGCCAACCCTACCGTCTATATACAACAGGGGGGTCGCGAACAATCAGCCCGAGCAAACAGCGTCGCCGGCACTAAGCGAATGAGTTTATTCGCGTAATTACCTACTTGTTTGTATTGTGAGCCGTAAACGGGATCTCGCAGAAAGAATACTGTTTCGGCTATATGGTTTTCGTGCTGAAGTTGTTATGTTATATGGGTTATCTTTTCTATTTATATGAGGAGGGTAGTGAATAGTGACAACTGTCTTAAAAAATTACCTGCGTTAACGCGTTGAACACTACATCTAAAAAGGCTAGTAATAGCTTTTATTATTTCATTAGAATAATACGTTACATTTTAATTTCCCACGTGTTATAAATATAATGTTATCTACAAAGACGCGCCCACAAATTTTTTGGTCTATTGATCGTACAGTGCGACCGTAGACCAAAAAGTAGTGGGGTGCGTCTGTGCGTGTGTGTATTCATCCTTAACATTCGCGCTAAGAAACAAATTTTGCTCAGAAAAAGAAAATCTTTCTCGAAGTAATTAAAAAAAAATTTATTTTGATTATTTATCCACAAAAATTATTCATGTTAGAATATCACCAATTCAAAACTCAAAACATAATTTTAATTCAGACTAATGTTTTTCGACATGACTTCTCTCGCACGTAACACCTACACCGCAAGATCATCAAATTAATGAACAATATAATTCCACATTTACATGCCGTCTCCCCTCCCCCGTCCCCCTAGCAATTCTGGTTAAGGTGACGGTTAAATAATCTTATCCGGATTTGTAATGAGAATCTCAATGAATTTTCCTACTGGTGCCTAATTCTGAGATGTTTCGTTTTCGGCAGATTTTGTTTTATGTCTCATATTTTTTAATGTAGAAGAGATCAATAAAATATGCTTTTTGATAGTGATTTTGGATTTAAATCGAGTCTCAGTTCAAAATAAACTCGCTTCGCAATCATTTCTTTGTAATGTAGTATTGAACATTTTGTGATAGCTTCCAAAACTGAGGCCGAACGTATAAAAGCAAAACATTTTCATAAAATTATTTATGGACAATTCTAACCATGAAACTGATAAATTTGGCACTCAAAATTACTAGGGTCATTCTCTGCAAATTGATTTTCGGAAATTGAATAAGGTTTGAAAGTTTGTTCAAGTCCTCCAAAAATATTAGAACCTAATTTTGACGCGGAGAGAAATGAAATTTAGTTTTAGTAAATCGTTAATCAAATATTTAACATCCAAGCATGTAATGTACGATCGCATATGTTAATACAAAACCAAACACTTTCCATTGACTGTTTAACTATATTTACATTAATTTATTAGTGCACAAGCTGCTGCATTTGAATAACACTTAAAAGTTCATTTCCCGTAAAATTCCTGTTGCCATGGTTATTCCGCGAAATTACCCTATGTCATTCCCACAACTAAGATGAATCTAAAGACACCTCATAATTTTAGAATCGTGACACGGTTAAGGCGTCAAACGGTTAAGAAATATAAGAAATATACATTAAAACAATCGAAAAACATAACCCTCTTTCAGACGGACGGGTATAAAGTACCACATGTCATCTCGCATGCGATATCCACCAAGGCATTAAACTCGCAGCAGTCGAGATATCCCCTCAAACAATGGATGTAATGATTTCATTCGCCAGGCCGCGGGCAACGCCGAGCACTAATGGGTTAAGAAAAGTTTGCCCTGCGCAATCAACGGGTAAATTTGTTTAGTTAGTTAATTGTAAGCTTATTGATATTGGGTTCGAATTTAGACGACTAAGTTGTAATGTTGGCTTCGTTGTCATTTTTTTCTAATTTGTCCGTTGGAAGTGGTTCTCCATGACCACGCTAACGTTTAAGGGGTTGCAGGTCATCAACGCGTAACTTTTTATTTAACGAAACCGTATCATGGATGCAGAGATTATCTAAAAACTATCAAATTCACGAGACGTGATTTGTAAATGGCCTCTTAGAGTAAACTAACTCTTAGAAATAAAAAATATTTGAAATCTTATTTTGATCTAAACCAGAACTTCCCGAAGGATGCGCCGCGGCACGTTGATATGACCGTAAAACTCTAGCTACATAGGTTCATTAAACCGAATTTCTACTAACTATACCCTGCTCCAAGCCGTTGAAAAGTCGAACTGCGAGGGTGCTAGAATAAACTTTATAGTAAAGAAGTGAGAAAATAAAAAGTTTGGAAGACTTTGACCCAAACTGCTACTTAACTGTGCGTTCATCATTTATTCTAGCAGCGTTTTATTAAATTTCTAATATTAAATCAGTATTATAAAACGATTATTCCTTACATGCAAGCTGGGCTCAGATTGGTATTGGGATTTTGATGTAAAATTCCGAAATTACATTAACTTAATCCATAATTTTGAGGAGAAAATCTGTTGGATACTAAAAACACAAGTGCCATATTTCTTGACTTTCAGTTTTTTTTACTTAGAATTAAAATGGATTAAACGACTTAATAAAATAAAAACAGGTATAACAATATGCAAATAAAAATCAGAGTTCTTTATTAATTAAAGGTGTAAAATTTACTTACATTCTATATTAAAATAGGTTTAACATAGAGTCTAAGTAAATTTTACACCTTTTATAGCTATCTATATAGGCTATAGTTGGCAAATACAATTGAATAAAATCATTATTCTTGCTTTCAAATTGCCAGACACATACATTGTCAAAGTCAATAACATCTTTGATATCAATTATGTATAGTACTTAAATTTGCATACCTTTGGAAGCAATAACTTGCCCAATAATTATCTCCAACACCATGCATTAACAAGTCTACAATCGCCATGATCGTTAAAATTTTACACCCGTAGAAAGGGGACAGTTTTCATGGACCCATATGTGTATTTTAAGCGTGTTATTGCTAGTTAAATATTCTCTTGGATCAGAATGTCATTATTGATTTATTAAAGTATGGAATAATATCCTGAAGTTTTGTAATAGTGTAAATGACATTACATAAGTACTAGATCTATTAAATTAATTATTGCTTTGAAATGGTTGAAGCTGCAAAACATAAAACAAAAGATTTTCTTTTACTAAACAAAGTATGTATTTAATTGAGAATGTGAAGGATACAGGCAACATTTATTAATTGTGGTAAATTAGTGCTTGTTATGAATAGATTTGCTTTTGCTTTTCCATAATAAAATATAATAAATAAATATCCGATTAATTTTAGTAATCTAATCTTAACAGATATGAACTCATTGGTCGAGTGACGGATGACTTAGACTAAAGAGCTCCTAAAAAAAATGTTTAGCTTAAAACAGAAATTAATACGTAATATACCTTCAGTAGCACTTGATAATAACAATCACATTCACCAAATTTAACCCCTCAACCCCCCTAACAGATACCCAATCACATAACCCCCCAGAATCGCACTAAACCGAATCCCCGAGTCACAAAACCGCCTATTATTCACAATTACACTGTCATAACAGCAAAAAGGGTTGTTAATATTCATTTCCAGACAATCTTCCACCTGGTACCCACATTAAAATACCGATTGTAGTAACGTCTGCGATATTAATCGCGTGAAATTATGACAATTCTGACGGCGCACGTCGACTTTGGGGCTGCTAATAGAAAATGGTGGAATTCGCGAACATTAGTAGATTGATACTGAAATGTGATTAAAAGGATGGAGGGAATTTTCAAGTGGTCGGGACTTGATAAGAGGGTTTCATAGGTTTTCTTGTAGATAGCTTTAGAAGAACTTTTATACTATAAAATACATATGTGCAATAATAAGACACATTAATAAGGATTTTTTTAAAACGCTTCGGATTGATGTTTGGCAAAAACATTTATTAAAAAAGAAATACAATAACAGTCGAGATTGTGTGTTGCGCAAGCGCTCGCCTTCTATTTCTTTCTTCTTCTTCTAAGCTTGTAACACTTTTCTGAGATAATAAAAAAGTTATTATTATTATAATTATTATTTATTCTGACGGCGAGTGATGTCATCGTGACCAGAATGTTGATCCAAGAGGTACCTGTTCACTCTACGTTTAAAATCTTCCGGGCTATAATTGTCATAAAAACGACTTTCGCTTCGAAGTTCAAATAATTATCACGATATATGAAAGTAAAGATCAATGTTTGTTTTAAAACATAAATAAAACAAACCTGCTTTTTGCACTTGCGATAGAGGCACGATTCTGCCAAAGAAGTCTTTGTGGACCTGTAACAATGGACAAATTGAAATGAGTTAATAAATATTTATTTATTAAATAAATGACAAAAATCCCATAACCAAGTAGATAATATTTATTAGCAAACAGAATTTTAGAGGATATATTAATTAAAGATAGACAAACGTAGAAAAACAGTACTTTAATAACTTTGAAAATACAGTCATTATCTTTAAACCCATAAATTGCAATATAATATTTAGTATCTATACTATATTTATCATTTGATAAGATTGTAAACTACAATACTATCTGTTCTTATCTTTTTGTTTACTTGTGCTCGATTTTGAAACAAGGATTTTCAAATAAATTAACTATTCAAATTCCGTTTCATTTCCCAATGCAATAGTATTTTTAAATATGTAAATATTGTCTTTAATTAATCTAAAGAAATGTACTACTTAATAATTAAAATTGATTACGGTACTGAATTAATTGATCAATATTAAGTTCAAAATACCCCATCATTGGGTAGATGACAGCTTTCGAACAGGTAAAATATACTGATATTTGATTATGAAAAAGCACCTTATTGTCATTCAAAAATGATTAAAAAATAAAAAGGAGTAATGATAAAAATAGTTCAAAGATAAAAAAAGCCTAAAAATTAAAGAAATATTCATACCCAGTACATCAGGGGCATTAAAAATAAGCAACATTAACTATGACGATATTTACGGTAAACGTTTAATCTTTGCAGTTTTTAATAAAAATATGAAGCGTATTGCTACGTTACTCAGTTGTGACGTCACAACGCAGTACCGTTTTCTATGAAGCATTTCCGCTCATTTGAAAATGCACCCCGTATATTTCAATATATCTTGGAAACTTGTTCATTGAACTATGTAATATGAAATAACATATATAAAAATATACTAAATAATTTTTAGAGAATACTATACTTATGTTTTTTTGTTTTCTAAAAACATATTTATTTTCGTAGTCTTCAAAGCAGACAAGATGTCGTTTGTGTTAGCACCAATTAAAAAACCGCGTTTGTGCGACATCGTTAGTGTCAATTGTGGTGGCGAAAGACCACCTTCTTGAGGCACAGCGTTCGAAGCCCAGCGCGCATGGAAGATGAGCGGAGAAACAGGTTATTTCAAAGCTTATGTGCTTATTTATTTATAGGGGTTTTACGAATAATATAAACAAATAATTACTACATTTTAACGCCAAGCTCTTTGAGCAGCCACTGTTATTTTCTGTTAGACGTCTATAAAAGGATGTTATTTTAACTTTGTGATTTTTTGTTACGTGATATGCAGATAATTTCATCTCATATAACTATGTATCACTCTTGTTCTGTTAAATTCAAAAGGCAAAAAACGGTTCGTGCATAATTTATTCATCTAAATGAGATGTATGTTTTTTTATCAATTGATAATGGCATAAAAATAAATATATTTCTTTTAGAACAAAGATCCATTTGACTGGAACTTGTTTTATTTATTGCAGTCATTTATAAAAACAAACCTTAATATAAAATAAATAACAAAAGAGTACCAAAATAAAAATTTTACAATAACGCACATCTTCTATTGAACCAACCTTACTTGAAGTTACTAACTTGCTACAAACAACACGTTTCAACGCGTAAGTGTTCATACTAACAAGACAAGTGCGAAAATAATGAAACTTGTAAAACCCACTGATACAACATGTTTTATATTTTGTTCGGGTAATATTTTCAACGTTACTTTTTGTTACTTCCTGGGACCAAAGAAACTTGGGGGAATCTTACGCTACGGACTACGCAACCGTAGTAACTGCTACGTTATATTCGGCTACGATATTGATTTCACTATAGATTTTTTAAATCTCGACATGTTGTGTGATGGATGACCCTTTAGCGAACTGGGGTGAACTGAGGGGGTCACAATAAACACAGATATGTGTGTTAATTGCCTATACATATATAAATATTGATTCATCACACAAATGAATGCCCCGATGAACCCGGGACGTCCAGAGTATGAGACAGAACCCACTACGCTACTCGACCGTCGTAGATTAAAAAATATAGGTGCATTTACTTTTTGATAAATAATACATTACCTTACCATTTTGTACCCATAATTCATTACAAGATTTAACCGAACAATCATCATACTTTTCTCAAAACATAAATGGCATAATTTTACGTTTACGTAAAAACTACATGTATAGTGATTCAACTTTTCGTATGGGTTTTAATATTTTATTTACTTATTTACTGATATATGGAAGACTATCGACTATTTTATGTTCATAAATAACAGACTAAGTAACATAAGAGTCATTTAAAAGTCTCCACTAGTACAACCGAATTAAGAGTAAGACACATTATACAGGGTGACTTGTAATTCGACGTATTCCTCTTGGGATGTGATAATACAACTAATTTCCAACAAAAAAGTTAAATATATAAAAAGAATCGCTTAAGATTTCCCTAATCATATTTCTCAAAGAAACTGTTACTTAGATATTTTCTAATTGAAAATAAGCTGGTAGGAAAAATACCAAAGTCAGCGACACTATCACTACATTTTAATATGTAATACCACGAAATACAAATGTCAATACCAAACTGGGCCTCTTTCGAATCTATAACGCTCGGTTACAAAACTCTTCGGTCATTGCATAGCACCCACAACCTACGATTACAGGAAAAACCTTTCCTACTACTAACAAAACAAACTACATCAAAAAACACATAAAACAATTCAAAAGTAGGGTCTCTTGTACTGTTTGGTTGCGAGATAACGATGAGAATATATCGCGACAATCTCCGACTTAGCAGTTTATTGAAGACGCAGGTGTGAGCGAGGTCTGAGGATGTTTGGTCTAAAGGAGAAGTGGAGTAATTTACATATCTATGCTATAGTGATAAAAGATTTGCACAGATTAAAAAAATATATTTTTGCCTGCTATTTTGGACTTGAAATAGTGGGTCACGTTAAAGTCTAAACGATTGAAATCTTTGGAAGTTTTGGAATCTGCTTAAATATCTTAACTGATGAATAGCGTAATAGCCATTATTTTACAATTGAGGACTAACTTCAATCCACATCGACTTCTCTAGTCACAGGTCAAATTCAAATATTTATTTCTAAACATTGACAATAACTTCTTCTTATTGACGTCAAATATAGCATGACTACGACCAGTTCGGAGATACCCTCGTGAAGAAAAACTGGCAAGAAAACTTACGGGTATAATTTTTTCGAAATCAATGTACAATGCCTCTTTATGTCTATACAAAAGTCTGATTATTAGTCAATAAGTAACTACAAAAATATTTTTTTTTCTCGTATTAAACAAAAACAAAGTAAGATATGTAGGTAAAAAAAGGAAGTTTCATATTATCACTTATGATGATCTTCCAATTCGTAAATGCATCCCAACGGATAGTCCCTTTATGGATAATGAAAATAAATTGATGAAATTAGAACAAATACGCAATTCAAAAAATATATAATAAAAATAAAACCAACTGACAGGGGTGTGGAAAATATTTTGACATTACAAAGTATCTTGAGACACCGTATTGTGACAAAAAAATAAAGGCGAACGCACAGCGTTACACACTCAACATTTCCCGCATTGTACCAAACAAAGAAATCGTTTGGATGTATTTTGAAATTCGCCTCAGTCCTTTTGGCCGTAAATACAATTTTATGTTCATAAAAGTTATCGTATCGATACTGTACCGTGTCGTGATATGTTATACCGTCTAAAGATAATTTGACGATATTTGTGTGGATAACCTTTTTATGCTGTACTACTTAAAATGATTTTTTTACAATTAAGCTATTCAACAATATCATGCAAGCTTCAGCTATATTTTGTTTGATGTCATCTATGTATGAAGTATTTCATTATTAGAAAAAAAACTTAATAATATAATAATATATCCGCAGACCAACTTGCTGGGCTTACTGAGCTTGTATAAAAAACATAAACAGGAGCCCAGAATAAACATACGTTATTATAAAAAACCATGACCAGAGAACAAACATCTGTGTTCATCACACAAATAAGAATTCGCCGAACAGGATTCGATCCTTGGACTGAGTATAGTGCAGATCCTTGGTATGAGGCAGGGCTACTAGCACTGACGCTCCTCCGTCTTCTTATTTTGAATAAAATTAATTCGAATGGTTACAATATTGAAAAAGAGTGTATTTACGCATATTTCGATTTGTTTCCAATTACGACTTTAATTAATTAAGCTGATTGGTGCATCTACGGGCGTCTTGCAGGACAATTATGCATTAGTAATTTAACACCGTCTTAATTCAAATGAACGTTGTACCCTTTCAGTCATTTTTTAAAAGTAGTGGCCCCAAATTATTTAAGTGTGTTTTGTTAATTCTAAAGCACGCTAATAGTTATTGAAATAAAAACAATTCCAGACCAAATTTCTTCAGCAAAAGCTAGTCTTCAAAAATAAAACTTTATCCATTCCTACCTATAACTAAAAAAGTCTATCCGACGAATGTATATCTGTTTTTCCACTCGTTTGGCCGGGGCGCGGGTAGAAACACGAAGGGGGGGGCATCAATTTCATACGCCCCGCCCAGCAAACAATACAATCACAGTCAATCTAGGACGTAAATAGCAAAATAGAACGTTTGTTCGAAGCTGAGTACAGGGGGTGGTGGTGTGGCCTTTGGCACGGACTGGTTCGGACATTGGATGTTGAAAATTACTATAAACGATCGTTTAGAATGTTCTTAGATCTTCTTGTTGTATTGGCTAAAACACTCTTGTGATTTAATTCACAAAGGTAATCAAATTCCAAGTTCTAGTTAGTTACTTAACTTACTTTTGCGAGTAAATGTCAGCCTCATTTCGTACATGTTTTTTACACGGTGGAGCAGAGAAAATTAGGTATAAAAAAATTGCGACAAATTTGTTTTTTCTTTATTGTTTTTTTTCTATCGTACCATAATAGATTTGCTTGTATCAAAGATTTATTACATAAGAACATTTAGTAACCAATTAATAACCGAAAAGAAAATCAAAATCGGTCAACATTTACAGATTCAGCATACGAATTACTGCTATTAGAAGTGATTTTTCTATTATTTTAGAAATCATCCTATATCTACTTTTTTTTACTGTTTGGACCATGGTGCGTCAACCCCTTCTATTTGGACATTGACCTGCTGGACACCCTGTATATGTATCTTTATTCTGGGTTCCCCACTCAATTTGGTGTATTACTGCCCTGCTTACTTTAGAGCTATACAGTTGGTGTGTTTGTCTGGAGATTTGTAAAAGTTAAAACTAATTAAAACCTACTTAAACAACGAAGCTCTTGTAAGCAAAATGTATAATATTTTTAGCAACGTCAGCTTCAACTGCAGATTTCACCGGTTTTATTTATGCACTATGTCTTATGAATTCGCCATCAACTTAAATACGACAGCTGACGTCTACAAAGCCCCAGCAAAGGTCCGTGCTCCCGCGTCCTATTCGCCGCCTACCCTCAAACCGCCGCCGGCCACGCCAGCTCCACATTATTGCCACAATCTTGCTGCAGATTTATACGAGATTTTCTTACAATTATTACTTCTCGGTAGTTTCGTATTTGTCACCGCATTACCTCATGAATCGAGTTTGGGTTATGTTTTCTTAGTTATTTTCTTATTGTAAGTTTGTTTTGATTTTAGTTTATTTGTTATTTATGAAGGGTAGTTAATTATTTTGACTGAATAATACGAAAAGTTTTGTTCTTCTTATAATATGACATCAATAAAAAAATTCACTGGTCAATTTTTGTAACGTTTCGTAAGATTTTTAAAATTGTTATTTATTATTTATGTATTGCATATAACATTCCAGAAAAAGTTACAATTTAACCTTAAATAATCATAAAATCTAATCACGGTTTGTCTTGATAGTTGGAATTATTCTAAATGTACAATTTCATACAATTTGTTAAAACAAAGATGTAATTCTGTGTCATGGTATAAGCTATACGACAAAGATTTATTCTACATAATCAGAACGTATATTTATACCAATAAATAATCATATTATTAAAATCAACCCTTGTTGATCTTTACTCAAAAAATATACCTAAGACAAAATCACCCACCCCACAACATCTGTATCAATAAATCAAACTCAAAGAAATAATAAACTGTTATCAAATCTCAACCCAAGGCGAGTCCATTTCGCGCAAATCCTTTTCTATCCCACCATTTCTAGCGAGTCATTTCTCATTGTTCCCACTTCCACCCACCCAGATAGTTATTTGTACAAACTCGTAAACAGGGGACAATCGACTAAGTATACTCAGACAAAGTTATCTGTGTAGTCAAGAGCTGCGCTACCCATCTATGTGAACACTTATTTTAAGAACAAAGTTGCCATAGGTAAATCTTAGTTCTGATTTTGTCTACTGTACAGATAAGTTTGTGGGTGTAGCTATCTATGGAAGTTTACGATTGACTTCGGAATCGAGCCCCGGAATAAGCTTCATTCGAATTGAAACTCGTGAATAGAAGTAATGGGAGGGAATTGGCTAGAAGATTCATTTTAGATTGGTATTTTTGTTATATAAATTATATTTTGGTCTAATATATGAAGATTACTGTGTACAACTGTTTAAATTATAAATTGGTTGCAGATTAGTTGAGGAATACTTTATTATGTTATTTTTGATTTAAATCTCAATATGTGCGTTAATCTAGTGTTATTGTAATCTTATTTAGAAACATTAAACACGGAAGTTATAACAGCCACGAAATGGTATGGTTTATAAAGGAAATTAATTTAAAACGTTGAATTCTTAAAAATAGGAAAGGTCAAGCCAGGTAAATCGTTGTTTTATAGATATTCAAATTCGATTTAAATGATCTTCCATTATATCTGATCTGATGGAAAATGACAATGAACATTGAAATGTTTAACGCATAACTAGGGTTTTCCTTTTTTGCAAATATCGCCCATACTTATAAGGTTAAGTTAAAGAAAGTAGGCTACTCATTTGCAAAGAGAGCTGTTCAAATGTTTGGTTCGACTTTTTGGTCTGTTTATTTATTATTATTTTTACGGTCACATCAATAATACTAAAACCTACTTAGATCTACCATTGTAAAATGTTAATCGAGTTTTCACTTTTTTATATTAGTGTCCTGTATCTAACAGATAGGCAACATAATATTAGCAACAATAAAATAAAACCCAATATTTTATTGCTCGTCCGGCCATCGTTTAAGCTCATAACCTATTCACAGTCCATTGATAAACAATAAAAGAGAATTTCTTACATAAGGAAATTGTAATATTTATTAGGGTTTTTTCTCTTTGATTTAGTTGGTTGTTTTCTAGTTTAGCGGTCATTTGGCAATAAAATATGGATGGGATAATGGCCTGTGTCTGTGTACATTAGCGGAGATACACTTAGAGGAAAATTACTTTTATTTGCTGAAAGTAGTTTGGATGGTAGTGTGTTCTGTTTTAGGTATATTATGTACCTAACATTATTTTTTTTTTGGTTGTTTCCCTTTAAAAGTATTTATAGGTTTTATTTAGACACGCGAACTGCGTGCAAAAACATGAGAACTCTAGTAACCCTAGACGAATAAATTTTAAGTTGCTTAATTCTGAGTTAGTATTTTTCTTATGGCCCAAACTCGCTACGAAATTATGTTTTTTTCTTTACTAGAGTGTTAAAACAAACACAAAGGTCCGGACATTTCTTTAATAATTCACCTTAGTTAAGTTTGCAAATGTCTTTCGGCTCAATGTATGAAATTTGTTTAGGCCCTGTGATCATTGCTTTTAGTACTTTGACGATACTATATAATACTAATTATAGCTAACCATTAAAAAGTTTCAATAAAAAAAGCACCCGTTCAATTGTTACACAATATAGTTTACTTTCTGGCCGCAGAATCTTTTCATAACATTTCGCCCGTCGGCTATTGGTTCAAGTTTGAATAGTCGGCGCATATGTTGTGACATGTTGGTTTTAACAGTATGTTACTTTGTTTCTAAGTGTAAGTTAGTTCATCTGTAGCATCTGAAGTTCGCTGAAATATACATACAATGTAGATGTTTTAATAAAAGTACTTTATACAGCCAGCGCCTATTTCATCTAAATGTAACTACATCAATTTAACAATAAATTAATTATTTATTTGATTTGAATTTTTATTTGAATGCCTTAGATTTCTAGGATGCTTAATTATTTCTTGAATATAATAATAAATAAAATATAATAATAAATAATTATTTCATACCTTGCAATATAATGTTTCTCAAAATTCCCCCCTATTACGCTTGTGCTGTTATCAAAACGAAATATTTTCGCAAATTGACAATTTTAATTGTATCCTCGCAACATATAAACCATTTTTGTACGTTAATCTTTGATAAATAATAGACCCAGTAAGAGTCTGTTATATTGTTTCAAAATATCAGTCACAATATCAGTCAAGTTTTCTGTAAAATTATTAAATTTTCAAGTTAAATAGAATAATTGTTTGCAGCTTTGTCAAATGTAAATGTTGTGTACAACTTTAATTGGTTTGCAAACTTACAGATGTTGTATAATGTAGATGTAGTTATTAAGGTATTAGTTTGTAAGCTGTTGTTGTTCCTAAAAAAATAATATAAAATAATCCTCGAAATGCTATTTTCAATATCAGCCACCCTATCCAAGTTGCCTACAGAAAATTCGTAATATCTATATGTAAGATCAATAAAGTTTACGCGTTTTCTTTAGCGTTAGCGATCAAAGATTGGCAACTTGGCTACGGCCCCTGACTAGCACCAACCCAAAACCAAAAACAATAATCATCAGAACATTTTTTAAATAACTTTGAAAAGTTGCACCATACCTCTTATTTCAGGCTGTTACAAAAAATCATCCAACCTTGAAATTTTCCTCAAAATTCTTTACAATATTCCCCAGTCAATACATTACTTACCGCGACAAATTTGATACATCAAATTATGCGTTAAAAATATTACTTTTTAAATTTCCCGCGTATTATTCAAGGAATCCCTCAATTGACACTGATGGGCGATCGATCATGGGGCAACGTGTTATTTAGAAAATCGGTTTCTGAGACAATGTTATTTGGAGAAAAAAATATCAGTAATGTCTGTGTAGATTATCCTAACATTAGCATCTTATTGTAGTTTACGAAAACTCATGCATTCACTTAAACAAAAACTGACCATGCTTAAAGTTCCGGTACAAAGTCGATAAAAGACAGTAAAATGCATACAAAAATCAACTCAATAATCATAAAATCAACAGACACAAAGACCGCCACACAACTAGACGCATCAGCCCCAAATTACCAAATTACTAACAAAATTTGCTCAACATAAACCATTTACGATACGGCAATTTTCCTTTCAACCAATTAACCAATAGGATACCCCCAAATTGTGACTAATCCACACAGTCCGATTATACTCCGAATTCAAACAGGCTTACAGTGCCACCATTTTATTTGCTCAGTAGCAAAAAGTGTAACTAAAACATTTGACAGCTGAAAATACATCAAATTAAATTTACGCACAGAAAGAGCGCCACCCCTTAACGAACAGATCTGTTGGTCGGAGTATATTCAAATAGAAATTGGCTCAAATAATGCGGTTCTAAATTCAAATCGGTTGATGCGGAGTTTAAACAGGCGTATAATGATGCAAAATTGGAAGAGTGCGCGCGCCATATGCGATGCCCGAGGCGATGGGACCCTATAGACTGTGGTTAGTTTATTTTAAATTTATATGGTAAAGTTGGTGAAAAAGTGACAAGTTCGAATTTCATGCGGATAGATGGGAAAAGTTTTAGGGATGGATACAGGTAGAATTGCCTTTTTTAATTTGAATTGTATATGAATATGGCGCCTCTTAACAAACTTATGACGTATTATTCGTAGAAATTATAATCTGAAATCTAATTATTATTATTTATAAAACTCTATATTTTAAATATTTATATTTTAAGCATTGCGTCATTGTTTTATTTAGACAAGAGAACAAGTCTCTAACGAATTAATGGACACGATACATATAAAACAAATTGTGGGGTATGTGACAATTATGATATAAAACTTATAATGACGTAAAATATATACTATATATAACCCTCACAGCTTCATCCTTTTTATTTTAACCTTTACTTCTTAAAGGCCCAAATTATCCCCAAAAACAAAAAACAGCTAAAATAATTCCACCAATCTCAACAGCAAGTCCAAATAACCGGACACTATGCGTTGATGCGATTCCCTCACAAAGGGTTTGCCAGTAAAAACTAGCTAACAAGCGCCCTGCGCCCGCGGCACCCTAATTCACAGTCCACAATTTGCGCCGCCCGCCTCTATTCAGATAGGAAAATGTTGCCAGAATGTAATTCCGCGGAGAAATTAGGTATTGTAAAATGAGGTTCATTTGGTTTTTTGTTTTTGAGATTGTAAGTGTGATTCTGTAAGTGAGTTTGTGGGCTTGTGAAATGGATGAGTTTTTGATAATCGCGACAGCCTTAATAATGTAATCGTAGAATACGACATGATTTGGTATTTTTATACAAGGTTATAAACGACGCCACCTCATGTGCTGAACTTACGTCCGGTATATATATAAATGTCCCGCGCTTGATGCCCCGAAGGCAAATAACCAATATGTTTTATGTACCGTTTTATAAAAGTAATGTGGGAGCTAACAGTCCTCTAGCCCGTGCCTGTAAAACTTACAACCTATTTGTTAAGACAGCTGATGATCCAAAACCTGATATATTTCATGACTCGCTACCAGTATTTTTAAATAAAATTGTAAAAAAAAATAAAATTGTAAAATTGTAAATTAGTTTTCAAAATAAATTTATGTTGGACTTATCATTATATTGTTTTGGAGACATATTTGCTAAGTATTTTCAGTAGATTCATTTCTTTATTTTCTTAACTCAAAGTTTTGTTAACGTGTTTTTATTTTCGTTTTTGACATTGTTTTATTTGTAATTTTGTGTACACAGAGTTGTCTTGCAAACGCTGATCATACCTAATTATGACATATGTATCAGAACTATGACTTGAAATTGTAACTAACTATGATTATTTTAATATGTATGTTGTTGGTGTGACTTTAAATAAATAAATAAATAAATAATTGCTGGGATATCAGCCTCATCCGACTACGAGGCTAGTTTCGGACAATTTATATTTAACCACGACCATTGCCTATTTCTGGTGGCAGACTTTAGACACACCTTCGAAATAATTCTTACATATGTGGGTTTCCATTCGATATTTTTCTGCTCTGTTAGAGCAATCGGTTTAATACACTTAAGCTTTAAAAATGTACTGATGTATTAGCATTCACTGAGACGGAACAAAGGGCTTTTATGACTGAGAAGCTAGTACTCTAACCGATATGGTTACTACTTAATCATGATTTATAGACCAGTAAAAAGATTTGAAGTAAAGATTGATCTTAAAAGTGGAAAAGAGCATGTGACCTCGAAAATAATATATTTCATTAGATCTTGATTTCAATAGATTCACTTTTATTTGCTAAAGTTTAGTCGTAGTTTAGTAGAACGAAATTTTATAATATGTACTCGAATAATTTTATTTGTTCATCATGTCTTCAATTTAACAGTAACTAAAAAACGGTAGGTTAGGAATATTTGGATCTTACGCTAATTTCACAGATTACTGTCAATTGAGTTAGGATGTTTTACTTTTTCATCAGAAAAAAATATATATTCTCAAGTTATTTTCAGTAGTAAATAAATCAGTTATTTACTAAACATTATTACAAATTCCGAACACAGCATCTAGTTACAAGAAATCGCCAAAACAGACTTCAAAACGCACCACGTACATAAACCCTGATACCCCCCAGAAACTACCATTCCTCTTCCACCGCATTACCTTACTGATATATCTGAACCGCTTATCAAAAATAAATAATTCAGGCTATACTACAGCTCCCATTTCACATTACTTCAGCTTACGTGTAATCCACGGCATGACATACAGTCCGCACACGCGAAGTAGACGCGAAAAAATCTCGCCCTAAACGGATAACCCTTGCGAGGGGGCAGGGGTCGCGTCCTCGCTTCCGATTGGCCGACTCCCAGGAAGGATATGACCTATAGTTTTTCTTCTTAAGAACTTCCTTCGTCCATTGTACGCGTGATTTACGAGAGAACGCGAGGCAGGGGCGTAGATTAATGGTGGTGAGCATCCGGGTTGTAGCAATCACATCTGCTTGGCTGTACGGCAATTTCCTACCATATTCGTTTACCAGACGTATTATAGGGCACTCTTCCGAGTTTGAGTGTTATAGCCACATTAAGAACGCTCACAGCTTAATGTTGGGAATTCATTACGGAATAAAAGAATGAATGTAGGATAGTGAGTAAGGATTGCTTTAGTTGATATTTTTTTTTGGTTTTTCGTCTTTGTGGGTTATTTGATTGATGATTCGGTATTTGGGTTATTAATGTTGTGATTTTTATTTACATATTTGGCGAATAAGCTTTTAAGAAAAGGCAATTATTTACTATCACTTATTATATTAACATCATCAATTCCAAATATTTCTGATTTTGTTTCTTTTTGAATTTATTTCTACTAATCAATACAAGTATATACAGGTACTATATATTTTGACCAATTTAAGTACAAGTTTACATTTTTTCATCTCCGTCACTATACAATTTTAAGGTTCCAAGGGCGCGTTGATTACTTTACATTAAGATTAGCTTAAAACTGACCCCATAAAGTTCCCTACCAAAAAAAAAAACAAAGAAAATCTTAGTAACAATAATTGTAAACCCTAATGGCCACTAGAAGTCCTCATAAGTGCGGCAATTAAACCGAACGTCCACGAACACTTAGGTCGGGCGGCGACTGAACGCGTTACCAACTATTTATTGTAGCTGTTACTTGATTAATGTTCTGGATCTAGAATAGTTACTTAATTGTTTCTTAGCTATAGCTTGGGTTCTAAGAGAAATTAGGTAGTTAGGGATTTTTCGTTGGATCAGCTCACACCGGATAACTGAACTCTTGGATATAACCATTTCTATAGAAATTTAGTATGGTGGCAAAAAAAAAGATGAGAAAGTGGAATGTTCCCGAGACTGATTGAAACAATAAGTTAAATAATTCGAAGCCTTTCGTAGGTAGTTTTGTGAGTTCATTTTGCATAGTGCGAATAAATTTAAATAAAATATATCAATTTGTGCTATATTTCTGACAATTAAGATGAAGCAGATTCATAAAATGTGAGCTGAACTAACACTTCCGAGTTTAGACACACTACAATTTTTATATATTTTATAACTCAATCATTTAGGTAATATAATCTCAATTTAAAATTTTAGGTGGACGGAGTCATAAACAAAACTTAGTTTTACATGCATAAAAAATAACATCTAGTATTCGCATAAACCACTCAAACAATTTGAACTATAACCCCTTAAATACACAAAAATAACTCAAAAAACAAACAAACCAGCAGACAGACACACAGCGTAACAAACGAGGCGGGTTCTAACAGAATCCGCGAAAATAGCAAATGGACGATTAGCGCGATCCCCTGTTTGTTGCAAATGTGTAATACGGAGGGCTTATTGTTTATTAGTGGTACGATCTGCAGTGAAATCTTGAGTGTTTTATATATTTATTTAGTATAGATAGGAGAGATATTGTGGAGCTTTCGTCATTTAAAATTAGTCTTAAAAGCAGAGAATTATAATCTTGGAAAACTCGAATGTTTAAAGTAAGCGGCCAGCTTTCCATTTTTTTAATATTCATAAGAGCTGAGAAATAGCAATATACTTCATGCGTCTCAGGTAAATAAACGGGTTGTGATAAAAACCATATGGTAATGACAATAACAATATTGAGGCTTTTGAAATAACTATAATAATAACTTTATTTTCATCAAAAGTACAAAAATTTTTTTTACCTTACAAAGTAAATTAAGTATCTAGATAAACTTAAATAATAGAACAATAATGCACATGAGGCTCAATAATGGGTGACTTTGACCTCTATACTAGACATAGCCTGTATCATAGAGGTCAAGGTTCTTTGAAACTTCTATTATAGCAACAATTTGTACAGGTATGTGTCCAGAAGTGTAGGATTGTGTAATTTACAATATATGTATTATATAGTTGATTAGTAAATTTATACAATGCAAACGTTAATAAATCATTACATAATTATCTTATAACAAAAGGTTTTCGGTATCTGTGTAATTAAGAGATTGTAACCATGTATTAATTTTTTTCTTAATTTCATATGTATTTAGTCTGTATATGCTAATCTGTTTATTTATCTTATTATATAATTTACGGCTCAACGAATTGTGCTGTGTACTTGCAAAGCTGGTTCGACGTCTTTGTAAAATGTATCTATCGAGCGGCAGTCGTGAGTGTCGATGTAGAATGCAACCGAATATATATAATTGCCTCACAGTCAATACTTGACATTCTTGATATAATTTGGCAGTTGGATAGTCTCTACGTTTAAAGTTCATTACTTTGAGGACAGCTCTCTGAGCTACTTCTAGCGATATCATGATAGTTTTGAAAGAACCACCTCAAATGCGTATGCAGTACAAAATAACTGACTGCACAAGAGCGAAATACACTGTACGCATGATGTCAGGATCTGCAGAATGACGCAGGTTTTTAAAGAGAAAAATAAGCTTTCAGACACGTCCTTTTACCAACTCTATGTGTTTTCCCCAAGATAAAGTTTCGTCTAGTATAATTTCGAGGTACTTAATATGGTTGACGGTTTCTAAAGCGTTACAACCACATTCGGTATTTGGTTTGGGACAGGCTTGTGCTTTGATAATAATTGAGTTATCGACGGTTTTAGAAATATTTGGCATACAAAACCGGATAACCTTAGTTTTTTCCACATTTAAAGTAAGTAAATTTATTTGCAGCCACTTCATAACTTTATGTAAGGAAATAAGGTAGGTCCCAGGATGCTTCCTTGTGGAACGCCGTAGGTTATGGGTAGTTCACTACATAAAGCAGAGCCAATCTTAACCGACTGCGTGCGATCTGTTAAGTAATCTCTGAAAATATCGAGCGCAACACCTCGAACACCCACGCACTCAAGTTATCGAATCGTAAAGTTATCGTATCGAAAGTATCGAACGCCTTAGAGAGGTCCAAAAAGATACCAAGGCAATTTGTTTTGTCGTCTAATTTGTCTGTGACTACATCTACGAGGTCAGCAATGGCATCTTCGGTGGATATACCGGAACGAAACCCATATTGGTTCCCCGCTAAAATATTGTATTTATCCAAAAACTCTTTCAAATGGTTATTAAGAATTCTTTCCAGAATTTTAGACAAACTAATGAGCACCGATATTGGTCTATAGTTGGAGAAGCTGTTTCTGTTGCCGTTTTTAAAGACTGGAGTTATAATACTTGTTTTAAATGCCTTTGGGAAAACACCTGTGTCGATAGCTCTGTTACATATATGAGTGATTGGCGGAACGATAAAGTCCCGGCAGGACTTCACAACTTTTGCAGAAATTTTATCATATCCTGTGGCGCAACTTGTCCGTATGTGAGATATTAAGTTTTCCACCTCTTTTTCAGTGACATTTGGGATCGCGAGACTGTTAATCTGTGACTGTTGACAGCAATGTAAGAATGTGTGACTACTTGCATTTAGCTTAGGAATTTAAGATGCTAAGTTAGTACCAACATTTGCAAAAAACTGATTGATGCCATTTATGGTAGTCTGTTGGTCGACTTCCGAATTTAATAACTCAGATGCTTGTTTGGAACGTGGTTTTATGTTCGCTAACGAGTTAATTAAATTCCAAGTCTGTTTCGGGTTATTTTTAGATTTTTAGCAAGTAAAAGTTTGTTAGGTTAGTGTAAGAGGGGGAGTGATAAATACAGACTAGTGTAAAACAACCTAAACAACAAGTTAAACAGTTTGCGTCAGCATAGCTTGGTTCGTTTACATAATATGTTATTGTGTTTTTGATAAAAAGTACAACGCCATCATTTTGAATAAGATTATTTTTACTTGAATATAAAGTATAACCTTCGAACATGGGAGTAAGATCTTTATCTTTCAACCATTATTCCGTTAAAACAATAACATCAAACCCCACTCCAATACCAGACAGGACGACTAAAAACTGATCAAAATTTTTGTTAATACTTGGTATGTTTAGATGTATTACTTTTAAGCTGCAATTTTTTTAATTTATGTAGTTAGTGCACTGTTCAGGCTTACACTTATATGAGCTGGCAACTGTGAGGTTATCAATCTCGTTGAATAACTTATTATTTATATTAGCCATATCTTATAATTTTTAAACAGTTTAGAAAAAGGGAAAAGGTTTTCTTAAATTAATTAATTTAAGGCCAGTAAACAAACATTGGAGCCCGATGGCAAGTGGCATCCAGACCCATGGGCATCGATATACAGAATGATAAGCTAGGTATGCATGTGATAGCTCTAACAGCCATAAAAGCTTTCAGCACAATATATAATTCGTGGTTACAAACTAAACAGGACATTTTCATGTTGTATGTATACAAAAACATTTCCAGCAAAAAAATAAACATTATTGAAGAGAAATTTAGTGACACGGCTAGTAAAAACAAATTTACCTCTAGTCAATTTCCAGTTTTGATATTATTGAAGGAGTGTTCTGACTTGACAATATGTACTTCCTTAGTGTCCTTATTTTTTCGTAGCAGTATCTTTCCATTCGAGTACCAGCAGAAGTCAAAATGGTTCCTTTTAGCAAATTCTCTAGCCTGATGCATCAGTTTTCTAATGGATGCGGTAAGGTGTTCATCAAAATAAATTGGTTTTTTTTTCACCTGAGAGACCTAAGATTACTGTGTTTAGCTTTTCTTGTAGGGGTCGTTGTTTGTTATAGAGCCTGGTAGAAGCTAGAACATTTTGCTTTATTTGCACTGTCGAGAATTCAGTTACGATGGCTTTAGGCAGGCCAGGCTTTCCTGGTAGGCGGTATATGTCACGAATGTTCGATGGGCCTATATCAACACCAACAATTGAGCTATAATTATAAAGAGCTAATTGAGAACTATTAGTATATCATTCATTTTTTTTTGAAAAAGGATTAGACGTTTGTCTTCTATCTCACCTGATGGAAAGTGACGATGAAGACGAAGTTGTTACACGTCTATCCACGAGATACCTATTCACTCGACGCTTGAAAGAACTAGGACTATAGTATTCTGGAAAAACAAATGCAGGCAGTTCATTCCCTACCTTGGCGACCCGCACCAAAAAGAAACTGTCGAAGCGTTTGGTTCGACTTCTTGGGATGTCTACCATGAAGGGATGGAAGGTCTGTCTGCGTCTAGTCGTCTCTCTCCAAAATGTAAACTGTAGAAGACTGCTAAACTGGCAACTTTCGTCGAGGCTTTGCAGTTTTTTGGTGGTGAGGTCAAAGTTGTTTATAATTAATTAATTTTCTTATAACCTTGTACTGGTTTATAAAAAACATTGTTTAAACAATAAATTATTCCTTCGAATTAATAAGGAATAACTTATTTTCCTTCATTGTTGCTCAACAAAAAACAACATGATAGAAATAACGAACATTTAAACTATTTAAATCCATAGTTTGTAATTTTTGCACACCGTACGTTTAAAGCCAGCAAACTGTATTCACGCCCAGCTAATAAATTTACTTGCAGCTTACTGTACCGAGCGACAAGTTGCATTTACAAGTATATTTTATTTTCTATAGGTGTATCACAATTGGGGAGTGTATTTAAAGATGTGAGAACGGTCCCCCGTTATAATGGAATAGATGGATGAACAATCCGATAAATGATTGGTAGTTACGGTTATTTGTGATTCCGTATTATTACATTTTATTAATTATTTTTAAGGGCTTAATATAGACCATTACATAGTTTTATTAAGTGAAACTTAGTTAAAGATGTCATTCATTTTATAGCGTGTGCAAATGATTGATACCGGGTGATTTTTTTTACCGTTCGGAAAAAAGGCCCTCTATACACGTGTCAGCCACCAATTTTCCATGAAGAGTCGTTTTTTTTTGCAAATTTCGCTATATGGTGTCTTTGGTAAAATTGCTTAGAATCATGGTCGTATATGTATATTATATTTCGATACGCTTTCACATTAGGAATCCTTATTAAATGAATAGCGATTATATTATTATTAACTATTTTAAAAAGTAACAATACCTAAAAACCTACCGATCACAAAACAAAAAAAAATAATTAAAAGTAACAACTTTCAAATCCTTACCACGCCACCCCATTGGCATTCTTAGCTTTTTAGCAACCGGCCGCAACCCTTTTATTATGATTGCTTGCACAAGGGGTGGGACCAGGGGATGATTTGCAATAAGCTACTTGTGGCCAAGTAAGGTGATTAATAGTTTATATACGGAGTTAAGTAAGGTTTAAGTATTGTTGGTATTGTGTGGGATGATCTGCTTTAAGGGAGGTATTGATTTGCCTTTGATTTCTATCTACTTTTATTATCCATAATTAGTTACTAAACGAGATTTTGGTGAAGCTTCATAGACATGCGATTATATGCTTTGCCTCTGTTTTGGTTGTTCTCGTAAATCATAAATGAAGAGTTACTAGAGTTTCTTACGTTAGGATCTCGTCTGGGGTGCACTGCATCCCTTTCTATTTTGACTGACATCATAATCACGTTTACATGGTTCAGTGCAATACGTTAGTACAATAAGGAAGGACCTGCCAGTGCAATCAATTACTTGAACAAAGGCAATTTCAACTGAAGCCTACGGCCGACAATGCATCATTAGTCCATAGAATAATCACATTCAATATTGATACATAAAACACTGAATATTGATGTTCATGGGTGCGAAAATTGTAAAAAAAGTTTACAAACTACTATTTTAACTGCCGTTATGGGAGCTCAATTCTAACAGGGATATTCGTAGCGTATACAAAAATCTATTATATCAGTAATCAGTAAAATCTAATAATCAGTAAAAGTATAATCAGTAAATTCTATTATACCGCTGCAAAATATCCCGTTCTTATGAGGATATTCATCTAGGACTTGTAGAAGGCTTAATTGCTACAAATCGACACAAAAAGTTTGAAGCAATTTTCATTATACAAATACATGTAACTTTATATTCACATATATAATCCAGAAACAAATTGTTAAATAGAGAAACTTTAACTTATTTATTTAGTAACGAAGAACCCCCCAATTTTATTTTATTCACATTACCCATATTACCTATAACAAGAGTCAAGTACCAAAAGCTTTACTGAACCAAGCAAAATACTGACACTAAGCAAAATTGACAAAAATATTACCAGCAACGCAACCCCTTAATGGGAATTAAAAATCACACCCCCTCCCCCTAACTTTTGACAGATTCCCAAAAACTTCCCAAAAGAAATTCTTAAAAGGATCACACCGCGAAATTTCTTTGGGGATTTTTAACGAGTTTTCTAAATAATTGAAAAGTTTAAATCAGGATTATTAAAAAAGTTTGTTATTTACTTAATTGATCAGGTGAAATTTTCCTTTTAAAACCAAAATTTTAAGGAATAACTCGCAAATCGATGCCTGTAAAAATTATAATGGTAAAAAGTTTATTTGAATTTTAAACGAGTTTTAGATTGTTTTAAATAAAATTGTATTCAATATGTAGGTTAATAACTGCGCTTTAGAAAATAATTACCTTTGCTGTTTTATTTCAAAGATTTATTTATAATTAAAGATTCTCTAATCACTTGGAATAATAACTGAAGGTAAATTAAACACCGTTTAAAAATATCCTGTTAAGGATTTTAATTCTTACAGCTCCATCTAGTAGCAGCAAAATCAATTAAAACATAGAGTTGAGAGAGAATTGCTCTACAACGAATTCTTTAAATAAGCACTCAAACTTTCTCAGTTACAATCATATAAATAAATAATTATAATATTTGTGAAACCAAATAATACGGATTCTTATTAGATTTCTTTCATATAATAATTTTGTATATACGTTTAGGCAAAGATTTGAAACAGAATTAATTAGGCATCGTTCTGATAAAACCAACGTTTTGTTATTTAAAAATAAGAAAAAAAAACTCTTACGCCATAATATATAATATAACAACTACTTTTCACACCCAACATAAATCCACCAGGCCAACATAACAAGTACGTTCTAAAGAAAAATAAAATCAAGATACCCCAAACACACTTCCATAGACAATAAAAACCTAATACTCGTCTAAATAGGTTCGCTGCCTCAAAAGAGGTTTCATTAACAATTTGAATGCGACCGTAGATTGAGGCGTTCTGCCTTGATGGAATATATTAGTAGTGAAGCAATCAGGGCTGACACTTTAGGTTTTTAAAATGACCCCTAGCTTTAAGGGGCGCTTAAAGTTTAAAAAATCTACTTTTGAAGTGGTTTGGAAAGAATTCGATTTAAATGTGCTTTGAAGCGGATTTTTTGTTGAGGTGAAGCTATGTGGTTAGAGCAATTGTAGCGATTCGAATTAAAAGTCTGCATTTTATATCAAATTATAAAATAACGAACAATCAGCATGATATGCAAAAGATAATTTTTTTATAAACTAAAGCAACTTGTATTTACTGTTAGTACGGGCAAACGATATCTTGTTGTGTTCTTAACAAATACATAAATAAAAACATACTTATGTATTTACAGATGGTTCAAATCATTTGTGCGCACAGCCCTATGTGTGCGTGTGCTTGTAAATGTGATACTTAATGTTGTGTGGCCGACATCTTGTCAAACCCCGATCCCGTTGCTTTGGTATGCGTGTACAATCAGTACATTTTTGTCACGCACACACAGTTGCTATATATAATTAAACTTAACGCGCAGAGCCACGCTCACTTGAACTATCTATACACACACGTCTAAATACGAAGAAGGGTATTAACATTTTTTATCTAAACTATCAAGTTACGTTTAGGTAAAAATTACCAGTTTTAAAAACAATAACGGAATAAAAAGCATAAATGGTAAACCTCGCCTATTCTTTTCAATTACCAACACTACCCCTATACCTACCTAAGCTAACGACAGGCTTCACTAGTCTGCAGCCGCGTACGAATCGCGCTAATTAAACCCGTGTTTACTAAATCCACAAGCATTGTGAACGTGGAAGCGCGGGCAAAGAGTAGCAACATAGATGCGACGATTTAGTGATAAAAACAGACTTTAAAACACGTTTAAATTAAATGTTATTATGTGGCAAAATACTCGTACGTCAATTTGTACTACCATAAACCAAAATATATATTTTAAAAAACGTACAATACACTAAAAACGGGGCAGCGTTTATAATTATAATTATATATCTCGCCGCAATATTTCCAAAACCGTAGTATTACAATCAGGCTAGGTTAGGTTAGATTGTAAAATAATGACCGTTCGTTTATAAATTTCCGATAAAATTAAACCTATATATAATATTACCTTTTTCACAATTTATCGGAGACATATTTAAGTCGAGCAATGAAAAGTGATTTATAAACACAACTTAAAAAAAAACGATTGAATGTAATAGAATAGTGGATAAGAAAACATTAAATTCTTTCAGGTCTCATAAAAAAGCCTTTCCAAATTGGTTCATTCTTGTGGGAGACAAAATGCCGCAGACAGAGGTTAAACTTATAACAATCCTCTTTTTTCAATAAACATTTTTTTGTTTTTCCGTGCAAGCAGAACTTCTTTTTGCCTACTCTGTTCCCCTCTACTCTATGCCCCACTAGTCACAGCCCAGAAATCACGTAATGACGGCAATCTCTCGCCACAAAAAGAAATGATTAACCCCTCTGCATTGCATTCACACTAGCACGCGAGTCTTATGCTATGGACGTAAGGTTGGCATACGGCCTTTTGCGTGCGTTTACTTTAGAAACGATCATTATGCGTGCTAATAAGTAGTTTTGTAAGTTGTTGGTTGTGATTTATAGGGCAAATTTATTCATAAATGTTTTATCTCTAGTGAGCTATGAACAAAACCCAAATAAATTTTTAAATTTTTACAATTAAAATATAATATAAATAATATATAGTGCATCTCGCACAAGTAATGAGTTTCCAGATACTGCAATGTTCGAACGCCTTGTGATTGTGACGTCATGCCTATGGGACCCATAGACTTTAAATATATTTTTTATTTGCAAGTTATTTAAGTGAACTAAAGTTGTTACTTTTGATGAGGCCGAGCTGCCAATATCTATTGACTTCTGTAATGAATTCCGGAACGTTTTAATTGTATAAATTTCTTTGAATTATCGTAACTGGCAAAAGCGGAGACGATCCACCTGAATGTGAACATGCTTATTTTAAATGGGGTTCTCACAAAAAAATGCTTAAAACCTTTAATTTGAAGAGTCTATTTCATGTCCTTTTAGATTTAATTTTCTTAGTGAGATTAGTATTGTTTGCCTTGATAATTAATAATTCTAATATTTTTCTAAAGTTTTCACAATATATTATAATAACCGCAGTCTTGAGTGATTTTTTCGCTATAAAACCCAGTTAAAAAGATTTATTATCTAATATAA
Source organism: Marasmarcha lunaedactyla (assembly GCA_923062675.1). Taxonomy (NCBI): domain Eukaryota; kingdom Metazoa; phylum Arthropoda; class Insecta; order Lepidoptera; family Pterophoridae; genus Marasmarcha; species Marasmarcha lunaedactyla. The sequence continues at coordinate 4,890,190 of OV281354.1, forward strand.
TACCTAATATTGATTTAAACGGTCTATAACATTTATAAATTAATCACATCTTTTAGACCAGTTGGGATTTTATTTAGTAAATCTTCGCTTTCGTCCAAGTTCGCTATACCAATATTTTAAAAGAAATCTTGGAAGTAAAATTGAGCTTTACACTCTTATTTATATAAAATGAGTATTTGTTTTGAAAAAAAAAAATTATATCGTAGTTAAGTAAAGTTATGTAAGCAGAAACATTCTGCAATTATTGTCAAGTTAAAAATATTTCTGTATGGATATGCGATCTCACAACATTGCTTCGCTTTGGTCATAATAATCGACATCATTTTCAATCTCGAACATCTCAATTTAAAAAAATATAACATACCATTAAAGGCTTAAGTCCATAGTGTTTGAGCCGTCGGCCGATGATGTTTCAGCATATAATACCGTCATGATTATTTTTAATAGATTGACTATATAGTCATAAACCATATTTAAAAGGTTATTGAACTAACTTTTTTGTTTTTGGTATTTAAATTAAATAATGAAGTCAAAGGAAATCTTACGTACAACACTAGAGTCACGTGTCCAAAATCTTAATTAGAATATAGAAAGAAGACACATTTATACATAAGACTAACATAAAGGCTTTTAAAGGAAGAGGTCTGTACCCGCGACAATTCGAGGAGGTCTCAAAATGCGAGAAACTGACGCTACTGAGCCACATTATCTCTCGACCCGCAGCGAGTGTTTGTCGCGCTTAGACTTCACACAAGGAAAATCAAAAAGGAAATAACATGGGAAGTAAAAACCTAAAAAAAAGGAAAACCGAAAGAGCACATCCACTTGTTGCAAAATAACAGAGCGAATATTTGATTGACGTATTTGAATTTTGAAGTTTGGTGGTAGGGATCCCGAACTAAAAAAAAATAAAACTCACAAAAAGTTATAGTTGCAATCCAAATAATGCTTTGCAAGATTATACAATTAACATAATTAATTTTGTAATATTTTTTTGATTTTATTTATTTAGTTTTAAATGTATACTTTACGTTTACTTAACTGTTTATGAAACATACTTTACTTTGTCTTTAGAATAGGCCACCAGCAAAACTTCTTTTGCATTGAATCGGTAACCCCAACGTTGCGCAGCTATTGTATGGAGACTTTTGTTTCTTATTAATTTAGATAATTTTATTGGAAAATATTTTAGTTCTGATACTTTTTTTAATAATCATTTACATAAATGATACGAATTATCGTGCATTTCATTCGTCCATTAAGAGCTGAAACATAAAACTTACTGACGGCCTAAAATGGACTTAACCCTTTTATTGCTGTTTACGTCATTAATCGTTTTAACGCTCATTTTTTAAATTAATTTATTTAAGTGTACTTACACTTAAATAATTTTTTTTATAAAGTGGCAATCGACTGGTCATAAAAATACAATTTAAAAATGTTCTTTAAAAAGTTGTAAGTGTGACTTTCAGAGAGAGAAAGGTTCATATTACCAAACATGTATTAGTTGTGTCGACAGAAATATGTTTTAACGTCAAAATGGACTTTTTCAACCATTTGTATACCAATTTGGTAAGACGCCCTTTCGAATTGAGTATGCGATCGTTCTTAAATCTTGATATATTAATTACACTCCTATTGAGATAAATATAGCCAGAACTGGCGCTGCCGGCTTGTGCCGAACGGTATTAATCGGCACAGCCGGGCGGCAAAATAGAATAAGTTATGTGTAGATGAATACACTAATAAGAGTACTGGCGGGTTTCGGCTACCAATATGAACCTCAACACTAGCCAAACACAATACAATATGTGTAGTAAGTGGTTTAAGCCGGCTTTGTCGTTCAACAAATGCTTCGCCGACCGAGTGATGAAGTGGTAAGCCTCATATGCCGAAGGTCCCAGGTTCGAATGTTTGTTCTCGGGTCATGGTTGTTTGTATTTATATAACGGTCATCCAAAACACAAGCCCTGCTTACTTAGGTTGGTACAGTTGGTGTGTTTGTCTGGGGATTTAAAAAAAGATGCTGCCGAATCAACAATGTGGGTGGCACCCGTAACTTTAGTAAACATTATTAAGTTCACCAGTAAAAGGATAATTTCACCAACCTGTGGAGTATTCTTCACAATAGCTTTAGGCTGCAACCTCTGCAAATGATTCGGTAACTTAGCTTCTGGATTATCTTCTATTGTTTTTGCTGAAATAGGTTTTGGTGCGTTTCTGTTTTGGTCACGTGGTTTTCGGTTGCGAGTGGTCTGTCATAAAAAATAAGGATTTATAATTTCATAACTATTATTACTCAGTCATAAATATTGAGACTGAGGGTAAATGTTTGATTTTATTGGATGGAGAATATTACAAATGCCTAGTGAATTAAAAAAAGGATAAGATTTAATAAGAATGAGAAATGAACGGCAAAGGTTGTTTAAGTAGCTGAGTTATGAACATTAATTCAGGTCAAATAGTTCAATGATAGATTTTATTAATACTATTGTAGATGTACACATAAGGTCAACAACAGACAATTCGGCATGTAAACTCATATTGAGGTATAATTTTTTATATTTTTTCTGAAAGAATGAGGTACTACTTAAAAAAAAAATTTGTGCAGTGTTTCATTATAATCAATTTTTAAAGAACCTCGCATGGTGACGCCACGAAGTAGTTATCATTTTGAAATCGCATCACAAAGTTTATTATTATACCATGAATGAACAACTCTATGTGGATTCATGTGTCATGACGTTGACATGACAGTTTAACCATAGAGCTAATAGAACAAATAATTATGTCTATTACAGAATAAATATACATTATAGAACCACATTGGAAATTAATGCTACTCGATGACGTCATGTAGAGTTTGAATGAGAGGCACATTAGTCGCAATTATTATGAAATCGCATTATTTTTACATACCGAATTGTAACAATTATAATATTAATGATATTGTTTAGATACTCACTATAGGCTTGTAGTACATATCCATATAGGTACTACGAGCCCCAATGCAAAGTTGTTCGTCCAATCATTTATTGCATATTTTTCAACTTAACCATATTTTTATAAAACAGGCCTTTGAAAAAAAATAGTTAAGGGTAAAATTCTCCATCTTATTGTTGTTAATCAGGCACTTTTAAAGAAAATCTTCTTTTACTAAAATATGTATTTATGGGCACTTTCATTTGCTATAACTATCTCTAAATAGTTTGTCTAGTTCTTAATCGTTGCAAAAGAGTTCGTTCATGTCTCAATTCTCCCTGTTTTAATTGAAAAATGAGTAAAATTCGATGTGAAAAAAGGGAAATAATCCCTGATGATGAACATGCTGCGAGACTTTCATTTCCAAACATATAAAACATAATTTCATGCAATTTTATCATTATTTTCAAACAAAATGACTCGCGGGCAACCTATCGCCGACCAAGTACGAAAAATAATTATTAGCCTTAGCCACAATAATGGCAAATCTACTTACCGAATAGCCAAGGACTTATCCCTACTATCCCTACCAAGATCGACAGTTCAGACCATCATCGAACATCACAGGAAAAATGGCTCGGTGGAATGTTTGAAGAAACCTGGTCGGCCGCGAATCACAAACGAAGCTGAAAATCGAGTTTTTAGGAAAATAATTAAAGACTCGTCGTCCCCGCGCAGGAGAACTGACCTTGAAGTGGAGAGAGATGATTCACAAAGATGTATCTGTCGATATCTGCAAGAGGGTCGTAAAACGATTGGGCTGTGGATTTTATTTATACTGCTAAAGTTTTACTCACGCCTCTCCAAAAACAGAAAAGGCTAAAATACGCTAAAAGTCATGAAAATTGGACTGTAGACCAGTGGCGTGAAGTAATATGGATTGATGAATCTAAATTTGAGGTGACAATCGGTGATGTACGGAAAAAAGTTATCAGAAATAAAGATGACGTATTCCATACCAATTGTATCAAAAGTGAAGTGAAGTTTCCTGGATCGGTAATGATATGGGGCTGAATGACAGCACAAGGTCTGGGTCGTCTACATTTTGTAGAAGGAACTGCTAATGCAGTAGAGTACCAAATCAATCTGGAAACAAGTGTCGTGCCCTCGATTGCAACGTTAAAACATCGTAATACCTACACTTTCAACAATATGGTGCTCCTGTCACACTGCGAGGACAACCAAGGCTTGGTTTCACCGGAATCAGATCCTTACAATGGAATGGCCGTCAAGTAGTCCAGATTAGTCACCTTTTGAAATTGAGACCCTATGGTGGAAAATAAAGAAAATTTTGCGCAAATATCCTGTAAGGTCTACAATATATAAAACAAAATAAGGGAAAAAATTAAATCTGTCTGGGACTCAATAACTACACAACAATGTGAAGACTTGGTAGCAACGGTGCCACGAAGAATAAAGGCCGTGATCGATGCTAAAGGTGGCGCCACTGAGAGGCAGACGCACTATTTTGCGCCGTTGAATGCGATGGACGAAGTTTATTGCGTGGATGGTTCCCCATGAGTTTATTATATTTTATTAAAAGAAGAAAATACTTTGTTCCTTTTTTTTAATTGAAAATAAATTCATGAAGTATTCAAAATCACTGTGTGTTTATTGAACTAATAAAGTTAAATTTAATTACCAAAATTTTACTTCGAACAATAGACTCTTTTGCATTGGGGCTCGTACATTACTATATTGCGATTTAAAAGAAACATATTAACAATTAACTTATATTTACCATTTCTTCAGTTCTTCGAATCATTTCTAATTGTTGTTCTCTAGATATAGTTTGCCTTATGGCTTGCGAAGGTTTCGCTCGGTCTTCGTTACCTAAGAAATCAAATAATCAATCATAATTTCATAAATAAATCATAAATAAGTTTACATACTATGACAATTTTATTTCAAAATATATATACACAGGTATTGAAATAAAAATTAAAGCAAACATTTTTCATCGGTGTTACTTCATAAGGACAATAAATTAGTAAATCATATCCCTAAATAAGCCGAACAATGCATTAAAGTTCATATTTATTTGTCACTAGCACTCAATTAACGCTACCAAACACCACAATAGAAAACTATAATCTGGCATATAAATTAAAAAACTTAAATTTATTTTTAAAGTTATAAACATTTGCCGGTTAAAAAAAAAGCAAAACAAATTAAACTCCTTACCAAAGAACGCAAAGGCGTAGATATCAGGTTCCATGACGGTTGTGTAGAAACCTTCCGGCGTTCTTTGTTGTATGTATTGCAGGCCGTAGTCGCACATTGCGCCGACGCAGGATTGAAGAGATTTACGATGGGCTTCGCTTAGTAGCTGAAATAAAAAAAGCATATGTTTTTCTTTTTTAATATTTACTGTGATTGGAAGAATTTATTCGTTTCGTTTCGTTTTTGTTTAAGCTACTTCGGTTTGCAACCAAACACTACCGAATCAGCATTTTACTGTAGTACCTAACTTACCGATCATTAGCATATATTCTGTGAATACACTGGTTTAAAGCGGTTTTGTCGTTTTATTCTTAGCAGTTTCCATTCAATTTCTATTCGGCACCAGTCCGAACACTACTTAATTATAATCATTATCTAACAATCATTAAAGTGTTGTGAAACATTGTTTAGACAACTGAGTTTAATAATAAGAAATAGAACACAAAAAGTTGTAATTAATGGTTTTTATTTAGACAAAGCAACAGTCACCTCCAGAGTCCCGCAGGGCTTATTTTAGACCCCTTACTACTTGTAATCTTTATATGACACTGATAAGTGATTCTCACTTACTGATGACTTGAAAGTTTGCAGACCTATTCGATCACTAAATGACTGCCACCTTTTACAACAAGACCTGAACCCACTTGCCGGATACTGTAAACATTACTAGTTTTACTTAAGTATACCTAAATGTAACTTCAGCCGTTTCCCCAAAAAGTTTAACGCTATCAAGTTTACTTATATGATTACTACATGACCACCTTCTGCTCTGCTTCCAGGCCTAGGAGACCCCGGCGCGACGAGACTCTACATTTCATCTCGATACACGTGTTCACACTATTTCAAACAAGGCCCTACAAATGTACGGATTTATCATGAGAACAACTAGACAATTTCGTAAGCCCTCTGCATATCTATTCTTTTACTGCTCACTGTTAAGATTGTTACTTGAGTACGCTGTCCCAATCTGGAATCGTAACTATAACAAAAATATCGACACACTAGAGAGAGAGCGGATTAAGATTCTGAGAACTTAACACTATCGCTGTTATAATATTAAACTTCCATATCCTCAATTCCTATACAAATTCTCAAATTTACAAAACAGTCATTTATTAAAAGCTACTATTCTGTACAAACTTTGTCATGGAGAAATAAACCGTCAATAAAATCTACAAGGTACCACGTAAGTGGCACCGACGCATGGCGCGCGCAGGGTATTGTTCGTGACCGCGCCATGTCGCACCATGTCACACCGCGCGCACCTCTTCGTCATTATCAATTTATTTTAAAATGTCGACGTTTTAATTTACCACTATCACGGTTTAGAAAATATTCATTATCATGCTTATCCTAATTAATTACACAAATTTGTTTTCAAAATGTATTTGTTTATACAATGGATTAATTGTTAAATGAAGAAAAAAAATGTCATTTGATTTGAGATCAAAAATATTAAAATAACTAGTACTTAGAATTATTTAGTCTTCTCTAAAGGATGGTTTGTATAATATGTATAATCAAAATTTGTAGCTAATCTGTGCACAAAATTGTTGGTGTTACATTAATTATTACATTAAATATTTTTATTTTATTTTTATTTTATTTAACACTTTTTGGAAAACTTACAGCTAACTTATACATAATTATGAAAAATAGATTTTAAGATTCAAATGTATCACTGCTTATTGATTCAAATAAATAAAATTAAAAAAAATAAGATACAAGGTACATTTTAACCTTTTTATTGCTGATGCCTTTTAATTCCTGAGATTCAACTTAAAAGATTTTAAGATATCAACAACCAACAGTTTATTTGTAAACATCAATAGCCCCCTAATGACGTGAAAAAAGCAAGCATAACATTGGAACGGCCGAATCGGTTTTCATTAAACACTAGGTATTCATTCAATTTCAAACAAAAAGCTAAATCGAAATCTGTACTTTCCAATTCAAACATTTCTCTCTCAACTTTGACAATTAATTATTGATCTTGTTGACATTATACAAAGCATGACTACCATTAGTTCGTGAAGAAGAACTGGCAAGATAGCTGACGGGTGTTTTTATTTTTTTTTATTTACAACAGGTCTTTTATACAAAATAATTCTTTTCTGCATCTGTTAGTTCGGCAAGTCTCCTCCCCCCCCCGTATCCAAACGACGAACACCCTCAAACGGCACCCATTCACGAGTTGACGCGGGATCCAGCTATCGCCCTCCTCAAACATATTAGAGGGAAGTTAGAGACCCGATGCTACCGTAAGAAGACGTAACTCGTTTAGGAGATACGATGCGACAGGCAGATACACGACGCACAGAAACATACATTTACAGCCATCTTCTTGCCATGTAAAACAAACAACAATATATAGAGTTTTACCACATTGTGACGGCCGCGGACATAGCGTACGTAGGATCACTGTCCCATCTCACTCACTCACCTGCTGCCGTCCCTCTCAAGCGGTCACACCTTCCGCGCATGTATGTACTCTAGTTGCACCATCGAATAATCTCATATCATATAAAATTCCTAAATAAATACGAGAGAACTTCGGGTCAAGCACGGTTTTATTTTCCTCCTCTTTGCGAAGACTAAACCGTCCGCCTACAACTGCCAAAACATCTCCACTTACTTGCACATTGGCATTCGGCAAACTCGGCGACAGTACGGTCGGTAACAACGGCAGCACGTCCAAAGTTAGAGCTCGTCGAGATAACGTGCTTACAATCGGTGATGACGTTCGGACTGATGTTAAAATTGATTGCAGTTGGGCTTGACGACGGGCCATCTGTGACAGAAACAGTAAATTCAATATTGTATTCTCTTTTCTTTTTCTTTTCGATTATTTAATAGGTAAATGAGTTTTGCAAAGATGAGGATAACATTAAGATATTTAATAAATTAATTACTCCAATATTTTTTCTTTTCAAAAAAGTTCATAAAACCTGTCATTTGTATAAAAGTAAAGTAATAAATTATAATGTTTATATCTACCTTACTCTTCATAAAGTAATACTGTTATACTATAATATACATTGAAGTGTATTTGTGGCGAGCTGGTGTTTGATTTAAGATTAAGACCTGTATATCAATCACCTGGTTTTCATGTAAGTCAAGAGCTAATAAGTCAATTATAGTTCATTCATCTGATTGTTAACTAATTTTACCAAACTCCTTTTATTGTTCTACGAAAGCAAGTCTTAGTATATTTGTCACAATAATTTGGGTTAGAGCTAGTTAATTGTGAAGCTTATACAGTTTACACATTGTACAGTGCTAAGACAAAGATATCTTTTCGCGGGTAATTATACAACTTTTATTTCTTTTTCTACAACTCACAAATCAAAAACAGCTTACACACCTCAGCCCCCTGCGTCGGAAACCGGATCCTCTCAACATTTCTCTGGGCCAACACAACGTGGCAATACTTCAGGCACAGCGGCAAACTGCCATATACTATGTAGTTCTGGGTTCTATAGGTGAAGGCACTGAGCAGGTCGAAGGTTCGAAGCCAGTTTGTGACTTGAGAGGCGATCAGAAGGCGAGAATCTACGCGAGCTTGGAGGTAGTTTTCGAATATACCGTCAGCGAGTCTAAAAAACAAACAAATTACTGTTGCATATTGTATCTTTATGTTAATTTTTAAATTTAGGGTTCCTTAGAATGCATTTTTATTTATTTGGCAGCATAGAGTTTAAGTTTTTCTGAGTTCTAAGAAAAATAAACTAGTTTTGAGAATACCAATACAAATAAAGCTGAATAAAATTATATACCATTATTAACTATTTGCTATAAATATATTGGGGCCTACTTTCCTAAACAATTCTTTAAGACTATCAGAAATATTTAAAGACTTTTATCATGATTCATTTAATTTCTTATTTTACCATACTTATACTCATAGTTAATTTTTACAAATGAGTAAAATTCTGTTGTAGAAAGTAGCATATACATACATTCTTCTAAAACTTAAGTGTATCTGTCTACTCAGTAAACAAAATGAAGCAAAATGTTTATGCATATTTAATATACAAAAAAAAATTTATACATTTCTAATAGGAATGCAACACAAATAGTCTTTTTAATAGAATTATTTCTATTTATTCTGAGTTCTTCTCAGCTATACTGCCATATACATAACACATGCATCACCACATGTGTCACTAGAGTTTATTTTATTAAATCACCATTCTTACCTGTCATACTCACCAGCAGCCTGAATAGTTTTCATAATGGCATTACTGTCTTCATCATTAATAGTGAATATAGCAGTCAGAGCTTGTAGTAAACTTTTGTGGCAATCCTTCGTGCCGATCGCTAGGTTCTGTACGTCTTGCATTGTTAGCTGAAATCATATTACTTTAAATTTTAAAATAATATTATACAATTTATTAAATACAATTTTAATAAAGAGTATAGAAAAATAATTTACAGTAAAAATGTATTCAATATTTTTTCTATAAAAAGCTAAATCTTAAATAAAAATATAAAAAGTGAAAATTTTCAAACTGGATACATGTTTATTAAGACAAACTAAAATTATCAAATCAAATCCCTATATTAAAAAATATTGCACTTTTGTAGACCCAATGAGGACACCACATAATGAATAAAAAGTCCTTTTAGGATGAGGTTTAATTTTCCGTCCGTAGAGTATGTTCCTAAATAAACAGCATAATGAAAAAGTGAAAAACGACATCTAGTCAAAGCTAAGAGATGCATTAATAGTGTGTATCAGGTATTTATTAAATAAGTTTTATTAGAATAAATTTTATTCTGATCTCAAGCCAAGATTGGTTGCTTAATGTAATGACCGAGAATTACCGTCACTCTGAGCAATTTTGATCCGCTGTTCGAAAATTTTGCACAATTTGTTGATTTATTAACCAGATGTAGTAATGTTTTACAAGTTTTGGTGGTTTTTTATTTTAAATTATGACATAATTAGTATAATTACTCTATATTTTGCTTTGATATATGCCAAATCAAGAAAAATATGGTGGAGCAAAGTTTAGTTGACGACTTGGGTAACATTGTATCACATACTCTCTTCACTATAGGTTGCATTATTTTAAAAATTTTAAGCAATAAATTTAGCCTCACTTAATCAAACATATTGAAAAATTACACCAGAGACGCTTTTTTCAACTTCTATCATGTATTTTAATGAAGTTATCGGTTTCATTAGGAACAGAGTTTTTTACTCCTAACAAAAGTGAGCACTATAAAGGTCAAACTTTTAAATAATTTTGTAGTTAGAGAAAATCGTTAAAAACACTGTTCAAATAAAAAAGCAATGTTTTATTGAGGTATGTATAAAGTAAAAAATTGCATCCATAAAATCGGACCAGGGGTCAAAGTAGACAGAAAGACAAAGTTACCCAGATAGCCTGTATTTGTTAAGGTAACTCCACAGTTGACAACATAATTAGTCTTTATTTGATTATAAATATAAGTGAAAAATATATTTGTTTTATCAAGTTATCAGGTTATCAGGTGGTAGAATAAACATTTTAAAGGACTAAATTTTTCGAATGTAACCGGAAGTTGGTAGGTATGTACGCATTTAGATTTTTTGTTATTTGTATTTAATTAGAAGTAAATTAATTTAGAGCAACTAGAAACTCAAACAATTCAGTCAAAATTAGGTTAAACAAATGTGTAGTTTAATTAATTCACTTTTTTAGAAAATCAGGATTTTCAATATTCGGATTTAATTTTAAATTAAAATGTAGGTCAAGTTTTGGTCTTCACTAGTACTCTGGCATTAATTAAGTTAGTTTGGAATCATAAGTTTGAAATGGCTGAATAAGTAGTAAATTTTTAGTTATCAACTTTTTTTAACTCTCTCAGCGCCGACAAATGAGCATGCGATCCACCTGATGGTAAGCGGCATCCGTTCTCACAGACACCATTAATCATAGAAGTTATTGATTAATTATGTTCTTATTTACTGATTACCGACTAATGATGCATTGCTGACCGTAGGAGTGAGTCATTACACTGGCGGTTCCTTCCCTACGTCCGGAACACAGCCAGGTAGACGTGGTTATTATGGTGGTTAAAATAGGAAGGACTGTAGTTCCGCCCTTAGGGACGATATCTTAATATTAGAATCTCTACTACCACTCACTTTTTAATTTGGTAATTAACTATTTATGTAAGCGATGTTTCTTTTCATTTTCATAGTATATGTACTTTACTGCATAATCAGTTTTTTTTATTTTTTTTATTTATTGGGGTCAACAAACAGTATCACAATATATATTACTTAATAATAACAATAATGCATAGGCATAATCGTGACACCAGTACCGTCAACCTCAGATTGTATACAACACAATGATTTATAACAGTGAGTAAGAAGAGAGCGGATACATTTACAGATTCGCTATACATATGACAATATTACTTTTTTTAAGTTACAATATTACTATTTGCAATTACAATACAACACAATGCTACTATTTAGGGATTTAATTGGTAGGTATATAGTGGGCATAAGTGACTTTACGCAACAAAAAGATTTTGTGCTTTTAATGTTTACAAATATTACTAACATAAGTAGAATTTTGAGTGAGTAAGGTATTAAGTGTAGTAATAATATATTATTATTATTATTGTAGTAATATTAATATAATAATAATATAGTTATAAATAAAGAAATGAAATTCACCACTCCTTTTATTTGACGGGAACAAAGCTGCGCGCGAAAGCTCTTACGTATATACAAATAATTTAAAGTGACTGTTACTTTTCCTAAAGTACCCTGGGTAAAGTATTTTTATGAACATCTTAGCTATGATAAGAATTGTAGTAAATTTAAAAAACCTTACTTTACATTACATACCTTAAATTTACTATACAGGGTGGCCAGAAAAGTGACATCCAAAATTTTTTTTAAGTGACTCTTGTTGAGAGGTATCTGAATCACCCCTATGTATGTTATACATGTTATGTTTTTTATGAATTTCCGCAAAATTGCGAGCGAATTGGTTTCAAAAATTTCTAAAAAAAAAAGTAGCAGGTTTCTTCGGATTTCTATTTTTGCTACTAAAAACTATGAACTGTGTGTTTATGCATAAAATATACAGCCTCATAACTTTAATAAAAGTTACTAAAAAAAAGTTTCGAAAAATCGTAGGTGTGATTCAGACATCTCTCAACACGAGGACCCTAAAAAAAATTTTTTTTGGACGTCACTTCTTTTCTGGCTACCCTGTATAATACTAAAACAGACGCACGGGATTCTAATATCTAATAATTACTTGTTATTGTTGTTATAATTTAAATTTAAAGTATGTGTTTATTCCACGAATTAAGATATTAACAGTCTTACTATAGAAAATGTGACACAGTTGCTTGTCTAGACACCGTCTAATATATAATCCAAATAAATAAAAATGTCAGTTGCTGGTACATATTTTGATGGTTCGACATTTTACTACAAGTACTCAATTTTCTTTTTCAGTAACACCGTATGTTAAGTACAGTATATGCTTCAAATGTTTTAATTTATAATACAAACCTGTTTTCCCAGAATAGCAGCAACATGTAGTATTTGTAACGCTGCCCTTACATCACCCTTCGCTCGAACCGCTAGAGCGGACAAACAAGCCGGCGCGGTTTTACAGTGCTCTGAAAATATAATAATTTGGTTTATTAATTCGTATTTATTCAATAGTATGCAAAAAAAAGTAATTATAAGATTTAATACCAAAAAAGTTATTACAAAAATACATTTTAAATTGCAAGTAAAACAATTTATTGAGATTTCCTGCAAAACAATTGATTGAATAATCAACAATCAAATCTCAATCAAAATTATGCATAATTTACCTTTTTCTGAGTTTAAAAACATTAAGTAACATAGTTACGATACCTTTTAAACATATACCAAGATATTTTTTATTTAAACAACTTTGAAATTACCTGATTCGCAGACCATAGACAATCGAGACGCCAAACGAGGAGTGGAGACCCCACCAACTGTGATGATTAAGGAAACCGGCCTGAAAAGTATTGAAAGTTAACTTTAATATTAAATAAATTTATAATTAAATGACCCACAGATAATGTTAGAATAACCACGTAGGGTGAGATACAGAAATCATGTGCGCGAGTTCAGTTTATCACACAAATGTCTATCCTAAACGGAGGATTTCTAGTGTTTTTTTAATGGGTGCTAATTAAACAGACTTCTTTCTAATAGCATTATTCGCCTCTAAATATCTACATTGCCTTCTAAATTACTAAGTCAGCCACACTTTACGAGCGTATGAACGATACTATCTTCGCCACTAAAAATATGTTGTTACATGATGTTTTTGCTATAAAATTTTGAATTATCATCCAATTTATATTATGGCGCTTCGTCGGGTGCTGACGCACCACGCTCGCTTCGCTCGCTCGGCTCGCGCATGCGATAATTACAGCCTAACATTAACCTAACCCAAATGTAACTACTACGCTTTCTATAGAATATTTAGTAGGCGTTGCAAAAAAAGACGAATTAGTGTATTAGAGGCTATCTCATTTTCCCGTGGCTAAGTTATAAAATTAGAAGTTTGATCACGTGGCCAATAAAGAAATCTGTGGCTTGACTTATAATTTCCATTTTTTAATCCCCAGACATGCAACTGTATGACCCCAAAGCAAGCATAGCTCGTGTTATGGATGACCATAAATTGAACAGGGGGAGAACCCAGAATATATATACATGAATAGAAACAACCTGAAATGACCTGAGAACAAACATCTGAATTAATTACACAAATCAATACCTCGACCAGGACTAGAACCTGGGGCATCCAGCGTTTGAGGCAGGACAACTACCGCCAACTGCACTTGGCTATCAATTAGCGTATTAAGCAGTGCTTTTATTATACTCACCGTAAAGGCCTCAACGAGGTGGCATACAAATCATTACAAATAGCTATAATAGGCCTCTTCAATGGCTGAGACTTTTTCTTCTTTCCACCTTCACTGCTGGTTGCTGTACACCATTTTACTAATAATTCTATAGTAGGCAGTGGGGCTCCGTCTATTTCATCTGTAAATTTAGTAAGGGAAGGATATTTAAATTTTTTTAACGAAATTTCTTGATAATTGTCACAAAACGCATTGTTTCGACCATAATTATATACAACAATAAACAATTGAAGGCCACTTTGTGTAGAGTAAATGATATTACGTGCATTTTGAATCTCTGCATATATATCATAAATGTAAAAATGTTTGGACCATTAAAACTATTTTTTCAATTAGATATACAATAGAAAGTTAATTGACGGGTGAATTTAGTAGCTTACATCACAATAAAAATTGTACATTTCAATTAGGGTTCCTTGGATAATTTTACTACTTGTAATTAAGTATTGTAGTTACACATGCACATAATGCCGCCAAGCAGTAGATAACGTAATCATTAGGACAAGAAGACATCCAATAAACAACATTAACATAATAATGTCCAAAATATTTATGAAAAAAGTGGAACCCATACCTAATATCAAACAGTTAGGTCTGCGGCCGGCATCCAACACGGAAGTCATCAACGTGGCATTGTGCAGAGCTGTGCGAAATGCTTCGGTACTTCTTTCATCAGATGCGTTTAGTTCTACGGGTCTGTATCCTGGAATAAGCAAAAAGATTCTGGATAATTACGGTGTCAAGCAAAATATAATATCAGATTAATTTGAATTACTTACACAATAACAATTTAGGACAGAACTTACGCTTATTGAGAATAAGAATTTAAAACGAACCACAAAAAAATTTTAAAGGCTACTAAAAATTGCGTTAAAAAAACGCATGCCATGATTATATGTTTAAAAATATAGAAATCAAAGGGAGTTTACTTTTTCTATTAAGTTCATGTACATTTTAATTTTATCTCTTGTTTCTTCTGTATGTAAAGGTTTTTAATTTCAAATTATTACTCATGGTCACATCAATTCACACAATATGCCTTATGAAGAAAGTTTTGTACATAGATCACCAGGCACTTCATAGGTTTCACAGAGCGATTGATGTATATTACTATCCGGACGCACGATTTGATTTGATTTTTTCAAGTTTCAGACCTTTATTATTGTGATAAGATTTTATCCACCTTGATATAAACAATGTATAAATCGTTTAATCGACTTCAATTACTTTTAATGAATAAAGCGCCTTCTAAAGCAACTGTGTACCGCTGGAATAACGAGTTTAAGTGCGGTCGTTTAAATTTGAAGGATGAAGAAAGAAGTGGTCGTCCTTTGACTGCTGTTAAGGAGGAAAACATAATACAAGTGATACAATTTGATTCAACAAAACCTGCGATTCACATACGAGGAGATTCAGCACAATCTGCAGAATGAAGTGTTCATGATGTTCTACACGACCACCTTTACGTAAGGAGGTTTGTTTCCCAACAACCTCACCGATGCTCAGAAGCAGGTGCGCGTGGAATGGTGCCTTGATATGATTGATAAATTCAAAGCAGATTCTTCCGACCGCGTTTACGATATCATAACAAGGAGTCTTGGATTTACGCCAGATAAGCGCCAGCCAACAGTATGGCGGTTTCAAACCTAACCAAAGCGTACGAAGCGAAACGACCGAGAAGAACTGGAAAAATTTTGATTACCATTTTTTTTCCTTGACGGGGTATTTAGTACAATTTCCCTTAAGAAACCAAAGCAGCATCAATGCAGAGAGGTACATTGCCAAATGCTTGCCAGAAGTTTTGCTGCTGCAAGCAACAAGCGACCGAACACGTGACTCCAAGGCGTTTTGCTCCACCATAACAACTCTCCGCGTTCAAGACGAGGGACTTCCTAAACGCCACACCGGTAGAACTTTTGGGTCATCCTTACAGCACTGATTTGAAACCATGTGACTTCTTTTTTTACCTTAAAATTAACAACCAGCTCAAAGGGATTTTTTCCGCCACCAGTTTTCACCGCCAGAAGATGCGCTTACTGCGTTTGAGAAGGCCGTTGAGAAAGTAACTGTTGCAGACTTGAAAATGTGCTTTGAAAATTGGTTCAGACGCATGAAACTTTGTATAGACGCTAATGATTAGGGCTTAATATATTTTTTATTTTTTTCTCAAAACTTTCTGAGTGTTACACGCAGAATACTAAACTCGAACTTTGCTAAATGCCTAAACGTCATTGTCACTAAAGTACGTCTTCTTAAGGTAGCGTCGGGTGACGGGTCGCTTCACTTCCCTCTAATATGGTTGAGGGCAATGGCCGGCGCCCGTGTTACGCTCGTGGACGGATGCTGTTCGCGGTTGTTCGTTGTTTGGATAGTTTCTGGGAAAATACATTTGTCGACCTAGCAATTTTCGAAGCGAAGTTTTTTGCCAGTTCTTCTTCATGAAGGTCTTTTCGAACTGGTGGTAGAGCCATTATTTATATAACGTCCAATACTGGACCAATTGAGCAATTGTCTATGTTGAGAAATAAATATTTGAATTTTGAATTTATATATAATCTTTAAGTTACCAGTTATTCTATGTTACAACTTACTAAACATCCCGTGCGATGTATTTCTGGATGAAATACAAACTATGTCAGAGGGGCTAACTATAAACGAGTTTTCGGATCGGTAGAGCTTGCTGGACTACGACACCGGCGCGAACAACATAAGCCAGGCGACTCTTTTCCCAAACATTTGGGTTCTAGCCCTCTTACTTCAATTTTATGCTTCCTAATGGTGAAAGAACTTTTTTACCAGTTTATTAGATTCATAGTTTATCATACAAACAGAAAACCAAATCTTCCCTCGTTACAATCATCGTATAGGTGAGCCTAGCTAAATAGGTAGAAACGCTAACCTGCCAACTTAGCCAACAAATGAGCTAGCGTGGTCTTCCCAACACCGGGTGGTCCACACAACAACGCCACTTTATGATGCGGTCTTCCATCTGGATCTAATTCTGGTTCCGACTCCATTTTGCCTTTCCATTTATTAGTTAACTCAAACTGGCCGGTTTTCTTGTGAAACGCGTTGCGTTGCTGAGGCTCTTTCGTTTTGATTTCTTTTTTGAAAACTATCTGGAAAAATACATCCAAATAAGTACACAAAAAAATTTGCCTTGGAATATTGATTTAAGGATGATAGGGTGTTTTATAGTCAAACCAGTCAGAAATGATGCCCTTAACGGGAATAGGTCGACTTAACATTTTACAGTTAATTACCCATTCTTGTACCTGAGTTTTAATTTGTAAATGTGAATTAGCTTTAAAATGTTTCCTAAATTAAGAAAACTTTATAATACAAAGCAAATTGAAAAAGAAAATTAGCAGTGTATTTTTGAATATAAAACTGTGTCAAAATGTGGTTACCTTATCCCACAAATGAAGCCAATGTAACAATGCCCTGTTCACTGGTTCATCAGATAATAAATCCACGTAAGACTTAGGTTTATACTTGTCAACCCAGAGAGTGTTTCCATTAATATCTACATTGAGAATTACATCAGCTAGAGGCTGTGTAGTTTGTGATAGCCTCTCTTTTTCTGCCTGGTCAGCTTCTTTCTTTTCTAACTGTAAATAGTAAATTTTTAATTATAATCTTTTTTTATTAATAAGTTGCTCTTCTAAGAATGGTTTCATTTACATTGGGCCTCGTCAATCAAGCTATCATATGAAAAATTTTCCAACATTTATTTGCAATGTTAACCTTCTAATGGTGACATGCAATTTTTGTAACGTAAACACTGACAAGCAGTCTGACAGGCAGCTGCCAGATCTTCTTAATAACATTGATATTATTGATGTTAGCTTATTTCAGTATTTTTATTTTATTAAATAATTTAAAAAAGGATAAACAAATACTAACTTGTTTTCTATAGGTTAAATATTTATTTATTAGTTTTAGGTTACATCTTTTTTATATTAAAAAACAAATATTCAAATTCAAATAATTCCATAAAATTAAAACCTAAACCAACATACAAAAAGCAAAAATCTCTTTTTGAGTAATTAAATGAAAAAAATGATGATGATTGAAATTTGTTAGTTTTAGAGGCAGTCAGGATATAGTTGTTTAGCAAACTGCAAGGCGACATATTTTATGCATGAATTGCATTGGTAATTCAATTAATGTTTTAATTTAAGAAAACAACTGGCACAAATTTTCCATTTTGTCCAACTATTTTAATGGCAAATCAGTACCCAACCATGCAACAAGTTAGTTTTAAGGGTGTTACCATACCAATCGATCGACGTCAATCGATTGAAGCATGGAACAGGCAACGTCAATCGACTGGTGTGGTAACACCCTTATTCCGCATGGAATGAGAGTGTTATTATCTCTATGTTGTGTGTGTTGTAACACCATGTTACTGGCCAATATTTTTAGAAACTATCCTTCTGTAACTTTAAAATACCTAATAAATCAGTTCAGATTGGCAAGTAAAAAAATCACATAATTGGCTATGTGCAGTTAGTTACAGACACAGCTACCAAACTTTAGATTAATCTAGTTTAACTATTTGGGCCTGGGCCACACAAATATAACTCTTTACGGCATGGGAGCAACTAAAATCAAAGCTAATCAAAGGCTCTAACAGGAGAAATGCAGGAAAAGATATAAACAATGTTTTGCTGATGCTGAGTGAGACCAGTGAGAGAGTGAACACCACCAGTTAAATGTTAAAACAAAGTAGCAAGCCATTTTTAAGTTAAAAAATGGTCTTTGAGTTACTCATTGATTCATTATATGTTTCAGGTCTTCTGAATACATAAATTAAAACAAAAAAATAATAAGCGGAAAATGTTGGTCAATATAGGATGCTATTATAACAAGATTAATAATGATTCTATACCAAATTATCTTATATTTAGGGTACTCATTAAGATGTAAATAAATTATTCATTTATTCAAACCAATTTGAAATCAATCAGTCACTTTCAAAGAAGATCATACATGCCCAAAAACAAAGCACAAACACAGATTATTTTATATTACTCTACCCTTTTCAAGACTACTAATTCACTTAACAGAATACTTACAATTTTACGAGCTTCAACCCAAGCATCTTCATAAGCACTTCTTAATGAATAGTCATCAGTTGATGTCTCCAGAGACTTCTCCCAGGATTCTTCAGACTCAAAACGGACATACATTCTGTCACCCTGTTGGTTAGTCACTGGGAGAAAGGCCCACCTGAAAATTATATGCTTTAAAATCAGTACTTTCTTTACATATTTATTTAACACCATTCCCAGTGTGATTTTTGAATCCTCATCAGTATCACCCAGATCTTGGGGAATATCAAGATAAAATATATCCTGTGGATATTTTAAACTATGTTAAGTACATAATTTAGTAATTTATTAATTACCTAATACATATATACACATAAATCTTTTCTCTTTAAAATAATAGTACACATCCTGAAGCAGCTAAACAAGTTAGAAGAATAAAACATTCGAAAAGTTCGAACAAACTAAAATACTTTTTAAATATTTTGGGACCATAAGAATTTTGATGGATATTAAATACTTAAGCCAGGTGAATAGTCTCATCACAAGTGTGATATAATGTTTTAAACATTTATAGATTTCATTGTTGAAATCTATTTATGTAGTATATGGTTGAGAATGTTGTCAAGACTAAGCATTATTGACTGGGCAATTTGATTTATCATAACAGTACTAAAAATGTGTCCACTTACTATTTTCCAAAGCCAGCTTTAGTAAATAGAAAAAGTGGTCATTATAATTATAAAAGTAATATTGTAAGGTTCAAATTAAGTTAATAAATTACATGCTAATTGATACTTACAATCTTGGTATATTTAATGACACATTATCTTTCAAATTATAATGTGAGTTTAGATCAGTCTGCACTCTAGATGGTTCTGATAACATTTGTTTTAGCTTTCTCCCTTCTATTATTTTATCTATCAATTCTAAATCTGCTTCCTCCTCAGTTTTCTGTCTTTTACTAGGTAGTTCATTCTCATCACCATCAAAATCAATATCGCCAATATCTCCAAATAAATCATCTGCTGTTCGTTTGTTAGAATTGGTATGAGGAGTAAGAACTTCTTCTAAAGGTTGTAGACTCTGAGACAGTAGCACATCATTTTGAGCAGGTTTTGTAACTTGTTTAGGCACCTGGGGTGATTTTACTGCATGATCGGAAAAGTCTAAACTTCGCTTGGCCTGGAATGGTGGCCTCTTCACAGCATTCGGCTCTGAAAGTTTTTTAGTGATTTATTTAAGTTCAAAACGTAACTTATGGATTAAACGTTGAACGAAACAAAACATAGCAATAATGACGATTTTAAAAACTATCCATACCAAGCGTTTCCTCTTGTTCTTTTAATAATTCTAACTCGTCGGCATACATAAGCTCATATTCTTCATTGGGATCAGGATAATCTGCCATTATCCCTGATATTTATAAGACGACACTAAAGAAAGTTTGTTTTAATATAACCATTCCGCATTACAATCTAAATTTTATGTGAAGAACGGATTTATTTCAATTAACAAAATAAAAACAATGTTTACTTCCCGCGCAAAACAAATAAATTTCATGCATGACAGTCATGTCAATCTTTGACTGATTACTCAATAGATGTCAAATTATCAACGTTGTTTACATGTCATGAATGATCAGTCTCTTAAAAATCATATGAGATCATCCCTTTGACCTCAACCAATGGACAAGCCCTAAGTACGAAAAAAACGTGCATACCTAAACTTGAAAAATAACATAAAATGGAGTCCATTTTTAGGGTTGCACAACGAGTATCGATATTTTAGAACTAAATATTAAACTTGAAATATAATATTGTTTAATGAACTTTTGTAAGAGATTGACGTAAATGATGTAATCATAGTTTATGGTTTTATTTACTTTCAATATAATTCTTTTAATAAAAAAAATAAAGAACTATACAATTTTATTTCTTATTCCTGATATAGTCCCGTCAAAATAGCCAGAAAAATAGTGGTCAGTTTGCATTAATTCCAACATGCTGAATTTTGGTACAGACCTGGGGTACACTATTATTAAATAAAACACCGAAAGATCCCATGTTTGCTTAAAAAGTTACTCGTTTACTAGTTTTTGGGTCAATCAATTAAAGTCTGGCTTGTCTTCAATGATTACGCTTCATAAATAGACAAAACAACTACCTGCCTATTCAATAACAAAATTAACAATTCTAAGCAAACCTAACTCCCTCTTTCTTCACGCCTTTTTGTTTCAAAAATACACGCACAACGGCAAGCAAAGCAAATACCGTTTCGATATGATTTACTGCGTAAGCTCCTGTTATCATTTGCATCGAAAGAATAAAAATAAAAACATATTAATAATGATCATCGATATCTGGTTAAATAATCAAATTTTCGGAACATCACTTTTGACAGCATTTTTGACAGAAATGTAACAATAAATGGCGATTTGTGGCACCCTAGCCACCTGACACGATTGATATTTTAGTGACAACATTCAAAAATAGTACTATCTCTTTCTTTTATTAGCATTTTTGTATAAGTAGAGGGAGACAACCAAGTTCTTCCTCTTCTATGATTTGATGTACATAACTACTTATTTATATAGGACATTACGATTACTCCATGTATTTATCAACTCGCTGGACCATCCAAATCTGTTACTCAGATTACTAAATGTGCTTCGCTCAGGATTTGAGTCTCCTAGCTAAATCCCACCTACAGGCCGTGTGGCGTTCCGAATGGGAGGCGTCGCCGAAAGTAAAAGGTAAGCATTACGGTGACATCCAGTCTTTCATTCCCGATAGACCTTGGTTTTTTAAATTTAGAAAGGCAGGCAAAAGGACAACATCAGTTATCTCTAGACTTCGCTTAGGCCATTGATGTTCCCCAATTTTCCTTAACAGGATTGGAGTTCGCTCTTCCCCGTTCTGCGACTGTGGTCAGGATATATAATAATAATAATAATAATAATAACTTTATTTTCATCAAAAGTACAACATTTTTTTTTTACCTTACAAAGTAAATTAAGTATCTAGATAAACTTAAATAATAGAACAATGTTGCACATGAGGCTTAATAATGAATGAAATGAATTTAGTAACAGTGGACCATATATTTTTTAATTGCCCGCTAGTTTCGGTATCACTATTTGATTTCCTTCCTCCTAAGATTCAGCGCCCAACTAATATCGAGACTCTCCTCTCTACTTACAGCCCGAAGATTTTAATTATATTATGTAAATTCAATCACCAATGTAATATTAGCCTTTGATTGTTAGCAAGTATTTTAAGTATTAAAGAATATTGGTGAATATAGTGCGACCAAAAAGTCTTGACAAAAATTGAGGTCGCTACTTCAAATACCTATAGGGAATATGGTAACACCGTTTAGTATGCCTCAAATGGTTTTGATATTTGAGTAATTGTTTAAAAAGCAAAATTAAAATTTTTTGTCGGTGAGCTTAAACATTTATTATTTGTGCAAGATCTATCTTGCATTATCAAGGGTCCAAATATATTTTTCTCAAAATCTTAAATTTTGAAATCGCTTTAAATTAAACTAACAGAATGAATGTGTATTAGTTACTCCAACAGCTTTATCGAATGATATTCGTTTGTCAAAATGGCATCTACAATAAGAGGCACGAGTATTGTATTTTGTACTAGCTTTTGCCCGCAGAAACCTTTAGCTCGTAAGAGTACGCGTGTTATTAAAATGGCAAATGTGATTAAATACCTACTGCTTACTTAATATATCAAAGAACTGACGTATGTTACCAAGAATATCATATATAATTAAGTTATATCCTGCATGAAGTATGAATGGATAAAAAGTAACCTAATACAGTAATATATATTAATAATGAATAGCCGATACACTATGAATAGCCGAAACTAAAATATAGTATAGAATGAATTACTCTGTAAAACTGGTTTCTCTTAACAATTATAAGTTGCAAAAACTTAGAGTCTACAACAAGATCATCGTACATACAATACTCATGCAAAGATCATGTTAATTGAGCCAGAGTGCAATTGAATAATTTTAAACAAAACAACTACAGTAATTTTTGCATATTTCTTCATCACATACATCTAGATATTCAACACCCGATCAATCGCTATTGGGCTAAAATCTATTCTAGCTCTGTTTTAGCTATAGCCAGAAATTTTTTCCGTGAGGAATTCATTTTTGAACAGTATTAAAAATTGAATTTTTTGACGCAGTGCACAAATATTAAAATCATCAATTTCATTTTTCGGACATCCACTTCTGTGTTTACCAGGACTTCTAAATACTCCAATGTTTTGAAAGCCTTCATCTACAATTCGTCTGAAGGTACTTTCTGATTTTCCTGAAAATAACATTAATACTTTTAGCAATAACGCACCTTTATTAATAAACAATAGGTATCTAAACTAACAAACAATTCATTAGAACAAAAATTACTACTCCTCTAAATTAATATGAAATGGTTAAGTATCGAATTGTGTCGACCGATCTACAAATAACTCCTTGTCAATTCTTACGTCATAACCTTTAAATAGAGCCATGTAAACAAATCAAGAAATTGAAAAAACATTAATCATACTAAGTTATTATAAACGTTTTCGTTTTAAATATTCACCATATCCCTATTACACACCTGTTATTAAAACTGTACAGGCATAAACATCCTCCAAATCTGATAATAAGCGTCCAGCTTGGTTTTCCGCAAAACACCGTTGGAACAAGTTATAAATCACTTCCCCAGCTCCACTCGTATCGGTTTATTCGATTTCTTCTTATTTATGATGATAGTAATGACAATCAACGACTATCACTAAAAAAAAAAATACAAAAACAATACAAAAACTGAAGATTTGTGCACCATTCAAACAAAGATATCATAACAGTGACGTCAATGACATGTCAATTGATAGTTGCCATAATCAGACTTATTTTAGTTCCTCAAAGATTCTTTTCAAGATTTTTTGGTTGGCCTGTAAGTAAACAGTGAGCGTTTAGAAAAAAAACTAGCACGTTTGTTTATTCTTTTTTTAATGTGAATTTCCATAATATTAGCTTCATGCGTAGAAGTCTCCAAAAAAAATTGTTGATGTATAAAGCTTGGTTTGACTTGATCAGTTTGATTTCGCTCCTGTCATTTTTTATTACGATACTTAGGATTGATTGTGACCAAGCACAAGTATTTGATTTTGTAATATAAGAAGATTTTAATTATAGAAAATTATAGTCACTTCAGAATGTAAGGACTCATTTGTTTGAAAGAATATTTTTTTACATTCCTCATAGGAATTATGTATTACTCACTGGAGTCCTTATCCTTGGCTGTATAGCTTTTGCCAGCGAGTTTGAGATAAAAAAACTTCCGATGGATTGCGCTTACGACGACTTATTGCTGTGAGTTTTAGACAAGTTGATTAAGTTTAAGATATTGATGAATATTTACGTGTCATTATTATCATTGTTGGTTGGTGATAGTAATAATTACCTATGTAAATGTAGGTAATTTGAAATGATAACCTCAAAATTAGTACTTAATGAAAATACAATTATTATTGTTCCTAGACATACTCCATAAAATATATATTTTATAAATGGATCCGGATTTTATGTCTCATAGTTTAAGATATTTTTGACTTCTAAACGCTCCACTTTAACTCCAACTAAAACCATGTATTGCGATCTGCCAATGTCCTTTATTATTATTATTTTAATTTTTTCCCTTTTGGGTAAATTTAGTTTGAGCATGTATTATACCATATAGATAATTAATCATTCTTATCAGTTAAGTTATTGTTAGTGTGTTATATTTTGTTTTAGCCTATAATATATAGACGCCAAACTGCAGTGGGGACCGCATGTTGATGGTTTAGCGAAAAGGCTTGGCTCTGCCGCATATGCTGTTAAAAAAATTAGACAAATTTCAAATGAAACAACTGCTCGATTAGTCTATTTTGGTTACTTCCACAGCCTCATGACATATGGTATTCTGCTGTGGGGGAGTGCTGCCGACATCGATGCTATATTTATTCTGCAGAAAAGGGCTGTTCGCGCAATCTATCAGCTCGGTCCAAGGGTGTCACTTAGAAGTAAATTTAAGGAAATAAATATTCTTACCTTCCATTCACAATATATTTTAGAAAATTTAATGTATGTTAAAAAGAACATAACCTTGTTCAAAAGAAAAAAAGATCTGCACAATGTTAACACAAGAGGAAGAAATATGCTGGCAGCTCATAATAGCAGGCTTCATAAAGTCACTAACTCATTCATGGGTCAATGTATACGCTTTTATAATAAGGTTCCTGAGGATATCCAAGGTCTTCCTGTTGACAAATTCAAAGAAACTATAAAGGAGAAGTTGTGTGCTAGAGCATATTATAAACTATCCGATTATTTGGATGATAAAAGCCCTTGGGTATAATTCCCTCATTAACAGGATTGTACTAGTATTTGTAACAAAGCATGTGTAATGTGTCTGTTTGTGCGATGAGTTCTTCGTCCCGATGAATATCTAAAGCGTCATTGTCACTAAAGTACGTCTTCTTATGGTAGCGTCGGGTGACGGGTCGCTCACTTCCCTCTAATATGGTTGAGGAGGGCGATGGCTGGATCCCGCGTTAACTCGTGAACGGGTGCCGTTTGAGGGTGTTCGTCGTTTGGATACTTGGGGGGAGGGAGACTTGCCGGGCTAACAGATGCAGAAAAGAATAATTTTGTATAGACATAAAGAGACTCTGTAAATTTATTTTGAAAAAAAATATACCCGTGAAGTTTCTTGCCAGTTCTTCTTCACGAAGGTTTTTTTCGAACTGGTGGTAGAATCATGTTTTATTTGACGTCAATAAGAACAAGTAATTGTCAATGTTGAGAAATAAATATTTCATTTCATTTCATTTCATTTCATTTCATTTCATTTCATTTCATTTCATTTCATTTATATCTCAATGCAAAACGGAATTTATTTTTTGGCTATTTTATTTTTATTTTTTGTACTGTGTTCCACCAATACGAGACACTGGCAGAAATAGCCCGCCACACCAATAGCGGCTGATTGCCATTTTTCTAACTAACTAAAATCGTATGAGAGATTTTTTACTGCCACCCCCTCGGAGTGTGATGGAGTGGCAGTATTGATCCCTAAAAACACCGTCTTGCTATCCTATAAATGCCCACCGCAAACAACGTTATTTACCTGGAGAAGCCATAGCCATCCTAGAGGCCATAAAATATGGTACGATCATAACTTGTCTAACTCCTTATTTTGACAGATCGCCTTAGCTACTTACAGGCCATAAAGGGTCATTCCTTTTTCGCTTGAAATTCCCAGTTATTTTACATATTAGAAACATTCGCCTGCTGCCTTAAATCCCTAAACATCACACTAGCTTGGATACTGATGCATTCCAGTATAAAAGGGAACTGTACAGTGGATAGTTTGGCAACAGCATATATCAATATGGGTTTGCTAGAATACTTTATGTGTTTTGGCTAGGATTTGAAGCTTCTAGTGCAGACACGCTTAAGAATAGCACGGAGTTCAAGATTAATTACAGGCAAATACTATGGAGATATCCAGCCAACCATCCCATCTAAACCTTGGTTCCGTAAATTCAAGTATATGGATAAAAAAACAACATCTGTCATCTGCAGGATCAGATTGGGACATTGTTGTACTCCGGTTTTTCTGCATAAGTAGAACTACAATCTGTGACTGTGGTTTGGGGGATGGAACCACCGATCATCTAATCTGCCCCCTCTCCCCAACTTCCATATATGATATGACCATCTCCCACTCCAGTTCCCTAAACCTATAAGGATCAAAACCCTGCTCTCTTATCAAAATTTCTCTTATATTTAAGATTCTTGGAAGGTTTATCAATTTTTTTTATATCAGACTAAAAATATGTATATTTTGCTGTGTAATTATGCACTCCTCTGTGTCTTATCAAAGATCTGTAAACCTAATCTACCTCCTTATGTTTTTGTATTATTAAAGGTAACTCAATGCTCGAGATACTGTAAGTTCTACTTGGCAGATCGCTACAAAATTATTAGCCTCACGCATTACGTGTCTATACTAGTACTTGAAATTGGCAGAAATTGTTGTTGAATAGTAACAACAGCTAATTGCCATAAAACGCAGAATTGAATTGTATTGATTTTCTTTAATCAAATTAAGAAAAAAAAATCGTGGGAATGATCTCACTAGATGGCGCTAATAAAGCTGGTCCGATTAAATAGTATAAGATAGTAAGGCTGAAAAGAAGATGAAAGTTTCTAAAATACCACAATAAGCATATGCAGAATTCAAACAACGGAATATGTAAAAATAATACTAAATAAATATTTAAGACAGACCAGGCTTTATGGCGTAGTTCTTGCGTCCACGTAACGTCTTAACAGATCCCGACGACGCTGTTACAACAAGGAACGCGGGCGTTCCAGTTAGAAATAGGGTAACACGGTATTGGAAACGCCTAACCCACCGGTGGGCCAGGCTATCGCAGCGTAGCATTCCTACTGAGTTTCTTACTGGTTCTTTGGCAGTAGAAGACCCTTCCAAACCAGTGGTAGTTTCAATATACGACGTCCTAAGCCGAGGTCTGAGCCCTCTCGGGTGCCCTTAGGCGTATCGTATGTAGGAGTAGTTTAAGTTCGGCTAAGCGCCCTTAGCGCTAGGCCACAAAGTCCGGTGAAATTTAAAAGGCTAATAGTATTTAAATGGCTGTAAATAAACTGTCCATTTCGCACAAAAAAAGGCGTAGTTCTTGCCTTTCTTATAAAATATACGTTCACTATAAAAAAAAATTTTTACTAGCACCGTCTATCGTAATTTATTTCTTTCTCTTTCTTCTCTCATTAATAACAGATCGTTACAATCACCACAGTCGCCTTAGATAACAGAAAACGTTATGTTTTGTAAGGTATGGCAATAAGCTGTTTGCCATACATATGTTACAAATTGTAATATTACGTAGACATGCAATCGGGTCTAAACATGAACCGTAGCTAATGGTTACAGGCCAGCTGGGATAAAGCTTGCACATTGAATTATCTAAATGAAACAATATAAAAATAACAAAATACTTACTTAGCACACTAATCTTAAATCCAGAATATATTTAATACAATTTGGCCAACAAGAGGCCCATACGCGTTATATAAGTTAGTTTAACGTAATTAGTGATGTGTTAGACCACAGGTATTTTGCCAAGTACAGTATTCGATCAACTTATTAGTTCATGGAACGGTGCCACTACCTTTTAGATACGAATTGAGCTTCCAATATTAAAAAAATTTAGAGTTACTGTATAAAAAAAATAGTTCAGCTGCTTAAGTTGCTCGGACTGTCACTGAATATTTTACAATTTGTAATTATTAATGAGGACCATTCATCATCAGTTGGAACTCGTGCTCTTTTGCCGTCTTTGTGCGAGGTGAAAAAAGGTTAGTACTTACTGATTAAGTATGAACCTAAAGGCCTTTTTTAATTTAAGTATAAAAATAATGATATAGTTAGATCATGTTAAAGTGACTGAACGGATATACTTATACTTAATTAATCTAAGTTTTATAATAGCGTTAATCTCTATGTTTTTGTGCCTATGGTTGGTAAATAATAAATCCCCAGACGAACACATCTACTGCATGGATCCAATCTAAGCAGAGCTTGTGATATGGATGGCCATACAGCGAACTGGGAGGGAACCTAAAATAAACATATAAATATAAATAATTATGACTCGAGAACAAACATCTGTGTTCATCACACAAACGAACGCTCTGACCAGGTCTCGAACCTGAGACCTTCGGCGTATGATGCAGGGCCACTTTCAATATGAACTTGTGTACATGCTAGTGTTCACGTTACGGCTCCACTACACTACGAAGGTTCGTATCGTGTTGTCCCGATAACACTTAGGTAAATAAATAAATATATATTATAATATTATAGGAATTAATAGAAAATTATGCGTCTGAACAAGTGTTTGATAACATCCAACGTAACCTTTTATTTGTTTGTTCTAATCATTAAGATGCAGTCAGTAAATAAATAATTATTTAACGACATGTAACAAAACGCAACCGCGATTTCCATGTTTACGCGAATGAGTATAGGTAATTCACCTTGTCGCGAGAGCTGCGAAGCAAATCACGATGTTGCGGAGTAGCAATGCAAGCACTTCGTCGTAGCTCGAGCAAGAAGTTGCACGTGACACGAATCTTTAAAATCTTATCTTTAAATCGAATCTTAAAAAAATCCACCACTTACACACACTTATGTAACATGTAATACCATATAGGATTACTTTACTTTCTGAGACTGCTGTGCTTCCTCGCACAGCTCAATATAAAGGATCATAAATGTTCTGACTATTTCCAGTCGTTCCTTTTTAGTGTCTAAATGTGGAATGAAGTGTATGAGTCTATGAAATGATTCTGCTAAATACCAACTTGATGATGTAGCGCTCGGAGGTAAAGAAGTATCGAGCACCTTCGCACTTCTGTTTGTTTTTTGGTTTTTTACAGGATGTATTTTGATGTTGAAATCTATGTTTTGGAGATTGTTCCAATGCTCAAGAGTGGAGTGAGCAGGCACCACTTCAATAGACGTCATTGTTTTGAAAGACAAAAGCAAACCCAATTGAAAGCAAAAAAAGAGTATTTCATTAAACTGTTCTTAATTAGGGGTCATACAGTTTTTGGGACTATCTTATATTCAATAATAAAAGTATTAAGAATTTTTACATGCGGTTAGTAGATAAGTTATTATTAGCAATATCAGCAATATAGCAATTTATTTTTATCCTATCACTATCCTATATATATTATATCCAATTATATATTATAAAAGTAAAAGATGTATTATTTTACTTATCTGTTAATTTATTTATTTTTCCTTAATAATGGTTAGCATATATTATCAAAATGTCAGGGGACTTCGAACTAAAACCTCGTTGTTTTTGGGGGCGGTATTGTTGAACAACTATGACATCATTTGCTTAACTGGAACATGGCTAATAGATGGCATTAATGATAACGAGGTATTTTACGGCCGCTACCTTGTGTGGAGGCGTGGTAGGGACTACTCCCGCACTGGCCAAAAGCTAGGTGGCGGAGTGTTTGTCTATCACAAAATTCACAGCTTACAAACTTTTCAGAGAACCTGACAGATATTGTTATAAAACACCCCGATGATAAATACATTGTCCTGGTAGACTTTAATATGCCTAACATTCGTTGTATTAAATCTCCTGACTCAGCGTATCTCGTGCCGACTAATACTAATGGCGATTCTCAAACTAGCTTAATTGACAATCTAAACTTGTGTAATTTAAATCAATTTAATCATTTACTTAATATTAATGATCGTATTTTGGACCTTATTTTTTCAAATGACGACGTATCTGTTACCGATTGTGACTGTCCGCTTGTACCCCTTGACCCCCACCATAAAGCGCTCGTTGTAAATATTTGTCTCGCGAAGTTTACCAAGCTTCCTTCAAAGCCCCGAACAATTTACCTGTTCAATCGTGCGGATTACGAAGTTATCATAAATAAATTAGACAAAATTGTCTGGGCTTCGAATTTTAAATCCTTAACCATGGAACAATCTATTGCATTTTTTTATGATTGTTTATACAAACTTATAGATTCTCATATACCCAGTAAAACTATAACCTGTAGCAATAAATATCCCCCCTGGTTCAAGACCCCGTTAATTAAAATTCTTAAAGAAAAAAACAAATATCATAAAAAATATAAAAAGTATAAAAACCTTTCAGATTATCATACTTTTACCGTTTTGCGCAATCGTGCTAAATTAATAGAAAGAGAAATGTATAAAAATTATATAGTATCTGTTGAAAACAAAATTACCACGAACCTGCAAGAGTTCTGGGGGTACGTTAAACATTAGAGACAGTCTCACTCGATTCCGTCAGTGATGAAGTATGCTGACAAGTCTTCTAACTCAGGCGAAGAAATTTGCGACATGTTTTCCGAGTTTTTTCACTCTACCTTTTTACAACCTACGACAGTACCTACCGATACATTGACTTCAGAGCACCCCGATACAGTCACCGACTTTTGTGACATCGAAATAAAAGCTGACCAAGTTTACAACTTATTACGTACTATCGACATTAAAAAAACTGCTGGACTTGATCGTATACCTCCAATCTTCATAGTTCGATGTGCAAAAAGCCTTGCCGAACCATTGTGCTTATTTTATAAGCGCACTCTCCAGGAGGGCTATGTACCAGCATTATGGAAAACTGCCTTCATCACGCCCATACACAAAAAGGGTCCTAAAAACGATGTGACAAATTATCGTCCCGTATCAAAACTTTGTTGTTTTTCTAAAATATTAGACTGCTACGGGACGTTCGCCTCTCGTTTTCATAGGACAGGGTGCAAAGATAAACCAGCAAATATACCGTGAAAAGATTTTAAACGACGCTTTGTTCCCTTGGGCATGTAAGCAATTCGGTTTTAACGTAAGCAATTCGGGGCACGTAACCATTGGACGTTTCAACAAGACTCGGCACCATCCCACAAAGCCCGTGAAACCCAAACTTTTTTGCAAGAAAAAGTTCCGAGCTTTATTTCTTCACAACAATGGCCACCATATTCCCCGGACTAAACCCAATGGATTTTTCCATATGGTCAATCCTGGAGGCAAAAGTGTCACTAAAAAATATGAGACGGTCGACGCCTTAAAAATTGCTTCGCCGAGAATGGAACAAAATACCAGCAGACCACATTCGTGCAGCGTGTGAAGCCTTCTTGGATCTTCTCTGTTATCCGTGCTAAAGGTGGCCACATCGAGCAATAACTTTTTCTTTTTAATTTTAAATGTTTTTTTTTAATATACAGATTTTTTTAAATACAAAAAAAAAACAAAATTGTCAAAATTACAGCATTTTCAATTGGTAACACTTCGAGTGCCGACCCCTGTATATTGGCTAATTATGCAATCCTTGCATTAACATTTCATTAAACTCGTCAATGTTAAACGAAATTAAATTAAAATACATTCACAAAAATGAAAGTACACAAAAAATTTAAATTAACAAACAAAAAGAGAATGACAATATAGGTGCTCTTATCTCTAAAAGAGTGAGCTCTTCCAGGCAACCTTGCGATGTGGAGAGAAGTTATTCAATCTCTTAAATTAGTCCTTGAATAGAATCTGCTTAAGCATTTAAGCCGAACAGTAGTTTGTTTGCGAGTCCTGCATGTATTTACTTATTAATGTATATTTACTAGGTTTCCAAAACTAGCTTTGCTTATTTTTGAGCTCTACAAATTTTGTGTTTAGCTTGAGTAAAATATTATTATAGGTAAATACCCTCCGTAATACCTAAATTTCATTCAAATCTGTGTGAAAAATGTATATTAAACTGTAAAATTGCATGGATAGTCTACTTATCTCAGTTTTCTCAGAAAGTGCTGTGGTAATTCTAATATAATTTGACTTTGTCTATAGCTATTTACATTTTTTAAATTACATTATTAGAGAAATCATAGATTTAGGATGAGGGTTTTCATGCACTTTTGCAACTTACTGTACATCCTGTATTAATGAAATAATAATTGGTTTCGGTACGCTGGTATTAAATAAAACAAACCACGATGTATACCAAAGTTTTCTTCAATAATTGGGTATATTTACAATAGATTAATTAACAAACGTGAATTACATGTTAATCCAGAAGAGCACTATAGTTAGTACCAGTCGGAATGTTGGTCTCCGTCGATCCACAGTGTTTCCTATTTAGTCTACTCTACGTAGGTATAATCGAAATGGAAATTTAATATCGAATACTTAGTAAGAATCTCTAATGAAGGCAGGCAACGTTTGAAAGAGAAAACGGTATTTATTGAATGACATAGTTATAATTAAAGGATAATGACTAAAAATGGCCCAAACCGGTTAGTAATTAGGTACTTTTTGTTTTGAGTTGGGTCCGAGCTTTATTATTTTTCATGTAAATTTGACAGAAGTTCTTATTAGAGATTCCTCATGTGTTATTTCTTCTTTTTGGACTTACAACTGCATAATTTTATTTAAGTACGTACTTAGAGGTGAATATTGACGGATTTTTTAAACAGACATTTTTATTACTTTCCTAACTTAGTACTATCGAAATATTGGTTAATCTGCAGACAAACGTTTTTGAAAAAAAATTTTTTGACTACTATTTTATTTTTATCTATAACGTGGTATTTTTATAACGTACTCGAATATATATTTTTATATAGACGAGTTGTAACGGTTCTCTTATACTAGTCATATATTTATTCCAAAGTGGCAGCGAAGTAATGGTCTGCATCACAATATCCAAAGGTATTAGCTTTATTTATAACACACTAAAAATATACTTTTGTGTGTCAGTAATGCCCTTGTAAGTGCCTAACAAATAGGTTTTTCTGCCCAAGGTAGACGTTCGACTTACGTTTTGTTTTTTATCAGCCAGATAATTTAAAAAGTTCAGGTTTGACTAGTTAGAAGAACCTTTACGTACATGGAATTCAAGAGTTAATTGAATCTTTTTAAACGTCCCTTAGTATATTTTATTGTTGGGTTTTATAATAAGACGGTATCAACATGGCATATTTCAGACATTTATTTAGATCTAATGAGTGTACTTAACAACGAAAGAAATAAATTACTTATTTTATTTGGTACCCTTAACAATGGTCTCAGAACTGCCGTTGAGCCCTGAAGGGAACCCCAAAGTATAAGCCAAACAAAGATAATAAACATTATTGTTTATGCAATATTAATGCAATAAGAATAATAATTTTCTCCTCATTAAAAAGTACTTAAGTAAACAGAGATATAACAATGAGAATTTAAATACAAACCTAAACAAAAAGAACTTAATCAAATGGCAATAAGACAGTTGTAACACAAAAGATTCACATAAATACCAACATCACAGACATCTACTTGTAACTAGTAATTTTTGGAACGTTTCTTATGAGATCCCTTTAATTAATTTACTTAATACGATGAATTTCAATAAACCTACTTTCAACTCACCAACATTTAAGTTGACAAAAATCTTAACTATGGCACTCAAAACAAACATTTTTTTTAATACGAAGAAGCCTTGCCCCCTGTAAGCTTTTTAAAATTTTATTAAAGTACAAATTAAAAACTAAGATCATCGTATTATCAAAGTAAAAACAGTAAAAAAAGTTGGTATTATATCTGCCTTATTTCTATAACAAAAATGGATACTAAGAGTATTTTTGGATTATTATTTCATCTCTTAGCAACCATTTGATTCGGATCATATTTATCTTCCACAGTTCAAGATTTCAAGTATTAAATCCAAATTTATTAATTAATTTACAGTATAACTCACTATTCAAAAAATTACATAATAACTCAAAAAAATTATTTAAAAAACGACAGAACAAATATTTAAGGAGTGCCTCTATAACACGTCAACCAATTAACTAAATTATTCTAACCCTTAAATGTTAATTTTTATTAATTCGATTTTACTGTACAAAACGCTTATTAGTCAGTAAAATTTGACCTAGTTTTTGCAATTCGTTACCTGAACTGACTTGCTTTGAGCCCAGTTGGTATTTGAATACAATGAATACAATACAATACGATTACGTACACTTTATAGAAAGGTTTACCAGTTTACAGTTTTTATTGCATCCTCCCGCCTGACAGATTCTTCTACAGTCTATTTAAGATGTCGTCATAATCAATCAATATTCACTACGAAATTATTAAATCTTATAAACTATCCGCTGTTTGGACGTCCGTTTTTAGCGAATCGTGACCGGAAACGTGATGTTTCTTTAAGAAGCTTACTCGAAGTCCTGCAAATAAATGCATTGTGGTGATTCCAAGAACGCAGTCGTCCACTTTCATCAATGGAACCATCCGAAAGGAATGTAAACTTCCCACAGGTCTTGGAGTAAGCCGCTTTATGTACAGCGGTTACAGAGAATGATATATTCATCTACACACATACATACATGCATTTACTTAATGCAGAGTTCACAATGAAACATGATATTAGATATTTAAATATCACGATGTAAACACTGCATTAGTTTTACCTAGCTAGATTATTTTCGTGACACACATTGGCTTTAAAATAAACGCTTACATTTTTTAAATGTGTTTTCAATGTTCATGCTAGATGTTACATAAAGACAATATTGAGTTCGTAAACAGAATTATATTTAGGCTCCATTTCTAGGATTCTGCTTTAACTAGGTTACTTCAACAAACATGATTTTTAATTACTACGAATGGCGAGAGATGGAGTTAATTTGGTAACTATAATTATTTTATTCCTGTTGTATTATAATATATTAGTATAAACATTTTATGATCGTACATTAGAATAAACCATTCACTCATCATTCGTTCGTAGTCAAATTATTCATTTATTTTATTCGACTGCTATGAAAATCTTGGTCAACAGGATTTAGTCATAAGGGTTACCCATTAAATAAATAAAAAAACGCATAGATTCGGTACGCAACGTAAGATAATGATATCGACATATATCAACATATACTTACGACGCCATTTAACGCGTAGTTGCACTTTCTAGACTGTCGTAAAATGTCGAAATTTTCAAGCTACCACTGACCTTTTGAAACACTAGTAAATTCTAATATAGACTTATTACCATAATTATAGCTTTCAAAGAAACATTATTTTACGACCTGAATGCATGCAAATGTCAATACTATTAATCAGACCATACTTACAGGGACGATAGTATCTAAATGAGAAAATGAGGGTCAAGTACCTTAATCAAGCTTCATAAATCCAAAATTATCGAAAGTATTTTCTGTTGAAGATTAGGTACATCAGATGCTTAACAGTGGTCCATTTGAACATTGTCCTATAATTTATGATAATACAACACAAATCTAATGGAATGAGCAAAAACAAGGTCAATTTTGATTCGGATGAAAACATACTAAATATTTGCTCTATGATATTATGCATAAATACTTTTTCTTTTAAATAGATGCCAATTGACCAAGATTTTCAGTAGAATAAAGCCGACATCAAACTCTGCTCGGTCGGTCAGTCAAAGCTAGCCTTAAGACGGCGACCTCTGTGTGTCAGGCAGCCGAGAGGGCATGCGGGGGGAGGGGAGCGGGTTGCGCGGGCGCAGGTGGCGTGGTCTCCACGGCGCCACATGCCTTGAGCTCCGTGAACACTTCGGTGAAGAAACCAGGCTCGGAGTTGATTCTTAGCATGTTGAACGAAAGTCGATCGACGATCAACAAGCATCGGTCCCAGAATCTGTCTTTGGAGTCTTCTACGAGGAAGGGTTTCAATGGGTAGGAGATTTCGTTACCCATGTAAGAGTAAGAGAGGTAGAGGCAGGTGAGAACGACTGCCTGCAAGTCTTGAGGACGCGCGATGCGCTCTCCGTCGACCAGTTCGCGCACCAACATGTAAACGAAGACGACGTTGGCTGGATTGATAAACGCCACATCCTGAAAACAGAGAGGGTTTCTTTTGAGATTTCGTAATGTGTACAACACTAGGAGTCGAAATGGTTCACGCAGTTCTTTTGCGCAGGGAATTTTGAATATAGCTTAGGTCAGTTTTGAATAAATTAGCTGTTTAAGGGCGAATTAATTTTTAAAATGGCTTTGGTAGTTTCGATTATATCTACACAAACAAATATTTCTTTTTATTCAATAAATATAGACAAACTCTTTTCCCACAGGCTTATTTTTAATTGCCAAGTAAAAGTGAATCTATTTTAGAACAGATTCTCTTTTATATAGATTAACAATTAAAATTGGTTAAATAGTTTCAGATAGTAAACATTAATACTGAATACTACTCTAGCATTCAAGCACTTGCTTTTTTCAGATTTAGTAACAAATCAATAGTATGTCGTACATTTTAATTGAATCTTGATTGATCTATTGCAGGCGGATGATTGAATTAGACATTCAACTAAACAGGTAGCGGTTGAACTTTGTATGTTTTATGAATTGTCTTCTCTTTTCGTAATGGCGCTTCGCCGGGTGCTACTACAGCTTACTACGTATGCTCGGTTTGCGCAAATCGCAGGATATCAACAAGCTTCTAAGAAATCGTTTAAGAAATGCTTTGTAAAGCAAGGATTGCTTTATAATTATCTATTCTACATTACAGCTAGCCAATTGGCTGAACGAATCCTTTCAACCAAATGGCCAGTTATTTAGTTCAATGTCTAAATCAACCATCCACCTGCGAATCTTCATAGGTGTATTAAAATTTAAACAATTCATTATATTCCTGTATTTGTCCTTGGAATTGTTTTTTGGACACCGCATTCGGGTCATTTACTATAACAAATACGGTACGGGCTGACCTTTATATGCAAATAAAGGTAAGATAACGAGCGATTCACTACTTGTGAGTCATTCTCTTGTCAGACTGTTTACATTTTAGGTTAAGTTACAAGTTATTAATAACGATTGTATGTAAATACTTATGAAATATAATAGTAGATAAAGTCACCTACAAGTACCCACATGTAACTACAGAGCTATCTTTATGTCTTTCATCATAAACTAGATTACTTATAGATCTACCAACATATCTATGAACTGATAAGCGTCGCTAGTATCGTTTAAATGTTGTCGTTATATTAAAATGTATAATGTTTTTGTATAAATAATTTTGTAAAAACTGTAAAGGCCAAAGCTTTTAAATTAAAACAATGGCAAGTAAACTTGAAGATGACAGCAAAGTTTTAAAAAATGCCAAATCACAGACAGCTTGGATGTTTTATACGTACTGAACATACTTTGGCGTGTACACGTACTTTGTTTTCTCGGGTGATCTTTTGAACTCCTAGCTGGGAGCGATTACCTGTCTTATTTCAAGTTCAATTTGTATATGTCACACTAAGCCATTGACTTCAATTAATGGACAAGCCCTAAGTACGAAAAAAACGTGCATACCTAAACTTGAAAAATAACATAAAATGGCTTCCATTTTTAGGGTCGCACAACGAGTATCGAAACTACTATCGATATTTTAGAACTAAATATTAAACTTGAAATATAATATTGAAATTTAATGAACTTTTGTAAGAGAATGACGTAAATGAAATAATCATAGTTTATGGTTTATTTACTTTCATTATAATTCTTTAAATATAAAAATAATGAACTATACAGTTTCTTTTCTTATTCCTGATTTAGTCCCGTCAAATTAGCCAGAAAAATAGTGGTCAGTTTGCAATAATTCCCAACATGCTGAATTTTGGTACAGACCTAGGGAATATTATAAATAAAAAAAAAAGATCCCATGTTCGCTTAAAATGTTATTCAAGGTCAAGCATCAAAGTTTTCGGTTCAATCAATTAAAGTCTGGCTTGTCTTTAATGCTGACGATTCATAATTAGACAAAACAACTACCTGTCTATTCAATAACAAAATTAACAATTCTAAGCAAACTTAATTCCCTATTATTTCACGCCTTTTTGTTCCAAAAATACACGCACAACGGCAAGCAAAGCAAATACCGTTTCGATATGATTTACTGCGTAAGCGCCTGTTATCATTTGCATCGAAAGAATAAAAAATAAAAACATATTAATAATGATCATCGATATCTGGTTAAATAATCAAAGCTCCAAACCATCACTTTTGACAGCTTTTTTTGACAGAAATGTAACAATAAATGGTGATTTGTGGCACGCTAGCCAAAACGCTGCTATGACATCACTACACGATTGATATTTTAGTTACAACATTCAAAAATAGTACTATCTCTTTCTTTTATAAGCATTTTTGTATAACTAGAGGGAGACAACCAACTTCTTCCTCTTCTAAGATTCGATATACATAACTACTTATTTATAAAGGACATTACGACTACTCCATGTATTTATCACCTCGCTGCACTAAGCACTCGCAGCTTACTTCAAAAGATCAATCTAGAACGTATTTATTTTCTAACTGTTTCTTTATAATTTAGAAGTCCCCTTGTTGATAGTAAATTCACTTTCACTTCACTATAGACTTTCACCACCATCGACTTTATTATCACCCTGAATGTCATTATCATAATAAAACAAAAGTAATATTTACGACAGACCCGGCTGTATGGCATAGTTCTTTCCACATATGATAAACTGTAACCAATAAAAATTAATCGTCATCTGGCAATAGATCCAATGAATTCTGATGTAAAACAGTGATGTGAGACAACATGTGTTACCCGTTTTGTTCTTTATTACAAATAAATCACATACACGTTAACTAAAGTGCGAGTGTTGGGTGCCCAATGTAATCTCATTTGACACCCGACACTCGCAATCCAATTCTTCATCTTCAATTCTTCATCATCTTCAATACGTGGATGTATCCGTTTTTGGCGTATAAGAATGGGCTTAGAAGTTTGTTATCTTTTACTGAAACTAGTTACGAGAAAAACACGTTAGTATCGTATAAGGAACAAAACGTCTTTCCTGGTAACTAGATTCGTATAAAGAAATTCTTTTCTTCTTCGTAGGTGGCCGAGGGGTTTTTTGATGAACTTCAATGATGAAAGTTCTTCGTTGTTCTGTAAGTAGAATGAACAAATAACAAAGTACCAAGAAATAAGAATCATCCATCAAGATTTAGGCTGCCTTTCGTAGACCAAACAAATAATCCCTGTTCGGTCGCCAATATCAGGTTCTTTATTCTCTTCTTTTGTCTTTATTCTCTAAAATTGCAGAACATTGTTTCATGACTTCATTTAATCTGTTGGTCTGTAGTTTTAGTGGAGTTAAAACATATGGATTTAATATACTTCTGCGTAACATGTCGTGAATTTGTTGTTGAGAAATAAAGACTTGTCTCACATTGTTATTAGATTAAATAAATGAAATATTAGAAGATAAAAATACACATTTAATATCAAAAACAAAATCTGACAAATAGTTTAAAATAAAGTAATTATCAAACAGTTTAACATAAATAGACAGCCAAAAAAATATACAAACACACAGAGTTACAGCATTACCTATTTGTGGTAATAATTGAAGGTTGAATTGTTAGCATAGCTTATCGGGA
Source organism: Marasmarcha lunaedactyla (assembly GCA_923062675.1). Lineage (NCBI taxonomy): Eukaryota > Metazoa > Arthropoda > Insecta > Lepidoptera > Pterophoridae > Marasmarcha > Marasmarcha lunaedactyla. The sequence continues at coordinate 4,930,458 of OV281354.1, forward strand.
ACAAATTAGAAGAAAAAAAACATTATGTTAAAGTCTCCTTTTTTAGCATAATAACAAAAAAATACACAAAATTTTACCAAGTTTTTTTAATAAATTAAGTTAAATTAAGGGATTCGTTGAAAACGTTTTGTGACTGGCTAACAAAGGTTTTAAAAGCTAACAAATTTTATCACCTTTAAAATAAGACCACTTTCATGTATGTGGAGAGCATAAAATGATTAAAAAAAATGCTAAAATAAACTCGCAACAAGTACGGGAGATTAAACTTCAAAATGCCTACAGGTCAGAGGGATGAGGGGTGCGACCCCCTTGTATATTTTTTTGTCGATAAAATATAACATAGAACACGTGAGTAAAATATCGGAAATCCGAACCCTAAAACACTATATATCAATTTCCCAGATGACTGGATTAACTGAAAAGACCATTATCCTAGGCTATAATTAATATAAAGTTTCATTTCAGGTGTTTCACTCTGTGGTAATAAATTCCCAGTACTTAGCCGCCCATGCTAAACTCATGAATTTATGACAGCCACCCTAAAGCGGTATAGAATTTGAATTGAAAAACTTTCCCGTTTTACTGAAAATAATAAACTTTACAACGACGATTAAATGTAAGTAGATTTCCTATTCATAACAGGTCTGGCACTTTTAGGTTCGTATAATGAAGATTGTACTATACTTGAACCGTTACAAACGTGCGAGCTGTGTCATAAATCGTTTTTATCGGACCTCTCTCTCGCACTTACATACCTTGTGCAACTACCCTAGTGTTGTGTGTAACAGTAAAAAAGCACTTGTCGATAGTCAATTACAGGTAATAAAGAGCACAGAAAAGCATAAGGAAATAATACGAAATGTTGATTAAATGTGTTTTTTTTAATATTGAGAATTTTGAGAGAGGAAAAAACCCAGTGTCATTGCTTCACTTACGAAAGTATAATGACAAATAAAAAATTTTTTTACACTTACCATTTATGACGCAGTTTGAACGATTGTAATGGCTCAAGCATTAAAAGTCGACCAAGCCAATTAAATAACTACCAAACGTAACCTCAAATATTTCTAATACGGTAAGCAAGACAATTATCACTTATTTCGGTAGGTAATTTACCAGTAGTACCTGTATATACTTGACTAAATTACCAAAGTATTGAGCGGCGTTCTTTCACTGCTCTTGTTTTGTTTATTACTTAGTAGTATCTAAAGATTTATAGGAGTGGCCGCATTCAGCCCGTTTGTGAACGCATCGCGATGGCGGCAGGTACAATTATATTTCAATATTTACCTACAAATCAAGGCAGTTATTAATCTCCGACAGGTGTTCAAAAATAGTTTAAGTTGGCTAGCACTATTTAGTCACTAGATTTACCAGGAATTGTTTTGGACATAACGAGTGTGATATTTTAAATTCTACAAAACAGGGTGAAAAAGAAGTTCTGGTAACCCTGATCCATGTGAAAGAGTTGCTGAAGCTGAACAACTTTTCCCGGAACGTAGGTCGAATTCGTCAAAAAAATATATTTTTAATTTTTGTGTCCAAAGCTGGACTTGTCTGTATTTAAAATGCATGAAAAAGGTCGAACAATTTATTTCTGAAAAATCCCGTTATGCTGCGATATGATAAGCAGTGAATAAAACCTGCGCATTTCGAGAGTATGGCAGGCGTTCTCGCAATTGCAATAAAATATTAGATATGAGTTCATTTTTTAATTATAATAATTTTTTTATGCATTTTGGATGCTAAATTTCTTTAAGAAAATTGTTCAGTTTAACAACCCATCCATTGTTTCAGAATTGAAGTACTTTTTTGGCGCCCTGTGTATGCTTTATCGCTGGAAACTCTCCTGTTATTAATTTTCTTTGACTTTCAGTTTTCTTTTATGTTATTATTGCGGCCTGAATTTAATAAAGAATACTTAGGAATTGTTATAGACCCGGGACTCGAATTTCTCGCTGATTAAATACGTTTTTCTTAAACGCTTTGTATTTTTAACGCATTGTAAAAGTTGAAGATTTTGTTACTTCCTATATTTTCAGTAAAGCATAGGATTTAAGCCGATCTATTAATTGTAACTATTACATAAATCGTATGTTAATCACAGTTGAGTTCAATAATATAAATTGTCGTTTTTCTATGTTTTGTGAGTAAGAAATTATTGAACATAAATTATATTTTGAATGTGGTTTCTCAGACCAGATACAATTGAAATAAAGACAAATAAAGCATTCTTTTGTTAACCTTAGCTTGTGCTTTCTTAAAATTTTTGGGATGGAAAATGAACTTACTACGATAGGTTTTGGCAGCATAGAGTTTCCCAGATGATGCCCATATCCAGGAGCACTTGACATTTTTACGTTTTTTACCATTAATTTAGAAGTTCCAACGTATTTTTGTTCCCCTATTAAAAGTAATCTAATTAAAGATATCCTTTCAAGTATTTTAATTATTCAAACTATTCGTGATCAACCTTTAATATTATAAACATGGTACATAGCTCTTGATATCGTAGGTTCAAAAACTGTTGTCCCAATTAGGAATATTGCGTTCAATTCCTATTAAATTATTTCAAGTGAACGAGTGATACCGCAGTCAATTAGTAACCAATTATACGCCATTTTGAACAACAAAATCAATACTTACAATTAATTAATGAATATACTAAGGTAATAAACATTAACATTTGTTGATAGAATGAAAAGTAATGCGTTCGTAAAATAAATAATGTTAATAAGGTTAAATAGTTTGATATAAACTTTATACGGTTGGTATTTGAAGAAAGTTATGATGGACCTCTTCACACAAAAACTTCCTAACGTATTCGATTATTCTATCGAAATTAACGTCTTTCTCTTAGGATTATAGCTAAAAGAGTATTGTGATTACGATGCTTATCACACTTCGCTGAAACATTAAAGCGTCGTGTAGTACTCAGTCGAAGCACATAAAGATTTGATTGTGCAAAAAAATGTGTATGATCGATTTGTGGAGCACATTATTGAGATAGTTGCAGACCCCTGTATGCTAAATTAAATATCTTGCCGCTTCCATCACTGTATATATTCGAAATTTGTTGTTTGGTCAAACAGAATAGGCAATTATTTGGAACCAACAATGAAGTGATCGGCAGACGAGGTAGATACAAAGATAAACTGTACGTACCTTATCGAAAACTGTCTATCTTTAGCAATAACGTACATTTTTTAAGGTTTATTTTTGACATCAACATTATCAATTTTTTTTGTTCTTAAGTAATTAATTACATTTATTACGTTTTGCACGCTCAATTCCAGCAGTATATGAACGAACGAAAAAAAAATACCCTGTAAAAATGTCACCGTTTTCGAGATATTCCCGACTTTTAATTTTTTCCGAAAAATGCCGCTTTTGATCAGTTTTTTTGTTGGTGTGTGTACAAACAAGCAGATACTTTTGTATTGTTTTTGTAAACATTCTAGAATAGTAGATCTACCATATGCAAATATCATTTTGTTAAATATCATTAGGTATCATTGAGAAAAAACATATTAATCTCATTTATTTTTTCTACTAAAATTATTTAACTCAGCGTTGGCATTCAGTGGTGAAAAAAAATGTACTGGACTGTCACTGCACATTTTACTAATAAATACGTATTTAATAAAGATTTCAGAAATGTATAATACTGGCTATATTATATATTATTATCTGGTAGGGCACGCTTCAATCTTTCTTTCATTTCAGTTTGTCGTGCAAGTTATGGGACACCCTTTATATGATATCATTTATTTATTATGTCGTCAGTGGAGTTCTCCGATTTTTAATAAGGTCATGCTAACAATATTGCCTTTAAAAATAGGCAAATATTCAACGTTATTTCTATAGGATAGCAAGTACCCTGAAGAATACTTCTAATGAAGCCAAAATTTCATATAAAACTAGAATTTATTAAAGATTGTTAGTGTTTATTTAAGTTTACAAATATATTGTAAGGAAATAAAATTGATACGCTGTTATTAAGGTTGTACGGGATGACATTTATTAGGTTTCCTTAATATTTTATAGAAAAATTTCTACGAAGGGTAAAATTATAGGTTCAGTGTCTTTCGGATTATTAATCATTTATCCTTTGAAACTTTTTTCCCCCTCTTTATTTATTTTTAGGAACTTTTATACAATAGTTCATCGCAGCCCCATCGTACCCCATTATAAATGTATATTAAATCTAATATACATACTTATAAAAACGTAACAATGGAAACTTATAAAGGCCTAGTAAATTCTCGTGTATTTTTTATTTTTGATAACATTGGACCTAAAATGGGTTGTGCATTTGGAATTAAATGAAATTTAGTACAAAGACAGCTTATCGTGTGAAATAATAAATACCTACTTAAGATTATTTTTTCTCCTGACACAAAAAGAGGAGTGATATACTCTTAAGGTAAACGTGTGAATCTATGAGTTTATCTACTGCTCTACGGCATCCTATCTACCATACGAACTGACCGATTTAGATGAGATTATGGTTTAAAACCCGAATGAATCAAGAGTGCTGTGATTAAAGAAAATCAATTGAGGCTATGGTAAGCCATTCAAAAGATATGCGTGATTTTTACCGTCAGACCGTTTTTCATGTGTATTTTCAAATAACTGTTATTGTTTTTTTTACCTATTGTTAATTTGATAATGTTTTTGACTGTAAATAGATAAAGTGTATAAAAAATAAAGCAGGAAAAGATATTTACGTACGTGTCCCTCGCTCCTAAATAAACACCTGAAAAACAAACGTTTTCCCTACACGTGGCGTTCTGTTCGAGCTATTAATATACAAAACGTGGGAGGTGTTCGCTCGGTTCCGAGGTTTTTCAATTGTAGCTTATTATATAAGTTAGACTATGGAAATAAATGTAAGTATCGTAATAATAGCTATTCAATTATTTAATACTAGGTACTGCACTTTTATATACTTTCTGATACCGAAAGAGCTTTTTGATAAAATTTAACTGTTACTTATGAATAATACAGCGTTTTATATGTAATAATATTAATAAATCTCCAGACAACCAACTTAGTGAAAGTATTGTCAAACACGGTTCAGTGTCGCCAAATAAATCAAACAATTGTTTTTACTTATGTTATAATCGAGTTTAGTATTTGTATAAAATTACTAGGTCTTCTTGCAGCGGACGAACTTACACGAAAAACGCTTACGATACCTTCATAGGTAATATAGGTACATTAGAAAGTATCGCGAAAGTAACAAACAAATGTATGATGAATTATGAAAGTCCTATGTCTTTATATCAAGCTGTACAATAGGGTAGATAAGCCTATTCAATTTATAATAGTTCAACTTTTCTAAATCTCATTGTAAGGGAGAAAAACGTAACCAGAAGATTTATTTGAATTTCAGTAATAACTAATAACTGTTGTGTCCTGCAATTAATTCTTCTAATTATAAGAACTAATTTGGGCTTTGATAATAATACACATCTTTTTAAATTTTTAATTTAAAGTTTATTTAAACTATTTAAATTTGATTTTGCTTTCTTTTAACTTCAATCTGTATGTGTAAAAACGGTTACGCTTCATTGAATGATAATTTGTAAAATATTTTTTGTCTGTCTTATTAGCAGTTTCTTTAAATAGTAACAATGTATTTACTGTAAGTAAGATACTGAGCCAAGTAAACTTTACCATAAAATTGTTACCACATAGCCGTAGTTGTAAAAACTAAGCCTACGGCCTACGCATGCTACGAAGTATCTGTAGTCGTGCAGAAAGATTATGTTTTGTAATTATACCAATTTTAATAAATGATTTTGTTCCGTATGTCGTAGATAGTGGCGACTGGTGTATTTGTACAGGCACTTTCTTGTCTTTTATACCCTATAAGTTGAATAAATTGTGTACTTTTGATTAAGTACTTTTTCTATATGAAGTTATTAGCTTAATATAAACCTATAAAACATGACCTTAAGGCGTGAAAGGGTAAACTACGAATTGTCGCATTATACAATAGCGATTAGCTTAAAATTATAAAATCTGAAATCCTGGAAATTACTACTTTTGGAATAAAACTAAGTATGAACACTGAGATAGAGTTTTAGTAACTTAGTTTGACTAACACTTTCTTTAGATCGTACGTTTTTACCACCTACAAAGTATCAAAAGAATACAAACATGCTCAAGTATGTATCCGAAAAACGAAATTGTCAAATTAAAAACTTCATTGTTCATAATCAGGCCATATTCTTAGAGCACTTACTAATGGTACCTAGACGTAGAGCAAACCTTCAAACGCTTTATTTAAAAAGTAAGTTAATCGTGTGCACAAACTTAAACACTTTTTGTAAATTCGGATTAGTGCGACTCAAAATTATGCCCTAAGCCCATAAACTTTTTTCGTATTTTATAGCTTACATATAAAAATCACACAAAAACACGTTATAATATTTTTAAAGCCCGTTGACCTTTGGCCTTCTCTAGTTAAATTACTTTGTGACACGTGAAACAGCATATTGTAACGAAGCTATTGTTCTAGAAATAAGGAATTCGGGTCGGAACCGAAATGTTAGTGTTAATTTGTAGCTGCGTAAGGTAACCAATTGTTGCAGCAATCAGCAATCATTTATAAGATTTATATGAAACTGTTTCAACATTTGTCTTGTTGGATCCACTGCTATTTTGCTCTATATACAACGTCAGTGTTTTTTTATCTGCAATTATTTTAATATCCAAGCTTTTTTCTACGGCAAAAACTATTACCTATTAAAACATGGTTTTTGTATGATTTTTATCTGTTTACAAAAACATCTTGTCTCAACATCATTTAATTGTTTCTGTCGCCTTATCATGTTCATCTACCCGGAAGACGGTAGACAAACGCCTCTCTATTTATACTTCAACATAATTATGTAAATCTCCTCACTTTCACAGGAAAGCTACCAGGAAAATACCATTCCAATAAATATGTAGATGTTTCCGCATCACAGCCGCGTCTGATCACATTTAATACTGAATATTATAACTTTCCATGGAAAAGCTATTTCAGAGATCTATGGGGAAAGGCTTTGACGGAACCTTGTTGGAATATTTTATAAGAGGTTTGTATTATATTTAATCTATGATTATGCAATTTACAAGTTTAAATTGAATTTCAGATGTACTCTGAAATCTTTATAATCAAAGACTTTAGATGTAAGCAAGAAAAAATTTAATGCTCTATACAGTTTTTACAAGAGTGTATTTTGCTTTGTAAAATAAATTTCTTGATATTAATTATAGAACTGCTGCCTGTGTACTTAATACTGCTCAATACGAATCAAGCGCACGTAAAAAAAATAACTGTAACTTTGTATTCGATGACAAAAAGTGTTGTCATCAATAAATAAACACCATTTCTTCTTTCCCTAGTATAAAAGACGGTACATAGAAACATTTTTTATTCAATACATGAGGTCTTAATCGGTCTTAAACGTCAGAGGTAATAATACCTCTGAGCATTTCCGCTAACTTCAGGCTTAAACCTAACGAATAATATAAGACAAGTGGGTTTGTTAATCTTTTTACTGATCTGGAACGTTTTAACTTTAACTACATAAAACGTTACCCCTAACATTATACGTAGCTCATTAACCAGAATAAGACATTGCATACACGCCTTTGCAGGTCCATAAAAGGATCTTTCATGCAGAAAAAGTATCTTCACCGGGGTTTGCGACGCGCAGCCGCGCGCAAAACCTAGTGTCATAAATGTGGAATTTCCTTTTATCTATCATACCTATTTATCATATTGTTAAAGTAATATTAACAAGATATCAAACAAAAACATCTCCTTTTTAAAATATATATGATGAATATGACATGACATTATGTTCATCACGCAAATGTTCTTATTCAGTCCCATCAGTCTTTAACCCTTTACGTAATTCCTGATCCCCAACTTTAATCTCAAAAACAAAGGGTTGTATGCTGTCTCATCGTCTTAGCTAGCACTGTCTCGCTCTAAACAAAACACTAACGACTCATAAAGACGCGTCACGCATCCTTCGGTTGGACGTAGACTTGCTTTATCGATTTTTCGTCCAACCCTCTACGGAGAACAACGAGGGGCGCAACATGGCGTTTGAACAAACTGCAACTACTTGGCTCGCCCTTCGCTGTCGCGTGTACGGTTCGAAATACATATTGAATGAAATGTTTGTATATACCAGCTTGAATTCCAATGATGTTTTTTTAATTGGGGTAAAGTATTACGCTTTTTTCTTGATTGCATGTGAGGAAAATCAGATACTTCTTTGGATAAACATCCTATTTCGAACGAGAAAAGCCTGTTTTGTTAAAATAAAAAAGCTCAAGGTATTTTCATTATACGTAAAAGTTGCAAAAGCAAGCCAGGGCTGATTGTTTTGAAATCAGTCTTCGCAACTTATTTTTACAGTTGAGCAATGTTTGAGGGAAAATTAAGGTTTTTTGCTGTGGAAACATTGCATAAGTTTGCAGAAAATATGAAAAGTTTTAAACACCGAGAAATAAGAGGCTAAATATCCGATCAATAAGTTTGGGGTAAAGTACCGCGCCCCAAAAACAGGTCAACGCTTTAATGATTTAGCGCTCAACACCGAAAATTGGTCTTTAATAAGTTTAGCCACGTTCATATTTGATCACATTTTACAGTCATTACTTTCGAAGATTAAACACGTAAGAATTCCTAATAGCGTAAGCAGTGAGTCACGACTCGCTACCTACCTTTGTGGAGGTGTTTCAGTGGGAGGTTGATGTTTATCAGGTGGTAGAATGTTTTAAAACCAGAAGGTGGGTGTTACCTGCCAACCCTGCAGCAGCAAGGAACGGTCGACGGTGCGCAGCCACATGACAGCATCTCCAGCTTGGAAGTCCCTCAGGCGGTGGCAACGCGAATGCAGAAACAGTCCCAGGCATTTCAGCAGCTCTGATGTTGACGCCTGGATCACTGTCTTACGTGGCGGCGCTAATGGGGCGCCAGTGGGGAGGGGGGCCGGTGGTAGAGGCTTGTCGCACACGTTGTTGTTGAGGATGTTGGTGCGCGTTGCGTCGACCGACACCCGTCCCGGTGCCGCGTTCCTGTTGCGATCCAGCGGCGCATTGTCCGCTAGCGGCGCCCGGAACACCGCTACACTCTTGCTCTTGCATTCTAACTTCTTTTTGTTATTGTTGGCAGTTGAAAACCGTTTCCATGACAAGGCGTTGATGAATAAAGAGTGTTTTTTGAGGTTCTTTTCCAAGGCAGTCTTCTCGGAGATGATTTTGGCTGCATCATCAAGAGTGGCTCTTCGCTCTGAGGCTTGGTTTTCTCTGTTCTTCGCATTGTTGAGTCTTTCGTAGGAATAGGCTAGGGGAGGTCTTGGAGGCGCGGGCGCGGGCGGCAAGCGCCGCTCTCTCGGGCTGAAGCTCAGCACGGTGCCCATGACGGGCTGGCGGACAGCCGCGAGGCGCGCTGCATGGCGAGTGCCGTGCCGCAGCCGCGCCTGCGCGCCGTATCGACCGCCGCCGCCGCGCCCGCCGCTGCCGTCGCCGGCTCCCCACACCCCTGCGACCCACCCTGATTTGTGCTATTCACCCTAGCTATGCCATTGGTGATAAGTTTAATTTTAGGTGTATTTAAATATATTTATTATGTATGTTAATTTATAAAATGGTTAGGCAAAAGAGCTTTGTAGTGTAAGCCCAAATGAATGAATTTACAAAATATAATTTTATAAAAGTTACTTCTCCTACGCACTTAGTATAAGTACTGTTCTTTATATGCGAAAACTTGTAAAATGCCTTACTAAGCTATTTTTCTTTTCTATAAATACATTTGTTTTAGCTGTAAGTTTTCCTGAGAGAATAAAATAAAATTAAATTAAACCTAATAACTAAAAAAAAAAAAAATATAGAGGCACACTTATAATTCACCTGGAATCACTTATATTCGGGTGATAATGCTGTTACTTATGTAAAACTTGAAGCAGTTCGAAGGATTTATTTAACATGATTCTTTCATTTACGTGGAATTTGTCATATTATTAATTATAAGGGATTTTTATAAAACCAAAAAAGATATTTTCCCCGCTATGTTTCCAAGCGTAACAAATACATATATTTTTGAACAGGCAGGTTCAGTCAAAAGTGTATTCTATCTACTTGGGGTGAAATTCATATACACGTCATAAAAACAACAAGGTTGATTTTCTCTTGGAACAATATTCTGAAAATTATAGATTTTTTTGTTTACAAAAGATTTTTTTCAAGAGTAGATAGACCACTTCTAGGGCAAGTGTACGTCTTTGTACCTAGTGGTGAGAGAGTTTTAAGAATTTATTAAATCTACTCCAAAGCAATTATGTAAAAGATATATATCAGCACTTTTAAGAAATTTTATAAACTTTAACAAGGTCTGCCAGGGTGTCGCACACCGCTGCTGCAAATCAGGGAATTGATTGAAATCCGCTTATTTATCGTCTTCTTTGAGGCTCCATTATTTGTGTCAATACGTCAGGCAGGACTTCAATAAGATTTGTTGCCGCGTCAATCATTTTCATATTTTGATTGAGCATTTAACAATAATGGGGAATAATAATTTTTAAGATTTTTGGTTAGCTACTATCTGTTTAAAGATTTTGTAGGGTAAATATATATACAGTTAGCTAGAAAGTCGTATCTATATTTAAAATGTTGAATAGTATCAGGAACTGAGTAAATAAGCCCGCGTAGAAATGCTGCGGTTGATCTTATATTTAGAAAAATACACTTAATGTGTGATTAATCTCGACAAAAAACAGGAACAAAAATTATAATAACACCAAGAATAATTGCTAGGGTGCTCATCACTTATTGTTATTAATGTGCGCGTAAATTAAAGAAGATTGACCCTTTTTGGGACAAAACACAGAGTAAATAATCTAAGGTTGAAGAATGGAAAATCCTAAGTTCCATATCAACACAATTTTTATTAGTGTTAGTGGGAATGAACTTGTGATGCTTACCTATGTTTCTGGAATCCTTTTTATTTATTTATTATTTTCCATTTTTCTGTATTTATGTTGTTTACTTTTTGACAAATCGTGTCGATAAAATTTTTTATGACAGCAATGGAGGCTGCCAGGCAAACTTAGCCTGTTACACATGGATTCTTACAAAACTATTGTAAGAAAATATACTTGATTCCTGGCTAAAAAGATTAAATTCAAAGTTTCAAATTGCGGTTCCAAAGGAATGCGAACCCGGCCTTATAAGCCGATTGGTGTCCTTAGAACGGCAGTCTTTTTCAAGCGATCCTACCGATAACATATGCAGTCTTTTTCACGCCATCCTACCGATAACATCTCCAGTCTACTGCAAGTAACTCTGCCCTCGTATTCATGCTCATCCTGAAGTTACCGGACTCTGAAGTTGCCTCCTACTGAAGCTAACTGACGCTGAATCTGCCTCATGTTGAAGCTACCCGACTATGAAGCTGCCTCATGCTGAGGCTACCGACTCTAAAGCTGCCTCATGCAGAAGCTACCTGAAGCTGCCTCATGTTGAAAACCCCGACATTTACTGATCCTGCTCCTGCTTCTGATCCAACCTGCTCCTCCTGTTCCTGCTCTCACTGTTCCTGCACGCGCCTAAGCGCCTTCACCGTGGAAGCTTTCGCGGCGACCCCTCCGACTAATTCATTATATTCGTGACAGTTTTTTTAATAAAAACCCTTATCAAACTCAATTGAATAATTATATCAAACATAAAAATAATCATATCAAACATTTTGGTGATGGCCACTGCAAGACAAAGGTCTCTTTGGGGATTAAATATTCGAAAATCGTTCAATATTGCTTTGTATCAATTCGTTTTTTTTAATGTATTTATATAAATTAAATGTAATTAACAAACTTTTTATAATGATGAATTAATATCTATCTAAATTTTACACAAGCACTTGCTTAGATTATCAATTAAAAACTTTGCTTTCTCTTACTTTAAAACGAATATTTCAGCTGTCAAAATATTATAACTGTAAAAATCAGAAACCATTTTTACACTGCCATATTTGAAAACCAATACGATATCTCCAGAGATTTTAGAGTCAAGGTTCCTTAACAAAGTGATTGCATAACACTGCACCAAAGAGTTCCTCTAGAGGGTACAGGTAACTTCGAAATAACGATGTTACCGTCTGCTTTTGGCAATCATCTTTGGATGCTAAACATAACTCTTGTAACCGAATTTCACCTTTATCGCCCACATGATAAAGTGGATTATAGTGTTATTTGTGTTGAATATAGGTATTTGTATAGGTACAATTTCTCGTGGGATATTTTATCAGTCGGAAGTTGGATCAAATGCTGTGGTGACCTAAATACGAGTTCTTTAACGTTGACTGTTGCAGGTTTTGTTTTTGCAGAATTTTTTCTAGTTATTTTTACTAAGCAAGTTGTAATTTATTATGTAATAATAAATTAGAAATTTCGATGAATTTGAGCCAAATTTTTTTGTTATTTATTAAAAAGGATTCACAATGAGATGTGCATGACGACACTAAAAGTTCAAAGTACCCATAAACTACCTAATTTATAACCTTAATTTAGTCATCTCTTTTAGTCCCTAGAAGAATATATAGAAATTAATGCAATTTTACTTACGATGGTACATGTTGATATAAGATCTCCCTTTTTTAAGGCAGTAACTCGTTGCATATTCTGATTTGTTTCTATGTTACTAATATTATTAGCTCGGCAAGTCTCCCTCCCCAAGTACCCAAACGACGGGCGGTTAACGCGGGATCCAGGCATCGCCCTCCTCAACCTTATCAACTATATTGTTGCAGACTGCAGAATATTATAAGCTTGAAAAATTGGTTCAGACGCATGAAAGTTTGTATAGACGCTGCTGAAGAGTTCTTTGACAAATGTTATAATAAATACAACAGATAGATGATTTTTTTTTCTCCAAATTTTCTGTGTGTCCCAGGTGTATATAAATTACATGTCGGCGTAAAGGCAGGCAAAGTCACGAGGAAAAGAATTACCTGAATAAAAAAGGCCCAGTCCAATAAATATCACTTCATTATCTAAAAAGAAGAAAATAATTCGCCCAATATATAATATTTAATTTAATTCGTTTGCGGCTTTTTGCTGAAATTCCTGCATCAAGAGGGAGATCATATCACTTATCGCTATTTTTAACGAGACTAAATTTTGTCCACGACTTATTACGTGTGTATTACCATTACTACCAAAACTTTAGGACACGACAAATTTGATTTCAGAATAAGAACTAATGAAATGAAATGAAATATTTATTTCTCAACATTGGTAATTAATTGATGTCAAATAAAGCATGACTCTACCACCACTTCGAAAAAACCTTCGTGAACAAGAACTGGCAAGAAACTTCACGGAACTAATATATCCATTTAATATTTGCTCTGTGTTCTCCGAAACTGCAAGCTTCAGTCAGGCATTGAGCACCACGCCGGAGTGGCGAGGGCCGAACGTCATTGTACAGCGTTGGGCAGCATTTTTCCCGAACGCTCATCTACATTTATTCGACTTTGCCGCCCGGTATGTGGGTAGCGCCCCCTACAGTTTCTTTTCGAAAGGAGAGACTACTGTGTGTTTGAACAGTTTGTAGTTTATTATTCTAAAACGTATTATATTTAAAAGCTCTTTGTGGCTTTTCAGTAGATATTTTGTAATTGGTGTGCAATCAAAACTTAAGCCAACTTAAATAATAAATATTCCATGAAAGCCAAATTTCAGCACAACTTTTAATGCCAATGTGAGCTTTGCTACGATTGCGACGCTAAAAAGCTCGTCGCATCACGTAACTGTGCAGTTTGGCAACATTTTAAACGAGGAATATATTTTTTAAATGTTTTTGTTTGTTAATTCAATGTTGTCTTCCACTTCGAGCAATTTCCGATAAATAATGAATGATTTAATTGTTTTCTTAGAAATTTTTGGCCTTACGCCTCTTGACGAATTAAATTATTTATTCAAACTTGATTAATTAAATATGCACTTACAAATATACAGAAAATAAAAAGGAGTTTATAATTGTAATATAAAAAAACACCACCTGGCCAAGAAAAGTTATATTATCACCACTTTGGAAAATTAGCCATCGTTCCCGAACTTAAGCGACATTCACAATACATGCTAACACTTCTATATCCTATAGGCTGGTTACTCAGAATAAAAACATAGTCAGGGGCTCCGAACCTTGGACTTTAATCTAGTAAAATTGTTTTGCTACTTTGACAATAAATTTTTATTTTGACCTTAATTGTAACTGTACATTCAATTAAATTTTTCATTCATTCAAAAGTACATTCAATTTAATTTTATTTGACAATTTTTACTTTTTGTTTGTTGTATTAATTTAAATTTGTTTCTTTGTAATAAATCTTATTGATACCTATTTTCTAATTTAGATCTATCATTTTTGTAATTTTAATTAATATAATATTAGGTAACCGGTATTGTAAACCAATATAACAATGTGCATGCTGTGTCTGCCTGTAAAAGAGGCTTCATTTGAATTGTATCTTTTAATTGATGAATCGTCCTTATAATGAAATGATGTAAGCCTTGTTGGCAGACCTTTTGACAAATAAATACATTTTAAGCCCACAGAAACCTAAATAACCCACTGTAAAAAGGAATTAATTAATTAATCCAACAAACACGAGATATATAAGTGATGCATAAAAAGATAATTATTAATTTTGTAAAGACTCTACTTTTTAATTTGGACATTTTTTTATTTTATTTTATTATAAGTTAACACATCTTTGTGGCCCATTTTCTGAAGATGTCTCTGACAAATATTTTTATTCTATATGCAATCAGATCCCAGCTTGCTTGAATAATAGATGTTCCATGGAAATAGAAACACTCAAAAGCACTAATTTTAATCCAAAGTGAAATAAAGCTCTAAAAAATTTAAATCCGTAATTCATGTTATTTATTATATCAAATATGTAAACATAATTAGACATTTTACCATTTCCACGAACTTATCTATTTCTGAGCATGCGGTCTGCGTTGTATTTGCCACAGGCACAAAAATATTACTTGAATATAATTACAATTGAAAATCTTAAACGAATAAAACAGTCACAAAATTGTAGGTTCTGGAACTCAGTTAGCACAGCATAAAAGAGGCAAAGGATTAATTTAACTATCAAGTACATCGGTACTTGGTAGTTAAAATGAGTCTCATCCCAATACAGAGACGATAAAAGGTTCAATAAATAATTACCACACTAGACGGTATGAATTTGAGAAAAACACAATTCTCGTATATTTTTTTATTTAAGTTTTACCAACATCTGATACGACAAAACATTCACTTAAAACTATTACATGAAATACAGTAATTGTTCAGTCAATTACAAGTAAACTCCACATACTTATTGAAACAGAAAAAATATAAATAGATACAGGTGTTTTTTTTTATTGAAAAAGAATTAGACGTTTGTCTTCTATCTCACCTGATGGAAAGTGACGATGAAGACGAAGGTGTTACACGTCTATCCACGAGATACCTATTCACTCGACGCTTGAAAGAACTAGGACTATAGTTTTCTGGAAAAACAGACGCAGGCAGTTCATTCAGGTTAAGCCAGTAATGCATTTTATGATTACAAATATTGTGGATAACAAACATTTCACTTAGGTATTCAAAAGCTCTTAAAGCATTATCATTATTTATTTATTACAACTTATACAGAAATGTGATTCAGAAATGTGATGTATTTAAAAAATATAGTCAAACATGGCAAGTTTTTGCGTAGGCTACCTTGAGTGACCGAATGTGTTATTATTACTTAGTAAAAATAGCTGATTTTCCTACAAAACAGGTAACTCTCATAAAAATTATTAGCCTCATTTTTTGTAAGATCGATTTGAAATATATTTTAGTCAATTCTCCCTTACATTTGTTTTACTTGCTGTCTGCTAAAACTATTAAAAAAAAATGTAAATCCATAACTGGTTGTCAGTTTTATATAGATATTATATTATTAATGTTTTATTTTAAGAGCTGTGGATTTCACTATAATTAAATAAATAAACACAATATTAATGTCGCATGTCGTACTGGCAACATTTACAGTTATACCAAACTGGGTGTTTGAGTCTATTAGCGATTAAAACGTATTTTCGGAGTTTTTGTAAGAAAATTGTTGATTGCAGGTAAGTAAATGTTTGCAGTACTATACAAAATATATCAGAGATTATTTGTAGAAAACTGAACAATTTCTAAAATCACATACACATTTGTAAAAAATACATTTAGGTAAGTAGGTGTTACTTGCGGTTAAGTCTTTACCTAACCGAGAATAACATTACCTTTACCAACTGAGACTGATCTGTGGCAAGCTGTGGCATCTCTACATATAGCCCGTAGTCATGAATAAATTATTTAAAAAAAAAATTACCTGTAGCTAGGGTTGTCACAATTAAGAACATTTAAATTGATCCCAGATTCATAATATTTATGTGACAAACGCCCTTGTTCCGGTAATTTCTCCTTTCTCCTTTCCTATATCTAACCACAACCACGTTTACGGCGGTTAATTTAGGAAGGACTGTTGTACCGCCCCAGGCGAGATGTTACTGTAATCAACTCCAAATATTATAGTTATTTATAATATTCGGACGAATGATTAGGCTGTGAAGTGTATAGACGATGATTTATACCTAACTACTTATAATATAATAACATAAATTAAATACCAGTTGTATTTCTATTAAATATTTATTGTGTTTTTCACTAGAACCATATTTTGTTGTTGGCCGTCTAGTGTCTCACAGTGATTTGATAATATTTTCAGTGAAACGTATTTACTATTATTTATTTAAATTACATTGTAACTTTAATTTTACCGTTTAAACATTGCCAAAAAGAGTTTGCTATAAATGTCTAATTATAAGCACAAATTGTAAAAATATAGTTTTTATTATTTCTAATTTATGGAGTAGATTTTGCGAAATTATCGTTTATAAACTATTTGTGTGAGTATGACCTGGAATCTTACGGCAACTTTACCAGCCCATGTTGCCACTTTATGACCTCCTTTTTCACATTAATCCAAGTCTATATTTTAGTTAGTTGTAAAAAACATAGCAACTTTACCCGGGATGCGAATAACATGTTGTTTTCTATGAAAACTGGTAAGTAGGTAAAGATGCTGTTCAAGATATGTCAACGATAGGAGTCATAGATATGTCATAGATATGATGTCAAGATATGTCGAAGATATGTCAATTTTACCTGCGTTCGTTTACGCTCATTAGAAAACTTTTTGAATTTATTTAAATTTTTAAAAATTTATTTAAAATGAAAACTGTTTCTCAAACTTCAACTATGTAGGATAAAAGTTCAGCTTGCAAAATTTGACGTAAAGTGAATAAAATAAAATTAAAAGATGAAATAATACCCATTAATATATCCCCCAGGAGTATGCACTACCATTCAGGGCCACTCTTATTTATTCAAATGACAGAAAACACTGGTTTTACAAAGTTGCAATCAATGATTGCCTCGAGTAACAGAGACACTAGAGCGTTTTTAAAATTACGAGAAATGCCGAGTCGTCAGTTTCTCCCGTAAAAAACACCTATTCCATTTGATTACAAACTAGGTACAACATCAGTCAGACGTGTACAGCTAATAAGGGATCTCGGTGTAATAACAACTGAATTTCGTTAGTCATCTAGGCATGATTTTGCGTATGGGAAGCCATTTAAAAATTCGACAAAGACACACATTATAATTCTCTAAAAAAGAAGTAAATCTTGGTAAAGTAAATAACATTCCTGTAAAAATATAAATATTAGGTCTTTACCTATGAAATTGAATTGTAATTTTTTTATATATTTTTTATTTCTATTAATCAAATTAATCACCCATGCAATCAATTCATCTTTGCCAACGCATTGGTAGCTTATTGATGCCTTTCTTGAAGAAATCAGCTGGACGGGAGGCAACAAATTCTTCAAAGGCATTTTGTACTACCTCTCGGGTATTGAATTTTTTTCCCGCCAAGAAGTTATCCAAATTCTGGAAAAAGTAGAAGTCTGTAGGCGCAAGGTCTGGTGAGTACGGCGGATGACAAAGAACTTCCAACCCCAACTCTTGTAGCTTGGAGACCGTCTGCTGTGCAGTATGAGGTCGCGCGTTGTCGTGCAGGAGCAGTGGAGCCGAACGATTGACCAAAGCTGGTTGGAGACGTGCGAGCTTCTCCATCATTGTGTTCAGTTCTTCACAGTACACATCTGCAGTAATGCTTGTCCCGTTTGGCAAGAAGCTGTGATGAATTACACCCGCGTTAGACCACCAAACAGAGACCATCACTTTTCTAGGTATAAGTTTTCGTTTAGGGCATTGTTTGGGTGCTGAACCAGGGTCCAACCAACTTGCTGAGCGCTTACGATTGTCAAACAGGATCCATTTCTCGTCCACAAGTAACAATGCGGTTCAGAATTCCTTCATTTGTATGCCTGCTGAGCAGTGCAAGGCACGTCTCCACGCGTACTTCGCGCTGGCGGTCATTGAGTTCGTGGGGTACCCATTTGTCAAGCTTTTTTACCTTGCCAATTTGACGCAAATGGACCAATATTGTTTTGATGCTAACGTCGAAAGCTGCTGCTAATTCAGCCGTGGATTGAGTTTCATCAGCTTCCACAATTGCCTTTAATTCGTCATTGTCGACCAAAGTTTTCGGACGACCACGGGGTTCATTTTTCAGGTAAAAATTTCCAGAACGGAAGCGGGTAAACCAATAACGGGTGGTGCGTTCGTTTGTAGCGCTCGCTCCGTAAACGTCCTTGATGTTGCGTGCCGCTTGTGCCGCTTTGCTGCCACGACGGTACTCATACTCCATAATTACTCGAATTTTTAACTTATCCATGATGACGAAAAATGTTCGAATGCGTTGAAAACAAAACACTAAGTATTAAACAAATGACGATTTTAGAAAAAGAATTCCATGTTTGTCAAATAACATTAATTTGAAATTCGAATTACCAGTCAAAAAAAAAATATTTTCATTTGAAATGGCCAGTACGGCAAAACGGCATTTTCATAGGTAAAGACCTATTACTTCTAGTGTCATTCATTGTAATTCACATTTAAAATTCAATTCTTTTGAGTTCCTTTTTAAGACTATTTATGAGTTGTGTGCAGTGTAAGAGTGAGTGGTCAAGTTAATTTCTAATGCAACCCCCCCTTTTATACCTTGGTGTTGGTTTCAGTGCACGAAAACAAAATTTAAACTTTATTGTTATGTACGCATTTGTACTATTTAGTAAGTAAGGACTGTACATCAAGATCTATATAAAAAGTTACCTACATACGTACATGTCACTCTCTGATTGTGTAATTCACAATGCAGCATCACTAGATAGTTTTGTACGATGCCCTCTTTGTCCTCAGCCTCACTTTTTCAGAGGCCAAAGGGGCTTCAAAAAACTCATACTGGTGAAAAACATAAAGCTCAATCAGGTCCAGCGTCACTCCCTTGTCGCCAAAGTTTGAATGAGTCCCCCGATACAAATGATAACCCAAATACTTTATTTTGGAAACTGCTGTTTATAAATTCTCTTCCTTAGTTTAAAAAATCCGATTAACCGTTGCTGAACCGTCCGGTTTGTTGCGAGACGCTGGCAAAGGGCCTGATGGTTTGACTCTGGTGCCGAGATGGTTTTGAGATGGGTTTGAGATGGGTAGGTCCCCGCTTGTGTGGGATACAACCTGCGTAGATACTCTCGCGGCTTCACATCTTCCTATAACAGGTGTCCAATCTGGTTCTACTGCTAACAACGCTGAAAGCCTTAAACGTCGAAAATATCACAATTTGGGTAATGGATATATTTTTTTACCCGCTTTATTCGACCCTAACGAGGCGATTGGTGAGTGTAATGTAACTCATGACCCTAGGGCTGGCACCTGCCTCACACAACGAATTTATCCAGGCATACCTTTGTTACCCAGGGTACATACTGGAGTCCAATTTCCGCCCGAACGCCGGGGTATGCATGTATGCCAGTGACGAGCTATGTTGTCAGCGTCTCCGTTACTTGGAAGATCTGGACTTTTCCCTCATGTGGGTTCACATTGATACCGGCCTTGACTAATTGGTCTACGCCAGTAAATACCGGTCACTAGCGAAGATCGGAAGACAACGCGGCTCATGGAGTATCTCAGCAATGCAGCAGATAAGGTTTGGCAACGTGTTCACTTAGCGCAGTTGGTGTTCCTGGGGGATTTTAACGCTCACCACCGGCAATGGCTATACCCTTATCAGGTCACTGACCACGCTGGAAGAGAGGCTTTTAAATTTTCCGTGACTCAAGGCCTCTCACAGCTTGTGCACGAGCCCACGCGCATCTCCATCGTTGCTGGCCACACTGCATATTGCTTGGACCTTCTGCTGACAACTGATCCTGACGGGTACTCGGTGTCCGTAACTGCACCTATAGGGACATCCGACCACCGCGTGGTGAAATCTGTGTCGCAGTACTCGTCGCCTGACACCCGCCCGAAAGGCGCTAGGCGAGTATAGCGATACAATTCAGCAGATTGGGATGAGATGCTGCATTATTTCGCGTCTTATTCTTGGTGACAGACTTGTTGTAAATCAACCGATCCATCGTGTTGCGCTGATGCTGTATCAAGTGTGATAGGCCAAGCAATGGAGTATTTCATACTTTACGCTGACCTATCCCTTGAAACCAAAGGTCACCCATGGTTTAATGCTGCTTGCCTCACAGCTGAAAACCTTAAGCAAGAAGCCTGGGCTGGCGGTCGCAGAGCAAAGCCGGGGATTTGCATGAACTGAAGAAAAGATACAATGCTGCCGCCAAATCTTGCAAAAAGGTGATCAGAAAAGCTCGCTTTGAACACATTGGCCACATCGGAGACAAGATAGCGTCATATCCTTCAGGAAGCAAAGCTTTCTGGTCTTTGGCCAAGTCGGTTGTGTCAAACTTCGGTCGCCCATTGCTGCCACTTCTGAGGAAGCCTGACGGTTCACTGGCCCACACCGCAAAAGCGAAAGCAGACCTTTTTGCTAATCTTTTTGCAGAATGTTGACATCTAAATAGTAAAGGTAAAGTCCCACCCCACTTACCTAAGTTCGGACCCAAAATGCGTACCGTTCATATTCGCCAAAAGGAGGTTCTTGAATGCTTGCAGAATTTAGACGTGAATAAGGCCAGCGGCCCCGATGGCATTCCTGCAGTTGTGTTAAAACACTGCGCAGCTGACTTGTCTCTCAATCTTACGCGCCTGTTTCGACTCTCTTTGGAATCCGGAAAGGTTCCTTAATTCTGGAAGCTGGCTAACGTGCAACCAGTATCAAAGAAGGGAAGCCGTGCAGATCCTATCCACTACCGACCACCTTTGCAAAGTTATGGAGCGTGTATTGAACAATCGTCTCCTGGCATACCTTGAGTCCAACGAGCTCCTTAGTGATAACCAATATGGTTTTCACAGTGGACGCTCGACTGGAGATCTTCATGTGTATGCCACTCACTTATGGAGCGAAGCTATAGCTGTATCCTTAGACATTTCCAAGGCTTTTGATAGGGTCTGGTATGATGGTATCTTAAGTAAGCGACTGGATATCTGATTTTCTGAGGGAACGGTCAATTCGAGTAGTCTTAGACGGCTGCTCTTCTAACCTAATGGTAATTAATGCCAGGGTACCTCAGGGATCTGTTCTCTCTGCAACGTTATTCTTGCTGCACCTGCTAACCCCAGGCATTATTGGTTACGCTGATGACAGCACCGTTGTAGAGAGATACATGTCCAATGCGCGAGCGAGTCCTCGAGAAATCCGGGCTTTGAGAGAGTCCATGATTGAGCGGTTGGATTTGGCCTGAAAGAAAATGTCCGATTGGGGCGAGTCAAACTTGGTCAAATTTAACCCGTCAAAAACACAGGCGTGTTTATTCTCCGCCAAAAAGAACAGTTTCGACCCACCCACTTTCTAAAATGTTTCTGTAAACTTAACCGACCACCTAGGGCCCAGAAGGGCGTAACTATATCGTCCCAACTAAACTTCTGGCAACAAATTTTGTCCATGGCTCGAACTGCTTCAAAGAAGTTGGGAATAATCTCGAAGGTCCGACGGTACTTCAGCCCTAAACGGCTACTTAATTTGTACACAGCTCGAGTTCGATCTTGTATGGAGTACTGTAGCCACCTTTGGGATGGTTCTGCAAAGTACCAACTAGAAGCGATGGACGCAGTTGCCCGAGGAGCCCGAAAAAATTATTAACAACTTTGACCTCACCACCAAAAAACTGCAAAGCCTCGACCATCGTCGGAAAGTTGCCAGTTTAACAGTCGTCTACAGATTACATTTTGGAAAGTGCGCGATTGCTCTTTTTGATCAGGTTTAACCCACACCCTTCTTGCATTGGACTACTAGACGCAAACAGGCCTTCCATCCCTTTATACTAGATACACACGCTTCGATAGTTCCTTTTTGGTGCGGGTCGCCAAGGTGTGGAATGAACTGCCTGCGTCTGTTTTTCCACAAAACTATAGTCCTAGTTCTTACAAGCGTCGAGTGAATAGGTATCTCGTGGATAGACATGTAACACCTTCGTCTTCATCGTCCCTTTCTATCAGGTGAGATAGAAGACGAACGAAGCAGATTTTTATAAATTTTTCATTTAATAAAATAAATAATATAACTTTAAATCATTAAAAAATTATCTAAATTAAACAAACCATGCAGCAGGTACAAAGTCACCGATAGAAAAAAAGGGTAAAATTTAAAAAAAAATCCCTCTTTTTACAGACTAAATCGAAAAACTAAGAAAGTCTAACATTGCAGCAATTCTGTAACTATTGACTAATGTAATCCGGATCGAACGATTTGGGCTACGCGTTCCACCGACCTTCGCTGGATTCAATGGCAACTCCAGGCTTCAGTCAAGTTCAATAGCAGTCTCTAACTCAGTTGGGAAAACTTTTACATTTGACCCACTGCGACTGTATGAATGATCTAGACTAGTCTAGGGGCTATCAAAGAGACGTAAATTTATATTACTTACTTATCTTAAGGACAGCTTTAGGTGAGCCCAGAAAAATTGTAAGATGTAAATACTTAATACACTCAGGTTTATTTACGAATAAATAAAATCAATTTTGATAAACAGTATCTATTCTGCTGATTACACTTGTTTATATTTGAATTGCCCTACTTAATAACCAGGAACCAATGTAGAACCACGGTTCACTAACGCTTGACGATTATCAAAGTTAAGCAACGCTCGGTGCGGCAGACCTAGGATGGGTGACCGCCTGCGGCTTTAAAAACTTGAACGTTTCCGTATTTCGGAGGGCACGTTTAGCCGTTCGTGCTGTGGAGGAGGCTTGTGGAGTTCCTGGAGGTGGCTTGATCAACTCTGACACCAGAGGTTGCCTCTCCCTCACGCGATGAGAACAGGGATGAAGTTCAGGCTATAAATTATTTCGCATGGAAATAAAATGCGGACATTGGAAGAAGTACATTGCTTGTGAGCCAACAATGTGAAAAAAGTATGTATTATAAAAGGTTGCTGTTTCAGTTTGGTATTAAAAGCTGTGAATATATCAAGGTTTCTTTATTAGCTCGTCAGTTTGAGTAGCTTCTATCTTGCTTCTAAGATTAATAGGTTTTGAATTAGATCAAGATTGAAGAAGTTAAAGATGGCTGATATTAATGCGTATCACTCACCAGACCAGATGTCCGGCGCAAATGTTGGAAAAATGTATCTGTAATATCTAAGATTGAAAATCAATATAAAACTTTAAGTACCTGAGGTATTTTTATAAAGAGGTAAGATTTGTTTATTTTTTTGTTTATACATATAAGAATAATACATTTTACAGATTCACCCGCTCACTTACATTCATTTGCATAAAGCAGTCATTTTTGAAGCTTGTCCGGAGTTAATCTATATTTACGCAGTAGCAGTGGTCTCTACATTTATGTCGTTTTGTAGAAATGCTATCGACAAAAAGGGCAGAAAAAATTTTTACTATTAACAAAAAATTTGCCTGAGTATAATATTCTCTGTTTACTCAGGTTAAAAGGAGGATGGATATTATTTGTTTTTCTTTATATTTAAGCTCTAAACTGCTGAAGTGATTTTTATAATTCTTTTACCATAACATTACAAAAACACACGTGAATTAAATTTTGACAAAATCTTGAGAAATTAAAATTGAAAATTATTGTTAAATTAGTTCTTATTTAATTATTGGCAAGTTAATAGAGAATACTAAAAGTTTAATCAATTGAAGTTAGACAACCCTTTTTTCGTAGCAGTTCTCAATAATTTATTCATCAGCAAAACGTTTACAGGTTTGTTTGAAGAAATCTACTGTAAAATCCTTCAGCAAAATTCGTTCTTTTATTCCGGCCATTGGCACGTGGAAAATTTTGTTGTTTTCACGGAAGTGGTTTGAAATTTCATTGCCATGTCGTGGTAGTAATGTTATCGAACAGGACACGCGATTACAAATAGGGTTGTTTCTTTGAAGGACAGTCGTAAGCTGATAAATAACTATTTGTTTATAGTAATCATTTACTCATCTACATCATATCAGGTCAGGGAATGAAATTTTTGTTATTTTACATACAAAATGAACCCAATTTTGTTAATTTGTATATTTCAATTTTATTTTAAGAAATATAAACATAATGTTCTTGTTGTCATCTTATAGTACGTGACACAGTTCTGATTAAAATACTGTGATATATAGTTTTGACAGCCCTCTCTTTATGTCAATAAAGAATTTTTAAGAGACCTAAGCAAGTGACAACCTCTGAGTATTCAGTCAGGGCTGTATGGTGGATGCGTTAATACTCCCCCGACAAATTCTGATGCTTGCTGAGTGGCTAAACAAGTGTGTGGTCTGGCGCTGTCGTGACGAAAAGGCACACTCTACCTGTTTTGAGATTTCCGCCTTTTTTCTCAATATCTTGCTTGAGCTTCATAAACTGTTGCTTAAAGAAACACCTACCGGAATCTCTCGTGTGTGAAACTTACCACCACGTCATAGTAAGAATTCATGTATCTATGTTAGAAAAATGTAACTTGCAATTGCGCATCTTGTGTGCTAAGCTACTAGAACTTATGACGTTTTATTAGTTCTAAGCATCAAATATCTATTGATTAGAAATTTCATGAACTAACTGATTCGCTTTAGATATTTGCTCTGTTCACTGTCTCCATATTGTAATACCTACTTTTTATATCATTTTTTTTATATTTCTAACAATCACACCACATTATCTAGCCCAAATTAAGTATCATTAAGAACTAGTGTTATGGATACTAGATAACGGATAAATAAACTTAAGAATAATAATAAGCACAAATAGATATTTTTTTTTCATATATCGGGTTGGCTTATATATAATGAGCGACATACATGACTTTATTTATTTATTTAGTAATTTACAATATAATCACCGTCGTTATCTACTACCATCCGCCAACGATTCGGCAAAGAGTGGATGGCGTCCCTGCAAAACTTCGCCATTTTTGCTTTGAAGAAGTCATCTATGTAGGTATTGTTGCACCTGATGTTCATCATCGAAGCTTTTTCCTTGTAAATGATTACTGAGAGACCGGACTAAACTGAAATCCGTTGGGGCTAAGTCCAGCGAATATGGAGGGTGTGGCACTATTTCCCAGTTGAGCGCCAGTAGCTTTTGTCGGATACTCTTAGCGATATGCGGCCGGGCATTGTCGTGAAGGAAAAAAATTTTTTTGTAATGTTGTGGACGTTTACGACGGAGTTCAAGCTTTAGATTTTCAAGTTGACTACAGTCTACTATTGCCGTCATCGTGGTATTAGTAGGAAGAATTTCTCAATATATTACTCCAATTATGTCCCACCAGACCGAGAGCATCACTTTCCGATTATGAGGATCTTTTTTTGGAGTAGTAGGTTTACCTGGTTCGTTGCGGCCCAACCACTGGCGCTTGCGTGTGTGGTTGAGACATAGATAACCCACTTTTCGTCTCCAGTAAAGAGATGGTCTAGCCAGCTAAATGTGCGACGGAACGATAAAAGGTATGCACAGATATCTGCACGGTAAGTCAGTTGATCTTTGTTCAACTGGTGGGGGACCCAAACACCATATTTGTAGATCTTCCCCAAACCGTGCAGATACTTTTCCACCGTGCCATGAGAGCATCCGAGCTTAAGAGCCAAATTGCGCGTAGTGCTTCGAGGATCTTCTCAGTTTATTATCCCTCAGTTTATTTATATCTATTTCTACCGGACGCCCAGACCTTGGTTGATCGATCAAGGAATAGTTAACCTTGCGGAATTTTTGGAACCACCGCTTGCCTTAGCCTCGGAGTCTGCATCATCAGCTATCCTCTGGCATATATTACGTGCAGGTTCTGCAGCCGAATGCCCAGATTGGTACTCATATAATAAACAGTGCCAAATATACGTTTTAATATCACTCATTTTTTTCGTAGTTCTTTACGCAATGACAACCGAAACATTACTGACTGATTTTTTTTTGCTGCCGAAGCACCCTCGCGGGAGGGAGGTGGATGATGCGTCATGCATACCGCCGCAGGCAACCGACTTCCGTGACGGTGATGTGGGACTCACCAGAGTGGCACCTACCCACTAAAAACCACCTTAGCGGCTGTATAATGGGAATGCTGTCAGACTTCATCGGAGCGACACCCGGGTAGGGAGGTGGGTGCGTAAGCAGGGACCCGCTAGCGGGTCACCCGCTGAGAATGCTAATCACTTAAGGTGCAAATGACATTTTATATTGATGATTATACGGTCTGGGCAGCCTTAAGCTGGTCCAGATTAGCCGAAAGTTGATCGCGGGGCAGCATTGTTCACGAATCGCTCTTTATATACCCCCTCAACGGAACGTTCTCGACCTTACCCGAAATTTCAGAAAATAAAAATTGCAACGCTCATTACTTATTAGCCAACCCTATATAAATATTTAGAAATATATAAACTTAAATAAACATAGAAAGAAAGCAAATATAATAAAATATCTGCCTCTACCAGGATTCGAACCCGGGACCTCTGGCATGGAAGGCATGGGTCATTCTTTTTTGTGATACATATTATTTTGGTATTCTATATATTTTTTTTATTCAATTGCACCATGAAATGCAAGATTACAATGGCATCCGTGACGCAATTTACACTAGTGCAACTGCTCTCATTTGACCTGTCATGGTTATTGATTGTAATTTCTATGGAAAAGCAATTAAAAGTAAAAGGTAATTCTTAAGGTATTAATATTTTAACAAACGTTCCTGTCTTTGGTTGAAGTTGTATTTTAAAGCTTTGAGAAAAATTAAATTTCAGTTTGGTAATTCTGCCAGCCTTTTGGCCACAATGCGTTATGTACAAAGTAATTAAAGCGTTGAATTATATCTGTAGTTATGTTTCTTTTTAAATAAAATTCTTAGAATATTGTTACAACAAAACCACTTTCTGGTTTTCATAAAAAACCTAAAAAAATATAGGAACCATGGTAAAATATTCTTCTTCTGTGAAATCTCTAAACGATTGGTGAGCGGAACTTGTGACCCTACGGAACTTATTTTACGCAACGTTTATTGTTTACGATCCATAATGAATTCACTTCTTTACTTTTTTTTAAAGAATCATTTCTTTACAAGGTGTAACATATAGGAAGCATAATACTTAAGGGTCAGTACATATACCATTGTCAGAATACACTGTAAAAGAATTGGAGTTATTGGGACTGGTTAAGACTTTCAAAATTTAAATTTTTTTACTTCAACATCTTTGACAGCCCTAAGTGGTTTTCATATCTACCTACGCATGAGGCGCAAATAAATACAATAAACAAATAAAATCTTTATATCTGATATCATTAAAGTAACTAAAATTATGGAAGTCTTAACCAGACCCTATAACTCCAATTCCCCCTAAGTATTGTGCTTATTTTATGTTACACCCTGTATAATTAAATATATAACATTACCAAAGAAAAATTAATCAAATATAACCTTATACAATTATTTTAGGTTTCGAAAAGCCCACCCCGTGCCCTACCAGACGCAAATGTGCTCATCACACTGGCCGCGTTACCTCGTTGGACAGCTATGGACAACCTTTGCAACTGGTAAGACCCGGAACGCGCATCTTTACCCCTCTCCATAAGCCGACGGCCCACTTCTTTACAGAATCTCAAAGCTTCGGACCCCAACAGCCTGAAGTTTCGAATGCGAGCGGCACGAAGTAATTTGTCGTCAACATAGTGTATTTTTCTTTCTTCTTGGATGTACTTAAAATAAAAAATAATTAAAAATTAACAAGCAAACTTTGAAACTTTCGCAAACTAAATAGCAAATCTTTACTACAGATGCTTTGCTACTGCTACTAGTAAATAGTGAGAGAGAACGGAACCTAATAAAAAAAAAAATTAAATATTTTATTATGTAGAACATTTATAAATAAAACAAATTTTCATGATAGAATGACTGTAAATTTTTAGTAGTCATTCGTTTATTAACAATATGAAAATAACTTAAGACCTTATGAAGTGATTTCTGTTCCTGTAAGGTTGTTCACTGCTTTGGGTATATCTAAGAATCTTGTTGGTTAAATGCTATGTATTAAAAAAGCCGTAGTTTTCAACAATAAAACGAATAGTACATTAACTAGGTATATCAACAAAGGACAGTATTGTCATGTACGGCTTCGCTAAACACATTACAGACGGATCTTGCCTCTCTGTCACGGCGCGGAGGCGTGTACAGATTTACACCACGATATGGAATGTAACATTACAATAATAATAATAAATCCCCAGACAATCACACCAACTGTATGGCCCCAAAGTAAGCAGAACTCATGTTATGTATAGCTATACAGCGAACATACATATATAAATATGAACAACCGTGACCCGAGAACATACATAAAGAGAAAAACTCTTAAAAATATCTTTACCTTCAAACATAAATGTATGTCCTCCATAGTATTTGAACTCGAGACCTTTGACGCAGAAAGCAGAACTTCTGCTATGAGGTCAATGCAAGCAACCTGAACTACCCTCATATCGTGGTTATATCGATGTAAAAAGGTATCTAAGCAGTTAAGAATAATTCAAAAGCATCTAAACACGACAAAGGGCAATCTTTTTTAAACAGTAATTAAATAAATTTAAAACGGAAAGGAATTCGTCATATCTCAGTTTAAAAATATATTTTTTTGCGATTCTCATAATAGTTGTAAGATATAGTTATTATATAGACGTATCTCTATTTACTTAGTAGTTTCAAAATGAAATATAAAAAAAATTGGATCACCAACATAAATTTGGACTTTGAATGTTCAAACTCATAAAACTTTTAAAAAAAGTTGACCACTTTCAATATTCAAATTCAAAATATTTTATTACATCATTGGTAAAAAAAATGCAGCTAATGAAAGTCTTCTCTATCTCCACCTTGAACCATAAACTTCGGCTTTTCAAAGGTTTAAAAAAAGGAAAAAGTACCTCTCCGCACTCTTTTGTCAAAATTATTAAATACATGAAATAGTAGTAATACAATTTGAAGACGACATGAAACAAACAAACACAAGACATATTCATGATGGAAGATTT
Source organism: Marasmarcha lunaedactyla (assembly GCA_923062675.1). Taxonomy (NCBI): domain Eukaryota; kingdom Metazoa; phylum Arthropoda; class Insecta; order Lepidoptera; family Pterophoridae; genus Marasmarcha; species Marasmarcha lunaedactyla. The sequence continues at coordinate 4,960,099 of OV281354.1, forward strand.
TATCGGCTTGGATATTAAGTTCTGTTAAACTTTGAACAAAGAGTGCTAGTAACAATTTCTGTTCTCTGGTTCATTATTATCAGTATTAGATTTGTCCAAGGAAATTAATCTTCTTCAGAAAACACAAATTCAATCGTCGAAGTGATAGATGTTTTTGCGGACAGTGACGGTTACCATTTTCTATGGGCTAACCGCTTTTCCTGTTTTCGTCGATATAATAATAACTCATGTACCGCCTATGAAAATGGTATAAAAAATCAAGAAAATAAAAAAGAAGTCTTAATAGGTATAATCTAATACCAGCAAAATCAAGTATTAAAAGGACTATTATTAAAAAAGTTGTACATTATTTGGTATATTCTGACGGATCGCCTTTACTTTCACTCAGACTCAATCAAAGCCTAATCTAGACTCAAGACCCGTGTAATTTTATAAAACATTTTCCCGTTTATATTTTGTAAAACCTTGAAAACATTATCGCAACAACTCATGATGATTTGTTGCGTAGTAGGCGTGCGGTTTAACAAACAAACAAACTCACTTCCACATAAATATATATATAAGTTTGGATTACAGATAAAATTATTTGTAAATACAATTTTAAAAAACCAGCTGGATATGGATACATGCGTAATTTTGGGAGACTGGCTCGATTTTCTTCAAACATAGCCAAGAACTCTTGTAATTCAATCAGTTTAAAATAGGCATCAAAATCGGTCCATTCGAATTAGTTCATGGGAGATAAGATGTCACAGCCAGACAGATTCACATAAACGCACGTTAAACTAATATATACCACCCCTTTTGCGCCATGGGTTAAGCAACAAAGTGCTATAAGATGGGATCCTGCTCGTTTCAAGCAAAACGACGTAGTTATTTACAAAATAAATATTTATTCAAGAAAACAATCAGTCAATTCCAATGACAAACTTAACAAAAAAAAATTTAACCGAAAGAATGTAGAAATGTATGTAAAATTTTCACCATTCATTATCTGTGCTTAATTATAAATTAATCGATTTCGTTATACATAATGTTATTTGATGAAATATTTCACGCTCATATTCGTAAACGCGTAATTTTAAAGAAAAGTATAATATATAACAACGTAGATATGTAATCTGGATCTATACCTAACGAACGCGGTCGTCGACATGTCTAATGCTTAGTTAAGGAACCCCTAAGTGTAGATTTAGCTTTGCAAAAGAAATGTCCCAAAATGCAAGGAGTCTGGGCCAGGTCTTTGTACACTTTATCAAAAAATAGTTTAAGATGCTAAGAATCCTTTTTGATTGTTAAATTGTTATTAAAACACTTTGTTTATTGGTAGGAAATGAAATTGAGCATTATTATTGTGCAACACAAACAAAAAACATCATGGCGGAAAAAATTTCATTTTGACAGCTAAGGTTTACTTAGATCTTTTAGTTTTGTGTATCGAGTAGTATCATTGGCTGGTTGGTTGAATTGAATTGTTATGTGTATTTTTAGCTTATTTAACAGTTGTAAACCGAAAGAAAGAATTCAAGTGCAACGAAGAATCAAACACACAAACAGACAACTATCCATGTGATGTGAGTGAATTGTGCTGTGACTGAGGTGGCTGTCCCTCTACTTAGTGAAGTAACTTCACTTGACAACTTCCGCCATAGAAAAGACTCATTGTCAATGTTGCCTGCTAAAGCGAACACAAATAATGTTGGCTTTTTTATTTTCTTACCATCTAACTACTGATTAAATCAAATTATTAGTATTTTTCCTATAATTACCATTTATTTGTCAATTTTTTAAATGGTGTACAAAGACCTAGCCCAGGTTGGGACATATCTTTTATACTTTATATATACTACTAAAAGTGAAACAGCCGTCATGTATATGGCTGCTTTCAGAACCATTACTTAGGAATCTTTAGTAAAATATATGGTAAAGCTTAATACGCCAAGCAATGAGAAGTTCGTAGTACGACATATTGAGCGTAGGGTTACAATTTGCAAGAGCCACGCCACCAGATCCACGGATACTGTGCGAGAAATCGACTTCATTATTTTCTTTTTTATTAGTAAAATAAACTCAGCCTCTCCAGCACAGCCATAGCGGATACACAGCGTTCAAAATATTCTTGCTTTCTTCACAGTCTTTTAAAATATATCACGAGCATATTTTAGTTGATCCAATTAAATTGAGTCAAATTCGGTATGTAAAGCAAAAATTTCAGATTCTTAGTTCGAAAATCATTTTAAAAATGTCACTTTTCTATAATATATTTTGTCAGTAACAAGTCGAAGAATAATGCCACTGAGCTTATTTTAACGATAATACGCAAATTAAATTGACCCTCATTTAACCTCTAATGAACTGTCATAAAAATCCATAGAAAATTGAATAGTTGTTCAGTCCTGGTACTATCACTACATAGTATAAAACAAAGTCCCTTCCCGCTGTATGTATGTCCCTATGTATGCTTAGATCTTTACAACTACGCAACGGATTTTGATGCGGTTTTTTTAAATAAATAGAGTGGTTCGAGAGGAAGGTTTATATGTATAATACATGCATAATATAGAAGAGGAACACTGATAATCTTAGAGATTTCTAATATGATGTCGTAAATAAACACATTTTTCTGCGCTTACATTGCAAACGCTGGCTGAACCATACTAGATAGATCAAAATAATATGCTACAGTATTGTTCACCTTAAAAAGGTCTACAAAAAAATCCGCGATGGTATATGTCTATCTATTAGAGATAACCCACAATAACCATTTCTTATCCTTTACTTTTTACGCGAAATAATGGCTTATTTACGAATCGATTTTAAGCAATACAGCATTAATCCTTATCCAATTAAGTACCTTGAATACATTGTGCATGTAATATAGATAAATATGGCCCTTTACAGCGTGTAAATTAAATGAATATTTTCGAAGATATTACAGATTTAAAATGCAATGACATACACCCGTGCGAAGCCGGGGCGGGCGGGTAGCTAGTAACTAATAAAGTTGATAACTAATTTATGGTGTCATGATACGAAATTGTAAAAAAAAACGTATCCGAAAAAATATTTTAAAAGATAATTTAAATTAATTTACATACCGAATTTAATTTTTGTAGGTTTACTAGAAGGAAAAGTAGCCTTTGATATATTTGACCTAAAGCCTTCGAAAATATCTTACCTATACTTACTAATTAACGGAAGGCACAAACCCTTGATCTATTAAGGTAGGTAACTTAATAAAGGCAAATATTGAATCCCCTATAAATCTATTACCACTAGACCGATTACGTTGCAAGGGGCGGGGGATTAATTCAAGGGGTAGCCTATCAGATCTCCCGCAAACGAAAAACGATCTTAATACTCAAGTTTAGAGGTTATTTTTAATGTTCTGATGTATCTGCGTGACTGTTGCATAGTTATGTCAGATTAGGTCAACGAACTTGGAGTGTCGATGCATGTTTCAGCGGGCATAAAATTTTGTTATGGAAATAAAAAAACCATATCATACTTTGCACAATTGTTTTGTATAGCAGAGGTCAGATCCGTATCTAGGTCAGGTTACTTGCCTTGTGTCTTTTTTGTTTATGTTTATAAACTTTGCTCGCTCTCTCTCTGTCTCCAATTATTTCAAAAAATTAATAATGTGGTAAAAAGACGGGCATAAAACAACTGAAGTAGCAATCAGTAGATAACTTACAGAAATTATACGAAGCACAAAACGTGATTTAATTGTATCCGTAGTACAGTATAGTATAGTATAAAACTGGCTGATTGTTCAATGCTCAGATTATAAATACTTATCAGTAGAATAAACTTCCTATGATTATCTACCTATTTATGTAGATATTTGTGGGATGAGTTCAAAGTAAAAAAACGTAGTATTCGATTAAATAACTAGAGGTTAACTTTTGGTAAATACCTATAAATACATTAATACGGTAAATACCTTGGTAAATAACTTTTGGAAAACTAACTTGAATAGTCACAGTAAAAGGACTATCCAAGAGAAAGAAACGACAAATAGATTTTCATTTATTTATTTTATCCTTAAGTTGGCAGTCAGAATAAATGTTTTTATTCAAAAACAATATAAACAGTCACATCGTAAGATGTATTCAATCTGTCTCACAGATTTCTAACATAAAAGAGATATAAAACTTAATTCTAATACTCAAAGTACCATTATGGAGAGATTTTGGTAATACCACATTGTACTTAGGTAATCAAAATACCAATAATATCGAACACAGATAAAAATGTAACGAATTATTCAAATTCACATCGTACTTAATACCTTTTAAATATAATTGTGACTGCTTCGTGAATAATTATAAACTACCAAAATGCATAATTGGAAGACCATCATACTCTTTACAGCAAATACAACGTGGGCCAAGTAAATTAAAAAAAATAACAAATATTACTTATAACATTATTAAACACACTCATACAATATTTACATGACGCATTCAAAACAAAATATTTCATACATCAGTCCTATGAAAATACTTTCGCAAATCTTAATCGAGAAGAAATAAATTATTGTCAACATTATTTCTCACATTTCATTTGCTTGGAAAACGCTTTCATGTTTCATTTTTCATTTTCTTGAAACACGTTTAAATTTTGACGTTTTCATGTATTTGATTCTTTTGCCATTTTTTATTAACAATAACGATTATCCATACAGTCGGCCATTCCATTAATAATTGGTTTAATTTTTATTTATTTTTAAAGTTTTATCATTTTTATTTTGGTTATTTTTTGGTATATTATTAAATTTTTTTTTATTTTTAGGTATGTGGCAAAGGAATCAGACACTTTTTAATTCAATCTTTAATATAAAATGTATTGTTTTCAGTGAGAATTCAAAAGCAATTTCTAACTAGCACCAAAGTTTTTCATTTATCTAGCTATAATAAAACACAGCAAGTAAACGATACAATAAAGATGACATTGATTAATTTGTAAAAAGAACATTTTTGGGCTGTGTCAAATTTGTTTTTAAATTACTAAATGCCTATAAGTAGGTATAGATTAGAGATCCATGCAAAACGTTTCTTGGGATTCGTCAAATGAGATCGAATTCGCTCTATCTTTTTTAATATTGTTGTTAGAAGATGGCGTCGCCGCACCGGCGGGATTTTTCAGCAAGTGGGCGGGAAGGTTGCATTTTGGTGGCGTCTGCGATATCGGTGACTGGCGTAACGACATCATGAATGACCTTTCATACACTATCCTGGTACCTGAAAAAGAAATTACCTTTTTATTGCTGTGCGTAAGGCGATAAGATAACCTACAATTTTAATGTAGGTCATTAGGCTATTATAATACAGTTTGTACGTACAAAGAAATTTGTTATGTGGCACAAAATTGTTTGCATTTTGATGTACCTACTGAGGTTTACTTTTATAATAAATAAATAAATAAAGCCCCAGACAATCACACCAACTGTATGGCCCCAAAATAAGCGCGTCTTATGGATGGCCATACAGCGAACTGGGGGGGAACCCAGAATAAACATACATATATAAACATCAACAACCCGAGAACAAACATTTATGTTCATTGCACAAATGTATGCCCCGGCCAAGACTCGAACCTGGGACCTAACCTGGTCTTATACCTAACATACGCCTTGTAAATATTGAAATATATCGTATACAAGTACGATTTATCTATTTTTGTATTATCCAGTTATTAAGTATGCTATCTAATCTTATTTAATACACTACACTTATTATATTTTTATTAGGACTTATATAAAATTATTATTATCAGTCTACTTATTTTTTCTTGTTAACCTAGATATTATTTGTAAAACTGAATTTATTTAAAATCACACAAAGCCTAGGTACAGTCGGGAGATTTGGTGCAGGGTCCCCTGTAGTTTCGTAGCTCCTAGTATGTGCGACTCCTACAAAAGAACGAACAACGCGCAAGCGATTCGCGCCCTTGTACTCACTTGTACGCGCGCGCCCTTGTACTTGCCAGCAGAGTATAACTATATATTCTAAAAATAACATACCATAATGATCAAGTAAATTACCCTATTATCGCATAATAAATAATTGATAGTTATTATGTACATTACATAATTCAGTGAATTCGTCTACGTACGTGTAGACAAGTAAATACAGTAAGTGCTACCAACTTAATGTTCAGTAGCAAAAACTGGAACTAAAGAACCACGTGCCTAAATGTCAAACTTCAGTTACGCGTAGAACGCAGCGCCACCCCTTAATGAATGGATAAGTCGGTTGGACAGTAAAAGAATTTGATTTGCAATCAGTGTCGAATCTCAGGTCAGTTTACAGATTTTTTTTTAAACATTTGTTTACAAAATTCCGGCTGAAGATTTCAAGAATAGATTAGATATGTAACAAAAACAATTTTGTTTGTGCTTTTAGATCGATAAACGAACGAATGTCGAATTAGTATTGGATAGGTATTTAACAATATAAAAATTAGACTGCTTCAAGTTATCGCAAAACTATAAACAAAAATAAAAGTCGTATATTCGACTATCAAGTGTTAAAATAGTAAATTATACATAGATTTCATTGGAACGAAAGGTAGTGAAAAATGCCTTCTACTGAATGAAACTTCGCCATAAGTTGAATAACCTCTTTAAATTTTTTTTAAGAAATTTTATTTTTATTAATGACTTTGATATATTGACACTATTTCATTATTCGTGATTATTATCTAATCTTATAAACAATGGCACAGACAAAAACCGTTTAAAAATTCAACTTTGTATGTTACCTATTTCTTCCACATTGTAGATCAAAGAAAAGTATTCAAAAATCAAACAAAAACAAAGCAAGTTATGTTAATTTAATTTACAAGTATTGCTCTGAGTGTCTCAGTAAAATTATATCAATTAACTCTGTATAATATTCTAGATTTTACATTAATGTCTAAATAATTATTTGGCATACAAAGCAACCAAATAAACCAGTTAGAGGTAGGTATTTATTTAATATTTGTCAACACGTGCATTTCAACCATGTGGTTGTTACATAACCGTTTAAATACTCGTAGGAAGGTGCGTAAATATCTAGATAATAACCGAAAACATACTTTTATTTACTCAAGCAAAAGTTTAGTTCTCTATTACTAATTATTATTCGTTTAACTTAAATTTTTGGTAAACAAACTAGTAAGGTTGATGATTATGTAATGTATATTGTGTAGAGTCTTCGGTCGTGCTGTGAGAGTGTAGTATTACTTTACAACTACTTAGCAAATATCAATTAAAGTAATTAAGAAAGTACCACTATGCAATTCCTATTTAATATATATATATAAACAAAACGAACCAATACTGTATCAATAATGCGCTAAAATAAATATTTTTCATGTAACTCATTAATTACCAACTAACCAACTAATAAACTTAGACATTTATAACTTTAGTTTAACTCGAATTAGTAAACAATTGTAAATCCAACATGGCCGGCCCGTGTAAGCTAGTCAAGGACACTATACCGGTTGTATCACTTGTCTGTTCTAAATTTAAATTTAAGCGGCCATCATCCCGATTTGTCGGTTAAATAATAAATAAACGCTTCCTGAATTTAAAGTATTCGATATTCGATTTTTTTGTTATTAACAGGAACTTTTATTAATTGCCAGCACAATCTTTAAGAACATGTTTTCAATGTTAAATTCGTTCATTATTTCTTTACATTTGCATGATTTATTAATAATAATAATAAATAGGTAGGCTTTATGATAAACTTGAACAATTCTGAAGAATAATATATGCAGTACCTAGAGTTGAAGTAAAATTGAAACGTGCTTTTGATAAATATTTATCATTGTACCGGGACATTGAACAATGATAAGGGAAAATAATACAATATAAGTTTATTTCTTTTTTACATTAATCTAGCACACGGGATAGAAAATATTAGTGAAGCAAAATAATGGGAGTTTTTAAATGTTCTGTTAAATTTGTGTAACTACTTAATGTAGTGCTTTTGAAACTGGCGTTGTAATGAATAATGTTCGTCAAAGGAACGTAAATTCTAGATTTTGCTTAGAAAAAATGAATTACATTTCATGATGCGCATGCATTTCTGATTCTATTTTAATTCATAATTCAATTTATTCCGGTGTGATACAAGGCAAGCAGCTGATGTATACATCCTTACCAGTACCTACTTTACTTCCTCAACCCATAGAGAATATAAATTTACCTCCTGGTGTAGTAGAATACAGAGTTCCTCCAGGCGTACTCGAATAGACATCAGGCATTTGCGAAGGATCGGTGATCATAACCCTTCTTACTGGAATCGCCTGGGTAAGCGTCGTCCTAGCTACCGGTGACGCCGACATTTTCAACTCTGTTTTTTAAGCAATAAGAACCACAACACAAGCACAGTTTCGATCGGAATGATAGGACGAACTGAGCTGTGTTCTGGCCGATACCTAAAATAAATAGGTGTGATGCCTGCGCACGCACACATGTGTGAGGTCGAATGAAAACACGACGCACACTAGTGTAGTACTACTTGAAAACAAACAAAGACTATTGATGTGATATAGATAGTAATGTGCTATTCAAACATTACTTAAATGTGAGTATGTATATCGGTGGACATAACGCAGTGGTAGTGTCTCGCCAGTGAGTGGTAAAAGTGGAAAAACGTGAAAAAAATAGCCTGGCAACACTGAAAATACTGTGTTAAATGGTTTTGGTACTTTGATTTTTTTTTATAAATTTTTGTCTAAACTAGGTAGTTTTGTACCGCATTTACTTACAAGCTTAGTGGACAACTTATTTTTAAAAAGGAAATAAGTTATTCAATAACAGTTCATTTGACAACAAAATAGGGTTGTCAATTTCAGAATTCATAAAAATTTTACTGCGACGGCTCACTGGCCAGACCCAAGATTCGATCTTTTGTAGGCGTCACACATAACAGTACAAGATAATATGCAACATATTAGGTTTGGAGAGGTATCTCGTAACAATATTTAAAAGTGAAAGTTTGTGGGCTATTTTAATTGCATTTAACTTGGAGTATTTTTTTATAAAACAAACGATTTTAGTTGCAGTTTTATAAGCTTTTCTGTAAGATACAAATAAAGTACAAAAGCATAAGTGTTCAGACTATTTTCTTTATAAGGTTTTTTTTGGTAATAGAACGTCCACTGTAGCATCCCATAATCGTGGACCCAAAGGTTCCTTTGACATACCTAAAAGCAAATAGCTTAATTTCGAAAACATACCTATAGTTATATTCTCATCTATGCGTGGCTTAATCTTTGACCACACACTAAGGAGCGTTGTTATCGTACGCCCACACACACCATCACGCCAATTTTATGCGTAGTTTTTTGCAGATGATAATATTATAAATAGGTAGGTATTTTGTATAAGCATATAAATATAATCATACACGACTTCTTATCATTAAAATTTTGCTGAAGTAGGCAGGAGTCCGGGAACGTTGTCCGACATTCATAAGGCAATGCACGTACTCCAAAATATAAAAATGTGAACTATAGGTACATACAATGCTTTTTGTAGTGTTGGCAGAAAAATTTAGAGGTTAAACTAGTTTAGACTCTGGTTTTTATGTTGGATACGAATCTAATCAATTTTCTTGTGTTTCTATATAAGATTATTAACTACTTACAGCTTTGTTGTTGTACAGCGTGAAGTTTCTTGCCAGTTCTTCTGCACGAAGGCTTTTTCGAACAAGTAATTGTTAACGTTGAGAAAAAATTTCATAATTTCTTTGCTATATTTGCCAAAGATAGGTTTATTATTGTCTAAAACATTTATCACATGGTCGTATTTACAAGAAATGTCTTACGATTATTGCATCAAGTGATAAGTGAATTATATACGTTTGTGAATTAAGACAATAATATAAACATACGAGAGTGCGCGCGCGTGTGCTACTTTCATTACTCATATTTCGAAGGTAAATATTGTGATGATGATGGATCAGGTGTTTTGTATCGCTGGCTAAGTAATTTTTGTAATATAAATATCTTACTTTTTATTTTATCGTGGGTAATGAAACTGTTGACTTATTAGCTTAATTATATGATTGTAAGGCTTATAAAAACAAGAATAAAATAAAATAAATATCTTGCTTTTTCTTACAGCTGGAATATATTTACTGCAGGTCTCCCCATATCTACAGTCTTGGGAGGCGTGGCTTTTGGCAACCTTATTAACTTTAAACTATATACTTATTAATTGAATTGAACTATTATACTCATTTGATTGAAACCTTATGCTATGAATAACATTATAAATATTTAATAAGATATTACTTATAAATAATTAATAAGTAATACTTGCTGTTCTTTGATTTGTTTAAATTTCATTTAGCAATATTTATCGAGGCTGTGAAATTAAATAAGTAAGTTAAATATTAAGTTACTATGTAATTATCAAAATTAATAATTATTTCAATGCACAATATTATTATATGTTTCGATTGTTCCTTGATTAATTTGACCCAAACGAATGGAGTTAAGTATGATTTGTTAGTTGAGATGACCTAGTTTTTCCATGTCTAAGTAATTTTCCTGTAAAAGATTAATAAGATTCGCTTGGAAATAATTTGCTGTTGTATTAAGATTTCACTAATGAGCACTTTATGACAAAGCACAATTTTGTAAGAATTCTAACAACAGAGTTGTTGTTTTGAGAGAGACAGAGTTTAGCTGTAGCTTCAGAAGAATACAAATACAGCGAGTTGAATTTTTCTAGAAATCTTATAAGTAATACTATATAGCTTTACTATTTTTTATTCGGTAACGTGGCTGGGAGAGGTCAAGGACCGGTAAGTTTCTGATTGGAATAGTTTGGCGAATCTCTGAAGCTATACAATTTTTTCTAATTAATAAATTTCTATTACTATTATTATTAAAAAAAGAGATCTGTTTGCTTATATATTGTTGAGTAAAATCAATCAGTTCCCACGCAGACGTAGGTACAATTTGATTCCAATTTTGTCTCTGGAAACTCCAAATTGTCAGTTGCAGACACAAGCAACGTAGCAATTTAACAACTGTACTACGTAAACTGTGGTGTCTTGTGGCGAGCCGTGTCGGCAACAGGCCACCGGCGACTGTGTCGGGTTGCCGACACTGGACACAGCAGCTACGGTTCATGTGATGGTATGCTGTGTCGTAAAGTGTCAATATTTGCACAGCTCCTTATATAAGTAGAATATAATAAAAAGTAGCAGTATTGATCCCGAATCGCAGGTCAGGTGTTAAGCGGGGTGAAATCGTGTCTGCGAGTGTAATAAAGTTATTTTATTACACTCTCTTCTATTACACACTCTAAATTACTTTTAAACAAAGGACTAATAACCTACACATTCTTGTATGCAAGTTCCTTATTTGATTTCATGTTAGCCATCCATAGGCTTTCGAATAAGTATATACAAACTGCATGGATCGCGTTTTATGCCTTGAAATAATTCAAATTCAAATTCAGATATTTATTTCTCAACACTCACAATTACTTGTTCTTATTGACGTCAAATAGAGCATGACTCTACCACCAGTTCGGAAAAACCTTCACGAAGAAAAACTAGTAAGAAACTTCGCAGGTATAATTTTTTTAAATAAAGGCTTCATTTCACTTTCCTGGCTTAAGAGTGCCCAACATCTTTCACATAAAATGTTATACTGGTACTAGGTAAAACAAGGTGCTGGAATTATGATATTAAGCATTATTTAGTGGAATAATCAAGTTTGATTTTGTAAACTCAAAATACGTTTAGAATTGAAGACTAAGAAAAGTTAATAATATTTTATTAATTTGTGGCCCTACGATTACCTAATTATTAAATTAAGAAAAAAATATTATTAATTTTAACAATAACATTATTACATTCCTAACCTGGGCAGCTGAAAGCCAGGAATGAAATGAAGCATTTACAATGTCTCTTTGTGTACGTTCAAAATTACTCTTATCTGCATCTGTTAGCTCGGCAAGTCTCCCTCCCCCCAAGTATCCAAACTACGAACACCCTCAAACGGCACTCGTTCACGAGTTAACGTGGGATCCAGCAATCACTTTAGACCTCAACCATATTATAGGGAATTCAGTGACCTGCACCCGGCACCCGAAAAAAAAATATGACTAATTTAATAAAATGAACAAAACATGAACGTATACTGACCCTTTATTGACTTATCCCTAGTTGGTGACTTTTGAGAATAGTCAAAAATATCAACACTTATGGTAATCTTACATAAACACACTTAGTAAAACTCAAAGTTCCATTTATTAATTATTTTTTCATCGTGATGTGGACAGAAATAGATAAATTTGTCTATCTTATCAAAGCCATCACTCATTTCTAAGATAAACTAGAGATAGCTTTGTTTATAAATGATTGTTTTCTTTGTTACAGCCGAATCATAAAAATCCAAAGTTTAAGATTAGATACACCGAAAAGAGCATCTTTTTCCTGGTTTTCATTGACACTTTGATTTTCCTACCCCTGGTCTTCCTTCAGCAAAAATATACTTTGTCTATAGGTTATAGATGAGAGTGCTACTCGTACATGCTCAAGTGGGTCAATTCTATCCAGTTTTTGGGTCAGCAAAATAGGCTTTATTTTACCACGAAAATCCCATGCGACAGTCACGCTAATATTTCCACACCAGGAGAATTACAATATCTAAACAATGAAATTTCGTTTCAATCGTTCCAAAATACGAAGCGTCTAGCTAAGACGCATACTGGATTTTCGGAAAAAAATTTACCGCTGGACTGAGTTTTTAAGTGTATCCAGGCTTTGGATAAATGAGAATGAAATAATCAATAACGAGATCTACTTAATATAAATTATAGATTACAATGCTGGGAAAGACGAACGCGATTATCGAGTGCCCAGTCCAACGTAACTTTATGTAGTCCCAAAAAAATTATAACATTTTGTAAAATTGATTTTTATATAATAATGTTGACACAAAATGAGTAAAACATCCTAAATTATAGTCAGAATGGTACATAGATGCAGCCTATTCGTATTAGAAATGACAGTGAATAGTGATGCTGGGCAAAGTTATAACGTACCTACTTGAGAGCTTGTGCCACTATTTACAAAATACATTACTACATACTTGCTTGGCGCAATAAACATGCATAAACATACACATATACAAAATAAATATAATTTAAAACATGATGAATAATAGGTATGTCAGAAAATAATGACATATTCATATGACGATAGAGGAAGTGTTCTCTTACCTGCTTTTAAAATCTGCTAGTGATTTTGATTCACGGATTTCGTGAGGAAGTGCATTCCGAATTAGAAGTAGTTTGTTTTATGAGGCTTCGTGTACAGCTGTGAGCGTTTGTGGTGTCTGCTATGAATGTCGAGAGAAGAACCCCAGATTTGGCGGGGAGGATGGATTGAAAAGGACGCCAAATATACAAAAGACAAACTATTCGAGAATTTCTGATTGGTAGCCAACGCAGTTCCTTAAGACATTCTGTTATATGGTCGTACTTCTTTAGGCCAAAAACCAAACAAATGCATTAGTTTTGTATGCGTGCCCTATTTTAAATTTTTCTGAAACACCCAGGTAGCACGCATCTGCATAAGAGCCTGCGCAAGACTGATTTTAGTGCGAAGAAGCAGAAAACCTTTAAGGAATGCAAGGAGTAATGTATTTTGCGGCTGCCCTCATTAACGTTAGCGTGCCAATGCAGGTTGCAATCGAGCATAATACCTAGGTTCGTAGCGGTGTTGGTAATATCAATCCCAGTACCATTGAGTAACACGGGTGGGACATCCGCTACATCTATCAATTATCATCTAGCAATAAAACAATTGTCTCAAATAATTTTTCTAACTTCCTTTTTATCCAATATTTCGAAACTCGCAAAAAACTCTACCCAGAGGTAACCTATTAGCAAATCAATGACTCCCAAAGACACTAAGTATAGATCCGATTCAGATATTTGTTTATTGATTTCTTTTATTTGGGTTCACAATAGCATATCTCATGAATCTCTCAATAATAGATACATAGCCGAAGCCAATTACAGCCGCCACGGTTTACCGAACAAAAGAGAGAGAAGAGGTTACACAATGAAACAAAAAATAGAAAACACAAATAATGTTAAATTAGGATATATGAATTTGGTCACGTACTATTACTATAGTTAAAGTCTATGAGACATATAAAACTAAAAATATTTTCAGAATATCGATCAACAAATTATTTTCTTTAGGCTTTTAGTTTATCCTGTAAAAATGGACAAAGCTAACAAAGAAGGACTAGACCCCCGACATTAACGACTGCTTTTATCCTTTGGGTTCGTAGAAGCACACAGTTCGTTTCTGAATTATTCATAGCACAGGGTTCGTTGAAATGGAATTGTTATTAAAATATATAAATATGTATTTAGTAAACATAAACATTGAGATACATTTTGATGCAGAGGTTTTGTTTATTTATTTAAAACTTTTAGGAACACTTACAGCTAGGTTACATTTTTTACAAAGTAGATGGCCAGTAACAAATACAGCTTCACAAAGAAAAGGTATACAACTAAGATAGATAAATTACACTTTTTCAATAACAATAAGTAAGTAAAAGATGCGGAGAGAATCGTATGATAGACATTTTAGAGAAGAAATCTTTTGCGAGAGCCGCCTTAACGCTGCCGTCACTCAAAATCACTCAAACTCAAAACAAATCAAAATGATCTGGTTTGCAGTACTTTTTTTTACAAGACTGCGTTCTCGAATTATGAATTTGTTTTTCCTGTAGTTCAGGTGTTGCTTATCAAAAGCTGAGCTTAAAAATCTTGTCCCCGGTCTCCTGATTTTAGTTGTCAAATGGTTAAGTCACTATGAGAACCGAACCGACAATCAATCTCTTTTGTCGCGGAGTAATATAATTGAGTTTGTGTGAGTAAAAATGCTGCTGTGAAGGTGGTTTTTAGTGGGTAGGTGCCACTCTGGTGAGTCCCACGTCACCCTGATCACCGGCTGCGGGGGGTGCTGCTTAGGCGCACAAAAAAAAATTTGTATGTGGTAGTACACTATTTTACTTTAATCAAACATGGTTGACCATATTTTACAACCACTGACGAATACCTCTGGCCAATATGATGCGCACACCAGCAAAGACGACGGGAGGCGATGAAAAGAGTAGAAAATCCTCACCGATATCTACGTCAAATGTGAGAAGAAGTGTTGGTGAATGGGAAGCGGCCAGTCTTGAGACTCAAAGAACTTCACTAAACAGAAGAACATCAACAGACTCGGCCAAGGTATATAGCGACAAAACATCCGAGGCAAGAATGTGCATGAGTAAGGCCAAAAAATACCTGAATGCATCAAGAAATATACGCACGGATATTAAAACCAGCGTTACAGAATTAATTGGCAGGCTGTATGAAATTGTAAAAGATTTGGAAAGCCAGCTTACCAACAAAAAACAAGATAACGATAATGCACATTCTTCGCCCTCGGACATACACACCAACACAAACTCAAACATAAGCTCAGAACTCATCAATCAGCTCCAAGTCACTAGTAAAAATCTTATAGAAAATAACCAACAAATGTTGAAGCTGAGAGAGGAGCTGAGCAAAAATAACAACATGGTCGCAGACAGTAATACTACCTACGCAAACATTGTAGCAAAGCAACCAGCCTTCGCTCAACCACTAAAGAGTACGTTGCACTCTATTGCTGTCGCTTCAGAGGACGAGTTCCATACAGGAGAGAACGTCCTAGATCAAATAAGGCAAGTTATCAATGCTAAGGAGGGGTGAATTAAAGTAGAAAGGGTCAGGAAGGCAAAGGACAGGAAGGTCATCATGAGCTGCAGGACAGAAGAGGAAAAAGAAAAAGTTAAGAGTAAAATCCTTAACTCAGGGCGAAAATTAACCTGTGAGGACATGCAAAACAGGGACCCTCTTCTTGTCCTCAGAGACGTCCTGTCCTGTCATGCCGATGAAGAATTACTCCTGGCCCTGAGGAAACAAAATAAGGAACTCTTTGAAGGAGTGGGCCCTGGGGAGGATCGCCTCGCGGTGAGGTATAGAATGAGAGCCCGTAACCCGCTGACGGGGCACGTCGTGATCACAACGTCATCCACTATATGGAAAAGGGCGACTGAGGCCGGCACGCTGCACATCGATTTGCAGCGTGTAAGGGTGGAAGATCAGTCGCCCCTAGTACAGTGCACCCGTTGTCTGGGGTACGGGCATTCCAGAAAGTTTTGTAAAACTGCCAAAGACCGGTGCAGTAACTGCGGCGGCGACCACCTCAGGGCGAGCTGTGAGAAATGGTTGGCAGGGTCAACACCGACCTGTTGCAATTGCGAGACCTCAAAATATGACCAACGTGAGCATAACGCATTTAGCCAGATATGCCCGGTGCGAAAGCGATGGGACGCTCTGGCTAGATCCTCCGTTGCGTACTGCTGAGGTCTCCATTGCGAAAACAAATGCTCAAACCCCTACTAGCGATGGCATTAGAGATAAATTTTGGAAGTTGCTGAAGCCGGTAAAACAGGAGCTGAAATTGAAAGTTGTATGGATTAGCGGGAGATCTGATGCTCCGCTATTCTGCAGAAATGACGGAATTGGAATCTACTCGTTGAACCTTACACAAAAACTGATAACCGTTTGCCGGCAATGTTCAAGAAGCACCCAACTTATGTATTAGTGCAGTTGAACAACAATTAATGTTAAGGGTCGATCTGCATGATAATGTCAACATGAGAATGTTAGGATAGATAAAAAAGAAGATGGGAAAATATGTTTTTGGGATATTTTGAAAAATATCCCAACAAACCATATATTTGGAACGAAAGTACACAGGAATAGAAAAATGCAGAAAGAAAAATAAAAGAGAGACAGCAAAATGAATAAAACCTTAAGAAATGCAATAATAATATATATGAGAACAATAGTAAAATGTTGGTACATTAATTGCTACTTGTGTTATTTATGTTTAGATGAAATTATTAAATTCAATCAATCTTGTAACTACAATATATTAGGTGTTATATCAGATATACAATAGATATACATATTAGGTACTATGTTATAGAAAGAAAAGAAGGACAACATGCACAAGGAAAAAAGCAAAATTAAAAATGTAAAAATAAAAATTTTTGTGTTTAGCTAGATAGCATAGAATATAAATCACAAATTGGAAATAATTGACACCAGAAAACACAGTCTGTGGCCACCATGCCAGAGGTATGAAGAAAAAAAAAAAAAAAACATGGTTGACCAATAAATAAAATTATAAGCTATCCATTTATTTTATAAGAAATTAGCGATCGCGGCCTCGTAGCGTACATAGGTAATAGCCTAAGCCTTTTCTGTTTCAAAGTTTTCAAAGTGAATCTTAAAAAATTGAGATGACGAAATACCTCAGTTTAGAGTTCCAAAACTTAAGCTTTACTAAATATCTAACATTACAGGTTACTGGTTGAATCTATTCATATGGGGATAAAATACAGGAGCACCTTTTATCAACAGACATTTTTTATTTATTTATGAAACTTCATATTTACATTTTATTAATACAACAATTTGGGCATTGCAATTCAATTACTTACCTCTTTGAAACATATACAATAAGCTTAAAAGACTTAAACTAACAAAAATATTTAAATTCCAGAATATACCGTAATGTATGTCTACAAAATAA
Source organism: Marasmarcha lunaedactyla (assembly GCA_923062675.1). Taxonomy (NCBI): domain Eukaryota; kingdom Metazoa; phylum Arthropoda; class Insecta; order Lepidoptera; family Pterophoridae; genus Marasmarcha; species Marasmarcha lunaedactyla. Next base: position 4,977,786 of record OV281354.1, read on the forward strand.
TAATAATAATTACAAGGATAAAAATTAATTAGCAGTAAAAAAACTACATCTTAACTAGATTCAATGGAAGGTACCGTAGCTAAAAGGCTGGCCAAATTAAACACATTCAAATTATATAATGTTATACATTCATTTCAGATCTTCAAATCCCTGGTTGTTTTCCTCGTTAACTTTCACCTGAACAAACTGCAACAGTGAGTCATATTTTTGGTATGGTCGTAATTAATCTCTTTTGTTTCGCTTATTTTGATCTTCCATAATATTTCTACAACAGTCAGTTTAGGGCGCAGTTTACGCGTATTAAGTAGTTAAGTAGTAACGAAATTTTAAAATTTTAAGTATGTTTAATGGACTTGTGTATGCATTAGTAAAAACTTTAGTAGTAAAGCTCATAAGTTCAATAAAGATGTACGGCGATGAAACTCAAAGAATTCGGCAGTGTGCTTAGATTTGTGATAAGCGGTATTTTGGACTAAATTCAGAAAAGAATTTGTTTCGAATATCAAAACCTCTGGAAGACAATGTTTTTTTCTGATGTTTTTACTTCGAATATTCCACAAGCTTCTTATTTTGAATATTGAATAACAAATTAGAAACAAAGTAGAGGCTAAGCTCTACTCCAACATTTTGAACAAAAAGGAGAAAATGCGAATTAAGTACGAGCTCTAGCCGCCAAGAGCTTTCTCAATTTATGCACTTCACCAAAAAAATCGTGTCCAAACGCGTTAAGTGAGAAGCACCAGCTACCTACTTACCAGAAAAATAGAACGAATCAAACATATCAATCTACTTAATCACTTGCTTACTAAACTTTCACTTACCACATGTCACTTGACTGACTGTTTACTTAACTACTTAAGACGTGTAAACGAGCCATAAGAGTGAACTACATGTATGCTTTAGCTCTTTAAGGGTTTGCCCGCGCCTTCTGTCGCTTCGTTTCCTGCGCTAACATCAAAAGGTACGCGAGATTTTGGCATTATTATTCTTTTTTCAAAATGGCGAAGCTTGGTAGAACATCGAATGACGGCCATTTCCACGATTAGCCCAAGGCCTGTACGTCGATTGATAATACTTTAACGAGGAAAATTATTTGGGTCATTATTATTAAGCCATAAGACGTCACATTCCAGAGTTGTGCGAGGAGAATAACCAATTTCAAAAACTTTATATACTAAATTTAAAGATAAAAGCTGCATGAAAGTTACCTTAAGTGTAGTTCCATTCAGTGATTTTTGCTATGCGTAGGATTGTATCACTTATTCTGCTTGTGCCTTCAAAATATTTATTTATTTTAAAATATTTACAAAATTAATAAAAATCGGCTAATATATATTTTACTGCCTTTACAAAAGGAGAAGGTTACTATTAACTATGCTCGTCAATGTAAATAATTCTTTATAAGTATGTAAGTTATACGTCATGTTTGGTTGTCATATTTTCTCTTTCACGATGAAGGTGATGCTCAAGATGGAGAAAAAGAAGACCTTCAGCAATTGTAGTTTATTTTATCTGTAAAGAAAATTAAAAATGTTACTTGTCCCACTGGGTTTGATGGCGAATAATGGTGATATATTGCTTGCATTCAGAGGTATCACTTAAAAGACGATAGGCACATCGTATTTTGTATGAAGTAAAATACAAAATGTTTTATATGACATAAAGTGAACGCGAGAATCCAAAAGAAACCTAAGTTGGTATTCACTGTGTATTTGAAACTTCCAGGGTTATATTTTCTACGAAACAGCGCAAGACGGAAACCAAAAAGGAACTATACAAATTTCAACTTTTTGGTTCTTTGACCATGTACGGATAGAACTTTTGTCTGCACCTAATTTACCGATTGGTGAAGTATCTACTATGTTATTCAGAACATTATATTATGTATACTTAAAATTTAATGTAATTATACCGATTTGAATAGTGTGAATAATCTCTTATATTATTTATTTACCGCAATAGCCGAAGAGTCATTGTCAAGGTCAAGTTCTTATTGCTCTTTATAAATAGTAAAGTAGGTATAGTCGGGGAGATTGTTGCAGGCTCAGTTTCGCACCAGAATCCCCTGCGGTGCCGACGCCCCTTAGTATGCGGAGCGCATACGAAAGACCGGACAACGCGCAAGCGATTCTCGCCTTAGATTGATCTTCCGCCGACTTCCCTGATTGTACCAATCGTATTTTTATACGGAAGGTCGTGTTTAATTATAACTATATAATATAGTAAAGTATAACTATATCGTAAGCGATACGACTCGAATTGTTAGTCGGCTTCTGTTTTTTTTCCATCCCGACCGGTCGGATTGCCGGGCTTTGTTCATCTTAGGGTGTTAGTTACCACACCAATCGATTAGTGTGGTAGCTTTGGCTGATCGACATCGACTATTCCACTCTACCATTGACCGATGGCATTGATCGACGATCGATCGATTGGTCTAATAGAAACTATCGATCGACATCGATTATTCCATTCTACCATCGATTGATGATCGATAGATTGGTGTGGTAACACCCTTAGGCACTCATCAATCGGCACAGCGCGCAGGCAAAGCCCAACAAGTGTTGACGAACGTCTGAACAAAATCCCGCTGTGCCTAATCCGTTCGGGTTTTGGCAAAACGAGCCAAAATATTTATAAGAAGTTAATTACAAAAAATTATTTACTATCTAAAAACCTATTAAATAATATCAAAATAGTAACTATTTACAAATATTAATGTTTAAATGTTATCAAAAATATTACAAAACGTTATGATTCCTAAGCTTATACATATAGATTACAATTCAGTGTCTTTAAAATATTCATCAATTGTGTAGTAACATTTTTGTATCAATAAATCATATATTTTTCGTTTATAGTCATTAAAATTTCAGTTTTTATAATTAAAGGGCAACTTATCATATATATATCGATAGCCATACAATAAACATTTCTACTAAATAATGTTAGTTTTCTAGGCGGCATATACAGTTTTTACTTAAAATATCTTTATTCCTAGTTCTTAAAATCATGACATTACCTAGTTCCTTAAAATATTCCTTATGTTTTTTTACAAACAATAACATTTCGAATATGTACAAACTCGGCAAAGTGAGTAACTTTGAAACATCAAAAAGAGGCCTGCACGGATCTCTGAAATCTGCTCTACAAAGTGCTAACATCAAATCAAACTATCTAACAATCTAACACATTTCTTCTGACACAAAAATACTTTCTGGATGTCTACAGAATTTCCACATAAAATTAAACCATAGCGCAAGATAGATGAAACATAACCATGATAAGCTAGTTTTGCTGCTTGCTGACTTACAGTTCTTGATAATCTACCTATGACGAAAACAAAACTATTTAGTTTTTTACATAAATTATTATGTGGTTTCCAGTCACAATACTTATCTAGAGTTATTCCTAAAAACTTGGTACTATCTACCTGCTCTATTTCCGTGCCTCGAGATGTTAACCGAATTACATCAGCTTTACTTCTGTATGTTTGGTATTGCATAAAATTTGTTTTATTCATATTAATGACTAAATTATTTTGATTCAAATAATTAGTATAGAGGTGAGTGCTTTATTAGATTCATGTTCCAGAGATTTCGTATTTTTCACTGTTATGTTTATTGTTATGTCGTCAGCGAAAAGTACACATTCATGATCGGTAACAGTAGGAAGATCATTATCAGAATAAAATAAATAAAAATGGCCCTAACACACTTCCTTGGGGGATTCCGAATAGATTTTGTTTTTGAAACGACGACTTATACTCCTTTACCCAATTTCCACACATTTGTGACACTTCGACGCATTGATCCCTATGCTGCAAGTAACTCTTTAGTAAATTTAATGCATTTCCCCTTACACCATATGACTCTAGCTTTTTAGTACAGTCGCATGACAGACCTAATCAAATGCCTTACTCATACCTAAAAATACAGAGACGATTTGTGACCCCGAGTTAAGTGATTCTGTCACATGTTTCATAAGAGAAAAACAGGCAAGAGTAGTGTTTTTGTTTTTTCTAAATCCGAATTGGTTATTACGACAATTATCCAAAAGATTGAAATCAGAGAAATAGCTTTGTAACCATTCTAATATCACTTTTTCAAATATTTTTGATATAATGGACGTTTTAGCTATGATCTGGACAGATTCTGAATTTTTTGTGGTATAATATGTATAATTATAATTTATGATGGAAGTTGTTTTATTAACACGTTTGCACAAATAAAACTTTAAATAAAACAAATGAACCTTATGATCTCTGAGAAATTTGATACTGCAAAGTTTAGTATTTGAAATTCTTTGACAATTAATTTACGAAGATTGACGTAGAAATCAACTGATTTATATAATTTTAATATCGAAGGTTAGTGTGATAATGTTTTGAAGATTTACTTCCTAATATACTAGATTAGATATTAGGTCTTTACCTATGAAATTGCCGTTTTTCACGAAATAAATGAAGCGTAATTTTTTTATATATTTTTTATTTCTATTAATCGAAATAATCACCCATGCAATCAATGCATCTTTGCCAACGCATTGGTAGCTTATTGATGCCTTTCTTGAAGAAATCAGCTGGACGGGAGGCAACAAATTCTTCAAAGGCATTTTGTACTGCCTCTCGGGTATTGAATTTTTTTCCCGCCATGAAGTTATCCAAATTCTGGAAAAAGTAGAAGTCTGTAGGCGCAAGGTCTGGTGAGTACGGCGGATGACGGAGAACTTCCAACCCCAACTCTTGTAGCTTGGAAACCATCTGCTGTGCAGTATGAGGTCGCGCGTTGTCGTGCAGGAGCAGTGGAGCCGAACGATTGACCAAAGCTGGTTGGAGACGTGCGAGCTTCTCCATCATTGTGTTCAGTTCTTTACAGTACACATCTGCAGTAATGCTTGTCCCGTTTGGCAAGAAGCTGTGATGAATTACACCCGCGTTAGACCACCAAACAGTGACCATCACTTTTCTAGGGGTAAGTTTTCGTTTAGGGCATTGTTTGGGTGCTGAACCAGGGTCCAACCAACTTGCTGAGCGCTTACGATTGTCAAACAGGATCCATTTCTCGTCACAAGTAACAATGCGGTTCAGAATTCCTTCATTAGTATGCCTGCTGAGCAGTGCAAGGCACGTCTCCACGCGTACTTCGCGCTGGCGGTCATTGAGTTCGTGGGGTACCCATTTGTCAAACTTCTTTACCTTGCCAATTTGACGCAAATGGACCAATATTGTTTTGATGCTAACGTCGAAAGCTGCTGCTAATTCAGCCGTGGATTGAGTTTCATCAGCTTCCACAATTGCCTTTAATTCGTCATTGTCGACCAAAGTTTTCGGACGACCACGGGGTTCATTTTTCAGGTCAAAATTTCCAGAACGGAAGCGGGTAAACCAATAACGGGTGGTGCGTTCGTTTGTAGTGTTCGCTCCGTAAACGTCGTTGATGTTGGGTGCCGCTTGTGCCGCTTTGCTGCCACGACGGTACTCATACTCCATAATTACTCGAATTTTTAACTTATCCATGATGACGAAAAATGTTCGAATGCGTTGAAAACAAAACACTAACTATTAAACAAATGACGATTTTAGAAAAAGAATTCCATGTTTGTCAAATAAAATTAATTTGAATATAATTATCAGTCAAAAAAAAAATATTTTCATTTGAAATGGCCAGTACGGCAAAACGGCAGTTTCATAGGTAAAGACCTATTATTAGATAGAAGTAAAGACTTTTCAAATTATGATATTTGCTTCAAAAGAATACTGAAAAATACAGCGTTTCGTGTTAACCGTAAAATATGTGACCGATAACTGTATAAATATTACCTTGTTGTATTCGCATGGTATCAAAGTCAATCCTTTTACAGGACAATTAATAAATTTCAATATTCTGTCATAGGTGTTTGAATAAAACTCAAAATCTAATTCTAATTCAAATATTTATTTGTCAACATTGACAATTACTTGTTCTTATTGACGTCAAATAAAACATGACTCGGGATACCTACGCTTTCCTTTATTATGACATTTACCTCATGAGATATTTGATTAATGAAAAATAAGGGATTAGTTCCTCTTTAAAATGAATTTGATGAAATTTGAAGAGATTGGAACAACTTGTAGACTACTTTTTGTCTTTCCTGAATTTTTCACCTTCAGGAAATATTAACGTATTCTTTCTAATTATACTTAGAGTTGGTGAAAGTAGTAAGTAGTAGGTTAGAAAGTATGTAGAAATTTACTACTAAATAAAATAACTAGTAAAACATTAATGATTTACTAGTTAAAAATAATGAATAAAAGAATAAGGCGGGCCTTGAATAACTGGAAATTATAACTGCGCATCTGAAATATTTAAAATAATTGGAAAACATTACAAAAGCAAACCATGTTTCGGATCTAGCTTGTGGTTTTAATTCATTAACATTTAAATGATGTGCAGAGTGCAAAACTACGTCTTAACTCTTGACATTTGTTTTCAATGAATATTTATATTGAATTTTGCTGATAAATACCCTATTCATCTGATTTAAAAAACACATCACAGGGATGCTTATTAAAACAAACCCACAAAAAATACACACGTGATTTTACTTTAAACAAAACCATTTTGGTAGTATATCTTAGATATAAATATATATATTGCAACGGCTCGAAGCAAATCACATGTAAATACTGTACAACAATTTAAGTGAAACTACTAAGTACTCGTTCACAAACAATCCGAAAATAGTACCTACTCTCTAATACCTATTAGATCACGTAAAATAAAAAAACCAACAAAACTAACTTAAAAACTTTTCTATAAAACATGTAATTATTATTCGGTACGAGTTGTAAAAATCCTTGACTTAACTTCTTGGTCACATAGCAACGAGTCACTTCGCAGCTCCTACTGACATAACCGAGTTCGAGTTCATCACGTGTTCGTAGCGCCCGCGTGCTCGATAGTTAAGCTTTTAGGTTATCTTTGGTGTGGTGTAAGAAAATGTGATTGAGGTTATAAAAAAAAATGTTTTTTTCATCATTGTCATTGTGTTGGTGAAATTTATACTATACAGAAAAGCTGGCATACTTTACCACAAACGGGTGTCTATAACCCTCCATCTGTCATATAACTATAACCTATACATAGTAGAAGCGGTAAGTGATCACACTCAATTATACAAGATATCTGAAAACTGATTACTTAATCTGAAAGTTTCACGCGATCTCTATTAAAGGATCTATCCAAAAATTCGATATTCCCAGTTTCCAGACATTTAGTACGGCGACATGCTACTCGTCGCATGATAATACCACAGCAAATTTAAAAAAGTATCCTATGTTACTTTTAAAATAATTATAAGTACCTCTCAAAAATTGAAGCATTTTTATTCTGTATAATTGAGTAGTTTTTTAATTAGTTAAGGCGACTTTGTACGATCCAGCGGCGTCACTTTGGTATAAAATATGTATATCTCAGCAAATTAACCAAATAAAAAAAACAAGAATACCTTGATATAAATAAAAGGTTTTGTTGCTTTTTGCAATGTATTTCCTGGGGTTAAACCGCAAAGTTAGCTGTTTATCCGCACTTTTGAACCTTTGTGTTATTTGTTTTTTGTTTTTGAATCAACAATAGGATCAGATCCAGTTTACTGTATTTTGAACATTTGGGTTATACCTAGATATTACACTGAATTGGAGCTACCAAAACGTATAAAGTCGAGTAAATGTTAGTAAAATCATATAATTTATTTATTTATTTATTACACACAACAGAATACAACTTTAATAAAATTAATTAAAACAAAATTTTAAACATACTTAAGTCTAGGTTGCATTTCACAAAAACGTGTACATAGAAAAATACATTAATTAACACTGAGATAGACAACATTGTATTATATTAATATCATTTTTCTTTGTATTAATGTAATGTTATTTAATAGAATCAGGTAATAATCATATACTTTTTATTTTTAGGTAGGTACATCTGCAAAACAGGCGCCATAAAATTTTTGTTAGATATCCTTTAAGAAAAATAAACTTTCTAAATTTGTATTCATTGTTTTAATTGTTAATCGTCCACAACGACTTATTTATTCATTTTACTTACAATATTGGTTATTGAGGTCACAAAACATCTTATTTTACATGCGAAAATCAAATAATAGTACCTAATAATAAGACTTACACATTTCAAAATATCTAAACGGATAGCCGAAACTCGGGAAATTTTTAGAAAAAAATTGTTAAATTCAAATATTTTGAAAACGGTTGGATTTAGGATAGGGATATTTCATAGTCGAATCAGTCAGAAACGATGTAAGCTACACGCCCTTAACGGGAATAAGTCGACTTAACCTATAACCCTGTACATAAGGTTTGGTATTCAAATATATTTTGTATTAAGTTTTTAATAAAACCCACGACGAGGAAATACGGATCACTAAAATGACCTTAGTAGACTAAGCTAAATTAATCTCCGCCGACTTGTAAGAAGAAAATACTTAAAATACATTCTATATTTATGATTACATAACAAACAAAAAAATTACAAATGTACCATAGGAAACAGGAAAACAACGCCAAAGTCACTTTGCACATAAAGCAAAATGCCCAAAAATCCGGCTGCTTGGATCGCTATCAATAAACGTTGCGCAAAATGAGTTCCAGGCTTAAGTTTCTATTAAATCTAATTTGATAGAGACATGACATGATAGTGATATAGACTTTTAAACCAGCTATAAAAAAAAGATATTTGAACAAAATCTTTAACTCGCTAAATGCTTCAACTTGTATCCCATCATTACTTAACAACACCACTATTTAGTGAACACAGCGTTGTGTTTTTATTTTTATCGCAAACTGCGCAGTTCGCGGTCGATCGCTGCGCTGCTCGACTCTCGCGCACCCAGTTATGTAGGTATTTATACATCTCTCAAACTCTGACGTAAATTCAACATGCGTTTCATCAGACTCAATGTTTTTATTTAGTTGTATCGTAAAATTGAATTCTGATCGCCTAGTTTAATCATTTCGTTTCTGGTTTCTTTAATTTATTGCTATGTTTTGCAAATCTTTTTCTAGATATTCAAGATTTGAGGTAGGTATTTAGCTACAAGCAAATTTTTCAAGTTATCACTTCTAAATCAATAACTGATTTTAAATCAATCTTTTGGATAGGTCTTTAACTAAAATTCATTTTGTTATACCCACATCTTACGTATACATTTAGAGTATCAACAATAAAAAAACAGTAGGTTACTCTTAGATGCAGGTTAACGATATTTTGTATTTAGTTAAACGTCAAATATTTGACAAGACGATCTTTCAAAACATTGCTGTAACCGCTTACAATGACGAAGTTTGTCTGCAACATCACAAGTGATGAAATTTTTGATAATTATTTCAAATAATAATTAAACATGTTACACATTTTTAAGAAGGAACTTATAATTTTTATTAGCGTAAACGTATTGTTAACATAAATAAACTCAAACTATAAAAGGAAAGATCAGTAAGAAAGTTTTTCCAGCAACTACCTGATACACTTCATATACTACACACATATTAGTACTTATAGCCCACTAGGGCTATACCATCCTAATTGTATTATGCTATATATGTACTTTTAATTTAAATAAAAAAATTATTGTTTTGTTTTCAATACCTGGCTCAGTCACATGGTAAAGTAATTCGAATTATCTTACAACAATGAGCCAGCTTGTTAAATGGAACACGTGTCAATGATATCATGTTTGATAATATCAATACTTGTATGTAACGCTAAAACAGAAAATTGTGCTTAGCAAAGTCTCATATATGTAGGTAGGTGCGATTACTAAATTATCATTAATTTCTGTCCTTATCTTTTGTTTGATTAATTTAAGAAAAAGAAGAATTATTTATGTAAGATTTTTAAACAAGCATTTCTCGAAGACTAGCGTAGGTTACCTATATGCTGTTTAAAATACTTAGTCTGAGACAACCCAAAATAGAAAAGAGATAAAAATGAGATGACAATTTGTTGGAAAACGTATAGGTTCGTACTTAAATTTTAACCCCGTAGCATAGGAAGTGTTTGTAATTCAACATGCAACAGTCAACCTAAATAAGCTGTCGAAAATGCGGCTCAATCCTATTCCATTTTTATATTATACCATTATTTGTATTTATAACTAATTTGATATTGAATAATATATTCAATGTTCTAATATCATTGAACTTCACATTGAAACTAACTATATTAACTAATAAATCAATCCAATACACTTATAACAAATTAGAACACTACTCGTGGCGTCTTACTAATACGCACGACAACAAAAAACGATCATTTAAACTTAAAAATACCGATAACACTACATAGTATAACAATTTTAATATACTGTACGTAGCATCTTATACCAAGGTTTCATTGAAAAATTTGATCTAGAGTGTAGATATAGAGTATAGTTTTGTTTGATTCAAGAATGTATGTTTTTTTACAATGTGGCGGAGTTCACCTTGACACATATCAAGGTAAATAGCCACGTTTCTATCTCGTAAAACAGTTTTGAACTTAAAATGGAGTGCGATATTTTTGCTCTACTTGGGTTCTTATAAGAAATGGGTCACTTCGTCACTTCAAGTTCAATTTTGAAAGATTACATTCTATGGACATGCACACACAAATAGGACACAGATGAGAAAAGACAATTGATAAATAATGGTTTTTCTAATAGATATTTCTAAATGTCGACCTATGTTTAAATACTTAGTGATGTGGAGCAAAGTAATAATTAAAATATTTATATAATATTATATTAAGAAACGTAATTTTTCATAACCTACTCCTGAACTCCTTCCCAATTTAATCGCCGTAATAACATTTTCATCGCTGTGTCCTGGTTTAAGGGAAGGAACCTCCAGCAAAATTACAGGAATAGGTAAAGGCGAGTTCTACGGTTGGCGATGGATCATAATTTGATATTAACTAAATGTATTAAAACAAATTTAATTATCTTAATTATATAATAAGATTGAACTAAGTGCATGAGCATAGATGCCATTTACTACCAGGTTTATTAGCTTTGGAAATAGTAAAATCCATAACAACGTATTTATATTAGGATGATTTATGCTTATTGCGATTCCAAAGGATCTGTATTAAAAACTATATAAAAATAAATTAAGATCCTTGTATTATATGCTTGCTCGAACTGCCTAAAACTCGCTCGAAGTTAGTGACGTCTTCATAAAATATACTCCATCATAGTGTTGTTATAACTTGTAATAATAAGTTCGGTGACTCAATAAAATAAAGATCAAATTGAAGATAAAGTTATTTTTCATGCCCTACCCAAGAACCCGTGACTGTACCAGCGCTGCTCCAGTGGAATCTCCCATTTCTATTCATACTGCTCTCTGTTCCAAGCAATCGAACAAGTTATTTTATACTATAGACAAAATATATCTGGGTTAAACTGATTGTAAAGTAAGCGATTTTAACCGCGCGATGCAGTCGCTACGGCGACGTAACGACGGTGCATAAACAGCAGTGCCCGTGTGTACTCGCGATCCTCCATCATTTAGCAATATTCACTCACTCTTTTAAGTATTTAAGTATTTCCAAAGCATCAATAAATCGTTAATCTTAAAGTCCTATTTAACCTCCTAGCAGCAGCAGCGACCACAAAACCCGCACACTCTTGCTAGTGACGGTGCAATTGGAAGGCAAAGTTTGATATCGATAAAAGTATCGATATTCTTCAGTAAAAGTTACTAGCAAATGCCGAAAGTATTTAGGTATTCTGTGTCTGATCGATTTCCGTCAGCTAATTTAGTGGTATTAGAGTTTGATTTGTTAAGCTATTTTCTGGGGTGGTTCTGCAGTCTTTCCTATTTCTACCACCATAATAACCATGATTTGTGTTCCGGATAAAGTGAGGAAACAGCCAGTCCTCCTACTGTCAGCAATGCATCATATTAATCAGAAGCAATGATAAAAATTAACACAATGATGGTTCATGATGTCCGTGGGTCCGATGCCAACTTCCATCAGATGGACCGCGTGACAAAATCGTAAAAAATTATTAAACAAATACAAAATGCAAATATTTTAGCACAGCAGCGATACATATATAGATATAACTATAACACCTATTCAGTTGATGAAACTGTTGGAAGCTCTCAATATAATTAAATTAAAAACTTTATTGTTTGTTGCTTCAAATAATAATACGAATAATGACTCATATAATATATATACCTACTCAAATGTAGGTACACGGTAGGTACACCACACCACCCTGTGTGCAAATACTAATAAGGACGAAAAATATGTTTTTTCATTTTAATGAACCTTTTTACACAGACTAGGAAAACACAATAAAAAATGTTTGCGTAAGATTTAAAGGCGTTCATTATTTTCGGCTGACGTGCAAAACAAATGTTTAATTAAGTATACATAAATATGAAACTTGGTTTATATGGTGGATACACCGCAGCCAAAGGTACGTCAATCGATTTGCTTGGGCGCATTTTAAATTAACTAGTTTGAGGTTAGAACTCTACTTACTACTTCTTAAGCCATACGATTAAATGCTCTATTTTAAATAGCTGGCATTATTTGCTTTAAGAACTTATTTGCGCTTATAACACAGATGTAAAAAAATATAACCAGACAAATATAACCCTGGAGCTTTCAAGTGTAGAGTGAATAGGTACCTCTTAGACAGGCGTGTACGATCCTCGTCTTCATCGTCACTTTCCATCAGGTGAGATGGAAGACAAACGCCTGCTAATTATTAATAAAAAAAATAAAAAAAAAAAATGTAAAAGTTCTAGAACGAATGTATGTAGGAGTAGTTTAAGTTCCGGCTAAGCACCGTCAGCGCTAGGCTACCAAGTCCGGTGAACTTTAAAAGACCCATAAGTAAACAGTCCATTACGAAAAAAAAAGAGTCTGCATCTTAAAAAGTTCAGGTTTTAACGGGTTAATGACTTTGCTAATAGGGTAGCAATTTATGGTGATTGCCTAGATATCTGGTCAATATTCAACCTATTTAAAACACTGTCATATTTCTTCTATGCCCATTTTGAAAACAATTTATTTCGATGTATGCAGACATTATTGAATACTTGAAACCTATACATATAATTTTGTTTATTGCTTCTCAAAGAAGGACTCCTGAGGGCACCAAACAACAAATAATTAACTAAAACTGCAATTATGTAAAATTGAAATGTAAAATTTGGCATGTCAGAAATATAAAGTTATTTATAAGCGAGAATATGAACAATACAAATTAACAATAGGAAAAACAACGCCAAGTAAAGAAAAAGAATTGAAAATATATAAATCAGTTTTCCGTCAAAATGTGGGTAAGAAATATTGTTTTCAATAAAAATATGAAAATAGTGTAATGAAACTATTTATTTTCAACACTACAGACTGCGAATTGTCTACCTTCAAAATAGTTGTATATCTATAGGCCAAACATCTTTTTCTAGATTTTTTTTAATCCACTGAACAACTTTTACGCATACCTTCTTGATTCTTTAAATAATTTAGCTTCCTGGTTGGGCGTTTATTGCATTCCTAGAACAAATAAACATATTTTAAACACGTGTCGGCTAACATCACAATAGTTGTATAGTAGCATGGTGAAGTGAACAATATTTACATCACTTCAGAGCTGTGCGTTTCATTTAATTAATTAATTATTTAAATAAATTAATCTCAGAAGCGTTAAGGACCATATTGCAATAAATACTAAGACTCTCGATTGATTAATACCTGCCTTATTCTAATACAAACGATAATAAAGTGTTCTCGCTACAAAATCCTATTACAATATAACTCCAAAACCATATTTGTAGTTATATTATAATAGAACTGATTAAAAAAAACATTTTACAGTCGCAAAGTTTAACGTTTACTTAATTAAAATGTGTATTGTACGCTTTTACAGGAAATGTAAGTCTTACAAATAGACTATGTACAAAAACTAAATAATAATACAAAAAACATCATAAAAATAATACCTAGCACGGAGTTTTAGTTTTGCAGATTTACGCGAGGTAACTGCCAGCTCTACGGTCCCCGGACACCTGGAGTAATCTGGAAAATTTTTGAACTAATACATTTTTTTGTGTCTGATGACCACTGGCCCAGTGTCTCTACCGCTAGCATCACGAACTCGCAAACTATTTGGTTCGTTTATTTGTGGCGCTTTAAATCCTGCACCAGGACCAGCCCTAACGCTTGAAGCTCTTCAGTGTTGCATACCAAACAAGAGGTCGCCCCAAGCGCCAGGGTAAGCGCATTGCTCCATCCGATCTTTACCACCGTTCTTTGCCAATCCACCGGGTTCCAATACTGATGGAACCGAAGCAGTGGCAACGGCCCTGCGAAACATGGATATATTATGTATTTTACCTAAGACCCAAAAGTTTATATGTTTCGTTGTGAATCATTTCGTACATACAGACCAAAGTTCTTTTATAAAATATATTGTTTTTGCAACATGAACACGTTTCATAACGTCACCTTGAAAGTGTTTGTTGGAGGGTGCGCGCGCGCGTGTTACGCGGCCGTCTACGTAGCAGACACACCTCCAACGTGTTTACAAACAAACAGACAAACAATTACTCATTAAATGCTAGTCATTGGAATTCACAGCATTTTTATGAGTTTTGACGGAGTATGTTTTGCGTTGTTAGTAGTTTTTAAAGGCGTAGTAGGTATCGGATGTGTTACTGGATTATATTATTTTGCTCGTCAAAGTACTTCCTACATAATCGTTGCTATGTGAGTTTTCCTATGTAATATTGTGACTTATTATTCAGTGCCAGGTAATTAAAATGTGTGAACTCGTTCTAAACTCTATGGGTTCTGTCACAAAAACTGAATTCTGAAAAATATTTACAAACTTAATATTTTTGGCTTCAAGCGTCGGTTATAATCTGCTAATTTATAAGAACTGAGTGACGATCGAGTAAACGTGAACCTACCTGAATAATGTCCTGTTGAGGGATAGGTATAAACTCTTAATACAATATAGTTAATATGTAAAAGCTAATGAGCTACTAACTTGAGTCTCACGGTGGCGTCTATTCTTATTTTTTTTTATTTGCCTACTGATTGTGTGACCGCCATTCGTGCCATTTACTAGCGGGCATCACCGGTTCTTTTGGCAACAGAATGTTCTTGGCATGGTTTTCTTCAAATCGTCAAAGCATTATTGTGTTTCCTATTTGGTTAAAATTCTGTTAATATTTAACTTATTCATATGACTTTCAGAATTCACTAGGGTCCCGGGGTCAGGGTTACCTATAGACTTTTCAGTAAAAACATTTGATCCGTGAATCTTATTTTGGCTTTGGCTAATTTAGGCTTTGTATTTTACTTATAATATAATTATCTTTCTTTACTTGTTTTTCTATTCTTGATTTGTAAATAATCTTTATTGTAAATAAATATTGATTTGATTGACTAAACTTATAAAAACACCTTACAAAATTATTATGCCCGATTTAAATTATTTTATACGCATGAAATCGGTTCCTACAGTTTAATCTAAATAATACAAATACAGTTTCTTATCAGATACAACGCATAAGTGCCATTTTACTGTGCCTTTACAGAGAGACAGATAGATATGGGGTGATCTATTGGAAGTAATTTATGCCCATAATAATGATAGCATAATGTAAACAAATCTTGACAGGTTTGTAAAAGACGTCTGTTTAATTTTAATATAAAATGAGATGTCGCGTCGTATTAACGGTTATTTTGGATACGATATTTTAATCATAAAATATTAAAACGTTGTATTTTCTTCAACGAACTCTAAGCGTACGTTTAATTTCTTGTAAATGACTTCCTCGTGGGGTAAAGTTGTTATATAAGGCGCTAGTACAAAATTCCACGTTGTATGTGGTTATTCGGATGCGCTGTTGGTGTATGTATTTACTTATGAATAACACAAACTTAAGTTACTTTAACGACATTTAGGTAATTAATTTATCTGAGAAACGCCTGAAGCAACTCAAATTAACCGAATTTGAAATGAAATTAAGACCAAGGCCGGAAATTAATTTAAACTAGAGTAAGATGAAATCCTAAGCATAAGTCTATTTTCTATTTAATTATTTGTAATTATAGGAATACAAACACTTTCTCTGGTACAATATTAAATTTATACCGCCGATTTTGGTGGTTTTACGGAGTTATAAATGGTATTAATACAAGATGGCAAATGGACTGGCAATCAGGTGCTTGTGTTTGTTTCTTGGCAGGTGTTGATTGACGTTTAAAATGATAAATTTTAAGTTTTCTATTGTTCCTTACTGCTTAGTAACTTCGCGATGGTAAAGTTGGATTACATTGTCATTTAGTACGATTGTGGAATAGGTATTCATACCGTAAGTTATTCCAAGGTTTGTATGATGAAAAGGTTTTCATGTTCATCTATGAACATTTTGTTGGAATAATAATATCCTCAATAGGTATAGTTATTCCGGGAGATCTTGAAGTTTGATGAAATCCAAGCTGAGGCTGAAGTCTATAGCGTACGAGGGTCAAACTGAAAGTTCTTAGAACTGGCCACTTGTAAACAATATAATAAAAAAAGTATTTTAAATTTTGAAAATGGAACTCTTTGCCAATATTATTGAGTATGTATTTCATTCATTTGTCATTTGTTTAACGATTTGGCGGCAAATTCACAATTGTCCTTGTCACGTCAGCATGAATTTAACACGTGAAAATTTTCGTGCAGTGATTTTTTATGACTTTCGATGACATTAAAGTCAACAAGAAAGTTATGATAGACTACGATTGGCATTTCACGATAAAGCACCATCTCGTGCCACTGTCTACAACTGGTTTAATGAGTTTAAAAGAGGTCGCACTAATCTCACTGATGGTCTGCGTGAGGGACGGCCTTCTACGGCGACTACTGAAGATAACGTCTGTGTTGTGCGGCGTATGATATAGACTGACAAAAGAGTGACCTATCAGCAGATTCGGACAAGCTTAGTCATCGGTATGAGTCAAATGCACAAAATCCTCCATGAACATTTAGTGGTCAGGAAGCTTTGTGCCCGGTGGATACCTCATAATTGGACCGAGGGCCAAAAACTCCGTCGTGTTGATTGGTGCCGTGAAATGGTTGAAAGATTTAACGGCAGTGACTCAAATGCTGTGTTCGACATACTTACGGGTGACGAAAGCTGTATTTACTATTATGATCCCGAAACCAAAAGACAATCTGCCAGTGTGTGGTTGAGAGAGGTCGAAGCTTGGGAAAAAAGACGGGCGCCTCGTTCTTCGGAAGGGCAGGTCATTTCGCGACAATTGTTTTAGAGGATCGAAAAACAGTTTCTGCTGAGTGGTACCCTAACAATTGTTTGCCACTTGTCTTGGAAAAAGTTCGGGAGAAACGATCTCGCAGTAGGATCCTCCTTGACCACGAGTACACCCCGTCGCACACCGTCAGGCGAACGATCGACTATTTGGTGACGTCAAACGTGGAATCACGAGGTCACCTGCCGTATAGCCCCGACTTCGCGATGCGATTTTTATTTATTCCTGAAAATAAAAGAAAACCTTTGAGGAAAAGGCTTTATGGACGCAGCGGCAAACTGTGGCTGCGTTTCAAAAGGCCGTCGAAGAGAGCCCTGAGGACGAGTGGGCAAAGTGCTTTTCTCAGTGGTTCCATCGGATGCAGCGATGTATTGACGAGAATGGACACTATTTTGAAAAGATATAATAAAACTAATAACAAGCTAGTTTTATCAGTTTCTGATTTTCTAAGAACTTTCAGTTTGACCCTCGTACTTAGACTAAACTCAGATTTATCTCAGCTAAATTAACGAATAAAAAGCGGCTTTATTTCATAGTATGTAGGGTACTTACCTACATATTCTGGAAACATGTGACACCAATCTAGTCAACATTAAAATTTGTCAAATGCGAATTTCATCACTTTGCAGTACCTATACAAACAAAATCGGTTTCTCTCTCTCTTCAATCTGTATAGATTTTAACCTAATTATAAACAAAGAATGTCTAATGCTAGGGGCTATTTTAACCGCGGTTAAACATCCCAATTTACAGGAAAGCCATATTATATACAAAATATTCAAATAAATAAGCATTAAAAACTACTGTACTCAATTAAAGTAAACTAGGTGTGCGTACCACCAAGCTAACAAGTGGCATTAATTAATGGAACGTTCAAAATGGCGAACTAGAGCCGGCCGGGTCAATTAACTGGATTTTATGAAATTGGCACAGTTTAAGCCCGAATTAGGTCACTTGCAAGAGTAAAAACACAATAAATTGCTTATGAAAGAAATTACAAATATTAAACCTCAGTGACATACGGTATATGTATTTTAAAATATACCTTACTATGATAACTACTATCTTCTGCTAGTGAGGTTGACTAACTTGATTAATAATAGGTCTTTACCTATGAAACTGCCGTTTTGCCGTACTGGCCATTTGGCGTTCACCTTTTCCCATTGGCACCTAACTAGTGGAAGCGGCGGTGTCGTCAGTCCAGTTCTTAGAAACTGTGTGGTTTGCATTTAACCAAGTCTCGTCAGTGAAAATAGCATTTGACCAATCTGATATGTTCGCAAACAATTTTAGAGTGAAGCCAAAAACATATCAAATTATCATCCGCCTTATCATATGTCATGCAGGGTCATGCAGGGTATGTCACGAAAGGATTCGTGTCAGATGCTTTACTGGCCTTTAAATCCAAGAAAACAGTGGACTACCACGAAGAAATGAACGTGGAGATTTACGAAGGATGGTTTAAAGAAATGGTGCAATCTCTGGAAGAACCGTCCATAATTACTTCCAATAATTGCTTCCCACTACCTAACACTACTGGCATATCACGGCTTCCTGCCCACCCACGCTCTTCCAACTCGAGGACCAAACTGCCTGGACCACGTACTAGTAAAGTCAAATGTACCATCAACTACACTTGTTATGGACACTACTATTACCGACCACGCCGCCACACTATTTTTGCCTTAATATGAAGCCAAATCGACACCGAATTATTAAAAAAACCAATAAAATTGATTATGTAGCTTTGGATAAAACGTTTGAAGCCTTGGACTTTTCAACTGTGTTTAGCATTACCGACCCCAACCAAGCAACAGACCACATAATTGACTTGATAAGATCGGCTTTAAACTTCTATACAAAAACCGTTAAAATTGCGCGACGTAAACACACTCTTAAGCCATGGATGACACCGGGTTTACTGCGATGTATACAGAACAGGGATGCCATGCACCGCAAACTTAGGGATAACCCTAATGACAAAATTCTCAGAACAACCTATCTCAGGTACCGCAATTTCTGTAATAAATTACTTAAAAAAAATCAAGAGGCAACACGACAAAGATGAATTCATCAAAGCGGGTAAAAATATAAAGTTAGTGTGGGATACTATAAAAAGAGTTACACAGACTTCAATACCAACATCCACCAGAGGAACTCTTAAGATTGCATCCGTCTCCAGAGGAATCTATTAACAGCGTAAACCTCTTCTTTGCTACAATATAATATAGTACGACTGGCCAGTATAATAACTGGAGTTGCTTTGTCAACAATTCTTGTAATGTAAACTCTGAGAGCACCTCCAAATCATTCTTTTTACTAGCCACTGACCCACAGGAAGTAGAGACAACCATCAACTCTCTCAAACCCGATACTGCCATTGGCTGGGATAACATATCCTCAAACATTTTAAAAAGATACGCAAAATTTTTTTCGAATCCACTGGCATATACATTCAACCGTTGTTTTGCGACGGGTGTCTTTCCAGATAGTTTTTAAATAGCTATCGTACATCCTATCTATAAAGATGGGGATAGGAACCAAATAAGTAATTATAGGCCTATAGCAGTTTTGTCCTCTTTATCTAAGCTGTTGGAGAAACTTTTAAATAAAAGATTAATTAACTATCTGGAAACAAACACATTACTTTCAAAAAATCAGTATCGATTTCGACAAAAAATGTCCACTGCAGATGCCGTCCTCGAGCTTACAACGCATATCGTATCTCATGTTAATAGTGGTAAAAAAAATATATCAATATTTTTGGACCTAGCAAAAGCTTTTGATACGGTTCCTATCCCCATGCTGCTATTTAAAATGGAAAGGCTGGGATTTCGTGGCAATCAACAAAAACTTTTTCATAGCTATCTGTCTGACAGAGTACAAAGAGTTAAAATTGGCAGCAGATTCAGTGATGATCTACCGATATCGTATGGAATTCCCCAGGGTAGCATACTCGGGCCGACGCTTTTCCTGATTTATATAAATGAGTTAACACAATTAAAGCTCAAAAAAGGAAAAATCATTTCCTTTGCGGACGACACTGTCCTCAGCTTTTCTGCTCAATCATGGCTAGAGACAGAAACTGCTGCCCAAGACGGTCTCAACAAGGTGACGACTTGGCTGATGAACAACTCTCTAACCCTGAATACTACTAAAACCAAATTCCTTACCTTTTCCATACGAAATACATCGCAACCTAATCCACAACCCAATTTCATTGCACATCATTGTCAAAATTTCACTTCTTGCACAGATTGTCCGCGCATAGAGTCATCAGCTACAATAAAATATCTAGGTGTTATCATTGACCAAAACCTAAATTTCAAATTGCACATCAACGCACTTTCCGCAAGACTTCGCAAACTTATATTTATTTTTAAAACTCTACGCCACATAGCTCCTTTGCATATTATCAAATCAACTTACTTTGTACTTTGCCAAACTATACTAGCGTATTGTATTACATCCTGGGGTGGAATTTACAAAACACTACTGTTCGAACTTGAAAAGGCCCACAGAGCGCTCCTTAGGTAGTTTACTTCAAACCGCGTAAATTCCCAACGACTGAGTTATACAAAGAATGTAAAGTATTGAATGTTCGACAGCTATATATTTTGAATACTATATTAACTGTTCATTCTAAAGGCAACTGTTGATCAAAATCGGCGTATAAATAAAATTCATACTATACCTCTTCCAAAATATTCTTTTACACGGCAGTTTAATTACTACACAGGTCCTTATACAGACAGTTTTATGAAATAATAATAAAAGTACAATATTTTGTTTATTACTTTGTAGTAACCAGCAAACATCTAAAAGTATTTTTAATTGAATCACCTTTTTGAATAACTTCCAAAGAAAACTTAGCTTTTTCAAAATTTTAACTTTGAACACACTAGTTTTCTCGCAAAGGCATTATATTGTCCAAGAATGAGCAACATTTAAAAATAATATCTATTTCACCCTCAGATATGATATTAGTACTATATGTGTTTTATGTATTTTTTGGATTTATTAATAACTCCATACCGACAACAAAGTCCCTTTTCTCTGGAAACGTCGTAACAAATGTATTATTTCAAATTACCTAGTTTTGATTATTTGGCGTTCAAACCACAAAGTTAACGAATTTTGAATATCGCAATTTTACTTTTACTACTTACTACTGATATCGTCCTATGCTTAAACACCGTAATTTGTTAGTAATTTTGTGTATCCATTTTTAGGGACAACACGCGAAAAAAGAAAAAAAGGTCGGGAAAGTAGCAGTGGAAGCGATGAAAATGACAACCATGATAAAACTACTCATGTAATGCCAAGATCATTGCATGCTAACATTGGACAAGCGTCACATTCTCCAGCAGAACCTGTAAATATATCTGTTGCCGACTATTCTTCTCCATCGACATCCCAACAAACTTATGACGTCAACGTCGATCCTGAAATTATAGTGGACGATGGCTATCATGAAAATGATCTGGGTCGTTATGTTGGGTTTGCTACCCAGCTATCGACGGAAAAGAAGAGGGAGTTGTTACAAAATTCTTGGATCCCGCCCAAAAATTACGATTTTGAAAGTGATGCAAGCCATTTGAAAAGAAAATTTAATCATGCTTGGTTGGATTAATATGCACCATGGCTAGTATCATCAGCACTGTGAGAGGAATTTTGGGATCATTTATGGTCAGGCCACATATAAAGTTCAAAAATATGCATGAAGACTGCCGAAAGCATGCAACGACCAACCTTCACCTAATAGCGACAAAAGCTGCAAAAAATTTTCTTGAAAATGTTCCTGTAGACTTCCAACTGCAAAGTGGACACCAAAAAGCAATCGGTGAAAACAGACAAATATTGTCATCAATTATTTATTGTATAGTTTTTTGCGGTACACATGATATACCTCTTAGGGGAAAACAAGCAGATGAGGGTGTTTTATTAGATTTATTGAAGTTGAGAATCAATTCAGGGGACGACACATTAAAGAGCACCTGGAAAAGTGCCGTCGCAATGCAGTTTACACATCGCCAAAAATACAAAACGAATTGATAAATTTATGTGGCGAAGTTATTAAGTTGAATATAATAAGTGAGGTTCAGAAGGCCATGGCTTATGCAGTCTTAGCTGATGAAACAGCAGACGTAGCTGGAAAAGAACAGCTGTCAATAGGCGTGCGGTTCTACGACGAAAGCAAAAGGAAAATCAGAGAAGAATTTGTAGGGTTCGTTGAACTAAAAGCACAAAATGGTTCAGCAATTGCCGAAGCAATTGACAATTTCTTGATTAGTTGTAACCTCCCAACCGAAGATTGCGTAGGGTTTGGATTCGATGGCTGTTCTACAATGGCAGGGAAAGAGGGTGCCGTACAAGCCATTACGAGAAAAAAATATCCTCGTGCTTTATATTTTCATTGCACAAGTCACAAACTCAGCCTTGTTGTGAATGATGCGACCGCAGTGCCAGAAATTAGAAATACTGTAGCCACTGTATAAATTGTTATAACATTTTCCAGAGCATCGACTACACGTCGAAACTACGCTCCAAACCTATCACGATTGTGTGAGACGAGATGGTCCGAAAAATTTAAATCAATCAGAAAGTTTTCTCAACATTTCCCAGAGCTTGTGAAATCTCTAGAAACGTTATCCGTAGAGGGAAATTATGCCACCAGAAAATCTGTACATCAGTTGCATTCAGCCGTTACAAAACCAGTGTTTATTGTTGCTCTACAAACAATCGCCAAATATTCAGCAGTTTTAGAACCAGTAGATAACGCACTGCAAGCAAAATCGATCGACATGATCTCGGTGGGGGAACACATCAAAAATGTCAAGGACATTCTCAGAAATGACCGCGAGTTTTCTGATAGAATAAGTAATGAAATGCTTCAAAAAGCGCGAGCTGTTGCAATGGATTTGAACATAGAAATTTCGGTCTTGCTCACAAGCAAACACATAGAAGTAATCCGCCATCAGACAATGATAACGAATATTGGCGGCGTTCCCTGATAATACCATACATTGATTCACTCATTTCATCGTTAAATATTCGATTCTCCCAAGAAAATACTCCGGCGTTTGCTTTAAGTAAGCTACATCCCTTGTATATGACCAAAACCAGCATTACAGACTTACACATGAACGCAGAATCATTCCAAGAATTTTATAACCTGGATATCACCGGAGAACTGAACCTTTGGCATAATTTATGGGTGAAGAAGGCTTTATCAGATGATCAATTAAGGGACATAGAAGTAGTTGATCTGTTCAACGAAGCCAACATTTTTTACCCTGCTGTCAGAAAGGCATTGATTATTTTAAGCACTATCCCATGCACCACGGTGACCGTAGAACGGTCCTTCAGTACGCTGCGAAGAGTTAAAACGTGGCTTAGAAGCACCATGGGTGAAGAAAGGCTTACAGGTTTATGTCTGATGAGCGTACATCGCAATTATTTAAAAGAAAACAGTGAGTTTATTGAATAGACTGTCATAGACAAATTTTCGGCAAATCCGAGAAGATTACTGTTAAATTAATATATATATTTTGTTTTGTGTCATAGTCAAACTAGTAATTTTCATGATTTTTTGTTTCAATATACCCGACCAACCATCTTCTCGAAACAGGTATGAGCTCCCCCCCCCCTAGCTGAAATCCTGGGTACGCCTTTGAATGCTATTGAATTATATGGGCTCAAATCAAAGGACACGCCGCTCGAAACAATACCCATCCCCCTTTTACGGCAAACAAGATGTTAGTGCGGAAGTAACTGCCGAAAACTGGGAAAAAATTGTGAGAAGAACCCAAAACATTATAGCGTCGGATTGGGAAATTCATGTGGCATTCGATAATATACAAGTACAGGAACATATAATAAATGTTGGCGAGAGCTCATCGAGTGACGGTGACGATTCATCTGATTTTGATTAAAATAAATAAATAAAGATTACCTGTCGTTATAATTATTTCGTTTCATTGTCGAGTACCTACCTATACCTACTTATTATACAACAGCTTCGAAAATTTTAAAGAAGTTGGCATTATCAATCAAGAATTAATACGTGTAACATCTTGTAATGAAATATTATATTAGTTAATAAAGTACAAAAGTATCCGGCAGTAGTTTAGTTTCTTACATTTTGTTAAAAAAATATCGGGTCTGTTATCGTGTTACGTTTATCGATATGCATACTAATACATAATATAAAAAAAACGTTCGCACAAGTTTTCACAGGAGCTGTCATCGAGAAAATAAAGAAATGGAAATAGCATAATATGTACAATCTAGAATTGTATATATTCTAATATAAATATGATTCAAAGTTACTAACATGTAAGTTTAATTTAATCTCCGCTTAGTGACAATTGAATTTATGGCCATCTATAACGTGAGCTAGCCTACTTTGGGGATGTACATTTAAAATGTTTGCATAGATTTTATTGTTTATCCAAACGTCTTTCAACCTGTCGAATATTCGTACGGTAACAAAACTCCAGCACATCAACGTTTGTATATAAACCGATAAATATATGAGTACCTACTACATATATAAGCAACATGCCTTTTACGTTGTCAAACAAAGGACCACCAAGCTACAGTCAGACATCATTATTCGAATACCTCACATTAGAACAATAACGCCACGTGAATCACTGCACCAGGCTGCATGCCCATTGAAAATTAGCGGTGTCTAAACAGTACGCCAGAAAAGGTCCATTAAATCTATTCATTTTCCTATTCTCACTCAGCTCATTCTTAGTGGTAATATAGTTCATTTTGTTAAGATTTAGTCTGGGCGTTACTACAGTCCTTCCTATTTTATCTACCACAATTACCCCGTTTACGGGGTAGTTTTCTGGGTGAGGGGAGGAAACAGCCAGGGTACCTAATTACGGGAACAAACAATTTCAAGTTATAGCAGCTACTTAATAGGTATGAAAAAATCCGCTCGCATGCCTCACCTCGCCATAATTCTCTTATAATTAAGAGTCCGCTATGCATAACCGCGCCGTTTTTCCTCTCATATATGTATCTGGTAGAAGAGTCGCAGCTGAAATGTTTCACGCTTGCAGCTGTCTACCAAAGATCATCCAACTGTGGCTTATAAATTGGAGTACGAACTCATTAGTTGCTTTTTCCTCTCGCACTTCGCTGGAAGATTCGCAGCCTGTGTGACCTTCACGAGAACCTAGACCATGACTTTCTCTTACATAAGTTAGTGTTTATTATCAGAAACCACTTAGCGGGACTAATACGACATTCCAGTTAATGGCTATTGTGAGTCATGTAACTGAGGGCATTGTCAAGGTAGTGTTTAGTGAAGGCGTAGATTAAAGCCTTGTTCGAAACTCACACAATTTCGATGGATATAATAGTATTCCTTTGCTGAATGGATTAAATATCTGTTATTCTTTGGCGTAGAAACAAAAGGATTTAAAATGCAAAATTATTTTAAAAAGTGTACGGAAAATTTAAGAAAATTAAACATTTGAATTTTTATCATGTGGCCTTTATTTACTGCTAATTTTGGTATAAAACAAATTTCCACCTGCCGCAGCTTAATTCTGATACCACTTTTCCCTTTTGGGTGTGAACGCGAAGTCCATGTAAAATGATATTATTGGAAAGATTATTTAATATCTACTACAATATTTAACCAAAGAAGAGAAAAAAAAGAAATATACCTTGTGCCGCCACAAAGTTTTGTAAAGCAGCTAACCCATCTGCGACATAAAAGTTGAAAGAAAGGGCCCAAGGAACGGGAACAGAAAGGATAATAGGTACCTATCTACTCATTTTTTTTTCTTATTCAGAAAGTTCATTAACTGCAGTATAAACACCAAGTTTAAGTACTCAATCCAGATCAACATAAACAAAAATTTTATCTGTGCATCTCACGTCATTTTAGATAAATATTTGTTATTTTTGATAATTTGATAATATAGTAAAAAACACAAGATCTACTAGGTGCACTTCACGTGACAGTAATCACCTATGCGATTAGATCAACCTTGGAGACTATTTAACCTAGATCTTCGATTTTTTATAACCGTGTCAGTGTACCTGTACAGGTTCTACTGCATAATCTTTTCTATGTTTGGTTAACATCGTTCAAATGTGTACAAAAGTACCAACTAACAATAGATAATGCTAATGGATAACTGTTCGTTTGTTCGTCCTTATTTACAACTAACGTCCAATTTCATACCAAACGGTTCAGTTCAGGTGCCAACACGCTAAATACAAGTTATTTGAGAATATTAATTAATAAATAAACATGATGATTGTTATGAGTAGTTAAGGCGAGAAATCGTTACAAACTTACCTTAGATTTTATAAGCTAGGAAGGATTTGTACTGTTGCCGAGTGTTAACTTACGAATTTAGGAATCATCTCCCTTGAAGGTAATGGGCGCGGCCCAAATTTCTGGGCCGACATCAATCGTCACTGCCGAGCTGCAGTCGAATCTACGTGTAGATGAACGTTCAGCACAAATTAATATTAGAAATTAACGAAGCTTTTGCCTAGGTGTAGTAGTACAAGAGGAAGAGGCCCCTTCCTACATCGGATTAATTAGTGTGATAAGTACTTTTGATTAGGGTTTCCAAGGTGAGGGAATAGGTACCGTCGGGGAAGTTGCCAGAGGCTCAGATAAGGCGCGAATCGCGTGCGAGTTCGGTATACTAAGAGCGACACCACTGCAGGCGATTCGAATGTGAATCTGAACCAGCACCAAATTCCCGGACTGTATCATTAGGATCAGGGAGTTAAAACCCACTTCGTGATTTTCCAAGAGGTTAGGTGGAAGCCAAGCCACACACTTGAAATAAATGAGGATCCAGTACTATATGGATTGTTCATTTGTTCCTGTTTAATTGGGATTTTGATTAAGTATAGAAAGAAGGCATTAAAACTAAGGAGGCATGGAAATGAATAAAAACCGTTTTACAATAAGTATTTTTATTTACATTCATAAACATTTGAGCCATAGCCATATAATCTCGTTATTTTTTTATTCAATGTTACAGATAAAATTCATTACGTTGTCAAGAAGACTAGACTGTACAAAAAATCCTTAAAAACAATAAATTAAACAGGCAATAAGCTGTAGCATATCCAACTATATAGTTATGTGTTTTATCAACAGTAGTAATATGAACAAAACATATTTATAATCGATACATAATCACTGCATCGCACAAAAAATCAAATTTTTACTCAGCTTAGTTTGCCTTTTGGATATCCACAATTAAATTCAGTTTTTATTCAAAAAATTACGAAGCAAACAGTTCATCGTCTAAATTCGTACCTTTTCTTTATATAATAATGAGTATTGGTAAAAAAATGACGAATAGTTTTCTTGCACGTGATATGATTAGAATACAACATAGAACGTATATCTTCAACATTATCTAGTATATTCGATAAGTAATTTTAAACAACACACATATAAATAACCAAACACACTACACGCACACATGCAAGAATGGCCTTTCTAAATTTTTTTTAACTGTAGCAAAGATACATATCTCTGAATTGTCTGCTATTAAGTAAAATGAGAATAAAAGTCAGTGTTTTTTATAACATATTGTACTGAGATCGTCGGAATAAATCTTTTACTTAAAAAAACTTGGTGAAGTTAAACATTATATTTCACAACTTAATCACAAATAAAATCTAGATATTCAGTTTCATGCACTTATGTCACTTTAAACTATGCACAACAGCTTATAGGTTTGCCAAGAAATGACAATTGATACACAACGACGTATACTTTGGAAATAGAACCCTATGTGCATGACTTAAAATTCAATTTAGAAAGCTGACCACAATAATTTGAATGTTTCACGAACGAAACTCGACTGTCGATCTTTAGCTAAAATGTTCTTATTGATTTTTGACTAAATTCATAAATATTTTATTAAATGTACAATAATTACGAATAAAGTTCCTGAAAAAATGACAATTGATTATTTTTAGACGACTAGACGTGACATTTTTTAGACTTTTTGTCATGTTTACTGACGGAACGTTCTTAAATTGAAAGGGAAATCAACACTCATTCGGTCACTCTTTAGTATATTATATTATATATTGTATCTGATACTGATTGTGTATTTAGTTTATTTAGGTGATCGATGTTTCATAATTAATAAAATACGCTTAGATTATAAGTTTATTCTTATAATAAATATCTGATAATGAATGTTTTGAGTTCTTGAAGACTGCCACTACAGTACATATAGCTCTCACTTAAACAGAAATAAATTAATAAAAATATATAAGTTGACCGGCCATCACAGCAATGTTTAAATACGTTTTAAATAAAATCTATAATAAATAAAATTTAGACAATGAAAAGTATTTATATTTACTAAGTTCCAGATATGTTCGATTCAAAATCAAATTGATATGTCTGTTTTCACTTACATAAATACAAATGTTACTGTTCATAGAAATTGATAATTAGCAGTTAAGTTCACATCTGTTCATTTTAAGTAATTATATAGAGATCTTTTTATAATGTTAAATTATTAATAATTTATAAATAATGTTTTCCTAAGGCATTATTTATAAAGTTTAAACTATATATAAATAAGTCTTTCATCTCGTAAAATTTCTATATCACATAAAAAAACTTTTTTAAGGTATAGTGTCGAAGAAATCACTATGTAAACTAAACAAAATTAAATAAATAATTAAAATTAATATTAAAGACAATAACAATTTAGGGCATTTCACCAAATCTGCGCAATGAAGCGGCGTCTGCCTGTATTTCCCCACAGAACTTCTAATATACAGAAACGGAGATACCTTTGTTTGAATTAACTTGCATTACCACTGCTGCTACATTGTTTCCCTCGTCTTGGCGATCAGCTCACAAATTAATTTAAACCATACTACATACCAACCATATATATATCACAAACATTTCTAAACATGAAATAATGAACACTATTTACCTGGCATAGCGTTGAAAAGCCAGTCGTGAACCACACTCACACCTATACCAACCGGTAAACACATCCTCGACGCCACGTGAGACTTTAGCGCAAGTGGATAACTGTCCATTGCGGTGTCTTAATAAAAATGCTTGCTTTGTATTGAAGTTCAACAAGCAATGAAAATGAAAATATACGATTCGAAAAAATCATGATCATGATCAGATCGAATTTATTGCATTAATGCTACCGGCTGGCATACCATATTTATATACAGTTCTATAGTATAGTTCTTTGACTTCCCTAATAAAAAAAATACTTATACTGGTGGATTCTTTCCTCGCGCCCCGCCGAGATTCCAATGGCTATCCGCGCCATCTACTGTGCTGTACCGAAACTCCCTTTAAGTTTTCCAAACTATCAATTGAAAAGCCCTTGTTCTTTTAGTAAAGTGTTGTTGATAAACTTTAAACACAAATAAATACTATATACACAGTCTCATATAAATACGACACTTTAAACTGTCTTCTATGGTTTACAACGGTTTATCAAGAAATGTCAATTGGTGTATGATAAAATAGAACGTAGAAAGCCAATGTTAAACATTTAAATTTTTTATGAACGAAAATCGGCTGTTTATTTTTAGCTGAGATAATACGTAAAAACATGATTTCATACTAATTTCTTAGCTAAATTCATATGTATTTTTAACACATTTATAATAATTACAAATTTACTTTCGGAATATATGGCAATCCGTTTAACCAGGCTGTCTAGGTCTAGGCTGAAAAGGATCCCTTCGCATATGAGTAATTAAATTTCAATTTCAAATTTTTTTTCTTAAATGTTTTTCACAATTAGAAACTCCACCTCTTTCATAGTCGGTTAACAAATTTAGATTTAAGATTAAACTTCTGACAGATTTATTAGACTTTTGGCATTTATGCTTATTTTATTAGGCCGAATTGCGCAAACATGTGTTAACAATTGAACTCGTAAGTCTAAACTGGCTGGTTAGTATTGGACTGGCAGTTGCGTAAAGTAATATTACATCTCGAATAAGCTTACATTTTAACTCAGGTTTGCGCAATTTGGCGCTTACCTTTACAACTCAAAGTAAGTAAATTATATTAATTTTATTTTTGCAATTAATATCAGAACGTAATGGATAATTCTCTAAAAACTTTTTCAATTTAAATAAATTTGTACCAAGTTGAAATTTTTAAAGGATTGCTTTAGTTAATTAAAAAACTAAATATTACAAATATCTTCTGTAGCTTTGAAAACAGAAAGTTTTGTATTGATGTCATTGACACTGAAAAAGATCGAGAAAACCATCAGGTTAGTATAATTCGCTATCGAGCAAGATCCAATTTTAAATTTTGCGCCATCTAGCTGACAGTTCAAGAATCTGTTAGAACCTATAAATACTTTCATACGTAAGTAAATCGCACGTCAATTCGAAGGTCCAACCTTTCACACAGAACCGTACTTAGCACAAGCGTCTTTGTAGTTGCTTACGTTTAAAACGGAAAAATAATCGTCGTGGACAAACCGCACTATATTCTCCAGTGGGCACAAATACGTGCTGTGAGAATTATCACTAGCTACGTCGGCCACTTCCATGAATACCACCATTTTATCTTGACAGAACAGCAACTTGTTAGTGACATCGTCCCCGTTGAAAATAACTCGAAAATAGTAGTCTTGAGCCACCGGTTTTCTTCTGGTAAACTTAAATTCATCAAGTAAATCTTTTTTTCTATACACTTCGAAAACCATACGAGATGCGTAACGTATATTAAAATGTTCATATTTGTACAGACCCAGGGCTAAACATAAAGCATGCATAGTTTTATCATGTCCTGAATAAAGGACAAACTTAGGCTTATTTTCAGATATCATTTTAATCATACTCTGAACTATGTTCTTAATTAGACCGTAAGCCATAAGGACAGCCCTTTGCTTTGTGTAGTAATTCTTAATTTGCTGCTTATAAGCGAAATTCAAGTACTCGTATAAGGAAAGAACGTGTTCTTTTTTAATACAATATTCAGCCACAACGGGACTTGCGACAGTAGCTTCTTTATAATCTTCAAAATCATCTTCAATTTTAAGCTCATTTAGAAAATTGAAATCAGCGTCTATATTCCTTTTGATGAGCACAACGTCATCGTATCCATCGGAATCTTCCAGATACTTCAATTGGTAGTATTGTAGCTTTTCCCTTTCCATTTGAGCATCAAAATCTAAAGGCTTTTGTTTGTAATCTTCTTTCTCGATTACCTCCCTCGCCTTTCTCGCTTCATTACCTTGGTTGTTAATGTAATCTAATTCCATGTTCAAAGTGTCAATATCAGCTTGGAGTAAACTTCTGGATGGTCTTTCGTGGTCTGTTTTTAGTATTTTCATCTTGGGTTTGTAGCCATCGTGTTTTTTAACGATACATGGGAGGGACGCGCCGTGACACATGTACGCTAAAATGGCGTCTCGAATAATGGTAGGATCGACATGTTCCTGTGATAACAAGAGTACTTTGGCCATCCTGCTGAAAAGTTCTTTAATAGCTGGTCTTGCATCAAGACGCTTTTTACCTTTCGCTGAAATTCTCCTGAAAACAAAATGTAACTAGATTACTAAAAAGAGGTTCACGGAAATATTTTTTTTATTATTAATAACTTTGTCTGTAAAAACAAGCTCTTATTTTTCACTCCATTAATTATAATTCTATATGTAAAATTCAAAAAAAAAATTGTTATTATTTTTCAATATATGTCATCAATGCAGGGTTACTGGTAATTCAATAAATACTTTCAGGATGTTTAAGTAGAGCTTTTATTTCAGATAGCTATTGAAATGAGGAATTTGTCAAAGTATTATGTACCTTCGATACATTCCATATAATTTTTTTTGCGTAAACTTAAGGTTAATCAGCATGAAATAAAGTGTTGAAATATTAGCTTTCAGAAAAGTGCAAAATATATTTTATCATTTGACAAAGAAAAAAGATGTTACGCAAAAATGCAAAATATCGGCGTAAAATAAACAAATAAATATAAAATATCTTACAAACATTTTAAGATATTTTATTTTTTTACAAGCCATTTCAGACCAGAGTGTTACATGACAAGACCATACACAAATGAGCTCTAACCTCCCGAAGGAATACATCAAAGTAATGAAAACTACACAAATATACAGGATATTTGTTTAGTAAATGCCTTTATTCATTCTAAATAATTTTACCTTATCAAAATCTGTTCACTCCTAATTTATAATCAACGTCAAAGGAAATCTATATTAATCTAAGATTTTGTCAGTTTTTATTCGCATTTAGTTTCATATTTGAATGATGTTTTTATATATGTACAAATCGTGAAGACACGGCGTACGTCGAAGATTTTGTTCATGGACAGACCTATCTCACAAACAATGTAATAGACACATAATTATTTCAATCACATGATTCTTAGATCTCGCAGAGACCATATTTCTTCCAAAACGCGTAATTTTATTACTTTTTGACATAGAATAAGTAGCAAAATATTAAAAATAAAATCTATTTTATTTTCGCTTCCTGAAAAACTTCGCTCTTGTGTGTGTCGCCACTATATTTTTATTTATGCAATTAGTTTCTTTGATCAATGTTTTTGATGACAAAACAATGTATCATATGACAAAATGGAAGTTCCACGTGGTAACCTGCATAGCTTCCCACCTTGTGGGTGTTTGTGAATAAAATATAACCTATACTACTTCTAGATAGTGTACTTTTCTAATACTGGTTTAATTTTTAAAATCCGTTCGGTGGGATCTGAGCTTATGGATAACAAACAAACATACAAAAAAACAAATTTCTAAAAAAAATAAATAGCAATACACTCACCCGCTGAGCTTATTAATCGCGGGGCAGGCGCAATCTTTAAAGCAAAACATTACGCTATGCGCTTCTTTAACTGTCGCCAATCTATGGCCCGCATTTTGTCCAACGAAGCCCCACCAAAATCCAGCCACGCTTGTGAAAGTACGACGGTATCTCGTACTGT
Organism: Marasmarcha lunaedactyla; assembly: GCA_923062675.1. Taxonomy (NCBI): domain Eukaryota; kingdom Metazoa; phylum Arthropoda; class Insecta; order Lepidoptera; family Pterophoridae; genus Marasmarcha; species Marasmarcha lunaedactyla. The sequence goes on from OV281354.1 coordinate 5,011,113, forward strand.
ATGTCACGTAGTCCGCTGAAGTGTACGAAAAATAACTAATAAATTTTGATTTCAAATAATAAATTGGTTTCATGGGAAGCCTAGGGACGGTGAAACGTGAAAATAATTTATTCTAGAAGATGTTCATGAATCGAAAATAGTCACGGCTGTATGCATGGCGACGCGTTACAGTTTTATATCAAACTATATAAAAATATTTTTAAAGAACTGATAAAGTCTAACGAATGGAGTTTTCATTTATCACAGCAAAGTCTCGATTTATTTATCTCACAAACATAAAAGTATTATAACGAACCGGGTTTCTACGTTTGAAAGCTTGGATGCAACAAAAAGATACGCATAACACTTTGAAAGCGCATTTTATCTCAATATTTATATTATATTTTTAAATTTGAAAAAAAACCATATTTTATACCATTAAAAACTGTTTTATTTAATACAATGAATCGTGAAACCGTAAGGAAATATTAAAAAGTTACACAGTCTGACATTTTACGCATTGGCGCACACACGGCTATAGGGATTTTAAATCCTAAAATAGACAATGATGAAATTCCTCTCCTGAGACAAAGACCGAAAGTATAACAAAATGAATTGAAGGAAAAGTTAAAGACCTGTTATTGCACCATTAACATTAAAGTAATTATAGTAAAATATAATAATAATGGTAATTATAATAAAGCACCATGTACAACGCAGTTGGAGATCGTTTTTATTAAGATAGAAAAGCACTTTTCACCATCAAATGTAAAAGTTTCGCGAATACTATGTATATTGTATTTGAAGTAAACGATTTAAAAAATATAATATAACCTACGTTTTAACACAGACGTTTAAAGCAAACGAAGACGCAGCCAACGTTTATAATTGTCTAAACATTCCTCACCGGACAGACGAAATTGCCTTGTTTTTGTTAATTTGCTAAAACATTCAATACAAATAGGAATTAAAAACAGCTGTGTGACAGAAAAATGCCTGACTGTGGAAAACTATTCAGTATGAATTATTCAAAAGACTGACACGCCGATATATCGATAGATACATAAGTTCAACTTATAAAACCCCTTTTTTGCATCAGGGGTTTAATTTATTTACTTAGAATTAAAAACCCAATGATGTAACTAGTACATCAGAGGCGGTTTTTTTTATTTATAGACTTTCATAAATCAAATTATATTTCACGCAACAGAGAATGGATCTGAATGAAAAAATACATAATATAACAAATGCAAAATGCTGTACAATTGTGCCTTCCTGTGTAAATCCGTGCCCTCTCGGGTACCCTTAGGCATATCGTAGGAGTAGTTTAAGTTCCGGCTAAGCGCCCTCAGCGCTAAGCTACAAAGTCCCATAAATAAACTGTCCATTTCAAAAAAAAAATGCTGTACAATTGTTGCAACCGACAATTTAAGAAACTGCATAGTTACCTGCACTTTTTTTCGTATTTAGTTCCGCTCTGTCCAGTCCTAACTTCTTATAATATGCTTCCTTAAATATGTTACCTGAAAAAAAAACGGAATAAAGGTTATTTGTAAACAATTTAGTACTTAAACTAATTTTCAAGTATATTTTTCTGAAAAAATGAGGTGATTTGAGAAAACCGTTAAGAATTTCGTATGACGAAATCACTTACTTTTTAAAACAGGTTTGCAAATATAATCTATGGAATTAACAACTATACAATTCTCTATGAATTCTTGTAGACGACAGACAGTTTGACCAAAGCGATCGAAATACCTAGAAGTTTATGGATGTTTAAACGTATCTGTGAACTGACAAGTTTCGCTATCATCGATTTTTTGTCATTTCATTAAAATGTATACTAATTTTGAAAAAAACTTTATAGACTCAAGCTTGTGAATGCTATAAATGGTAAGCACAAGAAGACAGTCGAGGTTAAAAAGTCGTTGACAGCTAAAAAGCTCAATTGCATAATCGAGAGCTGTTTCTAACAAAATATAATATAAAAAAGTGGTATCTCGAAATGGTTATTTCATGAAACATCTAGATTTTTTCCTACCTCGTACATACCTCATTTCAAAGAGCCCAAACTGAAAGGAAAAAGCTTGTATAACTACTGAACTGCTGAACCGTTTTACACAAACATGGAAGAGCATTCTCTATTCGATGAAGTTTGTAAATAAAAAAAGCTACAACAAAATTGGTACATTGATCTACCACTCCATGACGTCACCTTTAACATCGATCACGGCCTTTATTCTTCATGACGTCGTTGCTACCAATTCTTCACAATGTTGTGTAGTTAGTGAGTCCCAGACAGATTTAATTTTTTCCTTTAGAGTTCTTTTAGACCTTGCTGGATACTTGCGCAGCATTTTCTTCATTTTCCACCACAGGGTCTCAATCAGTCACAAATAATAATAATAATAAATCCCAAGCCTTGGTTGTCCTCGCAGTGTGGCAGGAAGCACTATCTTGTTGAGAGGTGTAGGCATTACGATGTTTCAACGTTGGGATCGAGGGCGCTAGACTTGTTTCCAGAATGTTTTGGTACTCTACTACATTAACAGTTCCTTCTACAAAATGTAGACGACCCAGACCTTGTGCTGACCTGCAGCCCCATAACATTACCGATCCAGGAAACTTCACTTTTCTTTTGATACAATCGGTATGGAATACTTCATCTTTATTTTTGCTTACTTTTTTCCGTACATCACCTCAAATTTAGATTCATCACGCCACTCCGGTCTGCAGTCCAATTTTCATGATCTTTAGCGAATTTCAGCTTTTTCTTTTTTTGGACAGGCGTGAGTAAAGGTTTCTCTTTAGCAGTATAGAATCCACAGCCCAATCGTTTCACGGCCCACTTCAAGGTCAGTTCTCCTGCTCGGGCACGATGACTCTTTTTAATTAAAACTCCATTTTCAGCTTCGCTTGTGAATTGCGGCCGACCAGGTTTCTTCAAACATTCAACCGTGCCATTTTTCCTGTGATGTTCGATGAACTGTCGATCTTGGTAGGGATAAGTCATTGGGTATCTGGTAAGTAGATTTGCCATTATTGTGGTTAAGAATAATTATCTTTCGTACTTCGTCGGCGATAGGATTCCCACGAGCCATTTTGTTTGAAAATAATGATCAAATTGCATGGAATTTATATGCTTGGAAATTACATTGATGCATCATGTGACAGAATATTTATATTTTCAAATCGAATTTTACTCATTTTTCAATTAAAACAGGTAGAATTGAGACATTGATGAACTATTTTGTTAGTCTTAGCAAATTAAAGTGCCCATAAATACTTATTTAAGTAAAATAAGGTTTTCTTTAAACATTGAGTAACAACAATAAGATGGAGAATTTTACCCTATACAATTTTTTTTTCAAAGGCCTGTTTTATAAAATTGTAGAATTGTAGTTAAAAAAAAGGCAACCATTGCAATATATGACTGGACGAACTCTTTTGCATTGGGACTCGTAATAAAAATACGAACGACGTCACGTTAAAAATTGTATTCTTAAATAACCATCCAAAGATTTTAAGTAGCAGGTATTTTAAGATTCCGTAAACAAAAACTTTTTACGTCATTGACCGCTTTGAGAGTAAATATTCTTTGTTTACATTTTTAATACAAGATTCTTAAACAAATTATTAATTAGGGTCAATTATATAGGAATGTCTGTAGGAATGTCGGTAAGAATTTATAAAGGGTGGCCAGAAAAGTGACTTCCAGAAATTTTTTTTAGGTGCCTCGTGTTGAGGGCTTTCTAAATGTGTATGTAAAAAGATTTTTCATTGTTTTCGAGTTACGATTTTTTTTATAAATTTTCGCAAAATTGCAACCACATCAGTTTCAAACATTTCTAAAAAAAAATGTAGAAGGTTTCAAGAATTTCTATTTTTGCTACTAAATCTCTATGAACT